>CM019697.1:27520709-28235161 GCA_009760885.1 Achatina immaculata
AGTGGGTGGTAAACCCAGTACAACTATCTAGAACATGTAGTGGGTGGTAAACCCAGTACAACTATCTAGAACATGTAGTGGATGGTAAACCCAGTACAACTATCTAGAACATGTAGTGGATGGTAAACCCAGTTACAACTATCTAGAACATGTAGTGGATGGTAAACCCAGTACAACTATCTAGAACTAGCATCCAAATGGTTATCAAAATATTCCATAATCTATATATGTACGAGTATATGTATATGTGTATGAGTGAGTGAGTGGCAGGAAACTCTCTATTATAGAGAACAAAACTTTTCAGATCACCAGAGAAGTATCCCTCTCAGGCAAGCAGTTCCAAGTGAATTTATTAACTCTTTCACTCTTGAATTAATTTCTAATCTCTGTCACAGCAAATTTTGATGAGAAATTTTTGGTAGAAAAAAGAACTGGAAGGAAGGTACTCTGCAGTTGACGTGGGGGGGCGGGGGGGGGGAGAGGGGTGGGGGTGTTTAGTTAGAAATGTGGGACATTTAATTACATTTAGACTTTACCTGAATATCGCTCCGAGCATTGATTCGTCTAGATGTTGCAAATATACCAGCCCTCCCAGTGTTGTTTAGGATTGAAAGGGTTAAGTATCTCCCTGGCCAAATTTTAAAAAACACACACACTACTCAGAACTCGTCTGTTTGAAAATCCTTGCCTGAACTACTCAGAATTGGTCTGTTTGAAAATCTTTTCCTGAACTACTCAGAATTGATCTGTTTGAAAATCTTTGCCTAAAAAAAAACATGAAAACTTAAAAATAATACTCTTGTTCTGTCCTTATCTAATATACATTTCGAATGTTTGATCTGTATGGTGTATATGTTGACAGTGTTCGATCTGTATGTTGTATATGTTGGAACTGTTTTATCTGTATGATTATATGTTGGCACTGTTTGATCTATATGTTGCATATGTTTGTAGTGTTTGATCTGTATTTTGCAATGTTTGATCTGTATATGTATAAAATACATATATGCATCTGGATCTTGTACAAAATATATGTACTTCATCTGGAGTGTGTATTTCATCTGGACCTTGTATACATTTCACAACTGAACCTTGCACACATTTCACAAATGACCTTGCATACATTTCACAACTGACTTTGTATACATTTCACAACTGACCTTGCATGCATTTCACAAATGACTTTGCATACATTTCACAACTGACCTTGCATACATTTCACAAATGACCTTGCATAAATTTCACAGCTGAACTTTGCATAAATTTCATAACTGAACCTTGCACTTTGTTCACGGCATATAAAAGGAGTCAGTCAGTCATTTATTTATTTGCATGTCCCTTGAGGAACTTTGCCTCCATAACAGCGCTCCTGTAGGCCTCTCGGTTGTAAGCAAGATGCTCTGCTGCTGATGCATCCATTTGCAGATTATCAGCGATGTCTTGCAGCCATCTTCGCCTTGGTCTTCCTCTCTTTCTTTTTCCCATTATGTACCCTTCCAAGACAATCTTCTCGAGATCATCATGACGTTTAATGTGTCTAAAATATTTAAGTTTTCTCTGTTTAATCCTCTTTACTAGCCAGCCTTCTTCAATATTAAGTTCTTGTATTATGGATATATTTGTTCTCTTTTGTGCAAGTATTTTTTTAAATCAAGGGAGAATACCAATAAAATATATGTCCAATCAAAAATGTCTTGGAATGTCATGTGATCACTGTTAAATTTTTGAATGAGCTCGGCTTGCACCCAGTCACAAAGTGACTGATTCTGTCTACATCGATTACTCCTCACAGAGCATTATTATAAAGATAAACTACAGTTTGTGGTGGACATTATTATAGTCTGGTAGATTTATTGTGTGGTGGACATTATTATAGTCTGGCAGTATGCAGGAAACTCTCTAGTGTAGAGGGCAGAACAACAACACAACTCCTTCAGATCATCAGAGGAAGTACCCCCTCCCCCCTCAAACAAGCATTTTGGCCCTATTAAACTCCTGACACTCTAAGGGGGTGGGCCCCTCTGGGTCATGACTCCCAGAGGTCTTGTGAGTTGTTGCTTTTTTCGTCCCGGGATTGAGTTGGCACTGCACTTTGAAGTGCGCCTTTAACAAAGGAAGATTGGTATTGGTTGTGACAAACGAAACCATTTATGTTCTCAGTGCTTGTTTCGCATACTCCACAGCCAGCATGAAGCCTGGGGGGGGGGGGGGGCGGGGGGGGGGAGAGGGGTGGGGGTGTTTAGTTAGAAATGTGGGACATTTAATTACATTTAGACTTTACCTGAATATCGCTCCGAGCATTGATTCGTCTAGATGTTGCAAATATACCAGCCCTCCCAGTGTTGTTTAGGATTGAAAGGGTTAAGTATCTCCCTGGCCAAATTTTAAAAAACACACACACTACTCAGAACTCGTCTGTTTGAAAATCCTTGCCTGAACTACTCAGAATTGGTCTGTTTGAAAATCTTTTCCTGAACTACTCAGAATTGATCTGTTTGAAAATCTTTGCCTAAAAAAAAACATGAAAACTTAAAAATAATACTCTTGTTCTGTCCTTATCTAATATACATTTCGAATGTTTGATCTGTATGGTGTATATGTTGACAGTGTTCGATCTGTATGTTGTATATGTTGGAACTGTTTTATCTGTATGATGTATATGTTGGCACTGTTTGATCTATATGTTGCATATGTTTGTAGTGTTTGATCTGTATTTTGCAATGTTTGATCTGTATATGTATAAAATACATATATGCATCTGGATCTTGTACAAAATATATGTACTTCATCTGGAGTGTGTATTTCATCTGGACCTTGTATACATTTCACAACTGAACCTTGCACACATTTCACAAATGACCTTGCATACATTTCACAACTGACTTTGTATACATTTCACAACTGACCTTGCATGCATTTCACAAATGACTTTGCATACATTTCACAACTGACCTTGCATACATTTCACAAATGACCTTGCATAAATTTCACAGCTGAACTTTGCATAAATTTCATAACTGAACCTTGCACTTTGTTCACGGCATATAAAAGGAGTCAGTCAGTCATTTATTTATTTGCATGTCCCTTGAGGAACTTTGCCTCCATAACAGCGCTCCTGTAGGCCTCTCGGTTGTAAGCAAGATGCTCTGCTGCTGATGCATCCATTTGCAGATTATCAGCGATGTCTTGCAGCCATCTTCGCCTTGGTCTTCCTCTCTTTCTTTTTCCCATTATGTACCCTTCCAAGACAATCTTCTCGAGATCATCATGACGTTTAATGTGTCTAAAATATTTAAGTTTTCTCTGTTTAATCCTCTTTACTAGCCAGCCTTCTTCAATATTAAGTTCTTGTATTATGGATATATTTGTTCTCTTTTGTGCAAGTATTTTTTTAAATCAAGGGAGAATACCAATAAAATATATGTCCAATCAAAAATGTCTTGGAATGTCATGTGATCACTGTTAAATTTTTGAATGAGCTCGGCTTGCACCCAGTCACAAAGTGACTGATTCTGTCTACATCGATTACTCCTCACAGAGCATTATTATAAAGATAAACTACAGTTTGTGGTGGACATTATTATAGTCTGGTAGATTTATTGTGTGGTGGACATTATTATAGTCTGGCAGTATGCAGGAAACTCTCTAGTGTAGAGGGCAGAACAACAACACAACTCCTTCAGATCATCAGAGGAAGTACCCCCTCCCCCCTCAAACAAGCATTTTGGCCCTATTAAACTCCTGACACTCTAAGGGGGTGGGCCCCTCTGGGTCATGACTCCCAGAGGTCTTGTGAGTTGTTGCTTTTTTCGTCCCGGGATTGAGTTGGCACTGCACTTTGAAGTGCGCCTTTAACAAAGGAAGACTGGTATTGGTTGTGACAAACGAAACCATTTATGTTCTCAGTGCTTGTTTCGCATACTCCACAGCCAGCATGAAGCCTTTTCTGCTGTTTCTGAAAGGCTTTTCAATGCCTTGCTCTTGCTTGTCCCTTTATGCCCAGTTGCTTACATAGGTCATATGCTGATGTTGCTACGAATCCTCTCGCTCCCACTTCTACAGCTATCACTTTTGCCCTGACTCCTGCCCCCTGCCTCAGTTGCTTGACCAGGTCATTGTACTTCTCACATTTGAATAGATGCTGCTCCTCTATTCTTGTTTCTTATGGAACCATAAGCTCGATCATTATTAGTTCCTGTTTTTCTATGGAGTACACTACAATGTCTGGACGCATTCCTGTGTTCTTAACGTCAGCTGGGTATACTCTTCTTCCTAGTAGGTCCGCTATCACATGCCAGTCATTTCCACCATCTAGCAGTGATGGTAAGGGAATGTCCCTGATTTCAATATTCAATGACGTACCAGCAAATATGAAGTATTTAGGTGGGACCTCAACTTTTTTGCTGTTATTTGCTTTATCTTTTGCCCTGTCTACAATGGCTATTAGTTCCTGCAGCACTCTATTGTGCCGCTAGGTGTAGCGTCCTTGACCTAATGATACTCTGCATGCTGACAGCACATATTCCAATGTTTGCCTTTCGTTGCAGAGAGGGCACTTTGTGTCTTCTGATAAACCCCATTTGTATAGGTTGGAGCCTGTAGGTAGAAGGTCATAAGTAGCTCAGATGATGAAGCTGAGCCTCAGGGGTGCCATTTTCCAGATGTCATTCCATGTTAGTGATCTCTGCAGGACTTCCTCCCATGTTAGTGATCTCTCCAGGACTTCCTCCCATGTTAGTGATCTCTGCAGGACTTCCTCCCATGTTAGTGATCTCTGCAGGACTTCCTCCCATGTTAGTGATCTCTCCAGGACTTCCTCCCATGTTGTCCACTGACCTTGCTGTGCCTGTTGGACTGCCTTCTGGACCCTCTTATCATCCTTTGAATTTCTTACTTCGTTGATGATCATATCCCTTCTTTCCTTACAGGAGTCCTTTCACCACCATTTGATTTCACCATGACCAAACCCCTTTCTGTTGGTCTGGGTGTATCTTGTTACTTCTTTCAGTTCCTGTGTTTCCCTGGCTGTGGTCACTTCCTCACCTACTTTCCATTTTCGTCCAGTTTTAAGTGTTGGCTGCACTTCTCGTACTACCGGATCTGTAGATTCTTGTAGCATCATTGCAAGCCTTGTCTTTCCTACCTTGTATTCTTCGACCACAAATTTGAATGGTAGCTGCAGTTTGCTCTTCTTGCAGTACATTGCTACATCAGTTAATCCTGGTGGTACGCCCAGCCATTTTCTTATGGATTTATTTATCTTTCTTTCAACTGCCTCTACTGTGCTGGTACTTACTTCGTAAATGAGTAGTGGCCACATCAATTTTGGAATCAGCATGAACTGGAGGCACCATATTTTAGCTTGCCTTTGTCTATGATGCTCAGTCCATTCTGTGCCACTTCTATGACCTGCTTCACCGCGTTTGAGTCTTTTATGGAAGCATCATATACTCTGCCAAGGCTCTTCACTGGCTCTTCCCCTACACTTGGGATTATTTGGTTTGCCACTGTGTACAATCTTTCTATCACTTTCTCCTTTCTGAGTACAGGCTTCTTGACGTCTTTGGCTTGAAGCTCATATGGCACCATATGATAAGGCTATCCAAATGCTCTAACATCTTTCGTGCCTGTGCTTCACTGGTTAGCCATATTACTTGTAGATCTTGCTTTCCAGATCTTGCATGTTGAATAGCTTCCCAAATCATTGAAGCATGCTCGAGACATCCTGGGAAACCTGGAATTCCTCCTTTCCGCACGGATGTATCAACGTAACCATTATCTAGGAGGTATGTTGTTAGTCTCCTTGCCATCACAGAGAAGAATATCTTTCCTTCTACATTCAGATATGAGATCGGTCTGAACTGGTTGATTTCAGTGGATTTCTGCTCCTTTGGGATGTACACTCCATTAGCCTTTTTCCATTCTTTTCTTATGGGTCCCTTGGTCCATGCTATTTGTAGGAGTTTATGGAGCTTCTTTAGTACTTCAGGGCATCTTTTGTATAGTATGTAAGGAACGCCATTTGGGCCTGGTGCTGACTTTCTTTTAGCTTTTCCTACGATGCTCTCTACTTCTTGTAAGGTTGGTGGGCTGCCTAGTGCACAGGGCCACACTAGACCTTTCATTTACTTGAGAGGTTTATGCTGATTTTTATCAGAGTATGTCTTGCTCAGATGTTCCTCGAGCACCTCCTTACCGGCTTTTAGTGTACCTGATTTTGACTGTTCAAATAGCTGCTTGGCAAACCCGAAGGGATCTCTGTAGAACTTCTCTCTTGCATATCTTGTTTCCCTCTTCCTTTTACATAGTCTTTCAGCTCTGCAAAGGGCATTGTGCTGAGATTTTAGATGCTGCCAAACCTGTCTTAGTCCTTCCTTTTCTGATTGATGTGCCTTCTTGAACATGTTCCAGGCATGGTTCCTCTGCTGTCTTATTGCTTCTATTTTCCTCTGTCTTCTGGACTTTTTTGGTGTTACTTTTCTCTTTTTGTCTGTTTGGTTCCAAACTCTTTGTAGCAGTGAAGATATATGATGTTACCAAATGCTTCCAGTTTTTGTTCAAGGTTTTTCCCTCTTAGCTGTTTTTCCAGTTCTTTGCATAATCCTGTGTCCAGGTTTTCCCATATGCTTTTGGCACTTGCTGGTGGGAAGTAAATCTTGTCTCTGGTCTCGTCGGAGAGCTGCATTGCCTCCCTGCTGCCTGGCCCAACCTGAATATTCCCTGTACTGTGGTTTATATCCTGACAGAGATCTTCTAATGTCTTATCTGAGATTGGCGTCACAGTGCACTGTTGGGTATTGGGCAGCAAGGAACCACCACATCCCTTCTTCATTCTGTGTATCTTCATGCCACGTTGAGTGTTAAATTTCCTGCCACAGATGCATAGATACTCCATCCGTTGTTCTGAACTTGAATTAATTGGGGGCGGGCATGGTCATTTCCATACAGTCACCTGTGGATCCATTGTTCTCCCCCCCCCCTTCTGTGATTTCAGTAGATTTATTGTGTAGTGAACATTATTATAGTCTGGTAGATTTATTGTGTGGTGAACATTATTATAGTCTGGTAGATTTATTGTGTGGTGAACATTATTATAGTCTGGTAGATTTATTGTGTGGTGAACATTATTATAGTCTGGTAGATTTATTGTGTGGTGAACATTATTATAGTCTGGTAGATTTATTGTGTGGTGAACATTATTATAGTCTGGTAGATTTATTGTGTGGTGAACATTATTATAGTCTGGTAGATTTATTGTGTGGTGAACATTATTATAGTCTGGTAGATTTATTGTGTGGTGAACATTATATAGTCTGGTAGATTATTGTGTGGTGAACATTATTATAGTCTGGTAGATTTATTGTGTGGTGAACATTATTATAGTCTGGTAGATTTATTGTGTAATGAACATTATTATAGTCTGGTAGATTTATTGTGTGGTGAACATTATTATAGTCTGGTAGATTTATTGTGTGGTGAACATTATTATAGTCTGGTAGATTTATTGTGTGGTGAACATTATTATAGTCTGGTAGATTTATTGTGTAATGAACATTATTCTAGTCTGGTAGATTTATTGTGTGGTGAACATTATTATAGTCTGGTAGATTTACTGTGTGGTGGACATTATTATAGTCTAGTAGATTTCTTTATGCTGGACATTATTATAGTCTGGCAGATTTATTGTGTATTGGATATTACTTTAGTCTGATAGATTTGTTGTATGATGGACATTATTATAGTATAGTAGATTTGTTGTATGATGATATTATTATTTTTTTCTAGATTTGATGTATGATGGACATTATTATAGTCTGGTAGCTTTGTTGCATGATGGACATTACTATAGTCTGGTAGGTTTGTTGTATATATGTAGGACATTATTATAGTTTGACAGATTTTGTAATATATAGCCATGATAATCTGTATAGTAGATATTGTAGTGGGACACTTATTTGTATGATAGACTTGTAGTAGGACACTTGTTTGTTTGATAGACTTGTAGTGGGGCACGTGAACAAACAAATGGACATACTTTATTTTCAAAGGGTTAAGAATTGGGCACGCAGGCCCATCTGACATTCTGCCTTTCATCATATAGCTTTCACTCAGTCATAGTCATTCAACATTTGTTAATGAGCATAAAAATCATGAAGAAACAATTAAATGATTTCATAAATAAATAATAAACTTATCTGATGTCCATACACTATACACTCTGATGTATGCAACAACATGAAATAAACTTGCATTCTTACATTCATTCAAAACTAACAAATTTATAGAGAAAGCAGTATAAAAAATGACAAAAATCAAGCCATACTTTAAAAACTACTTTAGACTATGCTTAGGGAGGCATATAGTCCATATCAAACAGATGTTTACAAAGTTTAAAGTTATAAGAACGAATATTACTTATAAGTTTTACATGAATTGGTAGGGCATTCCAAAGGAGGGCCGCTGAGTAAAAGCTTTCTTTTAAACATGTCAAGCCTTGGTTTTGGGAGAATACAATTGTTTAAGCTTTGACTGTGTTTTGGGTTGGATTTGAACACCAACCACAGATAGGGTGGAGCATTGGGTGATAGAATTTTATGAATTAACTTGACCCTGTTGAAAAGAAATCTCTTCTTAAGGGGTAGAATATCAAGATGTTTGTCCTTATTTGTAATATGTGCTGCATGTTTGTCATCTATAAGGTTTACTCCTCGTTTCTGAAGTAAGTAAAGTCTTTTCATGTTTGACATGGAACAACCATCCCAGACTGTGGAACAGTAGTCCAAGTGTGTTTGTATCTGTGATATGTAGTATATTTTTCTGGTGTGTATGCCAAGAAAATGTTTAATTTTAGTAAATTGGTAAACTTTTTGTGCAATGAGTTTGGTTAGATTGTCTACATATTGATTCCAGCTGAGGTGGTGGTCAATCATGAGACCTAGAGTTTTATGTTCACTAACATTCTCTATCTATCATGTAGCTGTAGTGTTGTTGTTGGTGAATTTGTTAATTTCTATCTTGTTGTAATGAGTGTGGAAGTGAATCATGGACAATAGGCAAGTCTGCACAAAAGCATTGGAAGCAGCAGAAATGTGGTTTATTAGAAGAATGTTGCGAATCCCATGGACAGCAAAAATAACTAATGAAGAATGTATGAGAAGAGCTGGAGAGACAAAAATCCTTGTCAAAAAGATAAGAGAGAGACAATGTACTTTCATAGGACATGCAATGAGAAGAGGGGGCATTGAAAATATTATAACAAGAGGAAAAATAGAAGGAAGAAGATCACGAGGAAGACCAAGAGAAATGATACTGGACAGTCTGACGGGATGGTGTGAGAGGAGATCACCAACTGAACTGATGGCCTGCATGAAGGATCGGGTACTCTGGAGAAGCATAATAGCCAACGCCAGTCGGCACGGCACCTGATGATGATGATGATGTAATGAGCATGGATTTTGTTTTTCTGGTGTTTATTAGCATTATGTTGTTGTTGCTCCAGTTAATTAGACTATTTATTTCAATTTGAGGAGTTGACTCAAGGTTAATACAGTCATTGTCGATAGTGTAAACTGTGCAGTCATCAGCAAAGAGGTCACAAGATGATTATTTGAGATGAAGTGGAAGATCATTGATGTAGATGGTAAACATAAGAGGACCAAGAATAGATCCCCATGGAATGCCATTATCAACCACAGATGAACTTGACTGAGTCTTTGAGGCAACTCTGTGATACACTTGTAGTGGGACACTTATTGTGATAGACTTGTTGTAGAGGGACGATATTATTTATAATATACTACAATAAAGAAGAGTGAACGTGTACATACACATACACGCATGCCGGGCATGCCAGAGCAGCACACTGGGTGACCAACATCTGCATCTTGCAAGGGTTAATTATGGAGCGTGCAAGCCATTTCACTAGCATCAGATCTCCATTTCGTTACACTGATATTCACTATGTAACCACAATAACCCAGGATGACAAGCACTAGATTCATACATGAACTTGAGCCATAACCAAAATTACAGCTTCTATCTATCAACTCCACAGCTGCGACATTGCATAGATCAAATATCACATAATTCCAGCAACTACAGGAGAACAATTTTATTGGTGAAACCTCATTTGTAGGTGCATGTTGCCCAATGAAAGTTGATTGAAAAGGACGCTGCAAATTACAATGAATATGAATTAAGTATCCGGGCGATTGACATCGCCATGGGATGAACTCTCTCATGGCAAAATATTGAAGGACATTTGCTAACTTCTTACAACTGAAAAAAAAACAGCATATTTTCTCAGTCTGAATTCACAGCCTAGACCAGAGGGCCAATCTACATTATCTAAAGAAAAACTGGAAGAGAACTGTCTTTAAAAGGACAAATCAATCAACTCTAACATTTTCCCTACAGAGAGACAGACTACAACCTAAGCTCTACAATTTGACAACCTGACTAAAAATTACTAACTCTGAAGGATGATCTTGCTTGGGTCTACATTCTTGAACCTCCTTCCTTGCCAGCCTTAACCGTTCTCCTCCCTCATGTTTTCTGTCTTTTCCAATCCATTCATGGTGTGTACCAATACGTGTGGACTTTTCATCACTCGTTCATCTGCAGTGCAAGCCTATAGGTTTCCAAAAAAGAGATCTCTACAGGGGAAACTACTCTTTTATTTTCTTATCCAAACCATTATCTATGTCCGATTCTGTCACAAGGTGAAGGCAGTGGATGGAACAAAATAAAAGGAAGAAAACAACTCACAGACCCCTCAGAGCCATGATCCACAAGGGGGGGGGGGGGTGCCCAGCCACTCTTAGAGTGTCAGAAATTTAATAGGGCCGAAACACTTGCCTGGGGAAAGGGGGGGGGGTACTTCCTCTGATGATCCAGGGAGCTGCATTGTTCTGCTTTCTAGAGTAGAGAGTTTCCTACACACAGAGCATGGTGATGTCACTGACAATGGGCAAAGACCGATTAACACTTGGAAAGCACCCCAGAACAGGTCTGTCCGAACCAGCAACCCTGTCAGCCATCATGTGGTCGCTCATCATCATCATCATCAGGTGCCATGCCAACTGGCATTGGCTATTATTCTTCTCCAGAGTATCCGATCCTTCATGCAGGCCATCAGCTCAGTTGGTGATCTCCTCTCACACCATCCCGTCAGACTGTCCAGTATCATTTCTCTTGGTCTTCCTCTTGATCTTCTTCCTTCTATTTTTCCTCTTGTTATAATATTTTCAATGCCCCCTCTTCTCATTGCATGTCCTATGAAAGTACATTGTCTCTCTTATCTTTTTGACAAGGTTTTTTGTCTCTCCAGCTCTTCTCATACATTCTTCATTAGTTATTTTTGCTGTCCATGGGATTCGCAACATTCTTCTAATAAACCACATTTCTGCTGCTTCCAATGATTTTTGTGCAGACTTGCCTATTGTCCATGATTCACTTCCATATAACAAGATAGGTTCAATATAGCATTTTAGGACTCGTTTTCTAACATTCATTGATAAAGATGTGTTAGCTAATATGTTTCTCATTCTCTGAAATGCAGTCTTTGCTTGACCTATTCTGTTCCTAATTTCTGTTCTGCATTTCCCATCTGAAGTTATTACTGCTCCAAGGTATTTGAATTTCTGCACCTGCTTTAGAATAGTTCCGTTTAATTTAATACTGCATGCTGGTGGATTCTGTTTCTTAGATATAACCATAGTCTCTGTCTTTTTGATGTTCAAAGTAAGGCCTTTCTGTTCACTTTCTTTGGTGACTTTATCCAAGAGATTTTGCAGGTCTTGTTGGTTCTCAGCTATCAGTACTGTGTCGTCAGCATACCGAAGGTTGTTAATATTGTATCCTCCAATTTTTATGCCTGGTTCTGTGATGATTGTTCTTAGAATATTCTCGCTATACAGAGAAAAAAGGTCTGGAGATAGTACACATCCTTGTCGCACCCCTTGTTTTATAGGTTGGTATTTTCCAATTCTATTTTCAACTCGAACTGCTGCTTCTTGCTGCCAGTATAGATGTTTTACAATCCTCAGGTCTATGCCATCTATATTGATGTCTTCAAGCATTTTAATAATTTCATTATGTTTCACCTTGTCAAATGCCTTGGTGTAATCAATGAAGCATAAGTAGAGATCTTTCTGTACTTCTAAAGCTCTTTCTGTTAGTGTTCGTAAAGCATAAATGGCATTGTGTGTTACCTTTCCTTCAACAAATCCAAACTGTTCATCTGCTATTTCCATTTTTATCTTTTTCCTTGTTCTTCTCATAATTATTCTCAGAAGTAGCTTCGTTATGTGACATGAGAGGCTGATAGTCCGGTTGTCATCACATTCCTTTGCATCTGGTTTCTTTGGTAGTGCTATAAACGTGGATTTAATCAAGTCACTGGGAATATAACCACTGTTGTAAATGTCATTCAGTAACTTGGTTATTATTTTTATTCCTGTCTCCTCTAGTGCCTCTATTTCTTCTATTGTTATATTATCAGGCCCAGTCGCTTTTCCTTTCTTCATGTGTTTGATGGCATCTATGATTTCATCTTCAAGTATTGGTGGTCCATCACAGTTTTCAGTATCTGATGTTAATTCTGGTCTTTCTCCTCCATATAGCTCACCGATATACTCTGTCCACCTGTCCACAATGTCTTCTTTTCCCATTAACATTTTACCTTCTGTTGATTTCAGGCATCCTGTGGTATATTTTGTTTTCCTGCCTGTGAGTTCATTAATTCATTTGTGCATGTTTTTGCTTCTTTAATATGAGAGTCCTCTATCTGTCTGCACTGCTCATTTAACCACACTTCTTTTGCTTCTCTGCATTTGCATCTTATTTCTTTATTTATCTTGCTATATTTTTCTTGGTTATTTTTACTCCTCCTCCTCTTGTCCATCAGTCCCAGATGTCGTCTGTCATCCATTTATTTTTAGGGGCTTCTTTTTTCGGTGGTATTATCACCTTAACAGTTTGGTGGATAGAATCTCTTAACATTTCTCATTGTTCATCTATACTATTTATCTTTGCTATTGCATTGTATCTATTTGTTATAATAACTTTGTATTGTTCTCGCAGTTCTTGGTCATTTTTAAGAAGTTCTGTATTCAGTTTGATGTTTCTCACTTTTCTGCCTGCTTTCTTTAGCTTTATTCTAACTTTTCCACAGAGCAGATCATGGTCACTATTGCAGTCAGCTCCTGGCATGGTTTTTGTTGTCAGTAATGCATTGCGGAATCGTTTGTCCAATGATTCCGCAATGTGATCACTACAAAGTCCAAAAAAGAAGAAATGTCCCCAGGTTTCACTGAAAGTAGGGAAGAGTAATGAATCCACAACTGACTTTATGTAAACGACCATGCCCGTCCCATTTAGTACCAGTTCAGAACAGAAGATGGAGTACCCATGCACCTGTGGGAAGAAATTTAACACTCAATGTGGCATGAAGATACACAGACCAAAGAAAGGATGTGGTGGTTCCTTGCTGCCCAATACTCAGCAGTGCACTGTGATGCCAGTCTCAGATAAGACATTAGAAGATCTCTGTCAGGATGTAAACCACAGTACAGAGAGTATTCAGGTTGAGTCAAGCAGCAGGGAACTAATACAGCCCTCCAAAGAGACCAAAAACAATTTCCCAACAGCAAGTGCCAAGATGAGCAAACAACAACCTGTCTCACTGGTGATCAGAAAAAGAAGATGGACATACGCCGGTCATGTGATGAGAAGAAACAATCAGAGAATCCCTAAATAAGCTATCAAGTAGAACACAACAGGCTGAAGAAAAAGAGGTCAGCTACGTGAAACTCTAAAGAGGACATTGTTAAGAGAGGCCAGTTCAATGGGCATAACATCCCGTGATGAGATTTAAAAACTCGCCAAAGACAGGAAATCTTGGTGAACTACCATGCGGGCTCTATATGAAGGATGTAAGATGTACGATGTGCCAAGAGCATAAGGGAAGAATTGGACATGATATTATACAAAGAACTGGACAAAGAGGTGAGAGGGAAAAACCTTGAACAAAGGTTGGAAACATTTGGTAACATCATATATCTTCACTGCCACAAAGAGTTAGGAACCAAACAGACAAAAAGAGAAAAAGTAGTAGCACCAAGAAAGACCAGAAGGCAAAGAAAAATTAAACCAATAAGACAGCAGAAGAACCATGCCTGGAAAATATTCAAGAAGACACATGAAACAGAAAAGGAAGGCTTAAGACAGGTTTGGCAACATCTAAAATCCAAACACAATTTCCTTTGCAGGGCATACAGAACATGTAAAGAGAAGAGGGAAACCAGATATGCAAGAGAGAAGTTCTTTACAGATCCCTTCGGGTTTGCCGTTACAGTATTTCAAATCCTGCACTTATTTGTGTAGATTTTCTATGATCTAATGGCGATAATCAGATATAAAATTTACTTCTTAGACCATGTTTTTAAAGACTTGTGATTACTTTTGTGAGTTGTTTGTCTAGACTAGTTATATTTAGTAACATAAAGTTAAATTTGGAGTTGTTTTGACACTTTATTACCCAAGGTCAGTAAACAGGTAATTTCACAAGGCTTAAACTCCTCATGAAAAAACACTTCCGGAAAGTTCAATGTAAAATTATAGTTTATATTTAAGCACTAGTTTTAAGTAGGATGGGACAGATTATTGTTGACTGAGTACTGAGGATGAGCTAGTTGAAGTATGCACTGATAGTTGAGAGAGAGAGAGAGAGAGAGAGAGAGAGAGAGTGTGGTGTGTGTGTGTTCTTAGACCATGATTTTAAAGACTTGTGATTATTTTTGTGAGTTGTTTGTCTAGACTAGTTATATTTAGTAACATAAAGTTAAATTTGGAGATGTTTTGACACTTTATTACCCAAGGTCAGTAAACAGGTAATTTCACAAGGCTTAAACTCCTCATGAAAAAACACTTCAGGAAAGTTCAATGTAAAATTATAGTTTATATTTAAGCACTAGTTTTAAGTAGGATGGGACAGATTATTGTTGACTGAGTACTGAGGATGATCTAGTTGAAGTATGCACTGATAGTTGAGAGAGAGAGAGAGAGAGAGAGAGAGAGTGTGTGTGTGTGTGTTCTTAGACCATGTTTTTAAAGACTTGTGATTATTTTTGTGAGTTGTTTGTCTAGACTAGTTATATTTAGTAATATAAAGTTAAATTTGGAGATGTTTTGACACTTTATTACCCAAGGTCAGTAAACAGGTAATTTCACAAGGCTTAAACTCCTCATGAAAAATCACTTCCGGAAAGTTCAATGTAAAATTATAGTTTATATTTAAGCACTAGTTTTAAGTAGGATGGGACAGATTATTGTTGACTGAGTACTGAGGATGAGCTAGTTGAAGTATGCAGTGTCCGTTGAGAGAGAGAGAGAGAGAGAGAGAGAGAGAGAGAGAGTGTGTGTGTGTGTGCGTGTGTGCGTGTGTGTGTGTGTATGATACTATTACTGTACACCTTTGTTTTCACATTTTATGTATAAAGTATTAACTTTATCATACGCCACGTTATCACCTCATGGTTTGTAAAAGCCCACCATCTCATTATTTCACCCCCAGTGGGCAATCATCTCCATTTCACATCATTTCAGTCGAATATGAAATTGTTGATTGTTGAATGAAAATAAAGTTATTTTAAAAAAATGCATTGATAGTTGAAGTTGAGATAGAACTAACATGATGTGAGTGTCGTTAATGTGACTAGGATGTGCTCTAGTAGTTTTCATGGATCCATGTATTTTGTTCTGATGTTGCTTCATATTTATGTGAACTAGAAGTGTAGAACCAAGAATGTGAAACAGTTCTTTTTTTAAGGTTATGTTAGGACCTGTAGGTCTGATACTTTGTGTTGTGAATTTGTGTATGTATCCATTGAGCCATTCCATAAGTCAGTAAGTTGGATTTTTTTTTTCTATTATGTTGTATAACTGCTGATCTATTTCAGAGTGAGTGTTGTCCACTTCCTCCCTACATGGCAAACACAGTTCTTGCCCGGGGAGTGGAGACGCTTATTCATCTGTTGTATGCTATATTTCCTTCATCGTCACTTATCATCACTCATTTTATCCATTCAATAAAATGTGTTCTAATGTTATACGAAGGTGTCCAGTGGTTCTCACGTTGTGAACTGTGGCAGTCCTTGTCGAGTACAAGTTCTACTAATAATGATAAAAGTAGAGACTATATAGAGAAACTGTCTTGGCTGATGCTGTCTCAGGCATATTTCTTGTTTCTATACATGGCTGACATACATATGGCCTCAGTTAGTGCCATGATTGCAATTAGCAGTCATGGTATAAACTTATATTGTGAACCAATTTGAGCAAATAAAATTAGGTACACTGAAAGCAAGTAAGGAGGTGCTTGAGGAACATCCGAGCGAGATATACTCTGATAAAAATCAGCCTACGCCTCTCTAGCATATGAAAGGTCTAGTGTGGCCCTGTGCACCAGGCTGCAAAATCAAAAGCAGTCCACCAACCTTACAAGAAGTAGAGAGCGTCATAATAAAAGCTAAAGGAAAGTCAGCACCTGACCAGAATGGCATCTCTTATATTCTGTACAATGACACCCCGAAGTGCTAAGAGATTCCACAAACTTCTAACAACAGCATGGACCAAGGGGTTCATAAGTAAGGAATGGTAAAGATAAATGGTGTAAAATGAGCAGAATTCTACCGAGATAAACCATTTCAGATCCATCTCACTTCTGAATGTAGAAGGAAAGATATTCTTCTGAGTGATGGCAAGAAGACTAACAACATACCTCCTAGAAAATGATGACGTTGCTACATTTGTGCAGAAGGGAGGAATTCCAGATTCCCCATGATGCCTCTAGCATGCTTCAATGATTTGATAATCTAATTCGACAGGCAAGATCTAGAAAGCAAGACATACAGGAAATATGGCTTGATCTAGCCAATGCTTATGGCTCAGATCCACACCAAATGATATGGCTAGCACATGACATGTATCATGTGTCAAAAGAAATCACGAAGATGCTGAAAATGTATTTCATAGGGTTCCTCATAAGATTTGGAACATTAGGATATATTACATGATGGATTGAGCTTCAGGTAGAAATTTTAATAGGCTGCACGGTATCCCTCATACTGTTTTAACTAGCCACACAGGTAGTCCTGAAAGCAGTGGAAGTCATAGTAGAAGGCCCGAGGTTCAGAAATGGATGTCAGATGCTACCACTAAAAGCATTCATGGATGACACAACAATAATAACAACTACCAGTGAAGCACAAGCAGTATGCTAGATTGTTTGGACAGACGTATTGTAGTGGGACACTTATTTATATGATAGACATGTTGTAGTGGGACATTTATTTATGTGGTAGACTTACTGTAGTGGAACCTTTATTTATGTGATAGGCATGTTGTAGTCTTATATCTTATATCCTTCCCATGCCGTTAAAAGTCACATAGGGCTCGCAAAGTAGTTCGCCAATTTTTCCTGTCTTCGGTGAGTCTTTCAACCTCATCAAAAGATTTTATGCCTGTTAATTTGGCCTCTCTTAACAACGTCCTCTTCAGAGTTTCACGTGGTCTGCCTCTTTTTCTTCAGCCTGTTGTGTTCCACCTGATAGCTTGTTTTGGGATTCTCTGATCATTTCTTCTCATCAAGTGACCAACATATGTCCATCTCCTTTTCCTGATCACCCATGAGACTGGTTTTTGTTCAGTCATCTGTCTTATCTCTGCATTGTTCTTGAACAATGTTGTAGTGGGGCACTATTATTTGTGTGATGACCATGTTGTAGTGGGACATTTATTTATGTGGTAGACTTACTGTAGTGGAATTTATGTGATAAACATGTTGTAGTGGGACACTTATTTATACGATAGACATGTTGTAGTGGGACATTTATTTATGTGGTAGACTTACTGTAGTGGAATTTATGTGATAAACATGTTGTAGTGGGACACTTATTTATATGATAGACATGTTGTAGTGGGACATTTATTTATGTGGTAGACTTACTGTAGTGGAACCTTTATTTATGTGATAGGCATGTTGTAGTCTTATATCTTATATCCTTCCCATGCCGTTAAAAGTCACATAGGGCTCGCAAAGTAGTTCGCCAATTTTTCCTGTCTTCGGTGAGTCTTTCAACCTCATCAAAAGATTTTATGCCTGTTAATTTGGCCTCTCTTAACAACGTCCTCTTCAGAGTTTCACGTGGTCTGCCTCTTTTTCTTCGGCCTGTTGTGTTCCACCTGATAGCTTGTTTTGGGATTCTCTGATCATTTCTTCTCATCAAGTGACCAACATATGTCCATCTCCTTTTCCTGATCACCCATGAGACTGGTTTTTGTTCAGTCATCTGTCTTATCTCTGCATTGTTCTTGAACAATGTTGTAGTGGGGCACTATTATTTGTGTGATGACCATGTTGTAGTGGGACATTTATTTATGTGGTAGACTTACTGTAGTGGAATTTATGTGATAAACATGTTGTAGTGGGACACTTATTTATACGATAGACATGTTGTAGTGGGACATTTATTTATGTGGTAGACTTACTGTAGTGGAATTTATGTGATAAACATGTTGTAGTGGGACACTTATTTATATGATAGACATGTTGTAGTGGGACATTTATTTATGTGGTAGACTTACTGTAGTGGAATTTATGTGATAAACATGTTGTAGTGGGACACTTATTTATACGATAGACATGTTGTAGTGGGACATTTATTTATGTGGTAGACTTACTGTAGTGGAATTTATGTGATAAACATGTTGTAGTGGGACATTTATTTATGCGATAGACATGTTGTAGTGGGACACTTATTTATATGATAGACATGTTGTAGTGGGACACTTATTTATGTGATAGGCATGTTGTAGTGGGGCACTATTATTTGCGTGATTATCATGTTTTAGTGAGACACTGATATTACTATTTTCAGTGTCATCATTTATGAATTGTCTGAACAAGACCTAAATGGTGGTGAATTTTTGGCAGGATCAGAGGGAAAAAGACAAGGAGACAGAGATGGAAAGAGAGAACTGGGCGTGACATATTTGTCTGCTTGAACCTTTCCATTCAGTCATTCTTGTGCCTGGTGATATCGCTGAAAAGTTAGCCATGTTTTGTGTCGATTGTCAGGTTCTATGTCAACTTTTCGGATATTGTCCACACGTAATGTTGTTGTGATGAATTATTGTCAGATATTGTCCACATGTAATGTTGTTGTGATGAATTATTGTTAGATATTGTCCACATGTAATGTTCTTTGATTAATTATTGTTAGATATTGTCCACATGTAATGTTCTTGTGATTAATTATTGTTAGATATTGTCCACATGTAATGTTCTTGTGATTAATTATTGTTAGATATTGTCCACACATAATGTTGTTGTGATTAATTATTGTTAGATATTGTCCACATGTAATGTTGTTGTGATGAATTATTGTTAGATATTGTCCACATGTAATGTTCTTGTGATTAATTATTGTTAGATATTGTCCACACGTAATGTTGTTGTGATGAATTATTGTCAGATATTGTCCACAGGCACAAACTGTCAGATACTGTCCACACCTAATGTTCCTGTGACTAGCTATTGTCAATGTATCTGATACCTTTTTCTTATAAAGAAAGCCTTCACACAATAATCAAGTCAGAAATTTGCAACAAATTAATCTTTGATTATTACAATAAATAAATGAAATGAATTACATAATACCTTTGATCTTGATAGCACAAAAGTTGGAAATATGTCAATCAGTAACAAAGAGAAGACAGCAGAGTCTGAAAAAGAAATACCAGGATGTTCTGTCCATGTGGCATGAAGAAAGGAAGACAACAGGTCTAATAATATTTAAAAGGGACTGCATGACATTGAAGAGTAACAGACTCTACAAGCACATGACATGGCATTTGATGATGATGATGATGATGATGGTGGTGGTGGCACTTAGGACTGAGTCAATACTAGCTTTGATGTGAGAGATAAGCGAAATGAATTTCACATGCATTATTGGGTTGAATCTATGGCAACGCAGTATAATTACCCCAGCATTTGGCAAGCAGAACATTTTATCAATAAACCTGCGGTCACTGACTGCAGGGTACTCTCTCTCTTCTTTTTGTCTCTCTCTCTCTCTTTCTCTCTCACTCTCTCTCATGTTCTGTGTTTATCGATTGTATTTATACACCCTGGACTTGACATATTTTGTATACTTATTTTTGTGAACCGGAACTAAAATAGGCACTTCAGATGTCGACATGATAACTGCTCTATCATGATATCCCGTGCTGCTCAGTTGTTATATCCGGTGTTACTCCATCAGATTTCCAGACATTTTGACTTTGTTCTTCTCTGCAGCAATCAGCACAAAGGAGGGGGATCTAGTGCATCATCATCATCATTTTGTGCCATCTCCCCATGGAAGGTTGGCTGCAATGAATCTCCACTCTGCTCTGTTTCATGTATTTTTAGAAAACTCGGCCGAGACTGTCCCTGTCCACCTCTTGATGTTATCTACCCATCTAGATCACTGTCGTCCTATGTTCTTTTTCTCTAGTGAAGCATGGGGCATGGCATTTTCTTCACATCATTTGTTTTCAAGTATATTAAAGCATGGAATCTGTTTTACCTTCAAACAACAATTAAAATTTTGTTTAAATGCTAATATGAGTCAGATTTTCACCTTCTAAAAAGTCAAATCAATCAGCGTCATTCATGACGAAAAAAAATGAAGTTTTTTCAGCAGTGTCACAGAATATAAAGATAATAGGAAGGACCACATAGAGAAATGAAGACACAATGGAAAGTGGCAAACAACAACAAAGAGGAATATAAAACTTTAAAAAAAGAAGTACGAAGAAACATAAGAAAAGACAAAAAACAATACATACAAGATTGTTGTGAAAGAATAGAAGAACATCAAAAATGTGGAAGAGATAGTGAAAAGTTTAAAGAAATGAAGACATTGACGAGAAATGTCACATCTAAGCTAAATGTATTTTGGGATGAGATGGGGAATACCTTGACAGAGACAAAGGACATTCTAGAAAGATGGAAGGAATATTGTAGAGGAATGTATGAAACAACCGACTGTGGAAGCAGACATCAACAGTGTGAATTAATATTGGAGGAGAAAGAACCCAAACCGACAATAGAAGAAGTTTTATGGGCAGTAAAGAATCTGAAAAATGGTAAATCACCAGGATGTGATGAGATAACAGTTGAATTTATTAAAGCAGGAGGAAAGGAATGTGCAACAATCTATCATGCACTATGTAAAAAGATATGGCATTCAGGTATTTGGCCAAAAGAATGGAAAAGAACTGTATTCATACCACTGCCAAAAAAGGGTAACCTGAAATTATGCACAAACTACAGAACTGTTGACTTGATTAGTCATGCCAGTAAAATTCTGTTAAAAATCATAATGGGTAGACTTCGAAAGAAAATAGAAGAAGAAGTCAATATGGTCCAAGCTGGTTTCAGGCAAGGAAGAGGATCAAGAGATCACATATTCAATATAAGATTAATAATAGAGAAATGCAGAGAGTTTAATGTGAATCTATATTTATCCTTCATAGACTACTCAAAGGCATTTGATTGTGTGCAACACCAGAAACTTTGGGAAATAAGGGAAACAATGGGATTTCCAACACATTTGATACAATTAACATCACTGTTGTATCTAGACCAACAAGCAGCAGTAAGAATAAATGGTGAAACAACTTGGTTTGACATAAAACAAGGGGTCTGTCAGGGGTGCACATTGTCACCTTACTTATTTAACTTGTATACTGAAAATACAATGAGGAATGTTAGAGAAGATGTAGACAAAGAATATTATGATGCCATAACAATTGGAGGTTATGAAATACCAGAGATTAGATATGCTGATGACACAGTATTACTGTTCACAACACAAAAAGGAATGGAAAAACAAATTATGTCAGTCTGTAAGAACAACGAAGAGCAGAACCTCTATCTTAATGCAAATAAAACTAAATTGATGACAACTGACAAAACAAACAACCCAGCTGAAATATGTATCAATGAGGAAAAACTGGAAGAAGTGGAGAGTTTTGAATATCTTGGATCACTACTAACTAATAATGAAGATACAATGAGGGAAATTAAACTGAGGACATCTATCGCTCTTCAGAAAGTAAAACAACTAAAGAATCTGTGGAGAGGAGCAGACAGAACCACAAAAATAAGATTTTTAAGGCATGCATCTTTCCCATCACAACATATGCCTGTGAGACCTGGACACTTAACAAAACAGCTGAGAAACACATAAATGCTTTTGAATGTAAATGCTACAGAAGAGTTCTTCAAATATCGTGTACACAAAAAAGAACAAATATATCTATACTACAAGAGCTTAATATTGCAGAAGGCTAGCTAGTAAAGAGGATTAAAGAGAGAAAACTTAAATATTTTGACACATCATGATAATCTAGAGAAGACCAATTTGTAAGGGTACATAATGGGAAAAAGAAAGAGAGGAAGACCAAAGCGAAGATGGCTGCAAGACATCGTTGATGATCTGCAAATGGATGCATCAGTGGCAGGCCATCTTGCTCACAACCGAGAGGCATACAGGAGTGTTGTTTGGGAGGCAAAGTTCCGCAAGGGACACGCAAAGGAATGAATGAGGAAGGACCATCATTCATGCACTGCGGATACATCCATTAAAAGATAATAGTAAAAACGGATGACATGCTAGTTTCTTCTGTTTCGGTTTTGTTTTGCTTTTTCGTTTCATTCATTCATTCATTTTGCTTTTTCGTACGTTCTGAAAATTTTCATCATGCGCCCACATACTTTGTGGAGACGTTTGTTAACATGAGCCTACAGGGGAAACGTCAAACGTGGAGTTCCTGTGAGCTCATTGAGAAAATCTATGTAATAACGAACAATAAAGTGAATGTGTAAAATCACGTGTGCCTCATATGATACGATCAAAATGGCGAACACGGACAATTCGCTGGAGAGCTTTCTCAGTAAGTATTTTTTTTCTACAAATATACGATATTATTGCGCCAAAACGCTAACATTGTAAAGTGAAATGATGATCATGATAAATGCATCGATTATATCTTGAAATATTTAATAATAACTTTGGTCGTGATCATTTCAGCTACACTCCAACAAGGCGGTAGTTAATTGTAGCAGACATAAACAATGACATTAAACTACATCAGTTTTATTGTTGGACAACTGCGAGGGGATGCTGAAACGTGCATATTATTCTACGTATTCACCCCAAAGTTCAGCACACTTGGCACATCATTTCTCAAGTTTCTTTAACCCTTCCCAAGAAAAATGTGATATCTGGTCAACGAAATATTACTCTTTTGCTGATATCATCTCCAACTCAGTCAACAATTCCGTCTCTTTTCAAACACTTTAATGTTGGGAAACGTCCTGGAAAGATCTGGTGACTAGGGTGATTTATCCATGCACTTAAATACCAGATACTTCAAAACATTAAAATGTTATGAGCAGGTGCACTGTCCTACAAAAAAGAGCACATTTCCACAGCTTCCCTCATTTTCCATTCAGTTCATCCTTTAATCAACACGGTAGGTTTTATTTTTTGGCCCTTCAGAAGATAGTCAAATCACAGAGTACCTTTCATATTCCATCACACACAAGTCATGGCCTTTCCTGCTGGTTGCTGGATATCTCAGCTGTGGAGAATTTGAGTACTGTCCCTGCAGGGACTGTTGTTTGGTCTCAGGATCATAAAAGACATGATGACTGTAGTAAAACTGATTCTAGTAGTAAAGATACACAGAGCTGGAAGTTCAGTTATCTTACATCTTTCCCATGCCGTTAAACATCACATAGGGCTCCCATAGTTGTTTGCCAAGTTTTCCTATTCTCGGCGAGTCTTTCATCTTCATCAAGGACATTATGCCCACTACACTGGCTTCTCTTAACAATGTCCTCTTTAGAGTTTCACGTGGTCGACCTCTTTTTCTTCGGCCTGTTGTGCTCCATTTGATAGCTTATTTTGGTATTCTCAGATTGTTTCTTCTCATCACATATGTCCATCTTCTTTTTCAACCCATGAGACAGGTTGTTGTTTGCTCATCTGTCTTATTTCTGCAATGTTCTTGAATTAATTCCACTTATACCAAGTATTTTCCTTAGATATTTGTTTTCAAAAGAGTCTAATTTCTTGTCTGTTTCTTTAATTGATTTCCAGCTTTCGCATGCATAAATGAGGGTGGATATCACATTTGAATTGAATAATCTTAACTTGGTTTTTGTGCTTTTAACTTTTGAATTCCATATGTTCTCAAGATGTTTGAAGGACAGTGCTGCTTTTGCAATTCTAATACTAACTTCTTTCCTGGTGCCACCATCCTGGTCTATGTACCTGCCAAGGTATGCAAATTGGTTTACTACATCAACAACTGTTCCTTCTGCGTATATTTTTCCTTCTTGATTAATGAGAAGTTTCACTATTTTTGTTTTGTCCTTGTTAATTTCAAGACTTATTTTGCTAGCCAAGGAAGACAGGGAATCTGTTTTTTCTTGCATCGATTTCACATTGTCACTGATAAGAGTTATGTCATCTGCAAAATCAAGATCTTCTATTTGGGCCCCATGTACCCAATCAATGCCGGTTTTACCTGTACAGCATCTTTTCATTATAAAGTCTATGGCAATTCCAAAAAGTAAGGGAGGTAATATACATCCTGGTTTCATGCCTATTTCAATCTGAAACCATTCGCTTATTCCTTCTTCTGCCTTGATTGCACAGACATATCTGTTATAGAGATCTCTAATGATGTTGAAAATTTTAAATAGTATTCCATATAGTCTTAAAATTCTCCACAATGAATCTCTGTTTGTTATCAAATGCTTTTTTAAAGTCTGTGAAGTTCAGGATTAATGGTTTCTGATTTTCAGTATGTTCTTCAAGTATTATTCTTAGAGTAAAGATTTGGTTGAGACAGCTTCTCCCTTTTCGAAATCCAGCCTATTCTTCTCTACATCCTTAATTCTGTTCAGAATCACTTTACAAAACACCTTTGACACAACTGATAGTATGGTTACACCCCTTCAGTTACTGCAGTCGCTGAGATTGCCTTTTTTGTGTATTTTAACAATGATTCCCTTTTTCCATTTAGAAGGGACTTTTTCTTTCCAGATTTTATTAAGCATTCTTTGTAGTTGGCTCATCTTGTCACTGTTAATAGCTTTTAACATTTTTACTGTCGTTTCAGTTCAGTTTTACGAAAAGAAAAAGTGGGAAAAGCTAGCAGGAATGAGAGGCAGAAAAAGATGAGCATGTATAAATGAAGAACATACAACAGTCCAGTATTTCAGCAAAATACTTTTTTTCAAGGATCACATACAAAAAAAAAAGTACAGCAGATAAAAACATGAAAAAAATAGATGGAAAATTAAACATCTTTTTTTTTTTATATCCTCCTTTTAAGAAAGACAAATACAAATGTGCCAAGATAGGTGAAGATAAGTGCAAAGTGAGAGTTTATGTGGCTTAGAAATGAGATAAAGGGATGATGACAAAGGGTACCAGGTGGTAAACAACATTGCATTATGTCCCAAGTGATCCCAGCAGTAACAGTGTCCTAAACAAAAGTCACCCAGATGGTGCAGATAATAAAAATGAGAAAACAGTGTGAGGAGGAGTGGTGAAGGAAGGTGCAGGATGAACACACAGGATGCCTAGACAAGAAGGCTATTAAACCTATTTGATGACTTGAGAATGAGGGTAGAAAGAGAAAATTAGCCGTAACTTGTCCGCAGTGAGAATGAGAAAAAGCAGCAGGGTGAATGGGGCTAAGGCTAGAAATATAGCAGAAGTAGAAAGAGGAGCAAATAAGCAGTTTAAAGAAAGCTGAACGTACTGTTAGTTCCAGCTGCTGGGTGGAGACAGCCAGCTTTTTGCAGAATTGTTCATCAGAACAGTGGAACAAGAGTGGATTGCAGTTAAAGAAATGTCCCATTTTCTTTGATGGTCTGCTTGTCAGAAGTGCTTGACAGCCAGTGTCAGTGCATCCATGGATATGTTGTTCAGATGTTGGTGAAACTGATCTCCTAAGCGTAAGCTGGTTTGAAATGTATATTTCACATTGCATCACTTGCACATAATGGCATAAATGACTTTGTGAGAAATGCAGGTAAAGCTCTCCTATATTGATAACATAGAGTTTGGGAGGAAGCCTGGCTTGTCTTGATAACGAATGAACAAGTATTGCATCAGTGGCAGCTCCAGTGTTTCTTACCTGAGAAAGTTGAGTCCGTTCACTTGAGGCAACTTCTAATATAGATCCTTCGGTTCTTTTCTTGCCTGCGTGCAACCACAAAGAGTTCACATGTATCGGGCTCAATCTGGAGGAGATGGAGATGACAAAACAAGATGTCCTTTACTACCAGACTGTGGGGGTGGTACATAAGTAATAGTTTTACTCTGTCCGAGCTGCAAGATGATTTAGGAGTGAGGGCTTGTCATGAGATACAGCTAATGCTGTTCCAGGATGAAGGGAGGAGATGTTCCGGATAATCACATTGGTAAAAGAAATCCGGCATCCTGTGAGCTTGATCATGGAAATCAAGATCCTCAGCGCATAAATGTCGCAGCCTAAGAAGTTGAGAGAAAGGAATGGAGTCCATGAATGATCTGCGATGAAAGGAAGACTATAAAAGATAGCTATGAGAATCTGTGGGTTTATAGTAGACTGAAGTGGTAAGTCCTAAGGACCAATTGTGACAGCAGTGTTGAGAAAATTTACTTTATCTCATTACTTAACCAATCACCTTGCTATCATTTTATGCTTACCTACATCATGTTGGCATATTTTTGTGCCCGTCTTACTTACAAAAAAGAAAAAAAATAGAGATAAGTGTTTAATTTTTTCATCTGTTTTTCATGTTTTTGTCTGTTATGCTGATTTTGTATGTAATTCTTGAAAAAGACTTCTGCCAAAATATTGGATTTGTTGTATATTCTTCATTTATAAATGCTCATCTTTTTCTGCCACTCACTCATGCTTTTTTCCTGACTTTTTCTAACTTGTTTTGTAAAACTGAACTATACACCTCTGTCTACCTTTATTTTCAGCATTGCTGTGGTGCAATAATGTTTAATTAACAGTGACAAGTCATTCCAAAAAGTCATCACTAGACAGCTTAAAATGCTCCAACATCAGCTTGGAGATGTCCACTCAATTTCTTTTCTTGCTGGCATTCAGACATTTGGCTTCTGCTTTGGCAAGTTTCTACATACCTAAATGCCCATGAATTATAAACCCAGCATGTTCTGTGGATATCTCTTATGTCTCAACAGTTGTTTTAGCTGAAATTTATTGATCTGCCAAAATCAGGTCATAAACATAATCAACAATTTCTGGAACTGACACTGTTGAAAGCCTTCCAGATCTTACTGTGGTCTTGAAATCTCTGCACTGAAGTTTAGCACACCACTTCTTCATGGTTGAGTATGATGGGCATTTGTTGCTCAATGTTTGCAGCATATACTCATGGATTTCCTTTGGAGTTTCCATCTGCAAGAACAGAAATTTCATGATGGCCCAAAGTTCCACACTTGAAAATTCTACACCTTTCATTGACATGGTTTTTCATAGATCTGAAAAAAAGTAAACAAATAGTGCTATGATTCTGTTGATTGGCAGTATGTGTTATAAAATAACATTCTTTCCAGCTACAGTGACAGATTTGGGATATGGGCCAAGCCAATAACTTTTAGCACCTTTTCATAAATAATATGTTTGTCCTTTCATTTTGTCTAGGCAGCTTGTATAATTCTGCATCATGGAGCACTGAGTCCACTCATTTAGCCTTTAGCAGTTTGTCTACCTCCACATTGCACTAGCTCTTCTTCATATGATGCTAATCCCAATTAATATATCACCAACTCCATTGCATATAGCATGAATCCACTTCTTTAGCTGTTAATAACTGGCTAACTCCACATCAGTGGTTCCCAGCTAACAAAAAATCTGTGGACCCACTGCTGTTTTAAAATTCAGGCCACAGACCCTCGCACTTTGGAAAAGTTTCATATCTGTATAGTAGTTATGTGCTTTATGGAACCGTTGCCCTGATTAATCATGGCAGTAAAATTCTGTTAAAAATCATAATGGATAGACTTCATAAGAAAATAGAAGTCAATATGGTCCAAGCTGGTTTTAGACAAGGAAGAGGATCAAGAGATCATATATTCAACATAAAGTTAATAATAGAGAAATGTAGAGAATTTAATGTGAATCTATATTTATTTTATTCAAGGCATTTGATTGTGTACAACACCAGAAACTTTGGGAAATAATGGAAAAAAATGGGATTTCTAACACATTTGGTACAGTTAATATCACTGCTGTATCTAGACCAACAGGCAGCAGTGAGAACAAATGGTGAAACAATGCTTGGTTTGACATATGAGGGGTGATTGATAAGTTCTCTGCATAAGGTACAAATACTTGAAACGCACATGTGATATTAGGTGCATGTGTAGACCAAGTTAATATAAGATTAAACACCAAGTTTCAAGAAATTAATGGCAACAAATTTTTTTTTACAGGCTACTGAAGTGGTAAGGGGTGGCAGAAATTGAGAAAATTGATAAAATTTCTCATGGAGCAGTCATTCGCTACCTCTGCATCAAGGGCTTATCATCGAAGGAGATCCATGAGGATAGGTAGAGACTCTAGGGGAGAGTGCCCTTCTTACAGCACAGTGAAGAAATGGGCAGCTCAATTCAAACATGGAAGGGAGAGTCCGGAAGATGATCCCCGTCCAGGAAGACCAAGAAAGGTAACCACTGATGAAACCACTGGTAGAATCCATGACGTGATAATTGAGGATCGATGACGAACTGAGCGGTACATTGCTACTGAGCTGGGCATCTCTGGGGAATGTGTTCATGCCATTATTCACAATGATCTTTAAATGACAAAGGTCTCTGCTCGATGAGTCCCGAAACTTCTTGGAGCTGATCACAAACGACAGTGTATCAGCATCTCAAGAGACAATCTTGGCCATTTTTCTGCAGATCCTGAAAAGTTTCTTCAGCATTTTGTGGCTGGATGAGACTTGGTTCATCATTTTCAACCAAAAACCAAAGAATAGTCAAAGCAGTGGAAACTTCTTCTTCTTCTTTGCTTCTACCACCAAGACCGCCCCGTGATCCTACTGAATTTACTCTGTGGTCTTTGATAGGTTCCATGAGATCTTCGAGGGTACCACAAGAGGTTCAGGGTTTGGGCCTGTATTCTCATGGGTCGCAGAACCGGGATTGTGTGACAGCGTGGTTTTTGTTGCACCAGTTTAATCTAGAGTCGGACTTTCTCACTGGAAAATCTTGACGTGTTGTAGATATCAGTATATCCCCACTGGGTGAGAGGTGTTTGTCCATCCAGCCTAGAGTTGGACTATCTTACCAGAATACCTTGACATGTTTTGGGATATCCGTGTATCCCCACTGGGTGAGAGGTGATTGCCTATCCAGTCCAGCATTGTACTTTCTTACTGGAAAACCTCACCGTGATTAGGATACACTTACATCCCTGTCGGGTGAGAGGTACTTGCCTGTCTAGACTACACTGGTCCAGTGTCTCCGACTTCAGAATTTTGTGGTCATGGTCGCTGCCCTTCCCAGTTGTGACTAGGATGGAGCTTTTGTCCAGGAGGATGAATCCTCGCCACTGGTAAGTTTCACCCTTGGCTTCAGCCAATTTATGCCCTTTATCCCAGTATGGGCGTGTTTAGGATGTGACCGACCTCTAGAGTGGAGGTACCATGTCATGAGTAATCATCAAGTTTCACACCTGGGTTAATCTGGTTTAGGCATATTTCACCATTATGATTGTATATTGGACGTGGCCGGCCTCTAGAGCAGAGGTGCAGTGGTGAGTAGCTCTCACTGTGAGACTACTGGACATACCGATTTTTCATCATCTTTTCACAGCGGTGCCACCTGGCAACCCTAGTCGCTTTTTCTTCATTGGCTGGGAGGAGTTTCGCTCCACACGCAGCAGCCAAAGAATCTCGTCAGCAATGTCTTAGTTTAACCCCTGGGTTATGCTGGTTTAGGCAGTCTGCCCCAGTATGGGTGTTTATAGGACATGGTTGGCCTCTAGAGCAGAGGTGCTGTGATTTGAGTAGTCCTGACCTCGAGGCTACTGGTCACTTCATTTAATCCTTCACCTTTTCTGTGACGGTGCTGCGCAGCAACCCTAATCACATTTTTCTTCACTGTCTGGGAGGAGTTTCACCCCACACACGACAGCTGAAGAATCTCGCCAGCAGTGGTAAATGAGCTATCAAACATGACTCTCATCTACCCTTCTCCTGTCAGTTTGAACAGTTCTGCCATGAGAAGGCCAGGAGCTGGACTTGACTGTCAGAGGCTATTTGAGACGCACACCTTGGAGACATTTCATTGGAGTGGAGAGCGTATCCCCCACCCCATCTCCGGCTATAACAGTTCTTAGAACCAGATCAGTGGAAACATCATGGTTCCTCACCTCCAAAGGAAGCAAGGGTGGTTCTGACTGAAGGCAAAGTGATGATTCCATCTTTGGGATTCAGAAGGTGTGCTGTTGGTAGACTATTTTCAGAAGGGCAGAACAGTCACCGGGACTTATTACGCTAATCTTGTGATGCAGCTGCGAGTCAAATTGAAGGAAAAGCGCCAAGGGAAATTGATGAGAGGAGTCATCTTTCGTCAAGACAATGCTTCATTTCACAAATCAGCGGCGGCAATGGCTGGCATTCATGAGTGCAGCTTCCAGCTTCTTGAACATCCTCCTTATTCCCTAGATTTGGCCCCTTTGGACTATTACCTGTTTACCAAACTAAACAAGGAGCTCAGTAGTCAGAAATTTGCTTCAGATGATGACATCATTCATGCTGTAGACCACTTTCTACTGGCACAAGATGCTGACTTTTACAAAGAAAGGCTCCGTATTCTCTAGGATCGCTGGACTAAGTGCATAAACTTCCGGTGGGACTATGTTGAGAAATAACCCAAAAAAGTTGTCCACAAATAATCTGTTGTACCTTATGCCAAGAACTTATCAGTCACCTCTCGTAAAACAAGGGGTCCATCAGGGTGCATACTGTTGCCTTACGTATTTAACTTGTATACTGAAAATATAATGAGGTATGTTAGAGAAGATGTAGGGAAAAAATATTATGATGCCATAACAATTGGAGGTTATGAAATACCAGAGATTAGATATGCTGATGACACAGTATTACTGTTCACAACATAAATGCTATCTCTCTCTCTCTCTGAACCTTAAGTGCCCAGGGCACATGGGGCTTCCGCAAGGGTTTTCCACAAATGCCTGTCTTTCGCCTTTTTTTCTGCTCTTGCCCAGGTGAGCCCTCTATTGCTCAACATCCTTTCTGTTGTTCTTCTCCATGTCTCTTTTGGTCTACCCTTACTTCTGCTCCCCTGTGGTGTCCATCTTAGTGCTATTTTTGGTAGTGAGTTGTCAGTCATTCGGAGCACATGTCCCAACCATCGCCAACGTCTTTCCTCAATAATTGTTGTCAGTGGTTTCATCTGCATTTCTGCCAATAAGATGTTATTTCTTATGGTGTTTGGCCAAAATATTTTTTTAATTCTACGTAAACATTTAGTCTGGAAAGAATTCCACTTGTTTTCTATGGTTTTGGTGATTTTCCAGCATTCACTTCCATAGAGTAGTACACTTAGAACATTACTCTTAAATATCCTGATTTTCATATTTATGCTTAGTTTATTTGATTTCCATATATTCTGTAGCATTGCAAAAGCCTGGTTTGCTCTAGTAAGTCTGCTGTTGATGTCCTCTGTGCTGTGGAAAATCCTAAGATGGCATGGCCTCCCCCATAAAATAGTTAATGTAATCAAAGCCCTATACGAGGGTTTTCAGTGCAAAGTTATCTGTGGAGAACATACCTCCAGCAGCTTTAGGGTACAAACAGGAGTGAAACAGGGATGTGTACTATCACCAACATTATTTATCTTGGCAGTAGACTGGTTAATGAAGGAGGCAACATCAGACAAACGCAGAGGATTACAATGGACCCTTAACACAGTGCTGGAGGACCTTGACTTTGCGGACGACATTTGTCTATTATCAAGCAGTCACAAAGATATGCAAGATAAAATAAACAAGTTAACCCAGAATGCAAACAACATAGGACTAAAGATCAACGTAGGAAAGACAAAGTTAATGAAGCAAAATGTGAACAACAGAAATGTACTCAGAGTAGATAACAAGTTAGTGGAGGAGGTCAACGAATTTGTATACCTTGGCAGCAGAGTAGTAGAAAATGGAGACAGCACAGAGGATAAATGCTATACTACACTAAAAAACACAGTACACACTTGGTGAACTACAAATTGGTAGTAATGCAGTTAAGAAAAAATGGACATCAGTTAATATTCATTCTTCTTCTGACAAATGAACAAAATATGAAATGTCTGACAGCTAACCAACCTAAATATACTGAGAGAAAGCATGCCTGTTTTCATTTGGAACAATCACTTCCCCGTCTGGTTCAGTACTTCCTATTTCTAAATGTGAAAAAAAGTTTCTTTCCTCCACACAGAATTCATTGAAATATTGGTTGTTAAACATTTCACAGTGAAAATAAAAAAGAGACCTTGAATTTTTTGTCACTGACCCCCATTGCAGGTTCTGTGGAGCCCTGTACATAATTCCCTTCAGTTGGGAACCACTGAAAATAGTTCATAGTGAACAAGATTATTAAAGAGAATAGTAACAATAATAAAGTTAAAAACAGCAGTTCAGTCATTTGCATGTCACTTTGTGGAACTTTGCCTCCCTAACAGCTCTCCTGTAGGCTCTCAGTTGTAAGCAAGATGCCCTGTTGCTGATTCATCCATTGCAGATTATCGATATCTTACAGCCATCTTCGCCTTGGTCTTCCTCTTTCTTTTTCCCATTATGTATCCTTCCAAGACAATCGTCTCTAAATTATCATGACGTTTAATATTTGCAAAATATTTAAGTTTTCTCTCTTTAATCCTCTTTACTAGCCAGCCTTCTTCGGTATTAAATTCTTGTAGTATGGATATATTTGTTCTTTTTTGTGTCCATGATATTTGAATAACTCTTCTGTAGTATTTACATTCAAAGGCATTTATGTGTTTCTCAGCTGTTTTGTTAAGTTTCCAGTTGTCACAGTCATATTTTGTGATGGGAAAGATGCATGCCCTTAAAAATCATATTTTTGTAGTTCTGTCTGTTCCTCTCCACAGATTCTTTAGTTATTTTATTTTCTGAAGAGCGATAGGTGTCCTCAGTTTAATTTCTCTCATTGTATCTCCATTATTAGTAATGATCCAAGATACTCAAAACTCTCTACCTCTTCTAGTTTTATCTCACTAATATATATTTCAGCTGCCTTATTTGTTTTGTCAGTTGTCATCAATTTAGTTTTCTTCGCATTAAGACAGAAGTTTTGCTCTTCACTATTCTTACGGACTGACATAATTAGTTTTTCCATTCCTTCTTGTGTTGAGAGCAATAATACTGTGTCATCACCATATCTGATCTCTGGTATTTCATACTTTCTAATTGTTATGGCATCGTAATATTCTTTGTCCACATCTTCTCTAACATTCCTCATTATATTTTCAGTATACAAGTTAAATAAGTAAGGTGACAATGTGCACCCCTGACGGACCCTTGTGTTATGTCTTCTTCTTCTTCTTTGTTTGGTTCTACCACCTAGACCACCCCATGATCCTACTGACTTTACTCCTGTGATCCTTGATAGGTCCCGTGGTCCCCGAAAGGACCACACTAGATCCCCAAGAGGACCACAAGAGGTTCATATTATCACAGGGCTTGAGCCTGTATTCTTGGTGGGTTGCATAAGTGGGATTGCGTGACACCGTGGTTTTCATTGCACTAGTTTAGTCTAGAGTTGGGCTTTCTCACCGGAAAACCTCAACATGTTTTGGATATCAGTATATCCCCACTGGGTGAGAGGTGGTTGCCCATCCAGTCCAGCGTTGGACTTTCTCACCGGTAAACCTCAGCGTGATTAGGATACGCATACATCCATGCCGGATGAGAGGTGGTTGCCTATCTAGACTGCATGGTCCAGTGTCTCCGACTTCAGCATTTTGTGGTCGTGGCCGCTACCCTTACTAGTTGTGACCAGGATGGAGCTTTTGTCTAGGAGGACGAATCCTCGCCACTAGTAAGTTTCACCCTTGGGTTGATCTGGTTTATGCTTATTATCCCAGTATGGGCGTGTTAAGGACTTGACCAGCCTCTAGAGCGGAGGTACCATGACATGAGTAGTCATCAGGTTTCACCCCTGGTTTAAGCCGGTTTAGGCATATTTTACCAGTATGGGTGTATATCGGACATGGCCGGCCTCTAGAGCAGAGGTGCAGTGGTATGAGTAGCTCTCGCCGTGGTACTACTGGACATACCAATTAAGCTTCACTTTATCCTTTCCATCACCTTTTCACATCGGTGCTGCCTGGCAGCCCTAATTGCTTTTTTTATTTTTCTTCATTGGCCGGGAGTTCCATTCCATGAGCATTATCCGAAGAGTCTCGCCTGCAGTGTCTTAACCCCTGGGTTAAGCTTGTTCAGGCAATTCACCCGGTATGAGTGCACATAGGACATGGCCAATCTCCGTGATTTGAGCAGACCTGACCTCGAGACTACCGATTACTTCACTCAATCCCTTATTTCACCTTTTCCAGCAACCCCATTCACACCTTTCTTCACTGGCTGGGAGGAGCCCCACTCCACGCACAGCAGCTGAAGAATCTTGCCAGCAGCGGTAGATGAGTTACCAAACATGACTCTCATCTACCCAAAGTATCTGGTTTTCAGGGGCCAGATATTCGCCTTCGCCTCTTCTCCTGTCGGTTTGAACAGTTCTGCCATGAGAAGGCCAGGAGCTGGACTTGACTGTCAGAGGCTATTTGAGACACACACCTTGGAGACATTTCATTGGAGTGGAGAGCGTATCCCCCACCCCACCTCCGGCTATAACAGTTCTTAGAACCGGTGTTATGTCAAATCAAGTTGTTGTTTCACCATTTATTCTTACTGCTGGCTTGTTGGTCTAGATACAGCAGTGGTATTAATTGTATCAAATGTGTTGGAAATCCCATTTGTTTCCATTATTTCCCAAAGTTTCTCATGTTATGCACAATCATATGCCTTTAGTCTATAAAAGATAAATATAGATTCACATTAAATTCTCTGCGTTTCTCTATTATTAATCTTATGTTGAATATATGATCTCTTGTTCCTCTTCCTTGTCTAAAACCAACTTGGACCGTTTTGATTTCTCCATTTTCTTATGAAGTGTACCCATTATTATTTTTAATAGAATTTTACTGGCATGACTAATCAGGGCAACAGTTCTGTAGTTTGTGCATAATTTCAAGTTACTCTTTTTTAGCAGTTTTTTTCTGGCCAAATACCTCAATGTCATATCTGTTGTCATAGTGCATGATAACAGCAACAAGGCAGGAATATTGGCTGATCAAGTGGCATGGGGACAAATGAACATTTGAATTAACTGGAGTCACCAAGGACCACACAAAAAATGATGTCAGTGCTATTCAGATGGTACATAATAAATGAATGTCAGTAGATAGATAGTTTATAGGTTGTCATCTAGACATGGAGAGTTTATAGTTTGTCATCTAGACATGGAGAGGAAGAAAGATACCGTCCCTTTTGGCTATTAGTGACCCACAGCTGGAATGCTAATGTCAGGATTAGTGAACCATAGCTGATCAAGACCCTGTCCCACCCCTCATTAGTTTCCCCGGTAACAGGCCTAGCAGGGCTAACAGGGCAGGGATCGCTATAGTCTTTGTGGTGGTGGAGTCAGCTAAAGAAGTATTGCAGACCCCTGCATTTTAGCTGCACTCATGGACTGAGAAAATAACCAGCATAACCTGCTCTAAGGTTGACTTTAGTGCTGTGCCTCTACACAGTCACAGCACCAGACATTGGCTCACTGTTCCAGGCAGATGGAAGACAAGACAAGACGTGGAGAGAGACAAGACAAGACGTGGAGAGAGACAAGACAAGACATGGAGAGAGACAAGACAAGACGTGGAGAGAGACAAGGCAAGACAAAATGTGGAGAGAGACAAGACAAGACATGGAGAGAGACAAGACAAGATGTGGAGAGAGACAAGACAAGACATGGAGAGAGACAAGACAAGACATGGAGAGAGACAAGACAAGACAAGACGTGGAGAGAGACAAGACAAAATGTGGAGAGAGACAAGGCAAGACATGGAGAGAGACAAGACAAGACAATATGTGGAGAGAGACAAGACAATATGTGGAGAGAGACAAGACAAGACAAGATGTGGAGAGAGACAAGACAAGACATGGAGAGAGACAAGACAAGACAAGACAAGATGTGGAGAGAGACAAGACAAGACATGGAGAGAGACAAGACAAGACAATATGTGGAGAGAGACAAGACAAGACAAGACGTGGAGAGAGACAAGACAAGACATGGAGAGAGACAAGACAAGACATGGAGAGAGACAAGACAAGACAAGACGTGGAGAGAGACAAGACAAAATGTGGAGAGAGACAAGGCAAGACATGGAGAGAGACAAGACAAGACAATATGTGGAGAGAGACAAGACAATATGTGGAGAGAGACAAGACAAGACAAGATGTGGAGAGAGACAAGACAAGACTAGACATGGAAAGACTGGGTATATGTGAGAGAGATTGGGTGTAGAGATTCATACACCAAAGACATAATATCTTCTGATAAAATAAAATATATTTAGATCTATCATCTGATTAAAGAAAGAACAAATGTAATATATAGATTGTGCGACTGATCCGTCAATGAAGGAAGAAGACTGGGACAAAATAAATGCTTTCTGTGAGAAAGTCAATTCAGAACTGGAAGGTCCATTATTATCTACACGGCTGCTTGCTCACAAGATACAGTCACCGCAGGAGAAGGAGGCACTGTATGCTCTCACAGTATGTTCTTGTTTTTATTTTTTTATCTCATACAAGTTACCTTGTTCTTGTTCTGAATTTTATATGTTACTTTGTTTTTATTTTGATTTTTATCTTATACAAGTTAACTTTGTTCTTGCTGTGATTTTTATCTGATACAAATTACTTTGTTCTTATTTTGATTTTTATCTGTTACAAGTTACTTTGTTCTTATTTTAATTTATCTGTTACAAATTATTTTGTTCATATTTTGATTTTTATCTGATACAAGTTACTTTGTTCTTATTTTAATTTATCTGTTACAAATTACTTTGTTCTTATTTTGATTTTTATCTGATACAAGTTGCTTTGTTCTTATTTTTATTTTTATCATCATGTGTTGATGAAATGATTAAATAAATACCCAGTATAGTCTCACTTACCAGAATCGGGGAGACAGTAAGCACACTGGAAGGTTTATAGAGGTAGTGATAATATGCTAGGCTGAGTCGTTGTAGGTTGTGGTGGTGATAGTGATGATAATTTGCTAGGTTGAATTGTTGGGGGTTGGGGTGGTGATAATGATGATAATGTGGTAGGCTGAATCATTGGAGGTTTTTGGGGGATGATAGTGATGATAATGTGGTAGCTGAATCATTTGAGGTTTGGGGGGGGGGTGATAGTGATGATAATGTGGTAGCTGAATCATTGGAGGTTTTTGGGGGATGATAATGATGATAATGTGGTAGGCTGAATCATTGGAGGTTTTTGGGGGATGATAGTGATGATAATGTGGTAGCTGAATCATTTGAGGTTTGGGGGGGGGGTGATAGTGATGATAATGTGCTAGGCTGAGTTGTTCAGGATTGGGGTGGTGATAATGATGATAATGTGCTAGGGTGAATCATTGGAGGTTTGGGAGGAGGATAGTGATGATAATGTGGTAGGCTGAATCATTGGAGGTTTGGGAAGATGATAGTGATGATAATGTGCTAGGCTGAATCATTGGAGGTTTGGGGGGATGATAGTGATGATAATGTGGTAGGCTGAATCATTGGAGGTTGGGGGGATGATATAATGTGATAGACTGAATCATTGGAGGCTGGAAGGATGATAGTGATGATAATATGCTAGGTTGAGTCATTGGAGGTTGGGGTGGTAATAGTGATGATAACTTGCTGGTCTGAATTGTAGGAAGTCCATTAGCATCTCATCATCATCTGAATTTATCAAGGCTGACAGGTCATGAACATAACACCTTATATGTTTGCCTGCTTCAGTGTCAAAGATCAAAGTTCAGCATCTGCTGTGGCTGATGTGGAAGACTTGAAACATGACAGTATAAATGACTGCTTAGTCTCACATGTTTTTCCATCATACATGTCTTTGTAGCGAGACATCCTGCAGCCCTGCTCTGAAGCTACATGCCCTTTGAAACTTAGTCATACTTTTCACCAATCTCTGCAGCATGGTGCTTCTTGTTTAATTCTGGACAACTTCACTTTCCAGCAATCTGCTGCTGCTGTTTGGTTTCTTTCCTCTTGCAGCTGCATCAGCTCTTATTCTGTCAGTTCTTCATCGTGGGATGCCAAAACCTCATCAGCATTGTCTTCTTAAACTTCACAAACCTGGCCTCCTTACCAGATACTCACAGACACAGTTGAAAGCTATAGTGGACTAAGACTGTCTTCTTAAACTTCCACAAACCTGGCCTCCTTACCAGATACAGACACAGTTGAAAGCTGTGGTGGACTAAGATTGTCTTCTTAAACTTCCACAAACCTGGCCTCCTTACCAGATACAGACACAGTTGAAAGCTGTGGTGGACTAAGACAGAGTGTGTTACCTGGGGAAAAAGATCTCACTGCATCTGTAACAGCTCACTGCAAAACAAATGCTGAATGTTGTTTTTATGTTTCACCTTTTTTTGTGTGTAAAAGTTAAAATCCTCATCAGATTTCTTTCGATTCACAAAAACAGGCACTAATACAGATATTTTGTAAAAGTGAAGTGACAACGCAAATGTTCGTAAAGTGGGGGCTAAATGTATATGTGAACAAATAATTTTTGTAAAGTGGGGGCTAAATGTATATGTGAACAAATAATTTTTGTAAAGTGGGGGCTAAATGTATATGTGAACAAATAATTTTTGCAAAGTGGGGGCTAAATGTATATGTGAACAAATAATTTTTGTAAAGTGGGGGCTAAATGTATATATGAACAAATATTTTTGCAAAGTGGGGGCTAAATGTATATGTGAACAAATAATTTTTGTAAAGTGGGGGCTAAATGTATATATGAACAAATATTTTTGTAAAGTGGGGGCCACCTGTATATGTGAACAAATAATTTTTGTAAAGTGAGGGCCGCCTGTATATGTGAACAAATAATTTTTGTAAAGTGGGGGCTAAATGTATATATGAACAAATACATTTTGTAAAGTGGGGGCCACCTGTATATATGAACAAATAATTTTTGTAAAGTGGGGGCCACCTGTATATGTGAACAAATAATTTTTGTAAAGTGGGGGCTAAATGTATATGTGAACAAATATTTTTGTAAAGTGGGGGCCACCTGTATATGTGAACAAATAATTTTTGTAAAGTGGGGGCTAAATGTATATGTGAACAAATATTTTTGTAAAGTGGGGGCCACCTGTATATGTGAACAAATAATTTTTGTAAAGTGGGGGCTAAATGTATATGTGAACAAATATTTTTGTAAAGTGGGGGCCACCTGTATATGTGAACAAATAATTTTTGTAAAGTGAAGCTGCTGTAAAATATTATACAGTTGTTTACTGTATTGCATTTGTAATAAGTTAATGTAGTGTGTTTGTTCACTCTGTTTAGTTGTTACATGTTAGTACAGTATGTTTGTTCACTCTGTTTAGTTGTTACATGTTAGTACAGTATGTTTGTTCACTCTGTTTAGTTGTTACATGTTAGTACAGTATGTTTGTTCACTCTTTTTAGTTGTTACATCTTAGTGCAGTATGTTTGTTCACTCTTTTTAGTTGTAATATGTTAGTACAGCATGTTTGTTCACTGTGTATAGTTGTGATGTTAACATTCAACAACAGAAAAGTTTTTCTATATATAACTCAAGAGCTGATTATACTGCCTCTGTGAAGCCGTTGTAGTAAAAGATAATAGTAACTAAATGTTTATTTCAGAAGCTATAAAAAGCTGTATTTATGACAGAGCACACATTTGTAATGTTGTCATACAAAAACATTCAGAATGAAATAAAAGTAAGGCAAAGCAAGACTTTATGTCAGAGAACAAGCTAGACTATAGTACATGATAACAAGAAAAAAAAAAAATTTAAATCTGGAGTTTTGGAAGTTCTGTGACAGAAAGAATACACAGTCAAATCATACGTGTTTAATATTCAGACTTTGGAGTTTCGGTACAATTTGATGTGTTAAAAGTCCAGGGGTGGGTCTTGGTAGGTTCCTGCTGCAAAAGGTGTTAAGCTGAGATGGAGTTGTGGAGAATAAATTGATTGACTATATTAAATGTGAAAGACCAAGGGAATGCATGAAGTATAAGGATGAAATAAAGACAGGGTAGGAGGAGATAGATGGGGAAAGTGCTTTGGGAGGGGGAAAAGGGAGTGTGAAATTATGTCTCTGGAAAGGAGCAGGAGGAGAATGGATTTAGATTAAGCTAAATGGGGAATTTAATCTGTGATGTTTCGGGGAATTTAATCTGTGACGTTTCAGAGTTTCACATTCACAAATAGGCAGCTTTCTGGTGGGTAGATAGATTCTGTTTTGAGAGTTACATTGTATGATGGCCGTCATTTGGAAATCTGATTTTCCACTGCTAATTTGGCCATGAAGATGGTTGGTTTTAAACATGTAAATTCATTCAGTCATCTACCAGGTGTTCTGTTTCTGAGATGTGTATGGTGTTGTAAGACAACAAAAAAAGAGAGATACCAAGAGTTAAATTTTCACATGAGTTAGCTGAAAGTTTTCATATGGGTTAGCTGGAGCAGCTTTCATATGGTTTGGCTGACAGAGTTTTCATATGGTTTGGCTGAAACAGTTTTCATATAGTCTGGGTGGAGAAATGTAATGAGCAGGTCAGTACTGGGAATAATCACAACCCATGTCATGAAAATCACCACTTTAATCTTAATGCTGTGAATTTTTGTTTGTCAAACAGAACTTGAAGAAAAGTGAGCAAGTGTTGTAATATACAAGAAGCGTTCAGAAAGTAATGCACCACATTGTTTTTTTCAGCTAATAATAAAGATAGAAGCATGAAATTTTGAACACTTTAAATATGGCATGTGCCAATTGTGTGAATAAAATTGCACCAACCGGCCAAAGAATATGGCTGCCCTAACCGTTGAAATAGAGCGTGTTAGCACCTTTCGTTATAAGCAGCGAATTGTGATAGAATTTCTCATTACAGAGAAGGAAACTGTTGTGAACATTCACAAGCATCTGCTTGATGCGTATGGAAGTTTTGCAGTCGACAGGAGTACAGTCATTCGCTGGGTTCAGAGAATCAGTAAGTGGAGTTGCATGATTGGCTGCGCAGTGGATGTTCTGCCACAGCCACCAAGGCAGAAATGTTGAAATGCGCTGAGGGCATTATTATTACTGATAAATGTAGGGGTATCACTACTCAACAATTGGCCTTGAAGCTGTCAGTCAGCAATGGTAGTGCAAATGCAGTTATAAAAGCTCTCGGATTTTCTAAGGTTTGCGCAAGATGGGTTCCTCGAAGTCTCACAAATGACCATCGATTGCAAAGGAAGGCAATTTCTTCTGAATTGTTGGAGCATTTCATTGCTGAGGAAGAGAACTTTTTTGCTAAGATCGTAACAGGTGATGAAACCTGGGCACATCATTTTGAACCTGAGACAAAAAGACAGTTGTTGGAGTGGCATCATCCGCAGTTACCACGATGAAAGAAGTTCAAGACAACTCCTTCAGTTAGAAAGGTCATGATCACTGTCTTTTGGGACATTGAAGGTGTGATTATTGTAGATGTTGTGCCAAGAGGAGAGACAATCAATTCGCAAGCTTACATTAAGACATTGAAGAAGCTCAATCAACGTTTTCACAGAGTTCGGCCACACAAGAATCCAGTAGACCTGGTTCTCCTTCACGACAATGTGTGCCCTCACACAAGTCTGGCAACATGGGAACCAATCACCAAATTGGGTTGGACTGTACTACTCCATCCACCCTATAGTCCCAATTTGGTACCCACTGATTTCCATCTATTTGGTCAACTTACAGATGCACTCCGAGGAGTAAGATTTGAAGATGATGAAGGAGTGATTCATGCAGCAAAGAAATGGCTACATAATCAAGAGAAAATCTGGTACGGGCTAGGAATACATGCACTTGTTTCGCGCTGGTGTAAAGCCGTACAAGTTGATGGGGATTATGTTGAATAATACTGATGTTTACATGACAGATCCATGTATATTGTATATAAATTTCATGCTTTTTGAATAAACAGCTCCTGAGAAAAATGATGTGATGCATTACTTTCTGAATGGGCTCGTAGAACTGCTTATCTTTTTATTCAGACTTTGGAGGCCTGTGTCAAGAACTGTGGACGATATTTTCATCAGGAGATTGGGAAGTTCCGTTTTCTCAATGAGATAATCAAAGTTGTGTCACCAAAGGTAATGAATGAAATAATCAATGTAGTGGTACCAAAGGTAATTTCTGAATGAAATAATTAGTGTAATGACAAATAAAGGTAATTGCTGAATGAAATAATCAATGTTATGCCATCAAAGGTAATTTCTGAATGAAATAATCAACTTCACTCCACTAGTTAAAATGATAAGAAAAAGACTATCAAAATTTCTTGGATACAACATGAGAAAGGTTGGAGAACTTAGTAATGACTGGAAAATTCAAGGGAAAAAGAAAGAGAGGAAGACCAAGAAAAAAATCTCAGTAGACTGACCAAGTGGCATGGAAAAAGAAAAGTATCTGATCTAATTAAAAACACCAAGGACCACATAAGATGGAGAAGCAAGATAGCTAGCACTATCCTGTATGGCACATAATAATAATAGCAAGATAGCCAGCACTATCCTTTATGGCACATAATAATAATAGCAAGATAGCCAGCACTATCCTTTATGGCACATAATAATAATAGCAAGATAGCCAGCACTATCCTGTATGGCACATAATAATAATAGCAAGATAGCCAGCACTATCCTTTATGGCACATAATAATAATAGCAAGATAGCTAGCACTATCCTTTATGGCACATAATAATAATAGCATGATAGCCAGCACTATCCTTTATGGCACATAATAATAATAGCAAGATAGCCAGCACTATCCTTTATGGCACATAATAATAATAGCATGATAGCCAGCACTATCCTGTATGGCACATAATAATAATAGCATGATAGCCAGCACTATCCTGTATGGCACATAATAATAATAGCATGATAGCCAGCACTATCCTGTATGGCACATAATAATAGCATGATAGCCAGCACTATCCTTTATGGCACATAATAATAATAGCATGATAGCCAGCACTATCCTGTATGGCACATAATAATAGCATGATAGCCAGCACTATCCTGTATGGCACATAATAATAACACAGCCCAACAAAAATAACTTTTTTTTGATGGCTTGGTTTTTAGGCCTGTTCCTGGGCTTATTTGGGGCGCTGATTCAGAAAATTGCACTGGATAGACTACATCGACTCTAGTTTCTTAATGTGATTGAATTTATAGAATTTTAGTCCGCTCTTTAAAAAATCTCTTATGCAGAATTGGGATGTCATAACAAGCTGTCTCATTTAAATGGGAAATTTATGTATTTAATTTACCCACATTTTTGTATGTGTACAGTGACCTTTGATTCACAACTATTCATCTACTATTTATGCACACTGGCATAAAAAAGTATAGCTCAAATGATAAAATTACTTTTGTTCTGTTTTATCACATAATTATGTACAAAAAATTAAGATGGTAAATCATAGTTTTCGCAGACTACATGAATTTGTATTTCAAAGGTTTCTCAAGCTGATCTGTTTAAAACAGTTGTGATGTATAATAGTTATAATTGTATAGCACGTGTGTGTATACTCCCACTCATATCATTTCATTTTTTGCAAATCAAACACTGTAGAAATTATGGCTACTTCAATACAGAGCTGCTTAAATCATCCATATAAACTGGGAGTGAGACAGGGATGTGTTTTATCTCCTGACCTCTTCTCCTTGTACAGCGAAAACAATGAGAAATATAGAGAACATGCCAGGAATATCAATTGACGGTTACAACCTTAACAACTTAAAATATGCAGATGACACATTTCTGATTGCTAAAAGTGAAGGGAAGCTACAGACTCTTCTGGACATCGTGGATCGTGAAAGTAAAAATAAAGGTCTCAGCCTGAACGGAAAGAAGACTGAAATGATGATCATCTCAAAGAAAAGAATACGACCAAAGTGTAGCATTACCATCGATGGCACAAATCTGAAACAAATTGATAGATTTAAGTACTTAGGAACGATTATAACAACTGATGGGAAATGTCACAATGAAATAAAAAGCAGACATGCTCAGGCCAAGTCAGCATTCCAGACAATGAGACACATCTTATGCAACAGATCCATATCATTGGAAACAAGATTCAGAGTACTTAAATGTTACACCGAGCCAATTTTGTTTTATGGTTGTGAAACATCGTCTACGAATAAGAGAGTACAGTGAGAAATGGAGGCCATGAAGATTTGGTTCATAAGAAGGATGTTGAAGTTACCATGGACAGCCAAGAAAACCAATGAAGAAGTCTTAAGAGAGGCTGGATTTTAAAATCAAACTATAGCAAAGATCAGAGGCAGACAAGTGAGATTTATAGGACATTTCATGATAATAGAAAAATTGGAATACACTGTGGCAGCTGGAAAAATTGAGGAAAGAAGAGACAGAGAGAGAAGTTACTGGATGGGCTGTCAGTGTGGCTAGGAGGAAAGTCACCGGCGGATCTCATAATCAATGCAAAAGACAGGGAATTGTGGAGAGAAATAATCGCCTACACCATGCGGCATGGCACTTAGATTAGATCAGATTAAATCATCCCAATGTATTTTAGAGGTTAGCAGGGTAGGGGTATCCCCTATCAAAGGAGAAGACACCTCCTTACCTTCGTCAGTCTATGGGAAACTCTTGGGCACGGTGGAGTACCCGTATAGCCCCCCCCCCCGATCAGGGTGACGTGAAGCCAAGGGAGCAGGTGGTGGATGGAATGGGAGAGCAGCTGACAGATAATGTTGGTTTTAGTCACCATTCTATGATGGTAGGCAGATGATCTCAATGTAAGGACAATGTCTGTGATCACTGACTAGTACAGTCACTGCCCGGAAGGAAAGCAATGGTAAACTATCTTCTGAAAATATACCAAGAAACCCAAACAGCAATGTGGAAAGTCAAATAGGAAGAAAATCTGGTGATGAGTCTCCCAGGCCAGATAGATCTAATTTTAACACTGGGGAAAGGTGTGAGACAGAGGTCAGTACTAGTAATTGTGATGACGGACAAACTCCTGATGGTGTCACTAAGGAAAACCCCTGAGTGACGCGATGAAAAGAACGGGGATACACATTTTGGGAATCTGCAAACATTGATGGAAAGGACCAGGACACTATAAGAGCGAGAATGATAATATCTTTATATACTCTGTTGGAGAATTAGGAGGAAAGAATGGAGTGGCTTTTTACTTGGACAAATCAACATCAAAAGCATTACTAGGTTACAATCCAGTAAGTGATAGAATCCTCACAATCAGACTTAAGGGCACTCCTAGAAATGTAACAGTTATCAAGATATATGCACCTACATCAGCAGCAGAAGAAGAGGAAGTAGAAGACTTTTATAACACACTGCAAATGACGATAGACAGGTACAGAAAAATGATATTGTATTAATAATGGGTGATTTTAATGCAAAGATTGGTACAGAAAGAGCAGAAGATGAAGGACATGTTGTAGGAAAATTTAGCATAGATCATAGAAATGAGGCAGGTGACAGTCTAATGGCTTTTTGCATGGAAAATGAGCTAATGATTGCTAACACACTTTTTAAACAATATCCAAGAAGACTTTACACATGGACATCACCTGATGGGAAAACCAAGAATCAGATAGATTACATTTTAGTGCAAATAAGGTGGAGATCAAGTATAACATCAGCAAAAACTTTACCAGGTGCTGATTGTGACATAGACCATGAGTTATTAATAGCAGACATGAAGATAAAGATAAAAAAGTTACGGGATCAAGACCACTCCACTTTGGTCTTACAAAAATACCAGAACAATACGGTATAGAAGTGAAGAACTGTTTTGAAATCCTGATGGCTGTACAGCAGGAGATGGCACCAGATGATTTGGCTACACAAACCAGAGATATCTTAATAACAACAGCTAAAGACACGGTTCCAGTAAAGAAAACACAAAACAATGGATGGATTACAGCAGGCACAGTAGAACTGATAAAACAATATAGAGAAATGAAGACATAGTGGAAAATGACAAACAGCAACAAAGAGGAATATAAATCTTTAACAAAAGAAGTATGAAGAAACATAAGAACAGACAAAAAACAATACATACAAGATTGTTGTGAAAGAATAGAAGGACATCAGAAGTGTGGAAGAGATAGTGAAATGTTTAAAGAAATGAAGACATTGATGAGAAATGTCACACCTAAGCTAAGTGTAATTTGTCACAAGATGGGGAATACCTTGACAGAGACAGAGGAAATTCTAGAAAGATGGAAGGAATATTGCAGAGGAATGTATGAAACAACTGACTGTGAAAGCAGAAATCAACAGTGTGAATTTTTATTGGAGGAGAAAGAACATGAACTAACAATTGAAGAAGTTTTATGGGCAAGAAAGAGTGAAAGATGGCAAATCACCAGGATGTGATGAGATAACAGCTGAATGCATTAAGGGAGGACTAAAGGAATGTGCCACAATCAATCATGCACTATGTAAGATGATATGGCATTTAGGTATTTGGCCAAAAGAATGGAAAAGAACTATATTCAAACCACTGCCAAAAAAGGGTAACCTGATATTATGCACAAACTACAGAACTGTTGGCCTGATTAGTCATGCCAGTAAAATTCTGTTAAAAATCATAATGGGTAGACTTCGTAAGAAAATAGAAGAAGTCAGTATGGTCCAAGCTGGTTTCAGGCAAGGAAGAGGATCAAGAGATCATATATTCAGTATAAGATTAATAATAGAGAAATGCAGAGAATTTAATGTGAATTTATATTTAGCCTTTATAAGGCATTTGATTGTGCACAACAGCAGAAGCTTTGTGAAATAATAGAAAAAAATGGGATTTCCAACACATCTGATACAATTAACATCACTGCTGTATCTAGACCAACAAGCAGCAATAAGTTTAAATGGTGAAACAACAACTTGGTTTGACATAAAACAAGAGGTCCATAAGGGGTGCATATTGTTGCCTTATTTATTTAACTTGTATACTGAAAATATAATGAGGAATGTTAGAGAAGATGTAGACAAAGAGTATTATGATGCTGTAACAATTGGAGGTTATGAAATACCAGAGATTAGATATGCTGATGACACAGTATTACTGTCCACAATGCAAAAAGGAATGGAAAAACTAATTATTTCAATCCATAAGAACAGCGAAGAGCAAAACCTCTATCTTAATGCGAAGAAAACTAAATTGATGACAACTGACGAAACAAACAAGGCAGCTGAAATATGTATCAGTGAGGAAAAACTGGAAGAAGTGGAGAGTTTTGAATATCTTGGATCACTGCTAACTAATAATGGAGATACAATGAGGGAAATAAAAGGAGGACATCTATCACTCTTCAGAAAGTAAAACTAACTAAAGAATCTGTGGAGAGGAACAGACAGAACCACAAAAATAAGATTTTTAAGGGCATGCATCTTTCCCATCGCAACATATGCCTGTGAGACTGGACACACAAAGCAGCTGAGAAACACATAAATGCCTTTGAATGTAAATGCTACAGAAGAGTTCTTCAAATATCATGGACACAAAAAAGAACAAATATATCCATACTACAAGAACTTAATGTTGAAGAAGGCTGGCTAGTAAAGAGAATTAAAGAGAGAAAACTTAAATATTTTGGACACATTAAATGTCATGATAATCTAGAGAAGACCGTCTTGGAAGGGTACATAATGGGAAAAAAAAATATTTTGGTGTGAGCATTTTTCAAGGATTACATACAAAAAGAAACACAACATATAATAATAAAAGAAGAAAAATGAAAATGAAAAACTTAGCTTTGTGGCATCCCTCCTTGTACACAATACAACAGAATGTGTTCTAAAGATGAGGCTGGTATACCACAAAGGAAAACAAATTAAATTGGATGTTAGTGGTGGTAAAAGGGAGAGAATGGTTGGGTGTGGTTGGGGGGGGGGCAGGGCTCAAGAAAGAGATCAGGAGGCAATAAATACCTCTAGGATGCTAGAGGAGAAGGGTGAGGTAAAGAAGGGAAGCTGAGAGATAACGTGAAACTGATGAATGAAGAAATGTAGCAAAATGTGTGGGTGCTAAGACAAGAAAGTAGAGTATAAATTGCAGAAAATAGGTGGAAATCTAAAGATGTTTAAAGGAAGCTAAATATATTGTTAATTCCTGCTGGGTGGAGACAGGTGGCCTGGAAAATAAGTCGCTGTTCTAGAGCCTTCTGAGATCATACATCAGAAGAACAGGAGCAGATTGCACTAACAGAGATGTCCCATTTTCACCTGTGGTTTCTTTGGCAGGACTCCATGCTCTCTTGGAAATATCGTTAAGATGTTGATGAAAACAGTCTCCTAAGCGTAAACTGGTCTCCCCTATATACTTCATATTGCAATGTTTGCACATAATGGCATAAATAACATTGCGTGAAGTGCAGGTGAAGCCCTCCTGAACTGATAGCATGGACTTAGGGAAAGAAATCTGGCTAGCCTCAGCAACAAATGGGCAAGTGTTGCATCTACGATGTCTGCAGTGTCTGGTGCCATAAAAAGAGTCCTCCGTCTTAAGGTGACTTCTGACTAGTAGGTCCCTGAGGTTTTTGTCCCGTCTGTAGGCTACCAATGGCCAAAGAGTTTGTATGTATCAGGCTCGGTCTGGAGTAGATATAGATGGCAAAACAGTATGTTCTTAACTGTCAAACCATGGGGGTGGTGCGTGAGTACCAGTTTGACATTGTCCAAGCTACAGGGCGGTTTAGGAGTGAGGGCCTGTTGCCATGATATATGACTGATGTGGTTCCAAGATGATGTGAGAACATGTTCTGGATAACCACGTTGGTGAAAGAAATCTAACATCCTGTGAGTTTGGTCATGAAAATTTCCATCCTCAGTACACAAACGTCGCAACTCAAGAAACTGAGAGAAGGTAAAAGTCCTTACATGATGTAGGGTGGGAGGAAGAGTACCAGAGATAGCTGTGAGAATCTGTAGGTTTATAGTGGACAGAAGTGGTAAGTCCAGTAGGACCGATAGTGACGGCAATGTTGAGAAAGTTAGCCAAGTTGTAGAGACATGGGATGTGAAAGAAATAACAGGATTAAACTTATTAACAAAACTAATGAAGTTGTCAAGGTCTTCCTCTGGCATAGATTTGACCCCATTGCCATCATCTATGTAGTATCTATTGAAGGCTGGAAAAGGACCTTTATAGGATGCCAGAACCTTGTGTTCGATGGGGCCCTTATTGGTTCCCATGGCCACACCACTAATTTGGTCATTTATATTTTGCAATGACATAGGAAACCTTTTGAAGAAAATTGATTTTTCAGAATAAAACCCAAGTGAGTGGTGTCTTTTCATCAATAGTTCAAAACATAGTTTGAAGTGTGTTCTTTTAAATAACGGCAACAAATATTGTTCTATTCCAATCTGTCATTCCACCAGGATGAAAGAAGAATACAAGGCCATCTCTTTAGTCTTGGAAAAGATAAATTACCAAGAACATCAATGGGTGATTTGTGTGGACTTGAAGAAATTACCTGGACTTACCATGGAAAAACTGAAGGCAGGAATCTTTGATGGTCCACAGATCAGACAACTTATAAATGACCCACATTTCATAACATCAGTGAATGAAATTGAATCATGTGCCTGGTCTTCATTTGTTCTTATTGTGAAAAGCTTTCTTGACAACAAGAAGGCACACACAAGAAATAGTAGAGGATATGCTCTTTTATTTCAACAGGCTTGGCTGTAACATGGGTGTTAAAATCCATTATCTGCACAATCACTTAGATCACTTTCCAGAGAACCTTGGTGACTTAAGCAAAGAGCAAGGTGAAAGATTTCATCAAGACATAAAAACAATGGAAGCCAGATACCAAGGAAGATGGGATTCACACATGATGGCAGACCATTGTTGGAATCTTCTGTGGATTGTCCTGGCAGATCCCACTCTTGGAAGTCTTACAAAAGGAGTTTCTTGTGTATCGAATGAGTGGAAAGTTTGTATCATAAATGTGTTTTTGGTATGAAATAAGTAGATTTTCATGTAGTACACTTTTCTTTTAATTTTTAATATGTTTCTTTCATGCTTAAAAGATATTAATTTAAATACTACATTAAAATATCCTGATTTGTTATGGGGGGGGCAGAGTGAAGAGTGGTATATGGCATATGTTCTGTATCTCAAAAACTAAAGCAGATAGGGGAAAATTGTGCCATTTTTGGAATCAGCAAGTCAAATATACCCAGAAACAGGTTTAACATTTGAGGCACTAAAATGTGTGTTGGCCAGTGTAATAATGATTTCACTTAATTCGTTCTTTGACTGACGCTTTATTAAACAGGAATGTTAATTATTTTCATTGTATTTTTTTATAAAGCATTATACAGGCTCATTATGGTCTCTGTGAGAAATTTCAGTAGTTAAAGTTTGAGAATAGAGTGTAAAAATGTTCTTCAGTTCACCATTTAATAGATTGTATCTTTTGGTAGTAACATTTAACATATTTCACACAAGAGCTAGCGAATTTCAAATGTTTTGACTTGAATTGAAAGAGGGACTTCACAAAACTGTCAGATAAAGGAGGGAATTTGATCTGAAAGTTTTGTCAGTTTTTCTGGAATTAGTTGTATAAAAAAAGTTGAGATCACACTAAGTACTGTCAGACAATGATTCCCGGGTAGCTCTTTAATTTTTTTCAAGTAGCCCACAAAGATGCTTAGGTGGAACACAGTGCTTTACTAGAAACATTTAGTAGTGATTTCTCAGCATTAATCATCTTTCCTTGACTTTTTCTTTTGATTTCTGCTCTGCATGATTGTTTTTGTTCTCCAGGTCACAGACATATAAACTGTCAAAAGTAAGAAATAGATAATGAGAGAGAGGAAGTGGTTTGTTTTATTTTATCCATAATAAATATCAAATATCATATCAAATATTTGATAAGAACAGGGATGACAGAGGGCAAAAGAGACAGAGGCAGACAAAGAGAGAAAATGATAGATGGACTGATGAAGTGATATGGAGAAAGAACACCAGTCCAACTGATAACTAACACCTGGAGTAGAGGATTGTGGGAAAGCATGAGTGCCAGTGCATCTCAGGATGGCACTGGATAGATAGATGATAAATAATTCACTGTTGAAACAGATGACAAATTTTCTCTTTTCCTATCAGTATCTAGGACACAGGACTACAGAAAAAGTTCGAAAGCGATGTATAGAAATATTGTACAGTTGGTATAAGGGACTTGGCCATGAACCAAAAATTTCTGAGGCTTACAGGATGCTCAGAGCCCAGGGAATTATAAAAGAAGATCCAGTCTACATGGACAAGGTACATCTTGTTTATATATCAGTTTTAGTGTTGTTTGTTGAATTATCTAGTCTACATGGACAAGGTACATCTTGTTTATAGATCAGTTTTAGTGTTTGTTGAATTATCTAGTCTACATGGACAAGGTACATCTTGTTTATATATCAGTTTTAGTGTTGTTTGTTGAATTATCTAGTCTACATGGACAAGGTACATCTTGTTTATAGATCAGTTTTAGTGTTGTTTGTTGAATTATCTAATTGGACAAAGTACTTCATTATGTTTCTGGATCAGTAGTTCTTTTTGTTTGTTGAATCATCTAGTCTATATGGACAAGGTACATCATGTTTGTGGTTCAGTAAGTTAATGTTTGTTGAATCATCTAGTCTATATGGACAAGGTACATCATGTTTGTGGTTCAGTAAGTTAATGTTGTTTGTTGAATTGTCTAGTCTACACGGGCAAGGTACATCATGTGTTAATGTTGTTTGTTGAATTGTCTAGTCTACACGGGCAAGGTACATCATGTTTGTGGTTCAGTAAGTTAATGTTGTTTGTCTGTCTACATGGACAAGGTACATTTTTATGTTTCTAGAACAGCGAGACAGAGGTGCATGGTGCAGTTTTAGGAAAACAGGTATGGAGAAGAAAGAAGGAAGGAAGAAAAGATGGCAGTATGGAGTAGGAACAATGACATTTTTATGAAAGACAACAATAGCAATCCAGTATTTCAGCAAAATTGCCTTTATTAAAGGCAGATGATAAAACAAACATAAAAAGAAACTTGCAGTTCAGTCTCTATGAGGAAACTGGGCAGAATAGAGCTACTGCAGGTGAAACAAGAAATGTAAGGAGTCAGACTGAGTGTGGAATATGGTCAACTATAGGCTAGAACAGCAAGAAGAGGAAGTGTAAAGAGTCAGAGAGGCAGCTGAGTGTGGAACATGGTCAGCTACAGGCTAGAACAGCAGAAAGAGGAAATGTAAAGAGTCAGAGAGGCAGCTGAGTGTGGAACATGGTCAGCTACAGGCTAGAACAGCAGGAAGAGGAAATGTAAGGAGTCAGAGAGGCAGCTGAGTGTGGAACATGGTCAACTACAGGCTAGAACAGCAGGAAGAGGAAATGTAAAGAGTCAGAGAGACAACTGAGTGTGGAACATGGTCAACTATAGGCTAGAACAGCAAGAAGAGGAAATGTAAAGAGTCAGAGAGGCAGCTGAGTGTGGAACATGGTCAGCTACAGACTAGAACAGCAGGAAGAGGAAATGAAAAGAGTCAGAGAGGCAGCTGAGTGTGGAACATGGTCAGCTACAGATTAGAACAGCAGGAAGAGGAAATGTAAAGAGTCAGAGAGGCAACTGAATGAGGAACATGGTCAGCTACAGATTAGAACAGCAGGAAGAGGAAATGTAAAGAGTCAGAGAGGCAACTGAGTGTGGAACATGGTCAGCTACAGATTAGAACAGCAGGAAGAGGAAATGTAAAGAGTCAGAGAGGCAACCAAGTGTGGAATAGTCAACTCATTCATTCATTCGTTTGCATGTCCCTTGCGGAACTTTGCCTCCCTAACAGCTCTCCTGTAGGCCTCTCGGTTGTGAGCAAGATGGCCTGCTGCTGATGCATCCATTTGCAGATCATCAACAATGTCTTGCAGCCATCTTCGCTTTGGTCTTCTTCTCTTTCTTTTTCCCATTATGTACCCTTCTAAGATGGTCTTCTCTAAATTATCATGATGTTTAATGTGTCCAAAATATTTAAGTTTTCCTTGTTTAACCCTCTTTACTAGCCAGTCTTCTTCAGTATTAAGTTCTTGTAGTATGGATATATTTGTTCTTTTTTGTGTCCATGATATTTGAAGAACTCTTCTGTAGCATTTACATTCAAAGGCATTTATGTGTTTCTCAGCTGTTTTGTTAAGTGTCCAGGTCTCACAGGCATATGTTGCGATAGGAAAGATGCATGCCCTTAAAAATCTTATTTTTGTGGTTCTGTCTGTTCCTCTCCACAGAATCTTTAGTTGTTTTACTTTCTGAAGAGTGATAGATGTCCTTCTTTTAATTTCCCTCATAGTCAGAATAGCAGTAAGAGGAAATGTGAGGAATCAGAGAGGCAACCAAGTGTGGAATAGTCATCTACAGACTAGAATAGGGGGAAAAAAAGGAAGTAGAAGAATAACAGTGATGACATTTGCTCTGTCATAGAATGAATGAGGAAGTCTGTTAGAACAGATGAGAAAGTCTATCAGAGAAAGTGGAAAGGACATGGGAAATGAATGAGAGTGGGTTAAGGAACCAATTGTAGTGAAACTAAAGAAAGACTTATTCAGGTAAAACTGAACTGAGAATTCTGGGTGTAAACATCCAGCCTGGAAGATAAGGCACTCAAAATCAACTCTTTTGAGGTCAAAGGTCAGTATTTTTACTAAATTAGGTGTACCAAAATGGATCCTAACTGTGCATGTCAGTTCATGAGTCACTTGAACATTTAGTCATGATACCTTATAAAGGTTCTGTCCCTGCCTTTTATAAACATTGTATTGGTTTGACAAACATGGCAGAGGAGAACTTTTAACAGTTTCACTGACTTTGTGAAGAAGTTTAATCCAACCATCTCTTTTACCTGGCTCACATCTACGACTTGGTGAACTTTCTTGACATCATTCCTTCAGATCTCACAGCATAAGTATACTACAAATGTACTGATGCACATAACTACCTCCTATACTGCTCACCCTTGCTCTTGTAGGAACTCACTTCCTCTATATAGCTTATGTGTCAAGGACTTTAGGATGCTCAGATTCTTCTAACAGTGGGGTTATCTGGAGAAAATCTCATGAACTGATGAATCACATCAGTTACATTCTCTGCCAGTCTCTCCCAAACCCTACTGTCATTCTGAGAGGGTGACATTTGTTTTGACATGCCATCCCCACATTTTGGCAGTTGAATATATCTCCAGTCTGAACCTAATACACGTGCTACAATCTTTACTGAACTTCCTCTAGTAGCATGCTGATGGAACAAGATCTTAAAGGACTCTTGTTTGTCAGAAACCACCTCAGGTAAGACAGTGCATCATTTCCAACACCAGACATTGCGGTCACCACTGGTGCAGCATTTGTCCTTGGTTGTTGAAATTAGTCAGGTGGCATTTCCCAAGCCCACCGTATCCATTCATTTGCTTGCATATCCTACTATATCATATATGTGATAATATGTAAGTGCTGCAGTATTGGAGAGACTGGTCTATGGTTAGGAGATCAATTTCACCAGCACCTCGGTGACATCTCGTACAAGGCACACAAACCTGCCCCTTAGAATTATAATGAAAGGGACCACAAGAGCAAATGTAACATTTCAGTCACTGCCATTGTCTCTTGTTCTTTTGATGAGCATGTTCATGAAGCTTTAGAGCAGCACCTTATCTACCAAGCTGGATGTTTACACTCAGCCAGTCTAAATTCTCAGTTCAGCTTTGTCTTAATAACTCCTTCCATGGTTTGCCTATGATAGACAAGAGAAATGATATACATAAACAATACAACAGATAAAAGCATGAAAAATGGATGAAAAATAAACACTTACCTTGTAAGAAAGATGGGCACAAAATGTGACCAGATAGAACTTTGTACGTGATCCTTGAAAAAGACTTTTGCCAAAATATTGGATGTTTTGTTCTTCATTTATATTCACTCAATTTTTCCAGAATATTGGCTTGTTATTGTTGTCCCTATTCTTAATGTATAAACTAAAAAAAGTAGGAACAGCTTTATTGTTTAACGATAACACACTTGTGACGTTTCAGCACGAGCCATTGTCAAAGAAAAACAAACAGGACAAAGAATCAGAGAGGAGACAAAGTGCAGATTCACATTAATTCGATGTTAACAAAACAATAAAAAAAGAAAAAAATAAAGAAAAATGGAAAATGACTTATCTCAGCTTCTGGAACTGCACAGAACCAAAATTGCCTGTATGTCCTCGATAGGAGCACAAACAATAATTCGTCCTGTTTGTTTTTGTTTGACAAAGGCTCGCCCCAAAATGTCACAAGTGTGTTATCATTAAATAATAAAGCTGTTCCTACTTTTTTCCTAGTTTATACATTTTGGTATCACAGCTTTACTGCAGTGCTTTGTGTATAGTTGTGTGCCTATACACCAATTATTGTATCCCTATTCTTGTTCACTTTCCATGTTGTTTTCCTCTTTCTGTAATAGACTTTCCCATCTGTTCTGTGAGAAAAGTCAGTGCTGTTATTCCCCTAATTCCTGTTTTTTTTTCCTTCTCTCTAATAAGCATGTTTTTCATGCTTGGCTGCCACTTTACTCCTCATATTTCATCTTCCTCCTGCAGCAGCCATATTCTGGCCAGTTTTCTCAGAGAGAATGGATCACAGATAAGCTTCTTTCCATGTTTTTTATTTGTTTGTTTGTCTTGATAAAGGCAATTTTTCCAGAATATTGGCTTGTTATTTTTGTCCTTCATTACCGTTTCATTATTCCTACTCCTTAGTGCTGTCTTTTCTTCATACCATCCTTCTGATAAGACAGATGACTGAACAACAACCAGTCTCATGGGTGATCAGGAAAAGGAGATGGACATATGTTGGTCATTTGATGAGAAGAAATGATCAGAGAATCCCAAAACAAGCTATCAAGTGGAACACAACAGGCCGAAGAAAAAGAAGCAGACCGCGTGAAACTCTGAAGAGGACATTGTTAAGAGAGGCCAAATTAACAGGCATAAAATCCCTTGATGAGGTTGAAAGACTCGCCGAAGACAGGAAAAATTAGTGAACTACTTTGCGAGCCCTATGTGATGTTTAACGGCACGGGAAGGATATAAGATAAGATATAAGATCCTTCTTCTCCCTACCTGTTTCTATAGAACTGCACTTTGCAAACTTTTCTAGTAGCAGTTTTACAGCAGTTATGATCACAGTTATCTCTGGATCAGTCAGTGTTGTTTGTTGCTAAGCTTTACTTCTTATCAGTGGACAGATTTTCTTCTTGCTGAGAGGTGTAAACAAAGAAGCACTTACCCTCACTGAAGTCAGCATTATTTCATTAGTTCAGAAGTTTTTCATTAGTTCATGGACAATAAGTGAGTTTATTTTTGTTCATTACTTCCTGGACAATAAATGAGTTTATCATAATTTGATGATGAACAATAAATGAATTTTATCTTCATTTATTCATGGGGAAAAATTATATTATTAACTGTCTTCTTCTGTATGCTTAAAAGTGATAGGCAGGTCAACTGTGGGTCAGAACAGTGAGAGAAGGTTAACTGCTGATTTCAATACTTTGTTATGTCTTGTGGTGATGGACAAAAACCTGACGATGTTACCAAGGAAATCCCCTGCATCAAACTAAAAAGAAAAATAAGAGTAGGAACATGGAATGTGAGAAGTATGTATGAGGGAAAGTATCCAGTAATAAGTGATGACATTGAAAGAACAAGGATACACATTTTGGGAATCTGTGAAAATTGATGGAAAGGATCAGGACACTTCAAGAGCGAGAATGATAATATCTTTATATACTGTGGTGGAGAAGTAGGAGGAAAGAATGGAGTGGCTTTTTTACTTGGACAGATTAACAACAAAAGCATTACTAGATGACAGTCCAGTAAGTAATAGAACCCTCACTGTCAGACTTAAGGCACCCTAGAAGTGTAACAATTATCCAGATATATGCACCTACATCAGCAGCAGAAGAAGAGGAAGTAGAAGACTTTTATAACACACTGCAAATGATGATAGATCAGATATGAAAAATGATATTGTATGGGTGATTTTAATGCAAAGATTGGTACAGGAAGAATAGAATACGAAGGATATGTTTTGGGAAAATTTAGTATAGGACATAGAAATGAGGCAGGTGACAATCTAGTGGTGTTTTGCATGGAAAATGAGCTAATGATTGCTAACACACTTTTTAGACAACATTCAAGAAGACTTTACACATGAACATCACCTGATGGGAAAACCAAGAATCAAATAGATTACATTTTAGTGCAAAGAAGGTGGAGATCAAGTATACAGACCATGAGTATTAATAGCAGACATGAAGATAAAGATAAAAAAAAGACAGAGGATCAAGACCACTCCGCTTTGATCTTACAAAATTGCCAGAACAAAATAGTATAGAAGTGAAGAACTGTTTTGAGACACTGATGGCTGTACAGGAGGAGATGACACCTGATGAATTGACTATGCAGGCCAGAGATATCTTAGTAACGGCAGCTGAAGATATGGCTCCAGTAAAGAAAACACAAAAGAATGAATGTATTACAACAGGCACATTAGAACTAATAAAACAGTGTAGAGAAATGAAGACGAAATAGAAAGTGACAAACAACAACAAAGAGGAATGTAAATCTTTAAGAGAAGAAATAAGAAGAAACATAAGAACAGACAAAAAAACAATACATACAAGATTGTTGTGAAAGAATAGGACATCAGAAGTGTGGAAGAGATAGTGAAATGTTCAAAGAAATGAAGACATTGACGAGAAATGTCACACCTAAACTAAATGTAATTTGTGACGAGATGGGGAATACCTTGACAAAGACAGAGGAAATTCTAGAAAGATGGAAGGAATATTGCAGAGAAATGTATGATAAAACTGACTGAAGATAAAAAATCAACAATGTGAAATATTATTGGAGGAGAAAGAACCCGAACTGACAGTTGAAGAAGTTTTATGGGCAGTAAAAAGTGAAAAATGGTAAATCACCAGGATGTGATGAGATAACAGCTGAATGCATTAAGGGAGAACTAAAAGAATGTGCTACAGTCTATCATGCACTTTCAAGTGGTGTCTGTCACATGGTGAATGATGAAAGTGAAACACAAATACATGTGATGCACAGCTGTTGCTGGACACTTATGAAACACAGACACAAAGAACTGATACATATTTATTAACTGTATGGCATTATTGTTATTTATTTTAGCAGTACAAGTGGATCATCCTTAGTATCTTCTACATGTGGCATATGTGGAGAGAGAAAAGGGTTGGTCATGATGCCTCATGTGTGGCAGAGAGGAGAAAGGGTTGGTCATGGTGGCTCATGTGTGGCAGAGAGGAGAAAGGGTTGGTCATGGTGGCTCATGTGTGGCAGAGAGGAGAAAGGGTTGGTCATGGTGCCTCATGTGTGGCAGAGAGGAGAAAGGGTTGGTCATGGTGCCTCATGGATGGCAGAGAGGAGAAAGGATTGGTCATGGTGGCTTATGTGTGGCAGAGAGGAGAAAGGGTTGGTCATGGTGACTCATGTGTGGCAGAGGGGAGAAAGAGTTGGTCATGGTGCCTCATATGTGGCAGAGAGGAGAAAGAGTTGGTCATGGTGCCTCATGTGTGGCAGAGAGGAGAAAGTTGGTCATGGTGCCTCATGTGTGGCAGAGAGGAGAAAGAGTTGGTCATGGTGCCTCGTGTGTGGCAGAGAGGAGAAAGAGTTGGTCATGGTGCCTCATATGTGGCAGAGAGGAGAAAGAGTTGGTCATGGTGCCTCATGTGTGGCAGAGAGGAGAAAGGATTGGTCATGGTGCCTCATATGTGGCAGAGAGGAGAAAGAGTTGGTCATGGTGCCTCATGTGTGACAGAGAGGAGAAAGGATTGGTCATGGTGCCTCATGGATGGCAGAGAGGAGAAAGAGTTGGTCATGGTGCCTCATGTGTGGCAGAGAGGAGAAAGGGTTGGTCATGGTGCCTCATGGATGGCAGAGAGGAGAAAGGATTGGTCATGGTGCCTCATGGATGGCAGAGAGGAGAAAGAGTTGGTCATGGTGCCTCATGTGTGGCAGAGAGGAGAAAGGGTTGGTCATGATGCCTCATGGATGGCAGAGAGGAGAAAGGATTGGTCATGATGGCTCATGGATGGCAGAGAGGAGAAAGGGTTGGTCATGGTGGCTCATGTGTGGCAGAGAGGAGAAAGGGTTGGTCATTGTGGCTCATGGATGGCAGAGAGGAGAAAGGATTGGTCATGGTACCTCATAGGTGGCAGCCTAGCCACGAGAGAACAGCGTATTATCAACTTAGCCAACTAGCACCCTAAAAAAAAAAGGTGTTTTATTGGCATAGTCTTTTTTAGTAACTGTTCAGTAGACACGAGGTATCGTGACACCTGGAAAGAAGCAAGGTCATGACATAGAAATTCCCTAGCTTAGATTCAGTTGCTCTAGCAAGTACCAACTTTTAGACAAACATATACACGGTCTCCTGCCATGTCTGGTGCATACTTGAACAACAATAACAAACGAACGAATACTTTATTACATGAAGTTGGTTTCAGGTATAGTTTTATGTGAAGTTAGTTTCTTCTCTCTTTCTCTCACATCTCACTAAAGTGCTTTGTCTACGATTTTTTTTTAGATCTAATCCTACAAAACTGTGTTCTCTTACTTTACCATACGAAAGCCTCGTTGTTTCCTATTTATAAAAAATTTGCTTCTTAAACTATACCTGAAACTAACTTCATGTAATAAAGTATATGTTCTTCACTAAGTTTCTTTATATTTCAAGATAACTCACTAGCTACCTCTTGGACAGCAGAGGCTGCTTCTTAAATAATTTTCACCTTATCTAGTAGGCTTAATCTAGTCTTAAAGTATCAACCTTTGTTGACTTGAAAGTCCGTAGAACTAGACCTTTCACCATCCCTCACCTTTAAGGCAAACACATAAGGACTTTACCTTTTCTCTTGTCATATTTGAATCTATAGAAATCCCCCTTCTTTTTCATAGCAGTTCTGCACTCATACATGCATAGCACATTCTGTATGACAGATATGAGGATCTCACACGTAGTCCTCATGCTCACACATGTAGCTGCATCAATGACTTCTTAGATTTCCTTTCATTTTTCTTCATATATCTTACAATTGAATCATTAATGCTGTAAAGATGAGCACATGCAACATCTGACTTCACTGAATGAAGCACATTGTTGTTCAGCATTTTCTTGTAGTATCTTCTCTTTCTTCTGTTTCTCAGGCACACAAGAAGCACTACACTGATTGTATTCAAAGTTGGTTGCACTAAATAAGATGAAAAGTTGCAAGTAACACCAGATACAGTGATCAGTACAAAAACAGATCATGTGACTGAGGTTGGCTATTGAGAAAATAGCTCTTCTGCAGTAGGATGAAAAAAAAAAAAGATTTAATTATTTATAACTAATCCGTGAAACAGAAACCTGTGAATGACAAGGGGTGACAATATTAGAATTAGACAAGTATTGGAGAAAAAAAAAACGTCTTTCATCCGTGTTAATTCATTCATTTGCATGTCCCTTGCAGAACCTTGCCTCCCTAACAGCACTCCTGTAGGCCTCTTGGTTGTGAGCAAGATGGCCTGCTGCTGATGCATCCATTTGCAGATCATCAACAATGTCTTGCAGCCGTACTCATTCATTCATTCATTTGCATGTCCCTTGCAGAACTTTGCCTCCCTAACAGCACTCCTGTAGGCCTCTTGGTTGTGAGCAAGATGGCCTGCTGCTGATGCATCCATTTGCAGATCATCAACGATGTCTTGCAGCCATACTCATTCATTCATTCATTTGCATGTCCCTTGCGGAACTTTGCCTCCCAAACAGCACTCCTGTAGGCCTCTCGGTTGTGAGCAAGATGGCCTGCTGCTGTTGCATCCATTTCCAGATCGTCAACGATGTCTTGCAGCCATCTTCGTCTTGGTCTTCCTCTTTTTCTTTTTCCCATTATGTATCCTTCCAATACGGAAGCCATACTACAAGAACTTAATATTGAAAAAGGCTGGCTAGTAAAGAGGATTAAACAGGAAACTATTTGAATATATATTTGAGTAGTTATCTGATGCAAAGATAGCTACAGGATATGGAGAAGACAGAGAAAAGATCCAGACGCATCAATAAACTGGAGTCAGTCCAGAACTAGGTCAAACTTTTGACAGAAATGATCAATCAGTTCTCATCAAAAACATTCAAAGAGGAGTGAGAAATGATAAAAGTGAATATTTGTTACTGTCATAGCAAAGTCACTAATGAAATGGTCTGCCATACATAAACAATTACCATGGAGAAAATGGTCTGTTTGATAAATATTTAATATTTTGGACATATTAAACATATGATAATTTAGAGAAGACCGTCTTGGAAGGGTACATAATGGGAAAAAGAAGAGAGGAAGACCAAGGTGAAGATGGCTGCAAGACATCGTTGATAATCTGCAAATGGACGCATCAGCAGCCGGCCATCTTGCTTACAACTGAGAGGCCTATGGGAGTGCTGTTAGGGAGGCAAAGTTCCGCAAGGGACATACAAATGGCTGACTGACTGAGTGACTCTCATCCGTTGGCTTAAGATCTTTACTGGAGAGACAATATTTGGTTTCCATTATCTTTTGTAATTTTTTCATACAGTTTTTAATAAATCTTTATCATCATCGTTATCATCATCTTGATGATTATGGTTAAATAACATGGCTAAAAACAAAATCTTAGTTACTCTGTGTGTTTTACATGTGCAGCAACAAGCAAAAACAAAAGGGTTCATTTATCCTAACATCAGAAGGTTACTAGAGTCTTGTGACTATCAGAAATAAAAAAAAATTTATAAGTATGTGACCATCAGAAATAGCACAGAGTTTACAAGTATGACATTGATGCAAAGGCCATATCTTTAAAAAGAGAAACTGGGAGATATTAAAAAACAGTGTTTCAGATATTTTACCCATAAAGTTTTATAAAGACAAGCCAAAAAGATAAAATGCTAAAATAAATGAGAAAGAGCACACATATATAAATGTAATAATAAAGATAGTCATTAATAGTTGGATTGAATGATTTCCTTGAAATACATGAGCAGAGAATGAGATAGGATATTTGCCAGGAAAGTGCACATCATTGTCACCATCATCATCATGCTTGTTTGTCTGTGACTTCTTCTGAGTCAGAAAATTATTATTCTCATTATATGTGTGACATAAGAAAGCTTGAAGATGTTTACATTTGTCTGTTTCTCCAGACATTCAGTCCTTTCCCACCACCAAAACCAAGAAAGGCAGACTTTGAGGATGATGAAAGAGCAAAGGTAATTTGTTACCTCCCCATCATCATGTGGAAGATATTCTGAATTGTGATTTGAAAGAGAAAATAAGATATGTTTGTAAACATAGCATTCATTGAGTATAATCTTATATGGTTTTTTTTTTTTTTGTCTGAAGATTTCATGAGCCATATGTACAGTTTGTTTCTTAGTTTGAATGGAATCTAAACAAATTCTTTTCGTATTTTGTGTGGTACATAGAAAGAGCATATTTTGTTGAAACTTCAGAAATATTTACACTTTTTTGTATAGACCTTGGAAAGACTTCTTATTATGTTTTATACTTTCTTTTTTAGTTTAAATCTGACAAAAACCATGCTTCTTATTCTGGTTTAGATCTTTGGATTCTTATTTTGTCTGCCATAAATGGCTTTTTTTTTGTTCTGTCTATAATAAATGGCCATTTCTTATTTTGTCTGTAATAAGTGACCCTTTCTTATTTTGCCTGCCATAAATGACCCTTTCTTACTTTATGCAGACCTTCAGATATTTTTTTGAGGCTACAGAAGACCTTGTTTGTGATTGTCTCAAACCAGTAAAGACCACATAACATTTCTTGTTTTCTGTACACCTAAGAAACACTTTATTTCTTATTTTTACTTAGACTTTGACCATGTTCTTTTAATTGCCTTTAGACTCTAGAAAGACTACTGAGAAGTAAGAACCCAGAAGACCTACAAGCAGCAAACAGACTTATAAAAACCATGGTAAAGGAGGTAAGTCAGTGATGTACATGTTGTGCTTGAGCAGTCTGTGACAGAGAGAGAGAGTCAGGCACGAAATGTGTCAATAGAAATATTCTGTCAGTGATGTTGTGCTTGAGCAGTCTGTGACGGAGAGAGAGAGAGAGAGAGTCAGGCACGAAATGTGTCAATAGAAATATTCTGTCAGTGATGTTGTGCTTGAGCAGTCTGTGACAGAGAGAGAGAGAGAGAGAGTCAGGCACGAAATGTATCAATAGAAATATTCTGTCAGTGATGTTGTGCTTGAGCAGTCTGTGACAGAGAGAGAGAGAGAGAGTCAGACACGAAATGTGTCAGTAGAAATATTCTGTCAGTGATGGTGTGCTTGAGCAGTCTGTGACAGAAACTACTTTTGCCCAGGTTTAGAGTAAAACTACTTTTTGCGAGAGAGTCAGGTACGAAATGCCACAGATCCTGACAGTGTCAATAGAAGTATTGTCAGTGATTGTGTATGTGTTTTGTATATAGTTTTAGAAAATTACAAGTTGTGATTCTTTTAACTACAGGATATGGAGAAGACAGAGAAAAGATCCAGACGCATCAATGAACTGGAATCAGTCCAGAACCAGGTCAAACTTTTGACAGAAATGATCAATCAGTTCTCATCAAAAACATCCAAAGAGGAACGAGAAATGATGAAGGTGAATATTTGTTACTGTCATAGCAAAATCACTAATGAAATGGTCTGCCATTTATAAACAATTACCATGGAGAAAATGGTCTGCTATGTGTGAACAGTTACCATGGAGAAAATGGTCTGCCATATATGAACAGTTACCATGGAGAAAATGGTCTGCCATATATAAACAATTACCATGGAGAAAATGGTCTGCCATATATGAACAGTTACCATGGAGAAAATGGTCTGGCATATATGGACAGTTACCATTGAGAAAATAGTATGCTATATATAAACAATTACCATTGAGAAAATAGTATGCTATATATAAACAATTACCATTGAGAAAATAGTATGCTATATATAAACAATTACCATTGAGAAAATGGTCTGCCATATATGAACAGTTACCGTGGAAAAAATGGTCTGCCATATATGAACAGTTAACATTGAAAAAATGGTCTGGCATATATGAACAGTTACCATTGAAAAATTGGTCTGCCATATATGAACAGTTACTGTGGAAAAAATGATCTGCCATATATGAACAGTTACCATTGAGAAAATGGTCTGCCATATATGAACAGTTACCATGGAGAAAAGGGTCTGGCATATAGGAACAGTTACCGTGGAAAAAATGGTCTGCCATATATGAACAGTTACCATGGAGAAACTAAACATTTATCAACTGATTTTTATTATGTAAATTTTATTCTTTCAGTTTCATAATCTGCTTAGTGAAGATTTCGCTTGAGTTTCTCTCTAACAACAAGACAGTCCTGTCTTTTTGTACAGGCAGAAATATTGCAAGTCTTTTCTTCTTGTTGTACAAGCTGAAATAACACAAGACTCTTTTCCTGTGGTTGTACAAGCTAAAGTAATGCAGTAATTTTGTCCTGTGGTTGTACAAGCTAAAGTAATGCAGTAATCCAGTCCTGTTGCTGTACAAGCTGAAATAACAGAAGACTCCTGTCCTGTGGTTGTACTAGCTAAAGTAATGCAATAATCCAGTCCTGTGGTTGTACAAGCTGAAATAACACAACACTCCTGTGGTTGTACAAGATAAAGTAATGCAGTAATCCAGTTCTGTGGTTGTATAAGCTAAAGTAATGCAATAATCCAGTTCTATGGTTGTACAAACTAAAGTACTGCAATAATCCAGTTCTGTGGTTGTAGAAGCTAAAGTAAAGCAATAATTCAGTTCTGTGGTTGTACAAACTAAAATAATGCAATAATCCAGTTCTGTGGTTGTAGAAGCTAAAGTAAAGCAATAATCCATTTCTATGGTTGTACAAACTAAAGTAATGCAATAATCCAGTCCTGTGCTTGTACAAGCTGAAATAACACAACACTCCTGTGGTTATACAAGATAAAGTAATGCAGTAATCCAGTTCTGTGGTTGTATAAGCTAAAGTAATGCAATAATCCAGTTCTATGGTTGTACAAGCTAAAGTACTGCAATAATCCAGTTCTGTGGTTGTAGAAGCTAAAGTAAAGCAATAATTCAGTTCTGTGGTTGTACAAACTAAAATAATGCAATAATCCAGTTCTGTGCTTGTACAAGCTAAAGTAATGCAATAATCCAGTCCTGTTGTACAAGCTGATATAACACAACACTCCTGTCCTGAGGTTGTACAAGCTAAAGTAATGCATTAATTTTGTCCTGTGATTGTCTTCTTGTCTTGTCGTGTCCTTCCTCATTTACTGCTAGGTGTAGAGGTGAAGTGCAATTGTCTCTCAATGGCTTGCCAGGTGGCTTCATACATAATATGCAATAATCCAGTTCTGTGGTTGTGCAAGCTAAAGTAATGCAATAATTTTGTCTTGTGGTTGTAAAACAGGTGCATATTGTCACCTTACTTATTTAACTTGTATACTGAAAATATGAGGAATGTTAGAGAAGATGTAGACAAAGAATATTATGATGCCATAACAATTGGAGGTTATGAAATACCAGAGATTAGATATGCTGATGACACAGTATTACTGTCCACAACGCAAAAAGGAATGGAAAAACTAATTATGTCATTCCGTAAGAACAGTGAAGAGTAAAACCTCTATGTGAAGAAAACTAAATTGATGATAACTGACAAAACAAACAAGGCAGCTGAAATATGTATCAGTGAGGAAAAACTGGAAGAAGTGGAGAATTTTGAATATCTTGGATCACTGCTAACTAATAATGGAGATACAATGAGGGAATAAAAGGAGGACATCTATCGCTCTTCAGAAAGTAAAACAACTAAAGATTCTGTGGAGAGGAACAGACAGAACCACAAAAATAAGATTTTTAAGGGCATGCATCTTTCCCATCGCAACATATGCCTGTGAGACCTGGACACTTAACAAAGCAGCTGAGAAACACATAAATGCCTTTGAACGTAAATGCTACAGAAGAGTTCTTCAAATATCATGGACACAAAAAAGAACAAATATATCAATACTACAAGTACATAGTATTGGAGAAGGCTGGCTAGTAAAGAGGATTAAAGAGAGAAAACTTAAATATTTTGGACACATTAAACGTCATGATAATCTAGAGAAGACCATCTTGGAAGGGTACATAATGGAAAAAAGAAAGAGAGGAAGACCAAAACGAAGATGGCTGCAAGACATCGTTGATGATCTGCAAATGGATGCATCAGCAGCAGGCCATCTTGCTCACAACCGAGAGGCCTACAGGAGTGCTGTTTGGGAGGTAAAGTTCCGCAAGGGACATGCAAATGAATGAATGAAAGGTTGCATAAGTTAAAATAATGCAATAGTCCAGTCCTGTGGTTATACTAGCTAAAGCAGTATAATAATCCCGTTCCGTTGTTTACAAGCTGAAGTAATGCAATAATCTAGTTCTGTGGTTGTACCAGCTAAAGTAATGCAGTAATTTTGTCCTGTGGTTGTATAAGCCAAAGTAATGCAATAATTTTGTTCTGTGGTTATACAAGCTAATGTAATGTAATAGTGCAGTCCTGTGGTTGTACTAGCTAAAGTAATGCAATAGTCCAGTCCTGTGGTTATACAAGCTAATGTAATGCAATACTCCAGTCCTGTGGTTGTACTAGCTAAAGTAATGCAATAGTCCAGTCCTGTGGTTATACAAGCTAATGTAATGCAATGGTCCAGTCCTGTGGTTGTACTAGCTAAAGTAATGCAATAATCCTGTTCTGTTGTTTACAAGCTGAAGTAGTACAGTTCTTGCTGTTGTTTACAAGCTGAAGTAGTACAGTTCTTGCTGTTGTTTACAAGCTGAAGTAGTACAGTTCTTGCTGTTGTTTACAAGCTGAAGTAGTACAGTTCTTGCTGTTGAACAGGTACAGTTCATCTTGTTCCACAAAACATAAAAATAGAATAAGATGTTGACTAGCAAAGGTTGGACAGCAGACTTTTGCCTCTCTGTCACTGTTGTTGTCTTACAAAGATACTAACATAAACTTTGTTCTTGTCTCTACAGGAACTCTTTGACAACTTAGAGAAGCAAAGACCCAACCTTTTCAGGCTGGCAAGCGACACGGATGAGAACGATAATGAAGGAATAAGTATGTTATAAAGAGATTCTCTTTATAAAGAACTAATCACAGTTGTGATTTAATTATGGACACTTTGTTGTGTTCAATAAAGTTGTACTAATTTTTTTTTCTGGGACACAGACTTGTCAGTTCTATAACTTTCACCTCCACGACCTTTACTCCTTAGCTCATGTGAAGATTTTTATTTCATGATATTTTATTCAAGTTTTTTTTTTTTTTTAATAACAGTTGGCGTTTTTTCCTGAAAGGATTATTTCAGACTGAAATAGATGTATATTTCAAAACTAAACTATATTGAGAGTTTTTAGAATTAAACTGAGGTTTATTTCAGAACTGGACTATACTGAATTTTACTTCAGAACTGGGTTATCTTATCTTATATCCTTCCCATGTTGTTAAACGTCACATAGGCCTCGCAAGGTAGTTCGCCAATTTTTCCTGTCTTCGGAGAGCCTTTCAATAATGAAGCGATTGCTAGCCTACCTCAGGTTGAAATTAAAAGTGAGCTAGATATACCATCAACCATCCAGGAAGTTAAGAACACCATCACCCAGTTATAAAGTGGGAAAGCTTCTGGCTCAGATGCCATCCCTGCTGAGATCTACAAAGTAGGGGGAACCCGCATGATACAGAGCCTCACTGATCTCTTCCTTAGCTTGGAGTTCGGGAACTCTACCACAAGATTTTATTTTCATCAAAGGATTTTATGCCTATTAACTGTTTCCACTCGTGCAAGCCCCATACAGATCTCTGCCGTATGTGCTATTCCACCCCCGAGAGCCCTATAAGGCTTTGGAGTTTCTTTCATTGAAAACACGATGTTACTTTTCATTTAACCAGTTAGAACTCTTCTGAATCCAAAGTTAATAGTGATTTAAGCATGAGGAATGAGGAACCCATTTTGGATGTTTAGATAGGGGGGTAAAATTCAAGTTTATTTCGAGATTGAGTGGTAGATTGGTTACACCGGCCAACTAGACCTAGTTTACTATATGTGTTTCTTATAGCTGTAGATCTGTTAGATTTATTGAATGTCACAAACATCCATAAATATTGATTTTTCTGTGTTGAAATTTGAATGACTACATATTCTATATTCACAGTTAAGGTAAATATAAAGTAGATTTTATTGCTTAGCCCTAAAATTTTTTTAGTGCCAAAAAATCGTTCCATCGTTTCACACCAGATTTTTTTCTTTTTTTTTTAATGAGAAATAACTTCATTTATGGAATCTTCATTCATTTCCACTTATTTTAATGTGTGATACACATGTGGTGATCATGGAATTAAGTTGGTACAATAACTTTTACACAGGGACCCCCCCCCCCCAAAGTGTCTGCGTTTTAGGGAACATAAGGAACGTTTTTGACATAATGCGAATGGAAAGAGTTAATTTGGCCTCCCTTAACAGTGTCCTCTTTAGAGTTTCACTTGGTCTGCCTCTTTTTCTTTAGAACTGGATTATATTAAGGTTTATTTCAGAACTAAACTGTATTGAGGTTTATTACAGAACTAGACTATATTGTTTTGACTGACACATGAAACGATATAGAGCACTCAGTACATGCACATATTGAAATTGTATATTTTATATTTACATTTCATATTCTGACTATACCAACAGTACCATTTGAAAATGGTCTCATTTCTAAATATATCTGCACATTGCAAGTCTTCTATTTCAACCATTTAGCCACACAATGCAGATTATTCAGTTAAAGAGATTTCAGTTTATAATTTCAAGTAAAATTCTGAATGCTTATGACTATGTAACCTGTGTATTTTAATTTCAGATGAAATTCTGCATGCTAATGACTCTGTAACCCATGTGATGACCCTCTACAAAGACAAGATACAGGGAGAAAAACCTGCAGGAGATTACTCAGCAGGTGTTAAAGGTCAGCATTAACTTTCTTCTGCTGCTAGATGTTTTGCATACTGAAACATTTTTGTACTTTGGTTTTTGTATTAACACTCAGAAGACATGAACACCAAATTTTGGACTTTCATGTCTGATGGCTTTGTTGATGAAATAAACATAGGAAGTCACACCTGCCAGCTTGGCCTGGTTATGACTGGTTCTAAGTACGATGTGTCTACTTCATATTTCACTAATATGTAATCAAATTCGGATCAAGAGCCTGAAAATGATTTGAATTCAAGTGATGAAGAGAAGTGGAAACATGAGGAGTCATCAGATGACAGCCATTTCTTTGATAAAGAAAATATTAGACCAACAAATATGATGCATGTTTCAAGGTAAGTTTACTTCTGAGTCAGTGAGAAGAGATGAGTTTGAGATTTTATTCATAATAACTAACAGCTGTGGGTTGTTTTAACAATAAGCTGTTGTTATGTACAATAAATAACGATTGAGAATACATAGTTCAGTAACTGTAAGTGATCTGTTATTGATAGTGATTGTAGAAACTTAGTTACTAGGGATGATTGATAAATTCGCTGCATAAGGTACAACAGATTATTTGTGGACAACGTTTTTGGGTTATTTCTCAACATAGTCCCAGTGCAAGTTTATGCACTTAGTCCAGTGATCTTGGAGCATACAGATCCCTTCTTTGTAAAAGTCAGCATCTTGTGCCAGTAGAAAGTGGTCTACAGCATGAATGACGTCATCATCTAAAGCAAATTTGCGACCACTGAGCTCCTTTTTGAGTTTGATAAATAGGTAATAGTCCAAAGGGGCCAAATCTGGGGAATAAGGAGGATATTCAAGAAGCTGGTAGCCACATTCATGAATGGCTGCCATTGCCACTGATGACTTGTGAAATGAAGCATTGTCTTGCTGAAAGATGACTCCTCTCGTCAATTTTCCTCAACAATTTTCCTTCACTTTGACCAGCATATGCTTCACAAGGTTAGCGTAATAGGCCCCGGTGACCGTTCTGCCCTTTTGAAGATAGTTTACCTATAGCACACCTTCTGAATCCCAAAAGATGGAAGCCATCACTTTGCCTGCAGACAGAACCACCTTTGCTCTCTGTGGAGGTGGGGATCAATGATATTTCCACTGCTTTGATTGTTCTTTGGTTTATGGTTGAAAGTGATGAAACCAAGTCTCATCCATAGTCACAAATTGCTGAAGAAGCTTTTCAGGATCTGCAGAAAAATGGGCAAAATTGTCTCATGACATGTTGAGACACTGTCGTTTGTGATCAGCTCCAAGAAGTTTCAGGACCCATCAACCAGAGACCTTTGTCATTTGAAGATCATTGTGAATAATGGTATGAACACATTCCTGGGAGATGCCCAACTCAGTAGCAATGTACTGCTCAGTTAGTCGTCGATCCTCCATTATCATGTCATGGAATCTGCTGGTGGTTTCAACGGTGGTTCTTGGTCTTCCTGGACGGGGATCATCTTCCAGACTTTCCCTTCCCTGTTTGAATTGAGCTGCCCATTTCTTCAGTATGCTGTAAGAAGGGGCACTCTCCCCTAGAGTCTCTACCATATCCTCATGGATCTTCTTCGATGATAAGTCCTTGATGCAGAGGTAGTGAATGACTGGTCAGTGAGAAATTTTATCCATTTTATCAATTTCTGCCACCCCTTACCACTTCAGTAGCCTGTACAAAAAAGTTGGTTGCAGTTAATTTCTTGAAACTTGGTGTTTAATCTTCATCATCATCATCAGGTGCTGTGCCGACTGGCGTTGGCTATTATGCATCTCCAGAGTACACGATCCTTCATGCATGCCATCAGCTCAGTTGGTGATCTCCTCTCACACTATCCCATCAAACTGTCCGGTATCATTTCTCTTGGTCTTCCTCTTGATCTTCTTCCTTCTATTTTTCCTCTTGTTATAATATTTTCAATGCCCCCTCTTCTCATTGCATGTCCTATGAAAGTACATTGTCTCTCTCTTATCTTTTTGACAAGGTTTTTTGTCTCTCCAGCTCTTCTCATACATTCTTCATTAGTTATTTTTGCTGTCCAGGGGATTCACAACATTATTCTAATAAACCACATTTCTGCTGCTTCCAATGATTTTTGTGCAGACTTGCATATTGTCCATGATTCACTTCCATATAACAAGATGGGTTCGATATAGCACTTTAGGACTAATTTTCTACCATTCATTGATAAGGATATGCTGGCTAATATGTTTCTCATTCTCCGAAATGCAGTCTTTGCTTGGCCTATTCTGTTCCTAATTTCTGTTCTGCATTTCCCATCTGAAGTTATTACTGCTCCAAGATATTTGAATTTCTGTACCTGCTTTAGAATAGTTCCGTTTAATTTTATACTACGTGCTGGTGGATTCTGTTTCTTACATATAACCATAGTCTCTGTCTTTTTTTTTTTTAATGTTTAATCTTACATTAAACTAATCTACAAATGCACCTAATATCAACTGTGTGTTTCAAGTATTTGTACCTTAGGCCACACACTTATCAATCATCCTTTGTTTAAGTGAAAGTTGAATAGCTTCTGCAGTGTATTTCAACAGCATCATGTTATATCTAACTTGCAGCTACATTTCTGGTAGTATTAGTGTGCTCTTTGCTCTGAAATATTTGTATCTTACATATTCTCAGATAATTTCAGCATTCAAATTGGATTTATTATGAATATTTGATTTTAGAACTTTCATTTATGGCAAGAACAATGGAATCCCATGCTCCCATGAAAACTGTCATCAGACCAGTAAAAGTGTTGGATATAAATGTAACATTTACTTTTGTTTTATGAAAAGAAGAATTCTACCTGAGAGAACATGGGGTGGATAAGGAATAATGAAGTTCTCCCAGTGCAGTGGAAGGATAACAAGACTGTAATGTTGATGTCAACAAGACTGTAATGTTGATGTCAGCAATTCACAAAACCAATGGACATAGTTTACTTAGTAACACACAATAATTAGTGTATAGGCATACAACTATACACAAAACACTGCAGTAAAGCTGTGATACCAAAATGTATAAACTAGGAAAAAAGTAGGAACAGCTTTAGTATTTAACGATAACACACTTGTGACGTTTCGGTGCGAGCCTACTTCAAACAAAAACAAACAGGACAAATAATCGGAGAGAGGAGATGAAGTATAGATCCACATCAAGGTTATGTAAATGAAATAACAAAAAATGAAAAAAATTAATGAAGAATTGTAACTGAATGAAAAATTATCTCAATCCTTGTAAAGGCACAAAAGTATCGCTTGTGTGGATTCAGGAACATAAGCAGTATGTGTCCGTTACTAGGGTTATAGCGCATTTGGGCTGAAAGGTGCAAAATAGTGCATGGTTGAGTGTAGAAAATGTTAAGAGACAAGGGATGTGCATAGAAGGAGCAAAGAATTATACAAAGAACGGGGATGACTGGAGAGTCAATATCCATGGACGATGCTCTTAAGGGAGTGGAAAGTGATGTTTCATAGTAGATGATGATAGGGAATGGAGAGGGAATTGTGATGTCTGTCGTCTGTATGGCACCCCTATTAGCATGCAAGCATGACCCAAATCTCAAGAACATCCTTGTCCACAGCCACTTAAAGCGAAACCTTCCATATGTTGGAACCAGAAAATGTAACCGCCCTCGCTATGTTACCTGCCCTGAAGTTTGGGAAACGAAAACAGTCACTTTTCCTAAAACTATCCTGACTCTCCATGTGGGATTCACATGCAAATCCCACAATGTAATATATGCCATCGTATGCAACAGATGCAGGATAACTTATATGGGTGAAACTGGCCTGAGACTGGGGGACCGCATACAGAAACATCTGTACGATATCACCCGCATGCTTCAAAATCCATCCCTAATCATTTCAACCATAGAGGCAAATCTGATTTTTTGGTAGCCACCATCAAACAGTGCCACACAGATGACACAAGCCGCTTAGCACTTGAGAACTGCTACATTCAAGACTATGGGATGCTGGAACCACATGGTTTGAACTTGTTATTTAGCTACATATAATCTTTCACAATCATACTCATTCTCACTTGTTGCATGTAGTTTAGTACCCTCACACATTGTCACATTGCTGCTCCTCTACCGCTACCATAATCATTCATTTCACCTTCTCCTAAATAGGCTACCATCACTTCCCTATCATCATTTACTATCAGACATCACAATTCCCTATCCATTCCTTATCATCATCTACTATGAAACATCACTTTCCACTCCCTTAAGAACATCGTCCATGGATATTGACTCTCCAGCCATCCTTGTTCTTTATATAATTCTCTGCACCTTCTATGCACATCCCTTGTCTCTTAACATTTTCTACACTCAACCATGCACTATTTTGCACCTTTCAGCCCAAACGCGTTATAACCCTAGTAACGGACACATATTGTTTATGTTCCTGAATCCACACAAGTGATACTTTTGCGCCTTTACAAGGACTGAGATAATTTTTCATTCAGTTACAATTTTTAATTAATTTTTTCATTATAGTTTACTTAGGAAAAGAACTAAAGTTGATGAGGAGTTTAGGGAGCCATTTGTTAATTCAGCCAAAGGTTGTCTGAGAGTATAATCAGTATATGGGTGGGGTGGACACATGTGATGAGTTGATAAACGTGCTTTGAGAAAAACAAATAAATGTTGAAATTTGTTTTTTTTCATTTTCTTTCTTTTTTTTTAATACACTCCAAGTGTAAATGCATATATTTTATTTCTGGATAGGATGAACAAGAACTGGGGCATAATAGAATTGCAAAAAAAACCATCTAAATATGGGCAGTTAGATTTTACTGAAAAACTTTAATAGGGATTTATGTGGTAATGTGCCTGTCACAACAAAACCTGTTTTTTTTTCTTCATTTTTGTTTCACTATGCAAATGGATCCTGAAATTACAGATAATCACTATGAATGCAAACTGTTGTCAGATTAGTAAAAGAGAAGTAAAAACAAGTGTTAGATATTAAAAATATGGCACTAAATTATGCTTTCAGAAATGAAGAAATTATTTATCTATCATAAACCATAATACTTGGTAAACTACCTTCTGGAAACATACCAAGAAACCCAACAGCAACATGGAAGGTCAGGCAGGAAAAAGATCTGGTGGTGAGTCCTGCAGGCCAGATAGATCAAATTTTAACACTCATATCCTGTGAGACCTGGACACTTAACAAAACAGCTGAGAAACACATAAATGCCTTTGAATGTAAATGATACAGATGAGTTCTTCAAATATCATGGACACAAGAAAAGAACAAATATATCCATACCACAAGAACTTAATATTGAAGAAGGCTGGCTAGTAAAGAGGATTAAAGAGAGAAAACTTAAATATTTTGGACACATTAAACGTCATGATAATTTAGAGAAGACATATCTTGGAAAGGTACATAATGGGAAAAAGAAAGAAAGGAAGACCAAGGTGAAGATAGCTGCAAGACATTGTTGATGATCTGCAAATGGATGAAAGAGCAGCAGGCCATCTTGCTCACAATCGAGAGGCCTACAGGAGTGCTTTTAGGGAGGCAGAGTTTCGCAAGGGACATGCAAATGAATGAGTGAATGTATTTTTCTGTATTTACTATGTTTTCCTTCTACAAGTAGGAAACCTATTTCTGAGTTTGTAAAAAAGAGCGTGATACTTCCGGCGTGACGTGCAAGATGGCGGTCGTTTTTAAAACGCTCTCGCCGGCATGCAGAAATCAGCGGAATTCCGCTTGATCTGTTACATATCATGTACCGGGAGTTGGGCATAAGGCTAACAACCTTATCCTGAGACCTATCTAGAGGCAACTCCAGATGGGAAAAAAAGATATCGTTATGGAAACTCGCAGAGAAACCAACCGAGCATCAGGGATGCCAACTCCGAAGAGCTCATTCGTCGGCCCCAAACATGTGACAAAGATCGGATTCTGGAATGTGAGAACGATGGCAGCACCAACAAAAACTACCCAGGTCATCAAAGAAATGGAGAGATACCATCTAGACATACTTGGCATCAGCGAAATGCGATGGCCAGAAGCAGGTAAAAGATCGGCGGAAAACGGTAAGTTAATTATACATTCAGGCAGAAATGACAATAAATTCCGAGACGGAGTGGGCATTATTATGTCAAATGTAGCTGCAAAGAGGCTTGTAGAATGGGAACCAGTGAACAGTCGTATAATAAGAGCACGATACAACCTACGACACGGAAGAATGACAATAATACAGTGTTATGCACCCACGAATGATGCAGATGATGATGTGAAAGACGACTTCTATCACCAACTACAACAAATCATCAACAAAGTCCCTAAACACGACATCCTAATTGCTATGGGGGACTTCAATGCTAAGGTAGGGAAGGATAATACCGACGTTGAAAAAGTGATGGGGAAAGAAGGAATTGACATGGTTAATCAGAATGGAGAAAGATTAATTGAAATATGTCTAACAGAGGGCATGGTCATTGGAGGCACAATATTCCCACACAAAGAGATACATAAAACAACGTGGATATCTCCAGATGATAGAACTAGAAACCAGATAGACCATTTTTGTATTAGAAAGCAATACAGAACATCTCTCATGGATGTAAGGGCTTATAGGGGTGCAGATGTCAACAGTGATCACAACCTGTGCATAGGGAAAATAAAACTAAAATTGAAAAGTCAACACAAGAAATCAGTACACAGAAAGATAAACATCCACAGCCTACAAGAAGAAAATACTAACATTAATTTCAATCAGGAACTTGCCAATCATTCCAAAACACCCAGTGAAGTTGAGGAGATAGGTATAGATGAGTTATGGAATTCGTACAGCACAGCCATAATCACAGCAGCAAAAGTAAGCGCTGGATTGGAAAAACCAAATAGAAAAGCATGGATATCAGATAAAACATGGAAGTATATACATGAAAGACGAGCAGCCAAATTAAACATGTTGAATGCAAAAGCAGATCATGAAAGAGATTCGGCAAAAGCAAAATACAAAGACATAGACAGGAAAGTAAAAAGTTCAGCTAGAAGGGATAAAAGAGAATACATAGACAATATGGCGAAAGAGGCAGAAAAAGCAGCAAAAACAGGAGACAGCAAAACTTTATATAACATACAAAAGAGGCTAACAGGTACTATTACATCTAAAGAAAGACCAATCCTTAGCAAAACTGGAACACTATTAACATCAAATAAAGACCAAAAGCAAAGATGGGCTGAACACTTCCAAGAAATACTCAATCGACCACACCCAAAAGAATTGTTAAACCTTGAAACTGACTTACCAGCCCCACAACTAAATGTCAATCTAGATGAAATTAAATTGCATGAAATTGAAGCAGCAGTGAATTTAATGGCTAACAACAAAGCTGCAGGTGAAGATGAAATAACAGCCGAGATGCTAAAAGCTATCAATAGTGACAACATGAGACAACTACAGAGAATGTTTAACAAGATTTGGAAAGAAGAAAAGGTCCCTTCTAATTGGAAGAAGGGAATCATTGTTAAAATACCAAAAAAGGGCAACCTTAGTGACTGTAACAACTGGAGAGGAGTAACCTTAATATCAGTTGTGTCAAAAGTATTTTGCAAGGTCATTTTGAATAGACTCAAAGATATAGTGGATACTGCAATGAGAGAAGAACAAGCAGGATTTCGAAAAGGGAGAAGCTGTCTCGACCAGATCTTTACTCTCAGAATAATACTTGAAGAACATATTGAAAAGCAAAAACCATTAATACTGAATTTCATAGATTTTAAGAAGGCATTTGATAGCATACACAGAGATTCATTATGGAGAATTTTATGTCTATATGGAATACCATCTAAAATTGTCAACATCATTAAGGACTTATACAATGGATATGGTTGTGCAGTCAAGACAGAAGAAGGGATGAGTGAATGGTTCCAATTGAAACAGGCATGAAACAAGGATGTATACTGTCTCCTTTACTTTTTGGGATTACAATAGACTTCATAATGACAAAATGCTGCACAGGTAACACAGGTATTGACTGGGTACATGGGACCCAACTAGAAGATCTTGATTTTGCTGATGACATAACTCTTATCAGTAATAATGTGAATTCCATGCAAGAAAAAACAGATAGCCTATCTTCACTGGCTAGCAAAATAGGACTTGAAATTAACAAGGACAAAACAAAGATAATGAAAATTCCCATCAATCAAAATGGAAAAATACACATAGAAGGGACAGATATTGAAGAAGTCAATCAATTTGCATACCTTGGCAGCTACATAGACAAGGATGGTGACACTAGAAAGGAAGTTAGGATCAGAATTGCAAAAGCAGCATCAATCTTCAAGAATCTTGAGAACATATGGAATTCAAAAGTTATAAGCACAAAAACCAAGTTAAGACTATTCAATTCAAATGTAATATCCACCCTCATTTATGCATGCGAAAGCTGGAAAACAACTAAAGAAATAGAAAAGAAATTAGACTCTTTTGAAAACAAATGCCTAAGGAAAATACTCGGCATCAAGTGGAATGAATTCAAGAACAATGCAGAGATAAGACAGATGACTGAACAACAACCAGTCTCACGGGTGATCAGGAAAAGGAGATGGACATATGTTGGTCACTTGATGAGAAGAAATGATCAGAGAATCCCAAAACAAGCTATCAAGTGGAACACAACAGGCCGAAGAAAAAGGGGCAGACCGCGTGAAACTCTAAAGAGGACATTATTAAGAGAGGCCAAGTTAACAGGCATAACATCCTTTGATGAGGTTGAAAGACTCGCCGAAGACAGGAAAAATTGGCGAACTACTTTGCGAGCCCTATGTGACGTCTAACGGCACGGGAAGGATATAAGATATAAGATAAGAAAAAAGAGCATATGTAGGTTATTTTGGTGTCAGGATAAGCCATGGGCTCCTCATATTTTATGCAAAACTTCCACAAGGGATATGCAAATGAATGAATGAATGAATGGAAGAGCGTAAGACAGGTTGGTACTAGTAATTGTGATGACGGACAAAATCCTGACGGTGTTACTAAGGAAAACTCGTAGATCAAACTAAAAAGAAAAAATAAGAGTAGGAACATGGAATGTGAGAAGTATGTATGAGGGTAAGTATCAAATAATAACTGACAAGATGAAAAGAATGGGGATACACATTTTGGAAATCTGCGAACATCGATGGAAAGGATCAGGACATTTCAAGAGCGAGAATGATAATATCTCTATATATTCTGATGGAGATTTAGGAGGAATGAATGGAGTGGCTTTTTACTTGGACAAATTAGCATCAAAAGAATTACTAGGTTACAATCCAGTAAGTGATAGAATACTCACTGTCAGTCTTAAAGGCACTCCTAGAAATGTTACATTTATCCAGATATATGCACCTACATCAGCAGCAGAAGAAGAGGAAGTAGAAGACTTTTATAACACACTGCAAATGACGATAGACCAGATATGGAAAAATGATATAATGGGTGATTTTAATGCAAAGATTGATACAAAAAGAGCAGAAGACGAAGGATATTGTTTGGGAAAATTTAGTATAGAACATAGAAATGAGGCAGGTGACAATCTAGTGGTGATTTGCATGGAAAATGAGCTAATGATCACTAACACACTTTTTAGACAACATCCAAGAAGACTTTCATAGAAGACATGGGCATCACCTGATGGTAAAACCAAGAATCAAATAGATTACATTTTAGTGCAAATAAGGTGGAGATCAAGTATAACTTCAACAAAAACCTTACCAGGTGCCGATTGTGACATAGACCATGAGTTATTAATAGCAGACATGAAGATAAAGATAAAAAGACAGGGGATCAAGACCACTCCGCTTTGATCTTACAAAAATACCAGAACAGTATGGTATAGAAGTGAAGAACTATTTCAAAATCCTGATGGCTGTACAGGAGGAGATGACACCAGATAAATTAGTTACGCAGGCCAGAGATTTCTTAGTAACAGCAGCTAAAGACATGGTTCCAGTAAAGAAAACACAAAAGAATGGATGGATTACACCAGGCACTCTAGAACTAATTAAAAAATGTAGAGAAATGAAGATGAAAGGGAAAATGACAAACAACAACAAAGAAGAATATAAACCTTTAACAAAAGTAAGAAGAAACATAAGAAAAGACAAAAAACAATACATACAAGATTGTTGTGAAAAATAGAAAGACATCAAAAGTGTGGATGAGATGGTAACATGTTTAAAGAAATGAAGACATTGATGAAAAATGTCACACCTAAGCTAAATGTAATTTGTCACGAGATGAGAAATACCTTGACAGAGACAGAGGAAATTCTAGAAAGATGGAAGGAATATTGCAGAGGAATGTATGAAACAACTGACTGTGGAAGCAGAAATCAACAGTGTGAATTATTATTGGAGGAGAAAGAACTCAGACTGACAGTAGAAGAAGTTTTATGGGCAAGAAAGATCTGAAAAATGGTAAATCACAAAAATGGTAAATCACCAGGATGTGATGAGATGACAGCTGAACTTATTAAATCAGGAGGAAAGGAATGTGCAACAATCTATCACGCACTATGTAAAAAGATACGGCATTCAGGTATTTGGCCAAAAGAATGGAAAACTATTCATACCACTGCCAAAATAGGGTACCTTGAAATTATGCAAAAACTACAGAACTGTTGCCCTGATTAGTCATGCCTGTAAAATTCTGTTAAAAATCATAATGGGTAGATTGTAAGAAAATAGAAGAAAAAGTCGATATGGTCCACGCTGGATTTAGACAAGGAAGAGGATCAAGAGATCATATATTCAATATAAGATTAATAATAGAGAAATGCAGAGAATTTAATGTGAATCTATATTTATCTTTTATAGACTATTCAAAGGCATTTGACTGTGTACAACACCAAAAACTTTGTGAAATAATGGAAAAAATGGGATTTCCAACACATTTGATACAATTAATATCACTGCTGTATCTAGACCAACAAGCAGCAGTAAGAATAAATGGTGAAACAACAATTTGGTTTGACATAAAACAAAGGGTCCGTCAGGGGTGCATATTGTTGCCTTACTTATTTAACTTGTATACTGAAAATATAATGAGGAATGTTAGAGAAAATGTAGACAAAGAATATTATGATGCCATAACAATTGGAGGTTATGAAATACCAGAGATTAGATATTCTGATGACACAATATTACTGTCCACAACACAAAAAGGAGTGGAAAAACTAATTATGTCAGTCCGTAAGAACAGTGAAGAGCAAAACTTCTGTCTTAGTGCAAAGAAAACTAAACTGATGTCAACTGACAAAACAAACAAGGCAGCTGAAATATGTATCAATGAGGAAAAAATGAAAGAAGTGGAGAGTTTTGAACATCTTGGATCATTACTAAGAATGGAAATAAGGTGAGGTATATTAAAAGGAGGACATCTATCGCTCTTCAGAAAGTAAAACAACTAAAAAAAGCTGTGTAAAGGAACAGACAGAACCACAAAAATAAGATTTCTAAGGGCATGCATCTTTCCCATCGCAACACATGCCTGTGAGACCTGGACACTTAACAAAACAGCTGAGAAACACATAAATGCCTTTGAATGTAAATGCTGCAGAAGAGTTCTTCAAATATCATGGTCACAAAAAAAGAACAAATATATCCATATTACAAGAACTTAATATTGTAGAAGTCAGGCTAGTAAAGAGAATTAAAAAAAGAAAACTTAAATATTTTGGACACATTAAACGTCATGATAATTTAGAGAAGACCATCTGGGATGGGTACATAATGGGAAAAAGAAAGAGAGGAAGACCAAGGCGAAGATGGCTGCAAGACATAGTTGATAATCTGCAAATGGATACATCAGCAGCGGGACATCTTGTTTACAATCAAGAGGCCTACAGCAGAGCTGTTAGGGGGTCAATGTTCTGCAAAGGACATGTAAATGACTGAAACCATAATACTATTACATTGTAAAGTGTCATCTGATAGTATGTCTCCAGACATAATTATGAAATAATTTCTCAGAATTTTCAGTGTAGAACTGGCTACATAAATGATTTTTTGTGTTTTATTTATTTTTGTAATGTCATTTATGTCAGATTGAAATGTTTCTAGGTTTTGAAATCAAGTTTCAGAATTGGACAATTTTCTGGTTTTTTTTTTTTCCAAACAATTTTAGTCTGGATGTTGACAACTTAAAAAAAAAAAAAACCTTGTCATTTCATTATTATTGGTCAGACTGACTTCATATTTCAGTATAATGTTCATAAAACAATCAGTTTGTTCTTGAGTGTTCCATTACCTTTTTTCCCCTTCTGTGTGAAAGTGTGCTGTCAGTATTTGTGTTAGTTTTATAAGACATGTATAAAGAGAATTGTGTAAGCATAAATACTGTGAAGAAAATGTGCTGGGTAATTAAGGCTGCTGATTAATCACCAGTAACACATGCGATTAATGTGTTAAAAATTTCTGTGGTTAAATTTTTTAATACAGCACATAAATGCTTTAATTAGAGAATGTGAGTGTGATAAACCTTGTTAACAAAGTATTTATGCACAAGCCTCCAACATGGCAGAGACTGGGACCTCACTGTGTCACTCCCCACAGAAAGTAATGAAACAGAAAGAAGGAATAAACATGGGACACAGAGATGCTGCAGTTGATGATTGAGACAGTCCACAATGACAAGGGCACCCTAAAGTCATCAAATGAAAAGGCTCACTTGGAAGATTTGTGGATGAAAACGAAGCAACATCTAAAATTGGGACATGGAATGTCAGGACACCATACCAAGAGGGAATACTCAATAATCTTATCTTGGAGGCAGAGGATATGAGACTGGAAATACTTGGAGTGTCAGAAACCAGATGGATAGGAACAGGATAAATAAAAAAAAAAGAATAAACATTGATATATTCAGGCAGAGAGGATCACTGAAATGGTGTTGGCATTTTTGATCGGGAATGAAATTAGGAAGTTTGCAAGTGGATGCTCAATAACAGAATGATGCTAATAAAAATCAGAGCAAAGCCTTTCGATCTACAATATGTTAGACATACACACCAACACAAGATTACTCTGAAGAACTCATTGAGATAATCACAGAATGCCTGGTTCACGACCCAGAAAGAAAGTTCGAAAACTTTCCTAGAGATTATGATAGTATTGGCGAACACTGGACATTGTTTAAAGAAACTGTTTACAGTAAAAATTTTGGTGTAAACCAGCATAAAAATCAAGACTGGTTTGACGAGAACGACATCGTGATAAAAACTTTACTAAATTTTAAAAAAAAACAGCTGCACAAGGAAAAAATAAGTGACCCATCATCTTTATCAAAGAGGGCACTATACATTCGTGCATGTAAGGAATGTCAAAATAAACTATGTAAACTACATGACACATGGTTGCAAAAAAAGGCTGAAGAAATACAAAGTTACGCAGATATGAATGATATGAAAAGGTTCTACGATGCACTAAAAACAATATATGGATCGAAATCCTCAAGATCTGCACCTCTGTATAGCTCAGATGGGAACATGCTGCTGACAAAAAAAAAACAAAATCCTGAAGCGGTGGGCGGAACACTTCAATACAGTCCTCAATCAGTCATTGACCATCATTGACGAAGTGATTGCTAGCCTACCTCAGGTTGAAATTAAAAGTGAGCTAGATATACCACCAACCATCCAGGAAGTTAAGAACACCATCTCCCAGTTATCAAGTGGGAAAGCTTCTGGCTCAGATGCCATCCCCACTGAGATCTACAAAGTAGGGGGAACCCGCGTGATACAGAGCCTCAATGATCTCTTCTGCTCAGCTTGGAGTTTGGGAACTCTACCACAAGATTTTAAAGATGCCCAAATGATCCACCTGTACAAGAACAAGGGCAATTGCCACCATTGTGACAATCACAGAGAAATTTCGCTTCTATCAATCACTGGCAAAGTACTGGCTCGCATCATGCTAAACCGACTCAGTAAGCATCTTGAAGATAATTTGCTTCCTGAGAGTTAGTGTGGTTTTCAAGCAGGAAAAGGGACAGTTGACATGATCTTTGCTATCCATCAACTACAGGAAAGGTGCTAGGAGCAGCACAATGACCTATTAACCATTTTTGTATACTTAACCAAAGCCTTTGATACTGTCAATAGGGACAGTCTTTGAGCTAATAATGACAAAATTTGGATGCCCAGCCAGGTTCATAGAAATAGTTCATCAATTTCATGAGGGCATGAAGGTTTATGTTCTCGATGATGGTGAGGTCTCCAAATCCTTTCCTGTTACCTGTGGGGTAAAGCAGGGATGTGTCCTTGCACCTACACTGTTCAGCATGGTGTTCTCGGCCATGCTCATGGACGCCTCCAGAAGCTCAAACAAAAACCGTATTCCGTTAATTTATAGAACAGATGGAAAGCTCTTCAATTTAAGGTGATTAAAAGCTGCCTCAAAAGTTAGGAATGCGAAAATCAAAGACTTTTTTGTTCGCCGATGATTGTGCACCAAATGTTAATTCAACATCTAATATGCAAATCATTACTGATAACTTCTCGAAAGGCATATGACAACTTTGGCCTTACGATCAACATCGGAAAAACAGAAGTTGTATATCAACCTGCCCCCAACAAAGAATAGCTGACCCGAAAATTGTGATAAAGGGACAAAAGCTAAAATCTGTAGAAAATTTCACTTATCTTGGCAGTACCCTTTCCAGGGCAGTCAGTCTTGATGCTGAAATCAGCAACAGAATAGCTAAAGCCAGCGCAACATTTGGAAGGCTACGAAAAAATGTATGGGAAAGAAGAGGACTTGGCCTTACCACCAAGTTAAAGGTCTATAAAGCTGTTGTTCTGACCACACTAATGTATGCAGTCACCAAGTTAAAGGTCTATAAAGCTATTGTTCTGACCGCACTAATGTATGCAGTCACCAAGTTAAATGTCTATAAAGCTGTTGTTCTGACCGCTCTAATGTGTACAGTCACCAAGTTAAAGGTCTATAAAGCTGTTGTTCTGACCACACTAATGTATGCAGTCACCAAGTTAAAGTCTATAAAGCTATTGTTCTGACTGCACTAATGTATGCAGTCACCAAGTTAAAAGTCTATAAAGCTGTTGTTCTGACCGCACTAATGTATGCAGTCACCAAGTTAACGGTCTATAAAGCTATTGTTCTGACCGCACTAATGTATGCAGTCACCAAGTTAAATGTCTATAAAGCTGTTGTTCTGACCGCTCTAATGTGTACAGTCACCAAGTTAAAGGTCTATAAAGCTGTTGTTCTGACCACACTAATGTATGCAGTCACCAAGTTAAAGTCTATAAAGCTATTGTTCTGACTGCACTAATGTATGCAGTCACCAAGTTAAAAGTCTATAAAGCTGTTGTTCTGACCGCACTAATGTATGCAGTCACCGAGTTAAGGGTCTATAAAGCTGTTGTTCTGACCGCACTAATGTATGCCGTCACCAAGTTAAAGGTCTATAAAGCTGTCGTTCTGACCGCACTGATGTATGCAGTCACCAGGTTAAAGGTCTATAAAGCTGTCGTTCTTACCACACTAATGTATGCAGCCACCAAGTTAAAGGTCTATAAAGCTGTTGTTCTGACCACACTAATGTATGCAGCCACCAAGTTAAAGGTCTATAAAGCTGTTGTTCTGACCACACTAATGTATGCAGCCGAAACATGGGCAGTCTACAGTAGACATGCAAGACAACTAAATAACTTCCATCTAGGCTGTCTCAGAAAAATACTGAACATCAAATGGCAGCAAATGATATCTGATACTAAAGTCCTCACAAGAACTAATATTCCAAGCATCTACACAGTGCTTCAAAAGGTGCAAATTCGAAGGATAGTGCATGTAGTCAGAAACAACTGCTAACTCCCCAAGCAACTCCTTGATGGGGAACTACTGGGATAGTGCATGTAGTCAGAAACAACTGCTAACTCCCCAAGCAACTCCTTGATGGGGAACTACTGGGATAGTGCATGTAGTCAGAAACAACTGCTAACTCCCCAAGCAACTCCTTGATGGGGAACTACTGAACAAAAAACAAAGCTGGAGGGCAAAAAAAGTTACAAGGATAAGCTCAAAGCCTCACTCAAAGCCTTCGGGATAGACATAAACTCTTGGGAGGCCATAGCAAAAGTCCGCCATCATGGAGGGTTTTAACCATCCTGGGTGCTCAGAGAGCAGAGCACTCAAGGAGTGAAAATGCCCGGCACAAATGGCAATGCAACACAAGCACCCACAACTGAATCTAGACATATATGTTTCATGTGTGACAAAACTCTTAGAGCTCGTTTTGAGGAATACTATGAAGACCTACAAAGAATGCTAAAGAATGTCAAATCAACTAATGAAAACCACGGTGTCACGCAATCCCGCTTCCGAGACCCACCAAGAATACAGGCTAAAGCACTGTGACACTCTGAATCTCTTGTGGTCCTTTCGTGGATCTCGTGTGGTCTATTTTGGACCATGGGACCTAATGGGGACCACAGGCATGAATTCAGTAGGTTCACAGTGCGGTTTTTGGTGTACCATTCTGGGAGACATGAGTGCCATAATAGGAGAAGGAAAATATTCAGACATAATAGGCAGATATGGTGTAAGGAAGAGGAATGACAGAGGAGACAGGCTCATACAATTCTATGAAGAGAATCACTTAGTAATATGCAACACATTTTTTTAAACACCATAAGAGGAAATTATATATGTGGAAAAGTCCTGGAGATAGATAAATAAACCAGATTGATCATAAGGAACAGATATAAGAACAGTGTCAAGCAAGTCAAGACATACCCAGGAACAGATATAAGAACAGTGCTAACCTGTGGTAGCAGTAATTAAAATTAAGGTCAAGGCCATAAGCCACAGATGGATATAACCATAAACAACAAGAAACTAGAACAGGTGGCAAACACCAGCTATCTGGGGCTTATACTAACTGAGGATGGGAGATGTGATATGGAGATAAAGAAAAAAAAATAAGAATGGCAAAGCTGACATTCAACTCCACGAAGACAATGCTGTTATCCAGGAATCTGCCAATAGAAACAAGACAGTGCTACATCTATTCTTTTCTACTGTACGGAGCAGAAATTTCGACTCTAAGCAACAAGTCAGAGAGAAGGATTAATTGCAGCAGAAATGTGGATCTACAGAAAATTAAGGCATGTATCATGGAGGATGAAAAGAGCAATTGTACAAGTGTTAGAAAAACTACAAGCACAATGTGAAATTTTTCAAGGGCATAAAGATCAAGAAAGCAAAATAATTTGGCCATATCAAAAGAAGACCATATGAGAAGGAAAGGTGGATGAAAAAAAGAGTGAGAGGTAGATAGTGATGCAGATGAGAAAATAAAATATGAGAATATATAAAATGTGTACACTAGGAAAAAAAGTAGGAACAGCTTTATTAGTTAACAAGCACACATTTGCGACATTTCGGTGTGAGCCTTAATCATACAAAAACACACAGGGTGAAGAAATAAAGAAAGAGGATAAAATATGAATTCACACGAATGTTATGTAAAAAGTATGATTGGAACAAAAATAGAATAAATAAAATAAACAGAGCACAGCTGTGGCTTGTAAGAGGCTTTGTCCAGAAATGTGCATGGTGGAGTGTGGAGAATGTTTAAATGGAGACTTGTAATGTGTGATATGTGGATTGTAAAGGGAAGAGGGGGGAATTGCAGAAAAGGGAGAGAGTGGTATAATAGTAATCTAGCTGGGAAAGGTGGAATAGGTGATTGCAGTTGGGGTAGAGGGGTTGTAATCTGATGCCACGAGGAGGTTTTGAAATATGTGTAGCAAGTGAGAAAGGAGTACAGAGGGAATATCATTGTGGGAGAAGAGAATGTTAGGTGTAACTGAATTGTGAGTTCAAACCATGTGGTTCCAGTGTCCCAAAGTCCTGAATGTAGTGGTTCTCACAGAGAAAAATCTGATTTTCTGGTAACAGTCATAAACAATTACGCCGATGACAGAAGCCGCCTAGTGCTTGAGAAGCTTATAATGACATTTTTGAATCTATATGACTGTAGTCTCACAAAATGTGAATAAAGTACGGAATAAAATTGTAACAAAAATATTGACAGCACACTTTCATATAGAGGGGGAAAAAAAAGTAATGGAATACCAGAGAACAAACTGATTGTTTTATGAAAAAAATATAAACATTTTTGCACATTATATTGAAATATGACATCAGTCTGAACAATAATAATGAAGTGACAAGGTTTATTTTAGTTGTCAACATTCAGAGTAAAATTGTTAAAAAAAAAAAGAAGAAGAAAACTGTCTGAAACTTCAGAACATAAAACATTTCAGTCAGACATAAATGACATTGTAAAAATGAATAAAACAAATCATTGTGTAGTGAGTTCTACACTAAAAATTCTGAGAAATTATTTCATAATGTCAGATGACATACTATCAGGTGACACTTCAAAATGTAGTAGCATTATGGTTTATGTTAGAGAGATAAATAATTTCTCCATTTCTGAAAGCATAATTCTCTCTCTCTCTCTCTCTCTCTCTCTGAACCTTAAGTGCCCAGGGCACATGGGGCTTCCGCAAGGGTTTTCCACAAATGCCTGTCCTTTGCCTTTTTTTCTGCTCTTGCCCAGGTGAGCCCTCTATTGCTCAACATCCTTTCTGTTGTTCTTCTCCATGTCTCTTTTGGTCTACCCTTACTTCTGTTCCCCTGTGGTGTCCATCTTAATGCTATTTTTGGTAGTGAGTTGTCAGTCATTTGGAGCACATGTCCTAGCCATCGCCAGCGTCTTTCCTCAATAATTGCTGTCAGTGGCTTCGTCTGCATTTCTGCCAATAAGATGTTATTTCTTATGGTGTTTGACCAAAATATTTTTCTGATTCTTCATAAACATTTAGTCTGGAAAGAATTCAACTTGTTTTCTGTTGTTTTGGTGATTTTCCAGCATTCACTTCCATAGAATAGTACGCTTAGAACATTACTCTTAAATATCCTGATTTTCATATTTATGCTTAGTTTTTTAGATTTCCATATAGTCTGCAGCATTGCAAAAGCCTGGTTTGCTCTAGTAAGTCTGTTGTTGATGTCCTCTGTGCTGTCTCCATTTTCTACTACTCTACTGCCAAGATATACAAATTCATTGACTTCCTCCACTAACTTGCTATCTGCTCTGAGTACATTTCTGTTGTTCACATTTTGCTTCATTAACTTTGTCTTTCCTACATTGATCTTTAGTCCTATGTTGTTTGCATTCTGAGTTAGCTTGTTTATTTTATCTTGCATATCTTTGTGGCTGCTTGATAGTAGACAAATGTCGTCTGCAAAGTCAAGGTCCTCCAGCACTGTATCAAGGGTCCATTGTAATCCTCTGCATTTGTCTGATGTTGCCTCCTTCATTAAACAGTCTACTGCCAAGATAAATGATGTTGATGATAGTACACATCCCTGCTTCACTCCTGTTTGTACCCTAAATCTGCTGGAGGTATGTTCTCCACAGATCACTTTGCACTGAAAACCCTCGTATAGGGCTTTGATTACATTCACTATCTTATGGGGGGGCCATGCCATCTTAGGATTTTCCACAGTGCATCTCTGTTGACATTGTCAAAGGCTTTCTCAAAATCTATAAACAATGCGTATGTTGTGCTGTGCCACTCATTTGCCTGTTCTAATATTTGTCTAATATATAAGTACAAATATGTGGTCTATGCATGATCTTCCTTTCCTAAATCCTGCCTGCTCTTTCTGAAGTTTTCCCTCAAGTGCTGGTACAATTCTGTTGATGATTATTCTGCAAAACACTTTACTGGTGAGTGACAGTAGGGTAATGCCTCTCCAGTTCCCACAATCTCTGAGGTCACCCTTCTTTGGTAGTTTTACTATAAGGCCAGTTTTCCACTCCTCTGGAGCTTTTTCTAGATCCCAAATTTGTTGTAGTATCTGGCAAAGTTGTTTTGGTGTTTCTGTTTCTTCTGCTCTCAACATCTCAGCAGTCACTTCATCTTCACCTGGTGCCCTGTCTAATTTTAGCTTCTTTATCACCTCCTTTATTTCACTTATTGTTATTGGTGTTATTGTATTGATGTTTAGTTCTGTTTTTGCTTCAGGTATATCTATTGTTTGTGCTGCTTGTGTTCTCTTTAGTAGGGTGGTAAAGAAAGCATAATTGTCACATTTTAAATATTTAATAGTTTTTACTTCTCTTTCACTAATCTGATAACACAGTTTGCATTCTTACTGATTATCTGTGATTTCAGGATCCATTTGCATGGTGAGAAAAAAACCATAGGCTTCATTGTGACAAGTACATTATCATATAATTATCCTAACTCTCCAGCAAGTTCATCACTGAGATCTAAATGCCCATGTTTATTTAGATAATCTTTGCAATTCTATTCTGTCTGGGTTATTGTTCATCTTATCCTGAAATAAAATATATGCATTTACCCTTGAAATGTCTGAACAAAAATGAAAATAAAAAAAATTTCCAACATTTATTTGTCTTTCTCAAATCATTACAGCTGTTTATCACTTGATCACTTGTGTCCACCCCACCATATACCCATAATCCCTGGCAAGTTTTGGCTGTTTAACAAATATCTCCCTAAATTTATGTTAGCTCCACTAACTAAACTATGTCCATCAGTTTTGTGAATCACTGACATGAACAATCTTCTTGTCCCTTTGCTCTGAGAACTTCATTATTCCTTAGCCACCTCATGTTCCCTCTGGCAGAATTCTTCCTTTCAGAAAACAAGTAAATGTCACATTTTTTACATCTAGCATCTGTTACTTCTTTTACTGATCTGATGACAGAGTTTTCATGGGGGCATTGCTTTCCATCATCCTTGTCATAACTGAAAGTTCTATAATCAAATAAAATATTCATAATAAATCTAATTTGAATGCAGAGATTACTTAGGGAATAAGTAAAAAAAAAATGGTAAAGGTAAAGGTAATCCTGTCATGCCTTAGAGGCACAAAGGGAGAGAATAAGTAACACACATATTTCAGAGCAAAGAGCATATAAATACTGCCAGAAATGTAGGTACAAGTTAGCAACAACTTGATACTGCTGAAATACATTACAGAAGCTCATTCAACTTTCTCATCTTACATAACTAAGATCCTACATTCACTATCAGTAACAGACTGCTCACAGTTACTAAACTATGCATTCTCTGCCTTAATTTATTGTAAATAACGCCTCAGTTTATTGTTAAAACAGCCCATAGTTATTAGTTATTATAAAAAAAAACTCCCAATTCCAAACCTTCTCACTGACTCACAAGTAAACTTACCTTGGAACAAGTGTCAGATTTGTTGGTCTAATATTTTCTTTATCAAAGCAGTGGCTGCCATCTAATGGCTTCTCATGTTTCCACTCCTCTTCATCATTTGAATTCAGATCAGTTTCAGGCTCTTGTTCTGAATTTTATTACATATTAGTGAAATATAAAGTATACACTTGTAGTTTGAACTGACTGTAAACAATCCAAGATGGCAGCTGTGACCGATTGTTTATATTTTTCCACACATAATTTTAATTTTTATTAAAGTGTTTAGAATACTGCACATTTTTAAAAATTACTAATTTTATGTCACCAAAGTCATTGGACACTAGTGTCCGGAATTTGGTGTTCATGTTTTTTAGGGGTAAAGTAGGACACTGATATACTACTTTACTAAAGCATAAAGACAAAAATGTATACACTGTTTGTGGCCTTGGTTTGTTGAGGCAGGTATTAACATTATCTGCAGTTGCTGAGATAGATGTCCAGATCAGTCAGTCATTTGCACGTCCCTTGCAGAACTTTGCCCCCCTAACAGCTCTCCTATGTGATTCTGCACTTAATTTACGATATAATGGATATTTTTGGATTGATTGACATTCCTTTTGGGCCAGCATTGGCTCATAGGGCAGAAATCATATCTTTCCCTGTCTGATGACTCGCCGCCGCCCGATGTAGGTCCTGGATAGACTTGAATCCCAGAGTTTACTCTCTCTAGTGATGGTTCTGCGTGGAGTCTCCCTTGGCCTGCCTTGCTTTCTTTTGCCCTTCGCTGACCATGTGAGGGCTTGGCGAGGGAGTCTGGATTCGTCCATTCTGAGAATGTGGCTGAGATAGGTTCATCGATGTCTTTTGATGTATCTTGATATGTAGACTTGGTTTGATTCCTGTCTTATTGACTCGTTCGATTTAAAGTTGGACCATCTGATGTTCAGTAGTCTATGGAGACATTTGTTCTCAAATGCATCAAGTCTTTGATTGAGTAGACTGGTTGATTTCCAACTCTCACAACCGTATGTTAACACTGGGATCACACAGGAGATGAAAATTTTAAGTTTCGTGGTTTTACTGAGCATATTTGACTTCCAGATAGTAGACAGTGTATTGAAAGTATTGGAAGCCACTGCACTGCAGGACTTGATTTCTGGTGTTGTATCACCCAAGGTTGGTTGGTGGATTGGTGGGTAGGTGTTAGTAGAGTTGAAGGTGGGTTGGTGGGTAGGTGATAGTAGAGCCCGTGAGTCTGTTTTCTTTTTTATGGTTGGTTTGTGCAGGCTTTTTAGCTTCATCTTTAACTTGGCAATACAGAGGTTGTGATCTCTGCCAATGTCTGCCCCTCTAGTTTCATCTTTAACTTGGCAATACAGAGCTTGTGATCTCTGCCAATGTCTGGCCCTCTAGTTTCATCTTTAACTTGGCAATAAAGAGGCTGTGATCTCTGCCAATGTCTGCCCCTCTCGTTTCATCTTTAACTTGACAATACAGAGGTTGTGATGGCTGCCAATGTCTGCCCCTCTAGTTTCATCTTTAACTTGACAATACAGAGGTTGTGATGGCTGCCAATGTCTGCCCCTCCAGTTTCATCTTTAACTTGGCAATACAGAGCTTGTGATCTCTGCCAATATCTGCCCCTCTCATTTCATCTTTAATTTGACAATACAGAGGTTGTGATCTCTGCCAATGTCTGCCCTTCTAGTTTCATCTTTAACTTGACAATACAGAGCTTGTGATCTCTGCCAATGTCTGCCCTTCTAGTTTCATCTTTAACTTGGCAGTACAGAGGTTGTGATCATTGCCAATGTCTGCTCCTGTAGTTTCATCTTTAACTTGGCAATACAGAGCTTGTGATCTCTGCCATTGTCTGGCCCTCTAGTTTCATCTTTAACTTGACAATACAGAGGTTGTGATCTCTGCCAATGTCTGCCCCTCTAGTTTCATCTTTAATTTGACAGTACAGAGCTTGTGATCTCTGCCAATGTCTGGCCCTCTAGTTTCATCTTTAACTTGACAATACAGAGGTTTTGATCACTGCCAATGTTTGCCCCTTTAAATGCTCTAACGTCTTGCACTATCAAATGAAATTTATTACAAATACGGAAATGGTCTTTGTGGTTCTTATTTACATGGTCTATAATGGATTAATCAAAGTTAAATTTGGTTGTTTGATGAAATGGTTAACGCCCTTCCTTATAGTATTGATGTAGAATAGGTGAATGAGAGATCAGTCTTGACATGGGTGAAGGTCATTTTTGACATGTCCAGTCCCTGAGAAATTGTACTGGTAACAAGGTTATTTAGGACATGTTTTTACTGTTAGTTATAATTAGCAACAGGAAAACTAATTAAATGGGATTGTTTTTTTAGAACTGGTCCAAGATCATAAACAGGAAATATTTCACGGAGTGGTGAATAGTCAGGTTAGATACATGATTTTGGTCTTCTACGGGATAGAAACTGCGGGGAATATTTAAGGACTGGGAATTTGTCGTAGGAGGATTAGTATGATTTTGATTCTAGAGTGATGATTTTTTGAATGATGATTTTTTTGAGTGATGATTCAGTTATGGACTTGGGTGATTTTTAACATCGTGTAAAATGGGATAGAGAGCATTCTAGAATTGCATCATAGGAATGTGTTAGCATTGTGCTTACAGAACTTGTGTTTGCATTTTGATCAGTGTGAATGTGAGCTTAGTTTTTTTCCTCCTTCCATGGATCCAGGTAGTGGTTGATGTAAACTGAAGAGTGTAAAATTAACTTCCTTTGAGTTATTGTAGCACTTGAATAGTCCGTTACCTAGTGATGTAATGTTTCACTGTGGATCCATGGAGGACTTTTAATAGAGCCTGTAAGTTGGTTATTTTTATCCATGATGTATGACTGTCATCTTATGTGAGAGCAAGTGTTACCCTCTCTCTTCCTTATATGACGAACAAGTTTCTCGCCAAGGAGAGGAGTGGATCGTTCACTTGTTACCTTCAATATTTTCCACATCTTAACTTATCACCATCCATTCTCTTCATAATAGATATGTGGTTTTTTTTATCTCACTAAATTTGAATGTCACCAGTTCTAATACTGTTTCAATTGTCTGTTGTAATTGTTCAAGTAGTATTTGAAAAGATGATATTAATTCAGTTGGCACTTTGGCACGTAGTTGACAGACAACATTCATACTACCTGCCCCGGTGGCATACTATTTTAATTGGTGCCATGTTAGCACGCCTTTACTCAGACAGCAGTATAATTCTATTTTACCTGTTGGCCTCTCGGTTGTAAGCAAGATACTCTGCTGCTGATGCATCCATTTACAGATTATCAATGATGTCTTGCAGCCATCTTCGCCTTGGTCTTCCTCTCTTTCTTTTTCCCATTATGTACCCTTCCATGACGGACTTCTCTAAATTCTCATGCGTCCAAAATATTTAAGATTTCTCTGCTTAATCCTCTTTACTAGCCAACCTTCTTCAGTGTTAAGTTCTTGTAGTATGGATATATTTGTTCTTTTTTGTTTCCGTGATATTTGAAGAACTTTTCTGTAGCATTTACATTCAAAGGCATTTATATATTTCTCAGCTGTTGTGTCTAGGTCTCTGGGGGATATATTGCAGTGGGAAAAATGCATGCCCTTAAAAATCTTATTTTTGTAGTTCTGCCTGTTCAACTCCACAGCGTCTTTAGTCGTTTTACTTTTTGAAAAGCGATAGATGTCCTCCTTTTAATTTCCCTCATTGTATCTCCATTATTAGTTAGTAGTGATCCAAGATATTCAAAACTGTCCACCTCTTCCAATTTTTCCTCATTTCAGCTGCCTTATTTGTTTTGTCACTTGTCATCAATTTAATTTTTTCTGCATTAAAACAGAGGTTTTGCTCTTCACTGTTCTTCCCCTGGGAACAACTGTGTTAAGAACACACTTATCTTAACATAGTCTTTGTGAAACAGGGAATATTAGATCTGATGGCTTAAAAAACGCTGACTTCCTATAGACCAGAAACCTGTAGCAACCAACACTATTTGTTATTGTTATAAAATATAATGTCACCCTCTTTAAGGCAGATTTTTTTCGGGAACAGAACTTTCTGTAAAAGAAAGAGGGAACATAGAACTGAGAAATGCTATGTATGCTAAGAAAACCCACTCATCATCATCATCATCATCAGATGCCGTGCCGACTGGCGTTGGCTATTATGCTTCTCCAGAGTACCCGATCCTTCATGCAGGCCATCAGTTCAGTTGGTGATCTCCTCTCACACCATCCCGTCAGACTGTCCAGTATCATTTCTCTTGGTCTTCCTCTTGATCTTCTTCATTCTATTTTTCCTCTTGTTATAATATTTTCAATGCCCCCTCTTCTCATTGCATGTCCTATGAAAGTACATCGTCTCTCTTATCTTTCTGACAAGGTTTTTTGTCTCTCCAGCTCTTCTCATACATTCTTCATTAGTTATTTTTGCTGTCCAGGGGATTCGTAACATTCTTCTAATAAACCACATTTCTGCTGCTTCCAATGATTTTTGTGCAGACTTGCCTATTGTCCATGATTCACTTCCATATAACAAGATAGGTTCAATATAGCATTTTAGGACTCGTTTTCTAACATTCATTGATAAGGATGTGTTAGCTAATATGTGGAAAAAAGACAAGCACAAATACCCTTCCTAGAATAGAAGGCCCCCCCCTCCTAGGATAGAAGGCCCCCCCCTCCTAGGATAGAAGGCCCTCCCCCTCCTAGGATAGAAGGCCCCCCCCCTCCTAGGATAGAAGGGCCCCCCTCCTAGGATAGAAGGCCCCCCCTCCTAGGATAGAAGGCCCTCCAGCTTTTGACATTGCACACCTGTCAATAGGTGGAGCTGAGATCTTGGCCTGGGGCAGCGCTGGGCTGTTCAGGATGGTGGATGGATGGGGACATAGATATCACCTGTGGGGGTGGAGAAAGTCTGATGGAAATCAACGAGTCTAGGACGTGACAAGCCTATGGGTCTCTACAACAATGGCTGTCAGAATGAGGCAAACAAAGCAGCCAGTAGACTATAGGTGGCAGGGAGTGGACATCGTTGAAGCATCATCAGATCCTTCATTCCAAAATCGGAGTGTCTCTGTGAAACTGTCTCAAAGCCATCGAACAGGCCAGTGTTGCACTTGGGGCCTGATCTCAGCTTCTCACTGAAAAAGGCTCCTGGGTATGAAAGAAAGGCTTAGGACAAAAACCCCAATATTAAAATGTCAGAAACAAAACAAAAACCATATGAGCCCAGACATTGCCTCGTAAAAGGTCCGTGTCAGGTGGTTTGCCCCCCGGCAGCTACCCTGAGCAAAAAATCAGCTAGAGGGGGAGGGGGGTGCACGCACACTAAACATTCTTCAGATCAACATTTCTGGACTTAGGCCAAAGGCCTCAGAATTAAGCAGACAACTGAAAAAACTCAACATCCATGTTACAACCTTACAAGAAACCCTTCTATATGGAAAAGATCACTCAGTGCCTGGATACACCATGTACAAATGTGAATGTGGTAAATGCAGGGGCATTGCCACACTCTTGAGAAATGACATCCAAGGAGAAGTTACAAACAGAAGTGCAATGAAAATGATATCCAAGAGATAACAGTATGGCATGATGGACTGCAGTACACTCTGTATAATGTTTATTGTCCCCCAAATTCTAAAAGTCAAATCAACATACACAGCACAGACATGCAGAAAGCTATCATTGCAGGAGATTTTAATGCACATCTACTATCACTAGGTTACAAAGACTGAAACCCTATGGGAAACAACATTGAAGAGCTATGCAACACCAGCAACATGATAATATTGCAAGACTCCTCCTGCCCACCAACACTCCTCCACAGAGTCACTGGATGCATATACAGACCTGACCTCACCATTGTTTCAGCAGACATCCACGATTGTACTCTGAGAGTGCTTGATGACATAGGATGTGACCATCGCACCATTCTTCTACAGATTTCTCACACATGAAACCAAAGACCACACAAACTCCCTCTGTGGAATTATAGAAAAGTAGATTGGGAAAAATTCAGAACACAAACAGATGAAAACCTATCAAAATTAAATGACAACACAAACATTGACACACTCTACACCAACATAATCCAAGCCACACTTGGAGTAGCCTACAAAACAATCCCCTGAGGATGCAGGAAGAAATATAGCCCCTTCTGGACAAAATCTCTGGAAGATTTAATAAAAAAAAAAAAGCAGCCAGGAAGAATGCATAGAAGAACCCTACTTCAGAAAACAAAATAGAGTACAATAAACTAACTGCTAAGGTAAGACTCAAAACTAAAAAAGCAAAGAAAGAGAAGTGGTTAAGAACATGCAGCAATCTCAGCCTCGGAACTGAAGGAAAGAAGGCTTGGAAACTCTTAGATAACATGTCAGCAAAAAAGCAAACAAACTAACCCTAAACCAATGCGAATCTCTGGTCGAGTCATCTGAAGTAACTCAGACAAAGCCAGTACTTTTAACAAATTCTTTGCTGCCACTAACAAATCCTCCAACAGGAAAGTACTTGACATGGCGCTGGGAAAAGTTCTGAGAAGTAAAGAAATTTAGCTTGGCAAACATTTCCCTATGCACAGGTTGTGATCACTGTTGACATCTGCACCCCTATAAGCCCTTACATCCATGAGAGATGTTCTGTATTGCTTTCTAATACAAAAATGGTCTATCTGGTTACTAGTTCTATCATCTGGAGATATCCACGTTGTTTTATGTATCTCTTTGTGTGGGAATATTGTGCCTCCAATGACCATGCCCTCTGTTAGACATATTTCAATTAATCTTTCTCCATTCTGATTAACCATGTCAATTCCTTCTTTCCCCATCACTTTTTCAACGTCGGTATTATCCTTCCCTACCTTAGCATTGAAGTCCCCCATAGCAATTAGGATGTCGTGTTTAGGGACTTTGTTGATGATTTGTTGTAGTTGGTGATAGAAGTTGTCTTTCACATCATCATCTGCATCATTCGTGGGTGCATAACACTGTATTATTGTCATAGGGAAAATAAAACTAAAATTGAAAAGTCAACACAAGAAATCAGTACACAGAAAGATAAACATCCACAGCCTACAAGAAGAAAATACTAACATTAATTTCAATCAGGAACTTGCCAATCATTCAAAAACACCCAGTGAAGTTGAGGAGATAGATATAGATGAGTTATGGAATTCTTACAGCACAGCCATAATCACAGCAGCAAAAGTAAGCGCTGGATTGGAAAAACCAAATAGAAAAGCATGGATATCAGATAAAACATGGAAGTATATACATGAAAGACGAGTAGTCAAATTAAACATGTTGAATGCAAAAGCAGATCATGAAAGAGATTCGGCAAAAGCAAAATACAAAGACATAGACAAGAAAGTAAAAAGTTCAGCTAGAAGGGATAAAAGAGAATACATAGACAATATGGCGAAAGAGGCAGAAAAAGCAGCAAAAACAGGAGACAGCAAAACTTTATATAACATACAAAAGAGGCTAACAGGTACTATTACATCTAAAGAAAGACCAATCCTTAGCAAAACTGGAACACTATTAACATCAAATAAAGACCAAAAGCAAAGATGGGCTGAACACTTCCAAGAAATACTCAATCGACCACACCCAAAAGAATTGTTAAACCTTGAAACTGACTTACCAGCCCCACAGCTAAATGTCAACCTAGATGAAATTAAATTGCATGAAATTGAAACAGCAGTGAATTTAATGGCTAACAACAAAGCTGCAGGTGAAGATGAAATAACAGCCGAGATGCTAAAAGCTATCAATAGTGACAACATGAGACAACTACAGAGAATGTTTAACAAGATTTGGAAAGAAGAAAAGGTCCCTTCTAATTGGAAGAAAGGAATCATTATTAAAATACCAAAAAAGGGCAACCTTAGTGACTGTAACAACTGGAGAGGAGTAACCTTAATATCAGTTGTGTCAAAAGTATTTTGCAAGGTCATTTTGAATAGACTCAAAGATATAGTGGATACTGCAATGAGAGAAGAACAAGCAGGATTTCGAAAAGGGAGAAGCTGTCTCGACCAGATCTTTACTCTCAGAATAATACTTGAAGAACATATTGAAAAGCAGAAACCATTAATACTGAATTTCATAGATTTTAAGAAGGCATTTGATAGCATACACAGAGATTCATTATGGAGAATTTTATGTCTATATGGAATACCATCTAAAATTGTCAACATCATTAAGGACTTATACAATGGATATGGTTGTGCAGTCAAGACAGAAGAAGGGATGAGTGAATGGTTTCAGATTGAAACAGGCGTGAAACAAGGATGTATACTGTCTCCTTTACTTTTTGGGATTACAATAGACTTCATAATGAAAAAATGCTGCACAGGTAACACAGGTATTGACTGGGTACATGGGACCCAACTAGAAGATCTTGATTTTGCTGATGACATAACTCTTATCAGTAATAATGTGAATTCCATGCAAGAAAAAACAGATAGCCTGTCTTCACTGGCTAGCAAAATAGGACTTGAAATTAACAAGGACAAAACAAAAATAATGAAAATTCCCATCAATCAAAATGGAAAAATACACATAGAAGGGACAGATATTGAAGAAGTCAATCAATTTGCATACCTTGGCAGCTACATAGACCAGGATGGTGACACTAGAAAGGAAGTTAGGATCAGAATTGCAAAAGCAGCATCAATCTTCAAGAATCTTGAGAACATATGGAATTCAAAAGTTATAAGCACAAAAACCAAGTTAAGACTATTCAATTCAAATGTAATATCCACCCTCATTTATGCATGCGAAAGCTGGAAAACAACTAAAGAAATAGAAAAGAAATTAGACTCTTTTGAAAACAAATGCCTAAGGAAAATACTCGGCATCAAGTGGAATGAATTCAAGAACAATGCAGAGATAAGACAGATGACTGAACAACAACCAGTCTCACGGGTGATCAGGAAAAGGAGATGGACATATGTTGGTCACTTGATGAGAAGAAATGAGCAGAGAATCCCAAAACAAGCTATCAAGTGGAACACAACAGGCCGAAGAAAAAGGGGCAGACCGCGTGAAACTCTGAAGAGAACATTATTAAGAGAGGCCAAGTTAACAGGCATAAAATCCTTTGTTGAGGTTGAAAGACTCGCCGAAGACAGGAAAAATTGGCGAACTACTTTGCGAGCCCTATGTGACGTCTAACGGCACGGGAAGGATATAAGATATATAAGAAACATTTCACTTTTTGAGGAAAACTTTACCATCCATGAACTCCAGAGTGCTATAGGTAAGCTACAGCTAAGAAAAGCACCAGGACCAGACAAAATATCAAATGAAATGATCCTTCATCTGGACCCTGTAGGAAAGTCCACATTGCTCAGCTTCATTAATAAGACCAGGCAAAGTAGAGTACTATCAAAATCTTGGAAGTCAGCCATAGTTAGACCTATCCTGAAAAAAGGAAAGCCAGAAGATGACCTAAAAAGTTTTAGACCAATCTCACTGACTTCCAACATTGGTAAGCTAGCAGAACAAATGCTTAATAATAGGCTGTACTGGTGGTTGGAATCCTCGGGGTCCCTCAGTAACTTCTAGGCAGGCTTCTGCAAAGGATCAAGAACTGAAAACCGGCTATTTCTCCTCACCCAAAGTGTAAAAGACAGTTTTTTACATGAGAAACTCAGTTGTGAAAAGGCCTACTGTTAAAAATGCAAAACATGGGCATACGTGGAAAAATTTATCAATGGGTTAAAAACTACCTGAGTAACAGGACCATACAAACTCAGGTCAATAACAGAATGTATAAAATAGGAAAAAGTAGGAGCAGCTTTATTACTTAACGATTACAAAGTTGTGACGTTTCGGTGTGAGCCTTAATCATACAAAAACATACAGGACGAAGAAATAGAGAGAGGAGATATGTATATCCTGTATGTTTTTGTATGATTAAGGCTCACGCTGAAACGTCACAACTTTGTAATCGTTAAGTAATAAAGCTGCTCCTAGTTTTTCCTATTTTATACATTCTGGTATCACAGCTTTACTGCAGTGCTTCATGTATAGTTATATACTTATACACTAATTATTGTCAGGTCAATAACAGACTGTCAAACAAATTCACCCTGGAGGAAGGTCTGCCACAAGGTTCTGCTTTTAGCTGCAGCTTGTTCCTAATCTTTATAAATGACCTCCTCGACCTGTTGAACACCCACAAAGCCATGTTTGCTGATGACCTTGTCATATTGGACTAGTGGAACAGCTGGCTACTGAGAGACTTAATAGAGCCCTCCTCACCATATCAGCCTATTGCAATTTCTAGAAGATCAATGTTAGTAAAACTACATATACAATCTTCACTCTTAGCAACAAACTAGCAAAGGCTGAACTGAAAATAACTCTTGATGGTGCTCATATCATGAAAGAAAAAATCCAACATACCTTGGTGTGAAACTAGACAGAAAATTGAATTTTAAAGAGTTCATGGATGGACTAGCAGAAAAAGCATCCAAAAGACTAAACTTACTCAAGCAGCTTGCAAGTACATCCTGGGGTGCTGACAAAGCAACACTCAGACAACTGTACACAGGATATGTTAGATCTATAATAGATTACAACCTCCCCCTGCAGGTGATAGCATCAAAGATCTCTCGTATAGACAGAATTCAGAACCAAGCTGTTCATTTCATTTGTGGGGCAATGAGATCAACACCCACAGCTGCATGTGAAATTAATGCAAACATAGAGCCATTAGATATAAGACGCAAAAAGTCAACCGTTGAGGTAGTAGAAAGATATAAATGCGTCATCTTAACAGAATAGTGGTTGATAAATGGAAGCGTAATAATAGTCTGAAACTGAAAACTCCAGTGCACAAGACACAAACTCCCTGAAGACAGAGAAGAACTTACAAAAGTACCAGACATTCCCACCAAACACAAACTACACACTTCCTCAAACTAACACCAGACTCAAGAACAAATTAGTGAACAAATCATCAGATCCCAACACCATAGAATCCTACCCCAAGGACTGAATTCATGTATACACTGATGAGTCAGCATTCAAGGAAACAGACAATGCAGGATATGGGGTACTCATAATGTTTCCGGACAAGACAACAAGGCACATTTCTGCTCCTTGTGGATCTCACTGTTCCAGTTATGATGCAGAGATGCAGGCAATATTGTTGTTGTTGTGGTAGTTTGTCCATCATCTTTAATGATGACCACAGCTTCATCTAGGTTTAAATAGGGTGAGGTGTTTCTGTGCGTGACCAACTAGCCCTATACGAGGTTTGAAAGTTTTGCCACACACGGAACATGCATGTCCAGGTTCGTTTGTAGGTGCCTATGCAGCCTTGGCTTTTCACATTGTGCATTTGTGCTGCGCACTTTCAGTTCTTGAGCGCTCTGCTCTTTTGGCACCCAGGGTGGTTATAGCCCTTTATGATGGGGGGACTTATGCTTTGGATTCCCAAAAGTCCAATATTAGCAGCCCTGGCAGCCACCACCACCAAATACAAAAACAGTGTCTCTCACCCAAAAAAAACTTATTTTCTCAGACTCCCAGTCTGCTCTTCAAGCCCTTGAAAACTGGATACCATCGGCTGACCACATTACAACTGACATACTTAGTGCAATAAACCAACTTGCCTCCTATGACATCAAGACCACCCTACAGTGGACACCAGGCCACATAGATATCAGAGGATAATAATGGCTCAAATGCCTAAACCGGCTTAACCCAGGGGTTAAACTAAAACTGCTGGCAAGATCCTTCGGCTGCCGCACATGGAGTGAAATTCCTCCTGACTAATGAAGAAAAATGCGATTAGGGTTGCCACTAGGCACCCTGTGGAAAAGGTGATTGAAAGGATTAAGTGAAGTTTAATCGGTATGGCCAGTAGACTTGCTGTGAGGGCAACTCATACCATGGCACCTCTGCTCTAGAGGACAGCCGCGTCCTATATACATCCATACTGGGGCAATATGCCTAAACCAGCTTAACCTAGGAGTGAAACTTGATGGCTACACATATCACAGTACCTCCGCTCTAGAGGCTAGTCACGTCCTATATATACCCATACTGGGATAATACGCCTAAACCGGCTTAACCCAGGAGTGAAACTCACTAGTGGAGAGGATTCGTCCTCCTTGACAAAAGCTCCGTCCTAGTGGCCACCAGGAAGGTTAGTGGCCACGACCACAAAATGCTGAAGTTTGAGACTCTGGATCAGTGCAGTCTAGATAGTTGACAACCTCTAACCCGACAGGGATATATTATATCCAAATCACGTTGAGGTTTTCTGGTAGAGAAAGTCCAGCTCTGGACTGGATGGGCAACCACCTTTCACTCAGCATGGATATATTCATATCCAGAACACATCGAGGTTTTCCGATGAGAAAGTCAAACTCACTAAACTGGTGCAATGAAAGCCACAGTGTCGCACAATGCCGCTTCTGTGACCCACCAAGAATATAGGCCCAAGCCCATGATGCTCTGAACCTCCATCCTAAATGAGACTATCGCGAGAACCACAGAAGTAAATTCATTAGGATCATAGGGCAATCTTGGTGGTAGAACCGAACGAAGAAGAAGAAGTAGAAATAAGTAAAACGACAGTATGCACCCTTGATGGACCCTTTGTTTTATGTCAAACCAAGTTGTTTCACCATTTATTCTCACTGCTGCCTGTTGGTGTAGATACAGCAGTATCAAATGTGTTGGAAGTCCCATTTTTTTCTTTTATTTCCCAACGTTTCTGGTGTTGTACACAATCAAATGCCTTTGAATAGTCTATAAAAGTTAAATATAGATTCACATTAAATTCTCTGCATTTCTCTGTTATTAACCTTATATTGAATATATGATCTCTTGTTCCTCTTTCTTATCTAAGGCCAGTTTGAGCCATACAATTATATTGTAGCACATTCCTTTCTTCCTGCTTTAATAAGTTCAGCTGTTATCACATCCTGGTGATTTACCATTTTTCAGATTCTTTATTGCTCATAAAACTTCTTCAAATGTCGGTTCAGGTTCTTAATTCACACTGTTGATTTCTGCTTTCACAGTCAGTTGTTTCATACATTCCTCTGCAATATTCTTTCTATCTTTCTAGAATTTCCTCTGTCTCTGTCAAGGTCTTTCCCATCTTGTCTCAAATTACATTTAGCTGAGGTGTGGCATTTCTCATCAATGTCTTCATATCTTGAAACATTTCACTGTCTCTTCCACACTTTTGATGTCCTTCTATTCTTTCACAACAATCTTGTATGTATTGTTTTGTGTATTTTCTTGTGTTTCTTCTCACTTCTTCTGTTAAAGATTTATATTCCTCTTTGTTGGTCAAGATATTTGAGATAATTAAAATAGTGCAGTTGTAGTTGTAGTTGTAGTTGTAGTTATAGTTGTAGTTGTAGTTGTAGTTATGTCTGTACTCCCACATGGAGCAACTTTCAGCACAGGCAGTAAAAAATGTACTAAAATTTAAGTTTATAATTCAGTTTGTGTTTTTAAATTATTAGGTAGCTTTCTACTGGTATTTTTGTTTCATTTATAGTAGATGAAATTACATTGAATGAAATTGAAACAGCGGTGAATCTAATGGCTAACAACAAAACTGCAGGTGAAGATGAAACAACAGTTGAAATATTAAAAGCTGTTAATAGTGACATGAACCAGCTACAGAGAATGTTTAATAAAGTTTGGACAGAAGATTGTTAACATCATTAGAGACCTCTGCAGTGGATATGTTTGTGCAGTCAACACAGAAGAAGGAATGAGTAATGGGTCCAGATTGAAACAGGCATGAAACAAGGATGTATGAGGGGCGTTCAGAAAGTAATGCACCACATTGTTTTTCTCAGGAGCTGTTTATTCAAAAATTTATACACAATATACACGGATATGTCATGTAAACATCAATATTATTCAACATAGTCCCCATCAACTGTACGGCTTTACGCCAGCGTGAAACAAGTGCATGTATTCCTAGCCTGTACCATATTTTCTTTTTATTATGTAGCCATTTCTTTGCTGCATGAATCACTCCTTCATCATCTTCAAATCTTACCCCTCGGAGTGCATCTTTAAGTGGACCAAACAGATGGAAATCAGAGGGTGTGAAATCGGGACTTTAAGGTAGATGGGGTAGTACAGTCCAACCCAATTTAGTGATTGCTTCCCATGTTGCCAGACTTGTGTGAGGGTGCACATTGTCATTAAGGAGAACCAGATCTGCTGGATTCTTGTGCGGCCAAACTCTGCGAAAACGTTGAGTTTTTTCAGTGTCTTATTGTAAGCTTGCGAATTGATTGTCTCTCCTCTTGGCATAACATCCACAAGAATCACACCTTCAACATCCCAAAAGACAGTGATCATGACCTTTCCAGCTGAAGAAGTTGTCCTGAATTTTTTTTTTTCGTAGCGATTGCGGATGAGGCCACTCCATTGTCTTTTTGTCTCAGATTCAAAATGATGTGCCCAGGTTTCATCACCTGTTACGATCTTAACCAAAAAGTTCTCTCCCTCAGCATTGAAACGCTTCAACAATTCAGAAGAAATTGCTTTCCTTTGCAATCGATGGTCATTTGTGAGACTTCGAGGAACCTATCTTGCACAAACCTTAGAAAATCCGAGAGCTTTTATAACTGCATTTACACTACCATTGCTTTAAGGCCAGTTGTTGAGTAGTGATACACCTATCAGTAAGATTAATGCCCTCATTGCACTCCAAGAGGCTTTGCTCACTCCAAAAGTGAGCAGTAAAGTTTATTAGTGACAAAGATCAAGCACAAACAACTAACCAGCACAAACCTATCAAAATACTGCCTCTTAAGAACAGGTTCCTCTTCAACAAAGCCAAGTTAATACATCAAATTCTTTCACGGCATGCCCTTATCTATGGAACCTGTTTAAATTTAGCTCAAAGTGCAACCAACGCTTGAACAACATGTCTTCCAAAACCTAGATTTGATCTTTACAAGAAAAGCTTTTGTTATTCTGCTGCTCATCTTTGGAATACCCTCCCATCCTGTATAAAAAATATAAATTATACTCCTTCCTACAGCTACAAACTTTCCCAATTTGATGTTGACTATATTCCTCCACTAAGATGGACACCACAGGGTAGCAGAAGTAAGGGTAGACCAAAAGAGACATGGAGAAGAACAACAGAAAGGATGTTGAGCAATAGAGGGCTCACCTGGGCAAGAGCAGAAAAAAAGGCGAAGGACAGGCATTTGTGGAAAACCCTTGCGGAAGCCCCATGTGCCCTGGGCTCTTAAGGTTCAGAGAGAGAGATATTCCTCCATGAATCATAAACTTAAAAGTTATCTTAAACTGCTCTTACAGACACTGAATACAGTTAATTGTTTATTCTGAATAGTCCTGAAATTTTTTATTAGTAGATAGTCATTTATATAGGCCAGAGATATCTTAATAACAACAGCTAAAGACATGATTCCAGTAAAGAAAACACAAAAGAATAGATGGATTACAGCAGGCACACTAGAACTGATAAAACAACGTGGAAAAATGAAGACTCAGTAGAAAGTGAAAAACAACAACAAAGAGAAATATAAATCTTTAACAAAAGAAGTACGAAGAAACAAAAGACAAAATATATACAAGATTGTTGTGAAAGAATAGAAGGACATCAGAAGTGTGGAAGAGATAGTGAAATATTTAAAGAAATGAAGACATTGACGAGAAATGTCACACCTAAGCTAAATGTAATTTGTCACGAGATGGGGAATACCTTGACAGAATGAATGAATGAATGAATGAATGAATAATCTTTATTTTTCAAGGGTAAAGAATTGGGCACGCAGGCCCATCTTACATTCTGCCCTTCATCACTCCATCTTTCATTCTTTCCACACACTTGATTTAGTAGAAAATTCTAGAAAGATGGAAGGAATATTGCAGAGGAATGTATGAAACAACTGACTGTGAAAGCAGAAATCAACAGTGTGAATTATTATTGGAGGAGAAAAAACCCAAACCGACAGTAGAAGAAGTTTTATGGGCAATAAAGAATCTGAAAAATGGTAGATCACCAGGATGTGATGAGATAACAGCTGAATTTATTAAAGCAGGAAGAAAGGAATGTGCAACAATCTATCATGCACTATGTAAAAGAATATGGCATTCAGGTATTTGGCCAAAAGAATGAAAAAGAACTGTATTCATACCACTGGCAAAAAAGGGTAACCTGAAATTATGCACAAACTACAGAACTGTTGCCCTTATTAGTCATGCCAGTAAAATTCTGTTAAAAATCATAATGGATAGACTTCGTAAGAAAATAGAAGAAGAAGTCACTAAGGTCAAAGCTAGTTTCAGGCAAGTAATAGGATCAAGAGATTATATATTCAATATAAGATTAATAATAGAGAAATGCAGAGAGTTTAATGTGAATCTATATTTAGCCTTTATAGACTACTCAAATACATTTGATTGCGTACAACACCAGAAAATTTGGGAAATAATGGAAAAAATGGGATTTCCAACACATTTGATACAATTAACATCACTGCTGTATCTAGACCAACAAGCAGCAGTAAGAATAAATGGTGAAACAACAACTTGGTTTGACATAAAATAAGGGGTCCGTCACGGGTGCATATTGTCGCTTTACTTATTTTACTTGAATATTGAAAATATAATGAGGAATGTTAGAGAAGATGTAGACAAAGAATATTATGATGCCATAACAATTGAAGGTTATGAAATACCAGAGATTAGATATGCTGATGACACAGTATTACTGTCCACAACACAAAAAGGAATGGAAAAACTAATTATGTCAGTCCGTAAGAATAGTGAAGAGCAAAACCTGTATCTTAATGCGAAGAAAACTAAATTGATGACAACTAACAAAACAAAGAAGGCAGCTGAAATATGTGTCAGTGAGGAAAAACTGGAAGAAGTGGAGAGTTTTGAATATCTCGGATCACTGTTAACTAATAATGGAGATACAATGAGGGAAATTAAAAGGAGGACATCTGTCGCACTAATTATTGTGTCTTGCTTACAACAGAGAGGCCTACAGGAGACCTGTTAAGGGGGCAAAGTTCTGTGAGGGACATGCAAATGAATGACTGATATTTGAAGAACTCTTCTGTAGCACTTACATTCAAAGGCATTTATGTGTTTCTCAGCTGTTTTGTTAAGTGTCCAGGTCTCATGGGCATACATTGTGATGGGAAAGATGCATGCCCTTAAAAGTCTTATTTTTTTAGTCTGTTCGTCTCCACAGCTTCTTTAGTTGTTTTACTTTTTTAAGAGCACTAGATGTCCTCCTTGTCCAAATTTTCAGAGTTTTTCTTGTTTGCAAAATTGTTTTTATTTATAATATTTTTATTTCCTACCATCAGCATGGGCACCTGAATGGCGGAGTGGTTAGTGCACTAGTCTGTCATGGTGACAGTCGGGGGTTAAAATCAGCTGCAGGCACCCCAGCCAAATAGCTGTAGAAATGAGCATCTGACTTCTGGAGCTGGGGAAGGCGGTCAGGCATGATGCTGACCACAACACCCTCTGGTGTGCTGAGGTCAGACAAGATGCTGACCACAACACCCTCTAGTGTGCTAACCACAACACCCTCTAGTGTGCTAACCACAACACCCTCTATTGTGCTAACCACAACACCCTCTGTTGTGCTGACCACAACACCCTCTATTGTGCTGAGGTCAGACAAGATGCTGACTACAACACCCTCTATTGTGCTGAAGTCAGACAAGATGCTGACTACAACACCCTCTAGTGTGCTAACCACAACACCCTCTATTGTGCTGACCACAACACCCTCTATTGTGCTAACCACAACACCCTCTGTTGTGCTAACCACAACACCCTCTATTGTGCTAACCACAACACCCTCTATTGTGCTGAGGTCAGACAAGATGCTGACTACAACACTCTCTAGTGTGCTGACCACAACACCCTCTAGTGTGCTGACTACAACACCCTCTAGTGTGCTGACCACAACACCCTCTAGTATGCTGAGGTCAGGTATGATGCTGACCAGAGCACCCTCTAGTGTGCTGACCACAACACCCTCTAGTGTGCTGACTACAACACCCTCTAGTATGCTGAGGTCAGGTATGATGCTGACCAGAACACCCTCTAGTGTGCTGAGGTCAGGTATGATGCTGACCAGAACACCCTCTAGTGTGCTGACCAGAACACCCTCTAGTGTGCTGACCAAATGTTCAAGGCTTGAAATGCTGAACAACAGAACATTGAAAAATCAGACATTGATATGGACTTTTGTGTACGATAATCCAGCTCATCTCTTGTATCTACAGATACACAGCAAACTAGAGCAGCAGATGGGGACTCTGTATAATAGTTCAGTTATTTCTTATGTACAGATACAATTCTCTTAGCTGGGCATTCAGTTATTTCTTATGTACAGATACAATTCTCTAAGCTGGGCATTCAGTTATTTCTTATGTACAGATACACTTCTCTCAGCTGCCCATTCTGTGACAGGCAGAATAAATTACACGCAGTACAAAAATTCACCTTGTAAATGTCAGATGTCAGCATGAAAATGTTAGACACTTTTCTGTGTATGCTACGCCGCATATACATACAAGCAGACATTCACAAATTTAAAAAAAAGAAAAAAAGCATCTGACATTTTTAAAGAGTTATTAAAATTTCCCTGTTTTCAAGCTTTTGGGTTGTTTTTTGTGTGTCTCTCAAATTAAGCATTATACTCCATCAAATGGATTGTACTGAGTAGGTTCAATTGTATTTATGTATAGTTCCATTGATTGTTAATACATTTCAGTTGTATTTATATATATTCCATTGATTGTTAATACATTTCAGTGTATTAATTTATAGTTCCATTGATTGTTAATACATTTCAGTAATAATTTATAGTTCCATTTATTGTTAATACATTTCAGTAATAATTTATAGTTCCATTGATTGTTAATATATTTCAGTGTATTTCCATTGGTTGTTAGTATATTTCAGTGTATTAATTTATATTTCCATTGATTGTTAATACATTTCAGTGTATTAATTTATATTTCCATTGATTGTTAATACATTTCAGTGTATTATATTTCCATTGATTGTTAATACATTTCAGTGTATTAATTTATAGTTCCATTGATTGTTAATACATTTCAGTGTATTAATTTATAGTTCCATTGATTGTTAATACATTTCAGTGTATTAATTTATAGTTCCATTGATTGTTAATACATTTCAGTGTATTAATTTATATTTCCATTGATTGCTAATACATTTCAGTGTATTAATTATAGTTCCATTGATTGTTAATACATTTCAGTGTATTAATTTATAGTTCCATTGATTGTTAATACATTTCAGTGTATTAATTTATATTTCCATTGATTGCTAATACATTTCAGTGTATTAATTTATAGTTCCATTGATTGTTAATACATTTCAGTGTATTAATTTATAGTTCCATTGATTGTTAATACATTTCAGTGTATTAATTTATAGTTCCATTGATTGTTAATACATTTCAGTGTATTAATGTATATTTCCATTGATTGTTAATACCTGTCAGTTGTATTAGTATATTTATTGCATATACTCAGCATTTTGTACGCACTAGTATTTACATTTTTCAAAAAAATGTATATAGAATGCTAGTTTTAGATGAGACCTTCATGTTTCCAGTGGTCATGTCTTGTAACTGATGACTTTCTATCTCAGTAAAGTTGCTGATTTTTTAAAGTATGCTTTTGTTGTTCTCATATTTCAGATTCTTCCTTGCTAGACCTTGGTACAGACTCAGGAAGAGCTTTAGGGTCTGGTTCTCCGTCTTCATCAGCAGCGTTACTAGAAACTGATTTGAAAACATTAGGTCAGTATTTGGCATGAGTCAGCTGATAAAAGCACGCATCATTCATTCATTTAAATGTCCCTTGCGGAACTTTGCCTCCCTAACAACAATCCTGTAGGCCTCTTGGTTGTGAGCAAGATGGCCTGCTACTGATAAAAGCATACATCATTCATTCATTTAAATGTCCCTTCACAAGGCTATTTAAATCTCATTAATCTGACTTTACTTATTTTTACATTACTTACTTTTGCTTTACCTAATTTTACTTTACCTTATCCTTCTTCTTGTACCATGAAGTGTTGAGGGGAGATACAGTTGGTGTTTTTTGGACCAGGTGGGTGGCCTCGGTGATTGTAATGCCATAAATAGTGAGTGTCTCTCTGATACCATCTATCCATCTCTTTCTGGATCTTCCTCATGGTCTGTGTCCTGTAGTTCTTTGGTTAAAGGTTCTCACAACTTGCTATGAGTGTGTCATTCTCATTAAATGGCCAAACCACTTGATTCCTTGCTTCTTTATGTGTTGTAGTTCCTAGCATCTGTCTTATGGTGTTATTTCTTAGCTTGTCAAACCTGGAGATGTTTGCTGCTTTCCTAAGACATCCCATTTCATGTGTGGTTATTTTATTCTGTTGTTTCTTAGCATGTGCCCATGCTTGACATTGGTAGCACAGCGATGGTAGGAATATGCTGTTAGTTTTCTCTTAGTTTCAAGTGGGATGTTTGGGTGTGTAAGCAGCAGGGATATCTTGTATGCAATAGCATTGGCTCTTTGTTTCTAACATCAGTTTAAATACCCTTAATCTAACTATCAGTATGGACAAACAATACCACTAATCTGACCATCAGTATGGACAAACAATACCACTAATCTGACCATCAGTATGGACAAACAGTACCACTAATCTGACTGTCAGTGTGGAGAAACTATTTAAATACCACTAATCTGACTGTCAATGTGGAGAAACTATTTAAATACCACTAATCTGACTGTCAGTGTGGAGAAACTATTTACATACCACTAATCTGACTGTCAATGTGGATAAACTATTTAAATACCACTACTTTGATTGTAAGTGTGGAGAAACTATTTAAATACCACTAGTATGACTGTCAGTGTGGAGAAACTATTTAAATACTACTAATCTGACTGTCAGTGTATTAATGTATATTTCCATTGATTGTTAATACCTGTCAGTTGTATTAGTATATTTATTGCATATACTCAGCATTTTGTACGCACTAGTATTTACATTTTTCAAAAAAATGTATATAGAATGCTAGTTTTAGATGAGACCTTCATGTTTCCAGTGGTCATGTCTTGTAACTGATGACTTTCTATCTCAGTAAAGTTGCTGATTTTTTAAAGTATGCTTTTGTTGTTCTCATATTTCAGATTCTTCCTTGCTAGACCTTGGTACAGACTCAGGAAGAGCTTTAGGGTCTGGTTCTCCGTCTTCATCAGCAGCGTTACTAGAAACTGATTTGAAAACATTAGGTCAGTATTTGGCATGAGTCAGCTGATAAAAGCACGCATCATTCATTCATTTAAATGTCCCTTGCGGAACTTTGCCTCCCTAACAACAATCCTGTAGGCCTCTTGGTTGTGAGCAAGATGGCCTGCTACTGATAAAAGCATACATCATTCATTCATTTAAATGTCCCTTCACAAGGCTATTTAAATCTCATTAATCTGACTTTACTTATTTTTACATTACTTACTTTTGCTTTACCTAATTTTACTTTACCTTATCCTTCTTCTTGTACCATGAAGTGTTGAGGGGAGATACAGTTGGTGTTTTTTGGACCAGGTGGGTGGCCTCGGTGATTGTAATGCCATAAATAGTGAGTGTCTCTCTGATACCATCTATCCATCTCTTTCTGGATCTTCCTCATGGTCTGTGTCCTGTAGTTCTTTGGTTAAAGGTTCTCACAACTTGCTATGAGTGTGTCATTCTCATTAAATGGCCAAACCACTTGATTCCTTGCTTCTTTATGTGTTGTAGTTCCTAGCATCTGTCTTATGGTGTTATTTCTTAGCTTGTCAAACCTGGAGATGTTTGCTGCTTTCCTAAGACATCCCATTTCATGTGTGGTTATTTTATTCTGTTGTTTCTTAGCATGTGCCCATGCTTGACATTGGTAGCACAGCGATGGTAGGAATATGCTGTTAGTTTTCTCTTAGTTTCAAGTGGGATGTTTGGGTGTGTAAGCAGCAGGGATATCTTGTATGCAATATCATTGGCTCTTTGTTTCTAACATCAGTTTAAATACCCTTAATCTAACTATCAGTATGGACAAACAATACCACTAATCTGACCATCAGTATGGACAAACAATACCACTAATCTGACCATCAGTATGGACAAACAGTACCACTAATCTGACTGTCAGTGTGGAGAAACTATTTAAATACCACTAATCTGACTGTCAATGTGGAGAAACTATTTAAATACCACTAATCTGACTGTCAGTGTGGAGAAACTATTTACATACCACTAATCTGACTGTCAATGTGGATAAACTATTTAAATACCACTACTTTGATTGTAAGTGTGGAGAAACTATTTAAATACCACTAGTATGACTGTCAGTGTGGAGAAACTATTTAAATACTACTAATCTGACTGTCAGTGTGGAGAAACTATTTAAATACCACTAATCTGATTGTCAGTATAGACAAACAATACCACTAATCTGACTGTCAGTGTGGAGAAACTATTTAAATAACACTAATCTGACTGTCAATATGGAGAAACTATTTAAATACCACTAATCTGATTGTCAGTATAGACAAACAATACCACTAATCTGACTGTCAGTGTGGAGAAACTATTTAAATACCACTAATCTGACTGTCAGTGTGGACAAACAATACCACTAATTTGACTGTCAATGATGAGAAACTATTTAAATACCACTAATCTGATTGTCAGTATAGACAAACAATACCACTAATCTGACTATCAGTGTGGAGAAACTATTTAAATATCACTAATCTGACTGTCATTGTGGACAAACAATACCACTAATTTGACTGTCAGTGTGGAGAAACTATTTAAATACCACTAATCTGATTGTCAGTATAGACAAACAATACCACTAATTTGACTGTCAATGATGAGAAACTATTTAAATACCACTAATATGACTGTCAGTGTGGAGAAACTATTTAAATACCACTAATCTGACTGTCAGTGTGGACAAACAATACCACTAATCTGACTGTCAGTGTGGAGAAACTATTTAAATACCACTAATCTGACTGTCAGTGTGGAGAAACTATTTAAATACCACTAATCTGACTGTCAGTGTGGACAAACAATACCACTAATTTGACTGTCAATGTGGAGAAACTATTTAAATACCACTAATCTGACTGTCAGTGTGGACAAACAATACCACTAATCTGACTGTCAATGATGAGAAACTATTTAAATACCACTAATCCCACTGTCAGTGTGTAGAAACTATTTAAATACCATTAATCTGACTGTCAATATGGAGAAACTATTTAAATACCATTAATCTGACTGTCAGTGTGGAGAAACAATACCACTAATTTGACTGCCAGTGTGGAGAAACTATTTAAATACCATTAATCTGACTGTCATTGATGAGAAACTATTTAAATACCATTAATCTGACTCTCAATGTCGAGAAACTATTTAAATACCATTAATCTGACTGTCAGTGTGTAGAAACTTTTAAATACAATTAATCTGACTGTCAGTGTGGACAAACAATACCACTAATCTGACTGCCAGTGTGGAGAAACTATTTAAATACCATTAATCTGACTGTCAGTGTGGAGAAACTATTTAAATACCATTAATCTGACTGTCAATGTGGAGAATCAATACCACTAATTTGACTGTCAATGATGAGAAACTATTTAAATACCACTAATCTGACTGTCAGTGTGGACAAACAATACCACTAATTTGACTGTCAGTGTGTAGAAACTATTTAAATACCACTAATCTGACTGTCAGTGTGGGCAAGAGCAGAAAAAAAGGTGAAGGACAGGCATTTGTGGAAAACCCTTGCGGAAGCCCCATGTGCCCTGGGCACTTAAGGTTCAGAGAGAGAGAGAGAGAGGAGAGAGAGAGAGTCTGACTGTCAATGTGGAGAAACTATTTAAATACCATTAATCTTACTGTCAATGTGGAGAAACTATTTTAATACCACTAAACTGACTGTCAATGTGGAGAAACTATTTAAATATCACTAATCTGACTGTCAATGTGGAGAAACTATTTAAATACCACTAATCTGACTGTCAGTGTAGAGAAACTATTTAAATACCACTAATCTGACTGTCAGTGTGGAAAAACAATACCACTAATCTGACTGTCAGTGTGGAGAAACTATTTAAATACCATTAATCTGACTGTCAGTGTGGACAAACAATACCACTAATCTGACTGTCAGTGTGGAGAAACAATACCACTAATCTGACTGTCAATGTGGAGAAACTATTTAAATACCACTAATCTGATTGTCAGTGTGGAGAAACTATTTAAATACCACTAATCTGACTGTCAGTGTGGACAAACAATACCACTAATCTGACTGTCAGTGTGGAGAAACTATTTAACTACCACTAATCTGACTGTCAGTGTGGAGAAACTATTTAAATACCACTAATTTGACTGTCAGTGTGGAGAAACTCTTTAAATTCCACTAATCTGACTGTCAATATGGAGAAACTATTTAAATACCACTAATCTGATTGTCAGTATAGACAAACAATACCACTAATCTGACTGTCAGTGTGGAGAAACTATTTAAATACCACTAATCTGACTGTCAGTGTGGAGAAACTATTTAAATTCCACTAATCTGACTGTCAATATGGAGAAACTTTTTAAATACTACTAATCTGACTGTCAGTGTGTAGAAACTATTTAAATACCACTAATTTGACTGCCAGTGTGGAGAAACTCTTTAAATTCCACTAATCTGACTGTCAATATGGAAAAACTATTTAAATACCACTAATCTGATTGTCAGTATAGACAAACAATACCACTAATCTGACTGTCAGTGTGGAGAAACTATTTAAATACCACTAATCTGACTGTCAGTGTGGAGAAACTATTTAAATTCCACTAATCTGACTGTCAATATGGAGAAACTTTTTAAATACTACTAATCTGACTGTCAGTGTGTAGAAACTATTTAAATACCACTAATTTGACTGCCAGTGTGGAGAAACTCTTTAAATTCCACTAATCTGACTGTCAATATGGAAAAACTATTTAAATACCACTAATCTGATTGTCAGTATAGACAAACAATACCACTAATCTGACTGTCAGTGTGGGAAATTATTTAAATACCACTAATCTGACTGTCAGTGTGGACAAACAATACCACTAATCTGACTGTCAATGTGGAGAAACTATTTAAATACCACTAATCTGACTGTCAGTGTGGATAAACAATACCACTAATCTGACTGTCAATGTGGAGAAACTATTTAAATACCACTAATCTGACTGTCAGTGTGGACAAACAATACCACTAATCTGACTGTCAGTGTTGAGAAACTATTTAAATACCACTAATCTGACTGTTTGTATACTAAGAACAGTTTTTTTCACTAACTTATTTCTCATTATTTTGTTGTTGTTAGTTACCTTTGACTGATATTTTATGGCACCTTTCATGGCCTACATTTTCTGTTCCTGCATATTCCCTTGCAGTTTTTATGTTCTCCTTTGCAAGTTCTCTGTGTCTTTAACTTTTCTGTCATATTTTTGGTGTATTTTATTGAATAGACATCCAGTTGTCTTGTTGTGGTTTATACCCTCATTTTTGATGTTTCATTTTCTTTGTTCACCAATCTCTTGACTTTTTCTGTCCTGGTTTCATTTTTGTCCCCCACAGTTTTGGACATCATTGTGTTCATATTTTAAAGTTGAAAGTCATTATTTATTTTTTCTGGCTGGTATCTTTTTTCTGCTTGTTTATTATTTTTTTTTTTTATTAAAGACTAACATTCTTACATTTTTAATGAAAAAAATTATTTTTTTGTTTGTTTCAGGCCTCAATGACCTGGGTGGTATCTTTAATAATGTGGCATCTCAACCGTCTCAACATGTGAGAAATGGAAATGTTTGGTTTTCTTAGATAATGAAGCACTTATGACAACATAACTAAATCTTAATGTTTGGTGGATGTTACTACAGGGCAGGTACATCAGTGTATCCCTTTCTTCTCTAATATCAGGGAGAAGACAAAGAAAACATGGCAGGAAATTTGTAGAGAACAAAACAACTCCTCAGATCATCAGAGTAGTTTTCCCCAAATCAGACAGACATTTTGGCCCGCAAAACGTGTCTGTGATTATTCACATTTTTTGTTTTATGTCTGAATATTAAACAGTCTGCTAAAAATAATTAATTTGGTTTCCATGTGTTCCTGGTTGGGATCTCTAGGGGACCATAAGCACTAAAACATGCTCTAAATATATGGCAGAGAAATTACACAAAAAAAATATATATATATATATATCAGGGTATATATATATAAGGGTATATATATATATCAGGGTAAGCTTTATTAGTACTACAAGGCATGTCACTGTAAGCTTCATTGGTACTACAAGATGTGACAGGGTAAGCTTTATTAGTACTACAAGGCATGTCACTGTAAGCTTCATTGGTACTACAAGATGTGATGGGTTAAGCTTCATTAGTACTATAAGACGTGACAGGGTAAGCTTCATTGGTACTACAAGATGTGACAGGGTAAGCTTCATTGGTATTACAGGGCATGTCAGGGTAAGCTTCATTTGTACTACAAGATGTGACAGGGTAAGCTTCATTAGTACTATAAGACGTGACAGGGTAAGCTTCATTTGTACTACAAGATGTGACAGGGTAAACTTCATTAGTACTACAAGGCATGTCAGGGTAAGCTTCATTGGTAATACAAGATGTGACAGGGTAAGCTTCATTGGTACTATAAGATGTGACAGGGTAAGCTTCATTAGTACTACAAGGCATGTCAGGGTAAGCTTCATTGCTACTACAGGACATGACAGGGCAAGCTTCATTGGTACTACAAGACATGACAGGGTAAGCTTCATTGGTACTACAAGGCATGTCAGGGTAAGCTTCATTGCTACTACAAGGCATGTCAGGGTAAGCTTAATTGGTACTACAAGACATGACAGGGTAAGCTTCATTGGTACTACAAGGCATGTCAGGGTAAGCTTCATTGGTACTACAAGGCATGTCAGGGTAAGCTTCATTGGTACTACAAGACATGACAGGGTAAGCTTCATTGGTACTACATGTCAGGGTAAGCTTCATTGATACTACAAGACTTGACAGGGTAGGCATCATTGTTACTGTAAGATATGATAGGGTAAACATACTAATGCTACAAGACATGTCTGGAAGTGCTTATTGAGACTTTTGTTTTTGTTTTTTCAATTAGGAATGCAGGTGAGCTTAGAAATATTAACATCCAAGACCACTTAGTGATGTGTTGCATGAACTATTAATGTATTACAGTTTGAAGTGGCATTTATGTTTACTGCCTTCAGCTCTGAACATGTTGTCTTCACAGTCTGCGATAGTTCCATGTCCAGTGTCATCTCAGCACAGCTTTCCTGTTCAAGGAGGTGGCTTTGTTGGCCTTCTCTCTCTTGGTTCACAGTCGGCAGGAACTGTATCTTTTACAAGTAATATCATTGTGCTGTACCCTCATACAATACCATTCATAAGTATCATTTTAAGTGTCATTCACAGGTAATATAATTGCACAATATCATTCACAAGTTATATCCTCAGGTAATATTTCCAAAAAATATGATTATGCCACATTTTTTTTACAGTATCCTCATACAGTATCCAGTAACTTCTCTTTTGTCTTCCTCTGTCTCTTCTTTCCTCAATTTTTTCATTTGCCACAATATGTTCCAATTTTCCTCTTCTCAGAAAATGTCCTACAAATCTTGCTTGTCTGCCTCTGATCTTTGCTGTAATTTGCCTTTTAACTCCCTTAACTTAAAGAAGTTAAAAGGCAAGAAATTTGACATCAAGTTTAAAATTATTTATTTCTTGTATTATTTTAGAAGTTTATATAGGTAGTATATATTGTTTATGTCAGTGTTAGGCATTTCAGTACAATTGTTTATGTCAGTGTTAAGCATTTCAGTACAGTTGTTTATGTCAGTGTTAGGCATTTCATTTATATTGTTTATGTACGAGTATCTGACATTTTGAATTTTCATTTTCTCAGTTGAATTCAGATATGAATGTTATTTATGTGAATTTTAATTATAATAAAACTTTTGGTACATCTCTTATTTTTAAATCATAAATGCCATTATTATTAACAAAATTCATCATTGATACATCTCCACTTTTAAAACGTAGAAGCCATTGTTATTGTTAATAAAACTCATCACTAGTAAATTTCTTATTTTAAAATGTGAAGACCACCATTATTATTAACAAAACTGGTCATTCTATTACACTATGCTCAAACTTCTGTCATTAGTGGGACCACCTCCAGCATACAATGCCATTTCTCACAGTGTTAGGCCAGCTGTGACCCTGACCCCAAGTACAGAACCTGTGGTCAGTGTTTTTGGATCTACCACAGCCAAGAACACATCATCAAACTCAGCACTTGCAAATTTGGACATACTGGATCAATCACTGCAGGACTATAAACTCAGCAAGGAAACCTTCCCTGTGAAATCGTAAGAAATTCTTGTTTCAGTTTTTGGCATATGATAGACATAGCCATTTTTACCATAGGAAAAATCTTTTCTTCAAATAACTTTGAATGAACTCCAGGGAGGTTGTGTTGACTGTTAACTTCCGTCAAGCATTTGACAGTCACAGGTGATAAATAAATACTGGGTGGTCATAAGTTCCTTTCATGATTAAGAAAAATGGTGGTATGTTAAAAACTGCTAAATATAAACATGAACATTGTGGCATTACTTAGGCTATTTCTTAGAATAGTTTCCTCCATACTGGTAGCACTGCATTCACCAGTAGAAAAACAGCATCTATGAAGGAGAAAACCCAGTGTGTTTTGTGGTATCATGAAACAAAATCATCACTTACATTTACCACTCTTCTCTCAGTTATGGTTCAACAAAGGTTCAGAAATGATTATGTATGGATGAGATCTGCCACATGTTAAAAGCATCAAAATGTTCACCAGTTCCTGATATTGCAAAAACTTTGAAGGCAAGGATAACAGATGCTTTAATGACGATGACTTAATAGATGTTGGAGAACGCATGGCAAGAAATAGAATATCGCTAAGATGTTCTCCAAACAACAGACATAACACAAGCTGAAGTACACAAATAAAGTAAAAAACTTTGAGAGGCAGTAAAATGAGCAATAAAAGCACTTATTTCAGTTGAGCATAGTTTTTGTAAAGTATATGTTTTAAATCAAGGGAAGACATTATGCTCCCTCTGTAAATTATAGTCTGATACTTTTGTCTTGAGGGAAATTAAAAGGAGGACATCTATCGCTCTTCAAAAAATAAATCAACTAAAAAAGCTGTGGAGAGGAACAGACATAACTACAAAAATAAGATTTTTAAGGGCATGCATCTTTCCCATCGCAACATATGCCTGTGAGACCTGGACACTTAACAAAACAGCTGAGAAACACATAAATGCCTTTGAATGTAAATGCTACAGAAGAGATCTTCAGATATCATGGACACAAAAAAGAACAAATATATTCATACTACAAGAACTTAGTATTGAAGAAGGTTGGCTAGTAAAGATGATTAAAGAGAGAAAACTTAAATATTTTGGACATATTAAAACATCATGATAATTTAGAGAAGACTGTCTTGGAAGAATACATAATGGGAGAAAGAAAGAGATGAAGACCAAGGTGAAAATGACTGCTAGACATCGTTGATGGTCTGTGAATGGAAACATCAGTAGCAGAACATCTTGCTGACAACCGAGAGGCCTACAGAGACCTGTCAGGGAGACAAAGTTCCGCAAGGGATATGCAAATGACTGAATGACTTTTATCTGAAAAGAAGTTGAGCAGTTGCATTGAATCTCTTCCTCTGTCATGATGAATTACTTTCCATCAATCTCTATTGCAGAATATCATAGGTTTCTTTTCTCAACAATAATTCTTGATTTGTTTGTGAAGAATGGTTTACTTTGACTTCAGCACAGTGAAAGGATGAAGCTTCCTCTGTGCTTCTTGATTTCTAGTTTACACTTGCATTATGAGAATGTTGTTTGTCAGTTTCCATGAAGTGGTCAAAATATGTCATACTCCAAGATTATCAGCTTTACAATAATTTGTATTTTTATTTGTTATTTTCATTATAAATTATATAATAACTTTTTGTCAGATATAAAGTGTCAGCCACATACCCTAACCTCACATCATTCCCCCTCCCAGCTTGTCAGCCAAATAACCTAACATCACATCATCATCCCCTACCCAACAACTTGTCAGCCACATACCCTAACCTCACATCATTCCCCCCTCCCAACTTGTCAGCCAAATAACCTAACCTCACATCATCCCTCATCCTGTCACCCACATACTTTAACCTCACATCATCCCCCAATCCTGTCAGTCACATACCTTAACCTCACATCATCCCCCAATCCTGTCAGTCACATACCTTAACCTCACATCATCCCCCAATCCTGTCAGTCACATACTTTAACCTCACATCATCCCCCAATCCTGTCAGTCACATACCTTAACCTCACATCGTCCCCCAATCCTGTCAGTCACATACCTTAACCTCACATCATCTTCCCCCAACCCTTTCAGTCACATACCTTAACCTCACATCATCCCCCAATCCTGTCAGTCACATACCTTAACCTCACATCATCCCCCAATCCTGTCAGTCACATACCTTAACCTCACATCATCCCCCAATCCTGTCATTCACATACCTTAACCTCACATCATCCCCCAATCCTGTCAGTCACATACCTTAACCTCACATCATCTTCCCTCAACCCTTTCAGTCACACAATTTTTTATAATTTTTTATAAATAGGAAACTACGAGGCTTTGGTATAGTAAAGTAAGAGAACAAATTTTGTATGATTAGACCTCGAAAAAATCGTAGACAAAGCACTTTAGTGAGACGTGAGAGAAAGAAAAATCACAAGAGAATTACCTGGGATTCGAACACGGACTCCGGTAGGACGAGCAGCCGTCTAGCCACGAGAGAACAGCTTACTATCAACTTAGCCAACTAGCACCCCAAAAAAGGTGTTTTGTTGACATAGTCTTTAGTAACCGCTCAGCAAACATAAGGGATCGTGACACCCGGAAAGAAACGAGGTCGTGACACAGAAATTCCGTAGCTTAGATTCATTCTCTCTAGCAGGTACCAACTAGACAAACATACACACGGTCTCCTGCCATGTCTGGTGCAAACTTGGACAACAATAACAAACGAACGAATACTTATACATGAAGTTAGTTTCGGATATAGTGAACAATTTTTTATAATTTTTTATAAATAGGAAACTACGAGGCTTTGGTATAGTAAAGTAAGAGAACAAATTTTGTATGATTAGACCTCGAAAAAATCGTAGACAAAGCACTTTAGTGAGACGTGAGAGAAAGAAAAATCACAAGAGAATTACCTGGGATTCGAACACGGACTCCGGTAGGTTGTCCAAGTTTGCACCAGACATGGCAGGAGACCGTGTGTATGTTTGTCTAGTTGGTACCTGCTAGAGAGAATGAATCTAAGCTACGGAATTTCTGTGTCACGACCTCGTTTCTTTCCGGGTGTCACGATCCCTTATGTTTGCTGAGCGGTTACTAAAGACTATGTCAGCAAAACACCTTTTTTGGGGTGCTAGTTGGCTAAGTTGATAGTAAGCTGTTCTCTCGTGGCTAGACGGCTGCTCGTCCTACCGGAGTCCGTGTTCGAATCCCAGGTAATTCTCTTGTGATTTTTCTTTCTCTCACGTCTCACTAAAGTGCTTTGTCTACGATTTTTTCGAGGTCTAATCATACAAAATTTGTTCTCTTACTTTACTATACCAAAGCCTCGTAGTTTCCTATTTATAAAAAATTATAAAAAATTGTTCACTATATCCGAAACTAACTTCATGTAATAAGTATTCGTTCGTTTGTTATTGTTGTCCAAGTTTGCACCAGACATGGCAGGAGACCGTGTGTATGTTTGTCTAGTTGGTACCTGCTAGAGAGAATGAATCTAAGCTACGGAATTTCTGTGTCACGACCTCGTTTCTTTCTGGGTGTCACGATCCCTTATGTTTGCTGAGCGGTTACTAAAGACTATGTCAACAAAACACCTTTTTTGGGGTGCTAGTTGGCTAAGTTGATAGTAAGCTGTTCTCTCGTGGCTAGACGGCTGCTCGTCCTACCGGAGTCCTTTCAGTCACATACCTTAACCTCACATCATCCCCCAATCCTGTCATTCACATACCTTAACCTCACATCATCCCCCAATCCTGTCAGTCACATACCCTACCCTCACATCATCAGATGTTAGTCAACCAATTTATAATTTTACTTTAGTTTCTAGCAGCTAAAAAGTCTGTCTAACTGTATCCAGTTTCAGACAACTCAGACAATCTTCATGAGTTGTTTGACTTGTCATATGCTACTAGTTAAGAGTTTGAAGCTGAAAGCAGAAAAATTTGGTGAACTACCATGCAAGCCCTAGGTCACGTTTAATGGCACAGGAAAATGTAAGATGTTTGTTGAAGATGTTTCTAGTGTCCAGACATAATGTAACTTTATCCTCAGCCAGGCAAAGCTGACCATACAACTGAACAGCTCATGTGAGGCCTCACCAATGAGGAATGGCTGAATTAGTGACCAGCAAATAGTAATAGAAGTAAGGTAAAAGGTGAAGGTAATCCTGTCATGCCTTAGAGGCACATAGGGATACGGTGTTAGTGGCTGAGGATAAAGTTACATTATGTCTGGCAACTAGAAACATCTTCAACAAACATCTTGCATTTTCCTGTGCCAAGTTTTCCTGTTTTCAGCGAGCTTTTCAGCCTCATCAAGGGATTTTATGCCTACTATTTTGACCTCTCTTAACATCAAACAGCTGGCCAGTTATTTTTCCTACAGTTTTTAAAAAATATGCCCCCAAGAACTAGAAGCTTTTTTTTTTTCTTTTTTATTATTTCTGCAAGACAAATCTGAATCCTAAATCACAAAGTACAAAGTTGATCTTCAAGACAGCTTAGCACCAGATGAGAGATTAGTGATAAATGTTCTCCAACATTGCTTACCTACAGATAAGAGATGAGCACAGGACTTAGCACCAGATGAGAGATTAGTGATAAATGTTCTCCAACATTGCTTACCTACAGATAAGAGATGAGCAATAAATGTTCTACAGGACTTAGCACCAGATGAGATGAGTGATGCTGGATAAAATATAAACCCTAAACCTCCAAGAACAGTGACCAATCTCCCAGCATGCTCAGTATCAAATGAGAGGTGAATGACAAATGTTGGATAAAAGCAGAATGAGAGTGACAGAATGAATGAATGAATGATCTTTATTTTTAAAAGGTAAAGAATTGGGCATGCAGGTCTGTTTTACATTCTGCCCTACATCACTCCATCTTTCATTCTTCCCACACACTTGATTTAATACAAGTATGCAAATTACATTAAGAAAAAAAAACATTTTAAAAAGTGTAAGATTAAACTATTACATTCAGAGTAAAAGAGAAGTAATTAACCTAATAAAATAGCTCTCACACATGCATACATGCATACACGCACACACAGGCATATACATGAGCAAAATACATTTTCAGTACAGATCTTCTAACATATGTTTTTAAACAAACATTAAAATACTTTCTAACAATATCTAACAAGTTACTTTTTGAACTATGTCTTTTTAGTACTTGACCAGTAGCATATGACAAGTCAAACAACTCATGAAGATTGTCTGAGTTGTCTGAAACTGGATACAGTTAGACAGACTTTTTAGTTGCTAGAAACTAAAGTAAAATAACAAATTGGTTGACTAACATCTGATGATGTGAGGTTAGGGTATGTGACAGACAGGATTGGGGGAGGAGGGAAGATGATGTGAGGTTAAGGTATGTGACTGACAGGATTGGGGGAGAAGGGAAGATGATGTGAGGTTAGGGTATGTGACTGACAGGGTTGGGGGAAGAGGGAAGATGATGTGAGGTTAGGGTATGTGACTGACAGGGTTGAGGGAAGATGATGTGAGGTTAGGGTATGTGACTGAAAGGGTTGAGGGAAGATGATGTGAGGTTAGGGTATGTGACTGACAGGGTTGAGGGAAGATGATGTGAGGTTAGGGTATGTGACTGACAGGATTGGGGGAGAAGGGAAGATGATGTGAGGTTAGGGTATGTGACTGACAGGGTTGGGGGAAGAGGGAAGATGATGTGAGGTTAGGGTATGTGACTGAAAGGGTTGAGGGAAGATGATGTGAGGTTAGGGTATGTGACTGACAGGGTTGAGGGAAGATGATGTGAGGTTAGGGTATGTGACTGAAAGGGTTGAGGGAAGATGATGTGAGGTTAGGGTATGTGACTGACAGGGTTGGGGGAAGAGGGAAGATGATGTGAGGTTAGGGTATGTGACTGACAGGGTTGGGGGAAGATGATGTGAGGTTAGGGTATGTGCCTGACAGGATTGGGGGGTGGGAAGGGAGATGATGTGAGGTTAGGGTATGTGGCTGACAGGATTGAGGGGTGGGAAGGGAGATGTGAGGTTAGGGTATGTGGCTGACAAGATTGAGGGGTGGGAAGGGAGATGATGTGAGGTTAGGGTATGTGGCTGATAGGATTGAGGGGTGGGAAGGAAGATGATGTGAGGTTATGTTATGTGGCTGAAGGATTGGGGGGGGGAGGTGATGTGAGGTTATGTTATGTGGCTAAAAGATTGGGGGGGGGGAATATGAGATTAGGTTATGTGACTGAAGGATTGGAGGTGGGGGGAAGGAAGATGATGTGAGATTAGGTTATATGACCAAAGGATTGGAGGTGTGGGGGGGGGGGGGGCAGGTAAAGGAAGATGATGTTAGGTTATGTGACTGATGGATTAGAGGTGGGGGGAAGGAAGATGATGTAGGTTAGGTTATGTGACTGAAGGATATGGGGGAAGGAAGATGATGTGAGGTTAGGTTATGTGACTGAAGGATTTGGGAGGGGGGGGGAGGAAGATGATGTGAGGTTAGGTTATGTGGCTGAAGGATTCGGGAGGATGGGGGGAAGGAAGATGATGTGTGGTTAGGTTATGTGGCTGAAGGATTTGGGAAAGAGGGGGGGGAGGGGAAGGAAGATTATGTGAAGTTAGGTTATGTGGCTGAAGGATTTGGGAAAGAGGGGGGGGAGGAAGATGATGTGTGATTAGGTTATGTGACTGATTGATATGGGGGAAGGAAGATGATGTAAGGTTAGGTTACGTGACTGAAGGATATGGGGGAAGGAAGATGATGTGAGGTTAGGTTATGTGACTGAAGGATATGGGGGAAGGAAGATGATGTGAGATTGGGGTATGTAGCTGACAAATTTGACGGGAGGTGATGTGAGGTTTGGGTATGTAGCTGACAAATTGGACGGGAGATGATGTGAGGTTAGTGTATGTAGCTGACAAATTGGATGGGAGATGATGTGAGGTTAGTGTATATAGCTGACAGGTTGGACAAGAGATGATGTGAGGTTAGTGTATGTAGCTGACAAGTTGGATGGGATATGATGTGAGGTTAGTGCATGTAGCTGACAAGTTGGATGGGAGATGATGTGAGGTTAGGGTATGTAGCTGACAAGTTGGATGAGAGATGATGTGAGGTTAGTGTATGTAGCTGACAAGGTGGACGGGAGATGATGTGAGGTTCGTGCATGTAGCTGACAAGGTGGATGGGAGATGATGTGAGGTAAGTGTATGTAGCTGACAAGTTGGATGGGAGATGATGTGAGGTTAGTATATGTAGCTGACAAGGTGGACGGGAGATGATGTGATGTTAATGTATGTAGCTGACAAGTTGGATGGGAGATGATGTGATGTTAGTGTATATAGCTGACAAGTTGGATGGGAGATGATGTGAGGTTAGTGTGTATAGCTGATAGGTTGGATGGGAGATGATGTGAGGTTAGGGTATGTTGTTGACAAATTGGATGGGAGATGATGTGAGGTTAGTATATATAGCTGACAAGGTGGACGGGAGATGATGTGAGGATAAGGTATGTAGCTGAAGGATTTGGGAGGGAGGGGGAAGAAGGGAGATGATGTGAGGTTAGGGTATGTAGCTGACAAATTGGACAGGAGATGATGTGAGGTTAGTGTATGTAGCTGACAAATTGGATGGGAGATTATATGAGGTTAGTGTATGTAGCTGACAAGGTGGACGGGAGATGATGTGAGGTTAGTGCATGTAGCTGACAAGGTGGACGGGAGATGATGTGAGGTTAGTGTATGTAGCTGACAAGGTGGATGGGAGATGATGTGAGGTTAGTGTATGTAGCTGACAAGGTGGATGGGAGATGATGTTAGGTTAGTGTATGTAGCTGACAAGGTGGATGGGAGATGATGTTAGGTTAGTGTATGTAGCTGACAAGGTGGATGGGAGATGATGTGAGGTTAGTGTATGTAGCTGACAAGGTGGACGGGAGATGATGTGAGGTTAGTGTATGTAGCTGACAAGGTGGACGGGAGATGATGTGAGGTTAGTGCATGCAGCTGACAAGGTGGACGGGAGATGATGTGAGGTTAGTGTATGTAGCTGACAAGGTGGACGGGAGATGATGTGAGGTTAGTGTATATAGCTGACAAGTTGGATGGGAGATGATGTGAGGTTAGGGTATGTAGCTGACAAGTTGGATGGGAGATGATGTGAGGTTAGGGTATGTAGCTGACAAGTTGGATGGGAGATGATGTGAGGTTAGTGTATGTAGCTGACAAGTTGGATGGGAAATGATGTGAGGTTAGTGTATATAGCTGATAGGTTGGATGGGAGATGATGTGAGGTTAGGGTATGTAGCTGACAAGTTGAATGGGAGATGATGTGAGGTTAGTGTGTATAGCTGACAAGTTGGATGGGAGATGATGTGAGGTTAGTGTATGTAGCTGACAAGTTGGATGGGAGAGGATGTGAGGTTAGTGTATGTAGCTGACAAGTTGGATGGAGATGATGTGAGGTTAGTGTATGTAGCTGACAAGTTGGATGGGAGATGATGTGAGGTTAGTGTATGTAGCTGACAAGTTGGATGGGAGATGATGTGAGGTTAGTGTATGTAGCTGACAAGTTGGATGGGAGATGATGTGAGGTTAGTGTATGTAGCTGACAAGTTGGATGGGAGATGATGTGAGGTTAGTGTATATAGCTGACAAGTTGGATGGGAGATGATGTGAGGTTAGGGTATGTTGTTGACAGTACGGTGGGATGAATGAATCTTTATTTTTAAAGGGTAAAGAATTGGGCACACAGTCTCATCTTACATTTTGCCCTTCTTCACTCCAACTTTCATTGTTCCCACATGCTCAATTTAATACAAGTGTACAAATTACATTAGGAAAAAAAAAACATATCAAAAGAGTGTAATATTAAACTATTACATTCAAAGTAAAATAGAAAAAGTAATTAACTTTATAAAATAGCTCTCATACACACATACATGCTCACACGCAGACATATACATGATGTGAGGTTAGGGTATGTGGCTGATAGGATGAGGGGGATGATGTGAGGTTAGGGTATGTGGCTGACAGGATGAGGGGGATGATATGAGGTTAGGGTATGTGGCTGACAGGATGAGGGGGATGATGTGAGGTTAGGGTATGTGGCTGACAGGATGAGGGGGATGATGTGAGGTTAGGGTATGTGGCTGACAGGATGAGGGGGATGATGTGAGGTTAGGGTATGTGGCTGACAGGATGAGGGGGTTGATGTGAGGTTAGGGTATGTGGCTGACAGGATGAGGGGGATGATGTGAGGTTAGGGTATGTGGCTGACAGGATGAGGGGGATGATGTGAGGTTAGGGTATGTGGCTGACAGGATGAGGGGGATGATGTGAGGTTAGGGTATGTGGCTGACAGGATGAGGGGGATGATGTGAGGTTAGGGTATGTGGCTGACAGGATGAGGGGGTTGATATGAGGTTAGGGTATGTGGCTGACAAGTTGTTGGGTAGGGGATGATGATGTGATGTTAGGATATTTGGCTGACACTTTATATCTGACAAAAAGTTAATATGTAATTTATAATGAAAATAACAAATAAAAATACAAGTTACTGTAAAGCTGATAATCTTGGAATATAACATATTTTGAACACTTCATGGAAACTGACAAACAACATTCTCATAATGCAAGTGTTAACTTGAAATCAAGAAGCACAGACGAAGCTTTATCCTTGCACTGTGCTGGAGTCAAAGTAAACCATTCTTCACAAACAAATCAAGAATTATTGTTGAGAAAAGAAACCTATGATATTCTGCAACAGAGATTGATGGAAAGTAATTCATCATGACAGAGAAAGACTATTGTACTGTTGTAAGTTACCTTCCTCTTGTGGCAAAGCTACTGTACCATCATAAGAAAGTTACCTTCCTCTTGTGGCAGAGCTACTGTACCATCATAAGAAAGTTACCTTCCTCTTGTGGCAGAGCTACTGTACCATCATAAGAAAGTTACCTTCCTCTTGTGGCAGAGCTACTGTACCATCATAAGAAAGTTACCTTCCTCTTGTGGCAGAGCTACTGTACTGTTTCAAGAAAGTTACCTTACTCTTGTGGCAGTGCTACTGTACCATCATAAGAAAGTTACCTTCCTCTTGTGGCAGAGCTACTGTACCATCATAAGAAAGTTACCTTCCTCTTGTGGCAGAGCTACTGTACTGTTTCAAGAAAGTTACCTTACTCTTGTGACAGAGCTACTGTACCATCATAAGAAAGTTACCTTACTCTTGTGGCAGAGCTACTGTACTGTTTCAAGAAAGTTACCTTACTATTGTGGCAGTGCTACTGTACCATTGTAGGAAAGTTACCTTACTTTTGTGACAGAACTACTGTATCATTGTAGGAAAGTTACCTTACTCTTGTGACTGAGCTACTGTACTATTGTAGGATAGCTATTATTGTATTTCATTAACTTGCGTTGTCAACAGAGTTCCAGTCAAACTACCACTGAATCAACTGGCTATAAACAAAATGACTGTATCAGCAACATCGCCAGTAATAGTGGCCCCAGCAGCAGCAACCTCTGGTCAAACAAACCTCTTCCAGTTAGATACAGGACAGCACCTCCAAGCACAACCTGCTGCACAGACAGCAGCAACAACTTCAGCAAACACTCTACTAGATGATTTCACTCCCATGGTTAGTGCTGCACCAGAACCAAAGCCAGAATTGTTGCCGCTTACAAATGTGTTTGTACCTTTAGACAAGATACAACCAGGTGAGACAATATACCTTAGCTATACCAAGTCAGCGGTACAGGTACGGAGTTAGTACAGCATATTACTGAATTGAAACAGCAAATCTTGACTGTGGAAATAACACTTCTGGGAAGAATTATGGAATTGTTATACCAAAACCATATAACAAATGATGAAATTGTGAGATCTATATAAAAATCTTGGAATGTGATGAAATTTGTGAAGCTTATATTGCAGGTGATGAAAAAGTGAACTACCAGAATCAGCTCCTAGCAACAGAAGAAAAAAAACTCAGATTTGTTCATGTGGTCATTGTCTGAGACAGTGACCAACAGGCTGGTAGAAAGAAAGATGGACAACATGAGCAGTGAAGAAAATTTGAAAGATGTGAAATACCTGGGAGATGAGTACTGAGGCAAAAGAGGAAGATGATATTTGCCAGCCAGAAGTCTTAGATGAGCATAGAGTCCAAGGTTAATATACATTACAGATTTAGTCTGTAAGACTAGAGAAAATTCCTGTCAGATAATGGTAAAATACCTTATAAGGTTTAGTCTGTGAGACAGAACATTATAGATTTAGTCTGTGAGACTAGTGAACTTTCCTTTCAGATAATGGTAAAATACCTTATAAGGTTTAGTCTGTGAGACAGAACATTATAGATTTAGTCTGTAAGACTAGAGAACTTTCCTGTAAGATAATGGTAAAATACCTTATAAAGTTTAGTCTGTGAGACAGAACATTATAGATTTAGTCTGTAAGACTAGTGAACTTTCCTGTCAGATAATGGTAATACGACACATTGTAGAATGGGAGTTTGGCATAAGGCCAACAATCTTATCCTGAGATCCATCTAGAGTTGCCACTAGAAAAAAAACAACTGTTACGGAAGCTCGCAATAAAATCAATCGAGCATCAGGGATAGCAACTCCAGTGAGCACAGACAACAACCGAAAGAACACATGCATCGGCCCCAAATATGTAGCAAATATCGGATTCTGGAACGTAAGAACAATGGCCACAACATCAAAAACTGCTCAGGTAATCCAAGAAATGAATAGATATCACCTAGATGTACTGGCATCAGTGAAGTGAGATGGCCAGAAGCAGGGAAAAGATCGACGGAAAACCATAAGTTAATCATACATTCAGGTGAGACAATATACCTTAGCTATACCAAGTCAGCGGTACAGGTACGGAGTTAGTACAGCATATTACTGAATTGAAACAGCAAATCTTGACTGTGGAAATAACACTTCTGGGAAGAATTATGGAATTGTTATACCAAAACCATATAACAAATGATGAAATTGTGAGATCTATATAAAAATCTTGGAATGTGATGAAATTTGTGAAGCTTATATTACAGGTGATGAAAAAGTGAACTACCAGAATCAGCTCCTAGCAACAGAAGAAAAAAAACTCAGATTTGTTCATGTGGTCATTGTCTGAGACAGTGACCAACAGGCTGGTAGAAAGAAAGATGGACAACATGAGCAGTGAAGAAAATTTGAAAGATGTGAAATACCTGGGAGATGAGTACTGAGGCAAAAGAGGAAGATGATATTTGCCAGCCAGAAGTCTTAGATGAGCATAGAGTCCAAGGTTACATTACAGATTTAGTCTGTAAGACTAGAGAAAATTCCTGTCAGATAATGGTAAAATACCTTATAAGGTTTAGTCTGTGAGACAGAACATTATAGATTTAGTCTGTGAGACTAGTGAACTTTCCTTTCAGATAATGGTAAAATACCTTATAAGGTTTAGTCTGTGAGACAGAACATTATAGATTTAGTCTGTAAGACTAGAGAACTTTCCTGTAAGATAATGGTAAAATACCTTATAAAGTTTAGTCTGTGAGACAGAACATTATAGATTTAGTCAGATAATGGTAATACGACACATTGTAGAATGGGAGTTTGGCATAAGGCCAACAATCTTATCCTGAGATCCATCTAGAGTTGCCACTAGAAAAAAAACAACTGTTACGGAAGCTCGCAATAAAATCAATCGAGCATCAGGGATACCAACTCCAGTGAGCACAGACAACAACCGAAAGAACACATGCATCGGCCCCAAATATGTAGCAAATATCGGATTCTGGAACGTAAGAACAATGGCCACAACATCAAAAACTGCTCAGGTAATCCAAGAAATGAATAGATATCACCTAGATGTACTGGCATCAGTGAAGTGAGATGGCCAGAAGCAGGGAAAAGATCGACGGAAAACCATAAGTTAATCATACATTCAGGCAGAGACAATGGGAAATATCAAGAAGGAATGAGCATAATTATTTCTTCTGTAGCAGCAAAGAACCTTACAGAATGGGAACCAGTGAACAGTTGTATGTTAAGAGCATGATACAAAATAAAGCATGGAAGAATGACAATCATACAATGTTATGCACCCACGAACAATGTAGATGGTGAAATAAAAGACAAATTCTATCACCAACTACAACTCATTAACAAAATCCTTAAACACAATGTCTTAATTGTCATGGGAGACTTCAATGCCAAGGTAGGAAAAGACAACACCAATGTCGAAAAAGTAATTGGGAAAGAAGGAATTGATACAGTTAATCAGAATGGAGAAAGATTAATTGAACCGTGTCTAACAGAGGGCATGGCCATTGGAGGAACAATATTTCCACACAAAGAGATACATAAAACAACATGGATATCTTCAGATGATACAACCAGAAATCAGATTAATAATTTTTGTATTAGAAAGCAATTCAGAACATCTCTGATAGATGTAAGAGCATATAGGGATGCAGATGTCAACAGTGATCACAATCTGTGTATAGGGAAAATGATACTAAAACTGAAAAACTAACACAAGAAAGCAATATTCAGAAAGATAAACAGTCATAGTCTACTAAGAGTAATTTTAATCTGGAACTTACCAAACAGTTCGCTGCATTCAGTGAGGTAGAGGAGACAAGTATAGATGACTTATGGCATTCTTACAGCACAGCTGTAATTACAGCAGCTAAAACAAGTGCTGGACTGCAAAAAACAAGTAGAAAAGCATGGATATTAGATAACACATAGAAATACATACATGAAAGACAAGCAGCCAAATTAGCCATGTTGAATGTAAAGACAGATCTTGGAAAAGATTTGACAAATGCAAGATACAAAGAACTAGACAATAAAGTAAAAACTTCAGCTAGAAGGGATAAAAGAGAATACATGGACAGTATGGCGAAAGAAACAGAGAAGGCAGCAAAAACAGGAGACACCAAAACTCTATATAACATACAGAAGAGGCTAACAGGTACTACTGCATCCAAAAAAAAGACCAATCCTTAGCAAAACTGGCACTCATTTAACATCAAGTAAAGACCAAAAGCAAAGATGGGCCGAACACTTCCAAGAAATACTTAATCGACCACACTAAAAAGAATTGATAGACCTTAAAACTGACTTACCAATCCCATACCTAATATCAACCTAGTTTAAATTACATTGCATGAAATTGAAACAGCAGTGAATCTAATGGCTAATAACAAACCTGCAGGTGAAGATGAAATAACATCCGAAATGTTAAACTCTTTTAACAGTGACACTATGAACCAACTACAGAGAATGTTTAATAGTTTGGAAAGAAGAAAAGGTCCCTTCTAAATGGAAAAAAGAAATCATTGTTAAAATACCCAAAAAAAAAAAAAAGGCAGCCTTAGTGATTGCAATAATTGGAGAAGAGTAACCTTATTATCAGTTGTGTCAAAAGTATTTTGCAAAGTTATTCTGAGTAGAATTAAAAATTTGGTGGATGCTGTAATGAGAGAAGAACAAGCAGGATTCGAAAAAGGGAGAATCTGTCTCAACCAGATCTTTACTCTAAGAATAATACTTGAAGAACATATTGAAAAGCAAAAAACATTAATCCTTATCTTCATAGATTTTAAAAAGGTATTTGATAACATACACAGAGACTCATTGTGGAAAATTTTAAGAATATATGGAATACCATCTAAGATTGTCAACATCATTAGGGACCCCTACATTGGATATATTTGTGCAGTCAACAAAAAAGAAGGAATGAGTGAATGGTTCCAGATTGAAACAGGCATGAAACTAATGTGTATATTATCTCCCTTGCTTTTTGGAATTGCCATAGACTTCATAATGAAAAAATGCTGCACAGGTAAAATGGGCATTGATTGGGCACATGAGACCTAACTGGAAGATCTTGATTTTGCATGTGAACATAACTCTTATCAGTGACAATGTGAAATCAGTGCAAGAAAAAACAGATACCCTGTCTTCACTGACTAGTAAAATAGGACATGAAATTAACAATGAAAAAAACAAAAATAATTAAACTTCTCATTAACCATGAAGGAAAAATATACAGAGGGAACAGCTGTTGAGGAAGTAAACCAATTTGCATATCTCTGCAGCTACATAGACCAAGATGGTAACAACAGAAAGGAAGTTAGAATTCGAAGTGCAAATGCAGCATTGACCCTTCAAGAATCTTGAGAACATATGGCATTCAAAAATTATAAGCACAAAAACCAAGTTAAGATTATTCAGTTCAAATGTAATAGTCACCCTCATTTATGCATGTGAAAGCTGGAAAACAACTAAAGAAATAGACAAGAAATTAGACTCTTTCAAAAACAAATGCATAAGAAAAGTACTCTGTATAAAATGGAACGAATTCAAGAACAACACAGAGATAAGACAGATTAGCAAACAACAACCTGTCTCATGTGTGATCAGAAAAAGAAGATAGACATATGTCATTTATGTGCTGAGAAGAAACAACCAGAGAATCCCAAAACAAGCTATCAACAAAAGACATTGTTAAAGAGGACATTGTTAAGAGAGGCCAGTTCAGTGGGAATAGCATCCCTTGATGAGATTGAAAAGCTAGCCAAAAACAGGAAATCTTGGCAAACTACCATTTGAGCCCTATGTGACATTTAGCGGCACAGGAAGGATGTAAGATGTAAGAATGGTAATAAACATATGGGTTTAGTCTTTAAGACAGAACATTATAGGTTTAATCTGTGAGACAGAACATTATAGGTTTTATCTGTGAGAATACTGAACTTTCCTATCAAATAATAGTAGAAACAAGTTTTTGCTGTCATGAGGAATTCTTCCTGTGAAAGAGTTTGTTTTTTTTAAACCTGTTTATAAATTATGTATTTTAACTATCATAACTTCAGTTTATCATGTTTTGTTTTTTTTTTTTTAATTTGTTTCATCATTCAGCACATCTAGAATTTAGTTTCAACAATCAGTACAACATTCTGGCTTCAACAATTGGTACAGCTTGTATTCAGCTTCAACAATCAGCACAGCTTGTATTTAGCTTCAACAATCAGCACAGCTTGTATCTAACTTCAACAATCAACACATCTTATATCTAACTTCACCCTTTCCATACTGAGGGGTTTTACATCAAATGACCAAGGGGGTAAATTTCATAAAGTGGAATGTGATGGTTGTCACATTTAAAAGGATCACAAAGCCATAGTCTGATTTGCAGTATGACATATTATACATTAGTTTAAACAGGAAAAGTTGTATATTGTTTTTTTCTAATAAAATTGTTAGTGTGTTGTTAGTATAGAACAGAAAAAAATAGCTAAGAATTGAGAAGAAAGAATGGAAAGTTATTATGAAATAATTTCTCACTTATCCCTCAAGTTAATCCACTGTACTGGGTCCAATATATCCAAAATGAATAAAATTTTTCACAAACACCATTTCCTCACAGGAAAATACACTAATTATTTATTTACAATCTACAATAAATTGAAAACATGAAACACACAAGTGGGCAATGGACTATAAGCTTAGAAAAAACTTAAAACAGTTAAATTTTAACACAAATTGGCTCTGAATTCAATCTTGTGCATGGTTCATGTCTATGCTTTAGATACCGAAGGAAGTAATACTACCAGCTTTGCCAGATTCTTTAGTATAGTTAGGATAAATTCAAAATTAGATACCAAAATATAACCAATGCACAAGTTTGTAAGTGATCTGATGCGGACCCCATCCACACAAGGCACGACAAGCATGGCACAATGAGTTCAGCAATCAACACATCTTGTATTTAACTTCAACAATCTATCTTTTGTTAAAAGACTAAAGTAGAAACAGCTTTGTTAATTAACGAGCACCCAATTAACTGTGTGCTTATTAATTAATAAAACTGTTCCTACTTCTGTTTTAAATAGTCTTATATTTTGTTATCACATTGTTACTACACTGGCTTTGTGTATATTTATATATGCTGTCCAAAAAAAGAAACACATAGCTTATATAAACTTCATTTTTTTTATACATTATGACAAACATTTTTTTCACGGGTAACTCAAACCAAACCAAAAATTGTCACCAAGAAGATATCAGGTCCAGGATTTAGCATGAATTTTACTATTCTTGTGTATAGTCAGAACACAGTAGCTGCCCTTGCTAATTACGCATTTTTTTTACCATAACTCACGTTGCATTTATGGCAAAGTCATGATTTTTGTGGTGACCACAACTTACTTCCCACACAAATGAAACCCTATAAAAGGATGAGGTTACACAAATAAATTCAGTTAATTTTCAAGCAGACAATTATGGTGCATCTATCGCAAAATTTATGAAACATTGCTGTTGGTCACCTGCAAGCAGGCGAAAGTCGAAGTCAGGTTGTCAGGCATTTAAACGTGCAGCAGAGTACCATCAGTCGACCTTGACACCATTTTCAAGCCACTGGCTCAGCTGGAGACTGGCACCGCAATGGACGACCAAGGATGACAACAGCAGCTGATGATCGCTTTATTCTGGTTCATCACCTCAGAAACAGGTTTACAACAGCTTCCTCAAGTGCCCAGTCATTGCATGCATGATGTCGTGTGTCTGATCAAACTGTCCGGAATAGACTGCATGAAGCTGGACTTGTGGCATGTTGACCTCACCGAGGTCCTGTCTTAATGAGAAATCATTGCCAAAATCAACTTGTTTGGGCCAACCAACATTGTCCCTGGACAACTGAAATCATTGGAGACATGTCTGGTTTAGTGACGAATCTTCCTTTTTGTTACACTGCCATGATATGTGGAGAAGGGTCTACCGTAGGCCAAATAAATGTTTTGCCCAAAATTGCATTGATGAAGCTCTGTCGCACAGTGGTGGAGGTGTAATAGTATGGGGAATGATAAATTTCAGCGGAAGGAGTCCATTGGTGCAGATTGAAGGAGGCTTGAATGTGCAATGATATGTCAGTGAAATTCTTCAACCCCATGTCCTTCCATTTTTGGCTATGCAAAGGTCTCTGTTTCAACAGGACAATGCCAGACCCCATTCTGCATGGTTCACCACACAGTTCCTGACTGCCAACAACATTCTAACCCTTCCCTGACCATCCCTGTCTCCAGACATGAATCCAATTGAGCAACTATGGGATGAGCTGCAAAGATGTATTTGTTGCCGAAACGTTTCTTCAGCCAGTCATCATGATCTGTGGCAGGCACTCCAGGAAGAGTGGGCAGCCATCCCACAGGCGCAGATCAGACATCTGATCGCATCTATGCCCAGGAGATGCCAGTCGCTGATCGATGCAAATGGAGGCCACACACCATACTAACTCGAGAATCCCTGGGACTAACACATTCTCGTCACACAGGTGCAACTGTCATGTGAGTGTTTAAACCCTTAGGTATTATTGTATGCAATTTGAAATTTTTATTCATTCAATTTAAAAAGCTATAGAATATCAAAGTTATGGCTAATATTGGGTCATCAGTAGTTATGGGTTTCCTTTTTTTGGACAGAATATTTAGTTTTATATATACTTATACCCAAAAGCTATTTGTGTGCCACAAAACTAAACAATCTGTACATCTTTGCAGCCCAAAACATCCCACCAGTGACAGCATATGAGAAGAGTAATCTCAAAGTGATGATCTTCTTTGCTAAGGACCGTCCCAGACCAGATGTCATCACCATGGTTGTCTCAGCTGTGTCTACAAACACCAGTCCCATCACGGGTTTTGTCTTTCAGGCAGCAGTCCCCAAGGTTTGCCATACATGTTTAGACCATGTTATTAACCGTGAAATCAGAAATGCCCAAGATTTGCTTTTCTAATATAGCCATACATATATACATTGTAGCAATATTATCTTTGTAAAGCTTAAATATTTGAGAATTAGCTATGTTCATTGACACAGACTGCAAACTTAACTCAACAGAATCTGAATTTGTGTATTTTGTCATTTTCACCAGATCATGAAGGTGAAGCTGCAACCGCCATCAGCGTCAGACTTTCCTGCCTACAACCCCATCTTGCCACCTGCAGCCATCACACAAGTCATGCTTGTGGCAAATCCTCGCAAAGTGAGTACATTACAAATTAAGTAAAATAAAAAGTATGGAAAAACACCAAGGAAAAAAATCTACCTTGACAATAGAAGAGTTTCATTTCTTATACCAAGTCCTATCTTACGTATTCAGTCAACAGGCAGTCCGTGCAGACTAGTAAGTCACTCCTGGTAAAAGGTATAATTCACATTTGTCTGTGCAGACTAGCAAGTCACTCCTGGTTCAGGTATAATCCACATTTGTCTACTTGATGTTCAAGAAGCATCAGAGAACTGTTTCTGCCTCTTTATCTTGACACCATTTGGTTACTTTATTAATCTGTTCTGGGACTTTTGATGCAGTGATTTGCCAGTAACAAAATGCCTGACATCACAATGCAAAGATAAGACAGATGACTGAACAACAACCAGTCTCATGGGTGATCAGGAAAAGGATATGGACATATGTTGGTCACTTGATGAGAAGAAATGATCAGAGAATCCCAAAACAAGCTATCAAGTGGAACACAACAGGCTGAAGAAAAAGAGGCAGACCACGTGAAACTCTGAAGAGGACATTATTAAGAGAGGCAAAATTAACAGGCATTCTAACAGAAAAATATGACTACTTCTTCTTTCAAGGAGACCACTGAAATGGTATGACTACTGGTTTGATTGAACCTTCTTGTGGTGTACAGTTTCAACTTATAAGTTTCTTCTTGTTGCTGGTGTTCTAACCATCACCTAATTTTCTGTATTATACACTAAGAAAATACACAAGACACCCAGGCTTTCAACTCCACAAAAATAGTACAAATACAACGACTTAAACATAACTTGGCAGTCTTCCGACCAAAACAAACTGGTCAACAATGAGGATTCCCACAAAGCCAATTGGTGTAGTTTATCATCAGACAACACACATTTATTAATGGACCAAAATGAGGAGTGAAATCATGATGATGGAATGTAGCCATCAGGCTGAACAGAAATTCACAGTAACAAATGCCCGGCGTGAGATGACCTCTACGCCACATGGGCAAAGAAAACCTTACAATGATTTATACGTACAAAAAAATCATACTTACAAGCTTACCCAAAGACTGCAACTCACACAGGGAAAATAAACTAAACTAATTCTAACAACAACAATGCTCTCTCTATCACATTTCTCGAGACAATCACACCGTTCCACAAAGCACGTCCATCCAGTTACACATTCACACCAAGACTCTCTAACGACCGGCTTTTTTCACACGGACCTTTCTAACGACGTTTTGCACACGGGCCTTCCTAACGACATGAGTTGTGGTCTACGCGAACACAATTTATTAGCAATACACAAATAATCTCTGAACAGAATTGCTATTCTGTTACAGAATAAAATCCTTTGATGAGGTTGAAAGACTCGCTGAAGACAGGAAAAATTGGCAAACTACTTTTTGAGCCCTATGTGACGTTAACGGCACAGGAAGGATATAAGATAAGATATAAGATAAGATCACAGTTGAAAATGTGTCTATAGAGAGGAGCCAAAATTTGAAGTAGTTAGACATCCACCTGGATTGAACATAGGCTTTCAGCAAACATGTTGAAGAAATGATATATAAGAACAGACAAGGACTTTCAGCCCTCCAGACCATAACATATTAACCCTAACCCAGCGGCTGCAATGAGATACATCCTGATCTAATAGAACCAATCAAAAATGTGCACACGGTAAGGATTCTTGTAGAATGGATATATTCTGTTTTGTTCTATTTTATATATATATATATATTCATGTAATTTTGTATATCTTATTAAATCGAGTGTATGGGATGAATGAAAGACGGAGTTATAAAGAGCAGAATGTAAGACAGGCCTGCACGCCAAATTCTTCACCCTTTTAAAATAAAGATCATTCATTCATACTCTCTCCTGTCTCTAATTCCCACAGTCTCTCACAAACACATCTCAAGTTCTTCACTCTTACACTCTTCTGTCTCTAAGTCTCACAGTCTCTCACAAACACATCTCAAGTTCTTCACACTTAATCTCTTCTATCTCTAAGTCTCACAGTCTCTCACAAACATAGCTCAAGTTCTTCACACTTACTCTCTCCTGTCTCTAAGTCCCACAATCTCTCACAAACACATCTCAAGTTCTTCACTCTTACTCTCTTCTGTCTCTAAGTCCTACAATCTCTCACAAACACAACTCAAGTTCTTCACACTTACTCTCTTCTGTCTCTAAGTCCCACAATCTCTCACAAACACATCTCAAGTTCTTCACTCTTACACTCTTCTGTCTCTAATCCCCACCCACAATCTCTCACAAACACAACTCAGGTTCCTCATATTTACTCTCTCCTGTCTCAGAGTTCCATAATCTCTCATAAACACATCTCAAGTTCTTCACTCTTACTCTCTCCTGTCTCAAAGTCCCATAATCTCTCATAAACACATCTCAAGTTCTTCACTCTTACTCTCTCCTGTCTCAAAGTCCCATAATCTCTCATAAACACATCTCAAGTTCTTTACTCTTACTCTCTCCTGTCTCTAAGTCTCACAATCTCTCACAAACACATCTCAAGTTCTTCACTCTTACACTCTTCTGTCTCTAATCCCCATGTCTGTCACAAATACATCACAAGTTCTTCATTCTTACACTCTTCTGTCTCTAATCCCCACAATCTCTCACAAATACATCACAAGTTCTTCACACTTACTCTCTCCTGTCTCTAAGTCTCACAGTCTCTCACAAACATAGCTCAAGTTCTTCACACTTAATCTCTTCTATCTCTAAGTCTCACAGTCTCTCACAAACATAGCTCAAGTTCTTCACACTTACACTCTCCTGTCTCTAAGCCCCACAATCTCTCACAAACACAACTCAAGTTCCTCATATTTACTCTCTCATGTCTCTAAGTCTCACAAACACAACTCAAGTTCCTCATATTTACTCTCTCATGTCTCTAAGTCCCACAGTCTCTCACAAACACAACTCAAGTTCCTCATATTTACTCTCTCATGTATCTAAGTCCCACAATCTCTCACAAACACAACTCAAGTTCCTCATATTTACTCTCTCATGTCTCTAAGTCCCACAATCTCTCACAAACACAGCTCAAGTTCTTCACTCTTACACTCTTCTGTCTCTAAGTCCCACAATCTCTCACAAACACAGCTCAAGTTCTTCACTCTTACACTCTTCTGTCTCTAAGTCCCACAATCTCTCACAAACACAGCTCAAGTTCTTCACTCTTACACTCTTCTGTCTCTAAGTCCCACAATCTCTCACAAACACAGCTCAAGTTCTTCACTCTTACACTCTTCTGTCTCTAAGTCCCACAATCTCTCACAAACACAACTCATGTTCCTCATACTTATTCTCTCATGTCTCTAAGTCCCACAGTCTCTCACAAACACAACTCACGTTCCTCATACTTATTCTCTCATGTCTCTAAGTCCCACAGTCTCTCAAAACAAACACAACTCACATTCCTCATACTTATTCACTCATGTCTCTAAGTCCCACAATCTCTCACAAACACAACTCAAGTTCCTCATATTTACTCTCTCATGTCTCTAAGTCCCACAGTCTCTCAAAACAAACACAACTCAAGTTCCTCATATTTACTCTCTCATGTCTCTAAGCCCCACAGTCTCTCACAAACACAACTCAAGTCCCTCATATTTACTCTCTCATGTCTCTAAGTCCTACAGTCTCGCACAAACACAGCTCAAATACTTCACTCTTACACTCTTCTGTCTCTAAGTCCCACAATCTCTCACAAACACAGCTCAAGTTCTTCACTCTTACACTCTTCTGTCTCTAAGTCCCACAATCTCTCACAAACACAGCTCAAGTTCTTCACTCTTACACTCTTCTGTCTCTAAGTCCCACAATCTCTCACAAACACAGCTCAAGTTCTTCACTCTTACACTCTTCTGTCTCTAAGTCCCACAATCTCTCACAAACACAACTCATGTTCCTCATACTTATTCTCTCATGTCTCTAAGTCCCACAGTCTCTCACAAACACAACTCACGTTCCTCATACTTATTCTCTCATGTCTCTAAGTCCCACAGTCTCTCAAAACAAACACAACTCACATTCCTCATACTTATTCACTCATGTCTCTAAGTCCCACAATCTCTCACAAACACAACTCAAGTTCCTCATATTTACTCTCTCATGTCTCTAAGTCCCACAGTCTCTCAAAACAAACACAACTCAAGTTCCTCATATTTACTCTCTCATGTCTCTAAGCCCCACAGTCTCTCACAAACACAACTCAAGTCCCTCATATTTACTCTCTCATGTCTCTAAGTCCTACAGTCTCGCACAAACACAGCTCAAATACTTCACATTTACTCTCTTCTGTTGTTCAGTCCTGCAGTCTCTCACAAACAACTCCCACTCAGTTGTTCCCAATATTCTCATGGCCAAGCATTTAGATGAATTATCTCAGGTTTCATGGATCAAGGGGCATAATTTAGTAGAATCAGAAATATACAAAGCTTCTCCAGGGCATTGGTTCATAAACATGGGTGGGGCTGAAGACACGCTGGTACAACTGTTGTTTTGAAAGTTCTTTTTGCCATGCATCATCATCTCACCAAGAACTTCCATCATGCATATGTCATCATATGGTGATTGACATCCTCACACCAGCAGAAGTGACACCACAGGACATTGATATAGATTAATAAGTCCAGTGTCAGTGTCTATAAACACTCATAAAACAGAGATTATATATATATATATATTCTTTAATAAATGAATGCCAAATCATTTGGTTTGGTGTCATCAAAACAATATATATTTTAGTTTGTGTAAAAACCCACTGATAGTTACAGGCATACATAGATATCTGTTTACGGTTAAGAGAATTGTAACACTCAACCAATCACTTGCTTTCATATCTTTATAAGTAGTTATCACAACACTAGTAATTTTAATCTCATTCTATTCATCATTCATTTGTGAGATATCCTATATAGAAATCATTATTAGAAAGTTAGATTGCCAAAACATCCTACTTAATCAGCTCCACTTCCATGGTAAGAGAGTTTTAGCTTTCTTTAGTTTAGTTTAGTTAATCTGAATTCATATTCTAAATTCTCCATCTGCTAACTGTTTCATTAGAAATATGGAAAATCTATAGGCCAAAATTTAAGAGATTTTGGATTATTTCTTATTCGTATGCATTTAGCGATAATGTGTGGTACCCTGATTTTTACGATGCGCCTTCTGGCTGGATACCTCCAACATCAGCACCTTTCCTTGCTAGGGCAGACTGTGGTCTTTGCTCGAACATTTTGTATAACAAAAATACTCTTCTGTGTCTAGCAAGTTTAAAAAGAAAGCTTTCTTAAGATAAAATCTTATTCAACTCCTTTCCCATCTCAGAATCACCTGATCACCTCAGCCAGCTGTTCATCTTATCATATTGCTCCTAATTTGCATAACCTAGCCAGAAAACAACCCCAAGCCAGGTCAGTAACCTAACCAGAAAACAACCCCAAGCCAGGTCAGTAACCTAACCAGAAAACAACCCCAAGCCAGGTCAGTAACCTAACCAGAAAACAACCCCAAGCCAGGTCAGTAACCTAACCAGAAAACAACTCCAAGCCAGATCAATAACCTAACCAGAAAACAACTCCAAGCCAGGTCAAGCTTTTATTCCTCCTGCAGCTTCTCGCACAATTATGTTACTTTCCTTGGAAGTTTGAACTTCATACTTGACACAATTACGTCACTTTCCTCAGAAGTTTGACATTCATACTTGACACATTTATGTCACTTTCCTTGGAAGTTTGAACTTCATACTTGACATGATTATGTCACTTTCCTCAGAAGTTTGACCTTCGTACTTGACATGATTATGTCACTTTCCTTGGAAGTTTGACCTTCATACTTGACACAATTATGTCACTTTCCTTGGAAGTTTGACCTTCATACACTGACATGGTCTAAAGTATAACACCTACTTTATTCTCCTCTTACTCATAACAAGTCTTCCTCCTTACTAAGCATAGCACTACCACCCTGTTCTATAACATAGTTCTGCCACCCTATTCTATAACATAGCTCTACCACCCTGTTCTATAACTTAGATCTACCACCCTATTCTATAACATAGCTCTACCACCCTGTTCTATAACTTAGATCTACCACCCTATTCTATAACATAGCTCTACCACCCTGTTCTATAACTTAGATCTACCGCCCTATTCTACAATATAGCTCTACCACCCTGTTCTATAATAGGTCTACTACCCTATTCTATAACATAGCTGTACCACCCTATTCTGTAACATAGCTCTATCACCCTATTCTGTAACATAGCTCTACCACCCTGTTCTATAACATAGCTCTATCACCCTATTCTATAACATAGCTCTACCACCCTGTTCTATAACATAGCTCTACCACCCTATTCTATAACATAGGTCTACCACCCTATTCTATAACATAGCTCTACCACCCTATTATATAACATATGTGGATCTTTGAAGAAAGAACTCCTGTATGAAACATCATCTTTGCATTATGTAATTCTGCTCAGCACGTTTATGTGAACAGCAAGCATCAAATTTAAAGGACATTTTTATAAAGATGTTTATTTTCAATTTCAGATCTTTTACCCAGCTCTATTCAGACCTTTTACCCAGCTCTGATCAGATCTTTTACCTAGCTCTGTTCATATCTTTTTGAAATATTACGCATGAATATCCGTGCTCATTTGTTGATTACTGCTATGTAAGTTATGAGGGAGAATCACATACACTTTAATATCAGTAACTGTGAGCATATAAACTTAACAGTTATAACACGTGTACACATAGTCTGTCTGCAGGTCAGTGCACTTCTTGTATCTTTCCGTCAGCTGCTTCATTCTTTGGAAGAGGAAGAAGCTTTTCAGCTGCTTCTAAATCCAGGTGTGCACCACTTTCTTAGTCTCATCATCAAGGTGAACCTGCAGCCATGTAGAGCCTCTTGAAGTGGACCAAAGGTATAATCACATTGTGCCAGATCAGGGCTGTAAAGGGAATGAGAAAGACATTCCAACTGCAGCTATTGCGTTGACCCCATCATTGCAGTTTCTGCATGAAGATGTGCAATGTTATGCAAGACTGTTTTTGAGAGCTTTTTCAGTTACAAAACCTTGCCACCCATTCATAAACATCTCATCGAGTTATGCTGTTTTAACTACCATACTGAACCAGCATCCTACAGTCACTACCTCTGTCCAAAGAAATCTCACTATGGCACATTGTTCAACAGTGATGCAGTCCTGCAGCAGAGCATTCATGTTTGCTTTACCTTGCTTCAACTAGACTAAGGGCAGTATATCCTCCTGGTGTGACGTGTCTTATGCCTTGGTCAACCCTACAAGCATCAGTGACATGGCTCTCACTGAACAACCATATTGTTAACACAGACACGCCTGTTGTGAGACAGGGCAGTGAGGATGTAACCAGGACTAACTTGATGACATACTTGGCAGTGAAGTTTGATCATAGTCTGTGTTTCAAAGAACATGTTGACCACCTGATAACAAAAGCTCGCAAAGGTCTGTCGGCAGTAAGGTCATGGCGGCTGCCAACATTGAACAGAGACTACTATTACTTCTGTACCAGGGGCTGGTCCTTGCACCCATCAAGTAAGTCCTAGCCACCCTCACTGTCAGCTCTCCACAGGTTGAAAAACTTGAAAAGGTGCAAAATGAAGCCATACACATTATCTTGGGGTATATGAGAGACACTTCCTGTGTAGCAACAAGATATCTCCTTGGTCTCCCAGCCATGAATCACAGGATCAAGATCTGGTGGTCACATGCATACGTCAAGATAAGCACAGATAAGGTGCACCAGAAACTCCTAAAAGAAAAGGATGACAGGCTAAAGAGGGGCAGATCATGCAAGATGCTATCAAGCAGGTCTGTGAACTTAGCAGCATCAGTCTCGGCATTCAGGGGCATCTTCTCTTACATTGTCAGCTTTGACAAGAGGAGCAGGGAGCAGAATTTACTTGCCGTAAATGAATGCAGAGCTCAACATTCTCGTCGGTGAAAACTCCAATGAGGCAGATGTTAGTTACACAGATAGGTTTCTTTACAATATCAAAGGACTACATGGGCATTCACAGTACCCTAAACAGGCAGAACAATCCAGGAAGCCAGCTGTGCCTCTCTATGACCACAAGCAAAATGATAATGGACATGATGGCAGTGATGAAAGCATTCGTTTGGCTGGAGTCACTGGACTTTTCCTGGGTCTGCATACTAAGTGATTCAGTGAGTATGATCCAGAAAGTTGAGGCAGGTTCTGTGCACAGCCAGAAATCAGTGATCCGCAAAGTCCCCCTCATATATGTCCATGGGCATGCAGGCGTCCAGGGAAATGAGAGAGCTGATAGGTTGGCTGGGTCACAGATGGACAACCAATGGATTGAGCTGATGTTATTAATGCACTCAGAGAGATAGGCAGAGTGAAGGAATTCGAGGCCAGAGAATCCACATCACTGAGAGAGCTGGGAGTACAGATTAGCATGGCCAGAAATGAGAGACATACTGAACGTGCAAGAGGACTTGTCAGCCAACACAGGACAGGCACTATCAGCCACAGGAAACTGATAGATATGTTGTGGGGAGGATCTGAGCACCTATGGATATGTCCAGAGTGCAATGATTATCCACAAACCATAAGAGCAGAGCACTGTTCTCTGCATGTTTGAACTACCCATCAGTCATTGTAACTTGTTCTGCAGATTGTCAACGATGCCTTGCAGCCATCTTCGTTTTGGTCTTCCTCTCTTTCTTTTTCCCATCATGTATCCTTCCAATACGGTCTTTTCTAAATTATCATGATGTTTAATGTGTCCAAAATATTTAAGTTTTCTCTCTTTAATCCTCTTTACTAGCCAGCCTTCTTCAATATTAAGCTCTTGTAGTATAGATATATTTGTTCTTTTTTTTGTGTCCACGATATTTGTAGAACTCTTCTGTAGCATTTACATTCAAAGGCATTTATGTGTTTCTCAGCTGTTTTGTTAAGTGTCCAGGTCTCACAGGCATATGTTGCGATGGGAAAGATGCATGCCCTTAAAAATCTTATTTTTGTGGTTCTGTCTGCTCCTCTCTACAGATTCTTTAGTTGTTTTACTTTCTGAAGAGCGATAGATGTCCTCCTTTTAATTTCCCTCATTGTATCTCCATTATTAGTTAGTAGTGATCCAAGATTTTCAAAACTCTCCACTTCTTCCAGTTTTTCCTCATTGATACATATTTCAGCTGCCTTGTTTTGTCATTTATCATCAATTTAGTTTTCTTTGTAATAACATAGAGGTTCTGCTCCTCGCTGTTCTTACGGACTGACATAATTAGTTTTTCCATTCTTTTTTGTGTTGTGGACAGTAACCTCCAATTGTTATGGCATCGTAATATTCTTTTTGTTCTCAGTGCTCACATCATTTACCACACTCATTTCTGCTCTGTTCTCACATCAGTTAATACACTCATTTGTTCTCTGTTCTCATATCAGTTTTTACAACCATGTGTTATTACATCTGTTAATACATTCATCTGTTCTCACTAATTTGTTCTCACATTAGTTAATACACTCATTTGTTCTCACATTAGTTAATACACTCATTTGTTCTCACATCAGTTCATACACTTATTTGTTCTCTGTTCTCACATCAGTTAATACACTCATTTGTTCTCTGTTCTCATGACAGTTAATACACTCATTTGTTCTCATGTCAGTTAATACACTCATTTGTTCTCTGTTCTCACATCAGTTAATCCATTCATTTATTCTCTTTTCTCACATCACTTAATATACTCATTTGTTCTCATGTCAGTTAATATACTCATTTGTTCTCTGTTCTCACGTCAATTAATATACTCATTTGTTCTCATGTCAGTTAATACACTCATTTGTTCTCTGTTCTCATGTCAGTAAATGTACTCATTTGTTCTCACATCAGTTAATATATTCATTTGTTCTCACATGTACTGTCCTTCATGTGTCGCTGAGTGATCACTACCCGGTCTGCTGTACGTGGTCACATAAGGGATATAAAATGCCTAAACAGAAACATACCAGCATCAAATATATCTCTCTCTCTGAACCTTAAGTGCCCAGGGCACATGGGGCTTCCGCAAGGGTTTTCCACAAATGCCTGTCCTTCGCCTTTTTTTCTGCTGTTGCCCAGGTGAGCCCTCTATTGCTCAACATCCTTTCTGTTGTTCTTCTCCATGTCTCTTTTGGTCTAACCTTACTTCTGTTCCCCTGTGGTGTCCATCTTAGTGCTATTTTTGGTAGTGAGTTGTCAGTCATTCGGAGCACATGTCCCAACCATCGCCAGCGTCTTTCCTCAATAATTGTTGTCAGTGGTTTCATCTGCATTTCTGCTAATAAGATGTTATTTCTTATAGTGTTTGGCCAAAATATTTTCCTAATTCTTCGTAAACATTTAGTCTGGAAAGAATTCAACTTGTTTTCTATGGTTTTGGTGATTTTCCAGCATTCACTTCCATAGAGTAGTACACTTAGAACATTACTCTTAAATATCCTGATTTTCATATTTATGCTTAGTTTTTTTAATTTCCATATAGTCTGCAGCATTGCAAAAGCCTGGTTTGCTCTAGTAAGTCTGCTGTTGATGTCCTCTGTGCTGTCTCCATTTTCTACTACTCTGCTGCCAAGGTATACAAATTCGTTGACCTCCTCCACTAACTTGTTATCTACTCTGAGTGCATTTCTGTTGTTCACATTTTGCTTCATTAACTTTGTCTTTCCTACGTTGATCTTTAGTCCTATGTTGTTTGCATTCTGAGTTAGCTTGTTTATTTTATCTTGCATATCTTTGTGACTGCTTGATAATAGACAAATGTCGTCCGCAAAGTCAAGGTCCTCCAGCGCTGTGTCAAGGGTCCATTGTAATCCTCTGCGTTTGTCTGATGTTGCCTCCTTCATTAACCAGTCTACTGCCAAGATAAATAATGTTGATGATAGTACACATCCCTGTTTCACTCCTGTTTGTACCCTAAAGCTGCTGGAGGTATGTTCTCCACAGATAACTTTGCACTGAAAACCCTCGTATAGGGCTTTGATTACATTAACTATTTTATGGGGGAGGCCATGCCATCTTAGGATTTTCCACAGTGCATCTCTAGCATCAAATATAGGAACTTTAAAAACTTTAACTTGGAATTATTTTTAACTGATCTGAAAGCATCGCCTCTTACGTATGTTTTCCAGTTAACAAATCCAGATGAGGCTATCGAATACTGGATCAAGATATTTCGAAATGTTTTTGACAAGCATGTCTCCATCAAAGAAATGAGAGTAAAACACATAACAAAATCCCCGTGGATAACTCCTGATATCTTGCAACTCACGAGGAAACGGGATGAAGCTCACAAAAGCAGAAATTTCAGTAGCTATCATTCACTTAGAAATAAGGTGCAGTATTTAATTAGGCAGGAAAAGAAAAATTACTTCAGAAATTTAGTGAAAGACAAAACTGATAGTAAATCAATTTGGAAAGTGATTAATACTCTTGTAAATAAAAGGAAGCAATCTGACCCACAAACACTTAATGGTGAACATACTTGCACTAACTTTAGTGAACATTTTAGGGAAGAAATTAGTATTTTAAAATCTTCATTACCGACCTCTAATTGCGACCTGAGCGTGTTGAAAACTTTCAGCGACAGTAAATGTGTAAAGCTAAAACAAATTAATATTCCTTTCCTCACAGTCGGTGAGGTTTATAACTACATCCGGTCCTTAAAGAACACTAACTCAGCAGGATGTGATGACATTAGTAACAAGATACTACGCTACACTGCACCAGTTATCACAGACACACTAACATACTTATACAATTTGTGGATTGACAAACATTATTTCCCTGATGCTTTTAAACTTGCTAAAGTTTTTCCACTTTTTAAATCTGGACAGACTAGTGGCCTCTCAAACTATAGACCCATATCCATTCTGTCATCGCTATCTAAACCTCTTGAAAAGCATATACAAAAGTTCGCACTGCTCCACATGCAAGAAAACAATCTACTAATAGACAGTCAGTCAGGTTTTAGACCAAATTACTCCTGCCACACAGCATTAACTAAAATGACAGAAAGCTGGCTGTCTAATATAAATGATGACAAATTGTGTGGTGCTGTCTTTGTTGATTTCAAGAAACCCTTCAATATGATTGATCATGAAATTCTTGCAAAAAAGCTAGAAGGTTATAGATTACACCCTGACCTAACAAAATGTATTACATCTTTTCTCTCAGGCAGAAAACAAGTAGTTTGCTTTAGAAACAAAATATCTAGCTCGTCTGTGGTTGATACTGGTATTCCTCAAGGCTCCATTCTTGGTCCTCTTCTCTTTGCTACCTATATTAACGACTTACCACTACATTTAAAGCACATCTTTTTGCTGATGACTGTACTGTTTACAGTAGTGACTATGGCATCAATAAACTACAGACAATGCTCCAAAATGATATAAACAGTTTGATTAAATGGAGTAATAATATATTGATAAACACCAACAAAACAAAATCCATGCTCATCACTACAAGACAGAAACTGCAGAATGCAACAAAAACTTCACTACAGCTTTGTGCTAGGACTAAGGCAATAGAAAATGTTCATGAACATAAAACCCTAGGACTCATCATTGATCAGCATTTAACTTGGAATTCTCACATACATAACCTAACAAACTTGATTGCACAGAAAGTTTACCAATTAGCCAAAATTAAACACTTTATCGACAGAGACACAAGAAAGATATACTACATATTACACATACAAACACACTTAGATTACTGTTCCACAATCTGGGATGGATGCTCAGTCTCAAACACAAAAAGGCTCCACTCACTTCACAAGCAAGCATTAAATCTGATTTGTGACAAACACCCAGTACAGACTGTAGATCAACACAAACAACTCAAAATTCTACCCCTCAAAAATAGAATCATTTTTAACAAAGTTAAGTTTGTTCAGAGAATTCTGTTGCACAATGCTCTGCCTTACTTGTGGTCACTGTTTACATATAACACTAAACATCTTATCTTATATCTTATATCTTATATCCTTCCCGTGCCGTTAGACGTCACATAGGGCTCGCAAAGTAGTTCGCCAATTTTTCCTGTCTTCAGCGAGTCTTTCAACCTCATCAAAGGATTTTATGCCTGTTAACTTGGCCTCTCTTAATAATGTCCTCTTCAGAGTTTCACGCGGTCTGCCTCTTTTTCTTCGGCCTGTTGTGTTCCACTTGATAGCTTGTTTTGGGATTCTCTGATCATTTCTTCTCATCAAGTGACCAACACTGAACATAGCCAGCGTTTAAAAAACTGTCTTCTTCCTAAACCCAGGATTGATCTGTACAAGAAAAGCCTTGCATACTCTGCAGTACAGCTCTGGAACACCCTCCCCTACCATTTAAAATCCATTGGTAATACTTCATCCTTTAACTCAAACCTGTTTCATTATTTACTTGCTTGTAATTATATGCCTCCATAGAATAACCAGCACTCTCTCAACCCATGACTCGCCAACCATCAAGTACTAAAATGACATAGTTCGAAAAGTAACTTGTTAGATATTGTTAGAAATTATTTTAATGTTTGTTAAAAAACATATGTTAGAAGATCTGTATTTACAATGTATTTTTGTTTATGTATATGTCTGTGGTTGTGTCCGTGAGAGCTATTTTATTAGGTTAATTACTTCTTCTCTTTTACTTTAAATGTAATAGTCAGATCTTACACTCTTTTGATATGCTTTTTCCTCATGTAATTTGTATACTTGTATTAAATCGAGTGTGTGGGAAGAATGAAAGATGGAGTGATGAAGGATAGATTGTAAGACGGGCCTGCGTGGCCAATTCTTTACCCTTTAAAAATAAAGATTATTCATTCATTCATTCATTGATTCATTCATTCATGCAGTTAATACACTCATTTGTTCTCTGTTCTCACATCAGTTAATATACTCATTTGTTCTCACATCAGTTAATACACTCATTTGTTCTCTGTTCTCATATCAGTTAGTATACTCCTTTGTTCTCACATCAGTTAATGCACTCATTTGTTCTATATTATCACATCAGTTAACACACTCATTTGTTCTTTGTTCTCACATCAGTTAATACACTCATTTGTTCTCTATTCTCACATCAGTTAATACACTCATTTGTTCTTTGTTCTCACATCAGTTAATACACTCATTTGTTCTCTGTCCTCGCATCAGTTAATACACTCATTTGTTCTCTGTTCTCACATCAGTTAATACACTCATTTGTTCTCACATCAATTAATGTACTCATTTGTTCTCACATCAGCTAATACACTCATTTGTTCTTTGTCCTCACATCAGTTAATACATTCATTTGTTCTCTGTTCTCACATCAGTTAATACACTCATTTGTTCTCTGTTCTCACGTCAATTAATGTACTCATTTGTTCTCACGTCAGTTAATACACTCATTTGTTCTCTGTCCTCACATCAGTTAATACACTCATTTGTCCTCACATCATTTAATACACTCATTTGTTCTTACATCAGTTAATACACTCATTTGTTCTCTGTTCTCACGTCAGTTAATGTACTCATTTGTTCTCATGTCAGTTAATACACTCATTTGTTGTCTGTTCTTAGACACTCATGTTGTCTGCTTTTGAACAATACACTCATCTGTTGTCTGCTCTTGGGCAATACACTTATTTGTTGTCTGCTTTTGAACAGTACACTCATCTGTTGTCTGCTCTTGGACAATACACTCATTTTTGTCTGCTTTTGAACAATACACTCATCTTTTATCTGCTCTTGAACAATACACTCATTTGTTGTCTGCTTTTGAACAATACACTCATTTGTTGTCTGCTCTTAGACAATACACTCATTTGTTGTCTGCTCTTAGGCAAGTTAATACACATATTTCCACTTGTCTCCCTTTGTTTTTTTTTAATTGTCTATAATCATTTTAATTCATTTCTGCAGATGTATATAAAATAAAACAAATTAATATGAACTCATACTGATATAAACTATTCAGTCTTGCAGATGTAAAAATTTCACATAAAGTCCACATTTGTGGATGTAAAATAATATAAAAATCCACTCTTGTGGGTGTAAAATTATGTAAAATCCACTCTTGTAGGTGTAAATTGATGTGAAATCCACCCTTTTAGGTGTAAAATCCACTCAGGGTGTAAAATGATGTAAAATCCACTATTATGAGTGCTGAGTGATGTGAAATCCACGCTTGTAGGTGTAAAATGATATGAAATCCACTCTTATAGGTGTAAAATAATATAAAAATCCACTTTTGTAGGTGTAAAATGATGTAAAATCCAATTCTGTATTTGTAAAATGATGTAAAATCTGCTCTTTATAAAATGTAAAATCCAGTCCTGTAGGTGTAAAATTATGTAAAATCCATGTAACATGTTAACATAAATTACTTCTGTTATCATGTCCAGGAAATGCTGCGGCTGAAGTACAAATTGTCATACTCACTGAATGGAGAGTTCATATCTGACAATGGAGATGTGGAGGGTATTCCTGTCCAGTAACGAATTGTTGAAACTGTATGTGTGGAAAATGAAGCTTTTAGATATCTATAAGATGTTATAGATGCACATAAGGTGTTATGTCTTACGTAAAACTATTTATGTTATTAATGAGCCAGTGGAATAAAATTATGTTTTTCTGTGACCAGACTTTAGTTCACTGTAAACCATTTCAGTTTCATATTTGTATGCTTCAGTTTATGTAAATATCAAGATCTTGTTTAAGAGGTATTTTTCTCTTTCACGTTTCTTAATGAGAGAGTAATTTCTTTCATTTAACATTATGTTAATGAGGAAGTAATTTCTTTCACTTAGCAATTAAAAATTCAGTTAAAATTCAGACTGAAGAAAAATGTTTATAGTAAATTAAATAAAAGCTAAGTAATAAATGGAGATGCTTTGAAAAGAGAAGACACTAAAGAAAAATTCAGAAATTAGCTAAAACCAAAGATAAACACAAGAGGGAATGAAGAACATAAAGGCATTGATGATAGATGGGAAGATAAAAAATCATTGTAAAGAACACAGCGGAAGTAAAGACCATAACTAAAAAAGGAATTGGTTCGATGAATTCTGCAGAGAGGCAGTCATAAAGAAAAGAAAAGCAAGACACATATGGTTGAATGATATGAACAACAAAACAAATGAGGAGAAGTACCACACACAATGTAAAGAAACTCGAAACGTTATTCGTCAACAAAAACGACAATATATGAAAGACATGGTAAGTGAGATGCAGACATGCCATCAGAATAAGAAAAGCAGGGAATTCTATAAAGAATTATGAACAGTAAAGCAACCTCTACAGAGCTTGAAGGATGGTAATGGAAACGTGAGAAGTAATGAAGAGAAAATCTGTACCAGATGGAAATAATACTTTGAAAAACTACTAAACTGTGAAGAACCTATAAACACATTACCATGCAAAGAAATACAGACTTGTGAACCTGAAATAGAGGAACCAGACTTAAAAGAAGTCATCTACAGTATCATGTTTCTGTGAAAAAATAGAGCAACTGGTTCAGATGGAATTGCTGCAGAACTGTTTAAGGAAGGAGATCTAAATCTACATGAACAGATATGTGCACTAATACAACAAATATAGAGAGAAGAAAAACTCCCTAGTGAGTGGAGAGAATCATTACTGATCCCAGTATTCAAAAAAGGCGATAAGAACAAGTGTGAAAACTACAGAGGAATATAATTACTACAAACAAGCTACAAAATACTATCTATTATACTTTTAAATAGATTAAAACCATGCAGCGAGAACATACTGGGAGACTGTCGAGCAGGTTTTAAGAAGAGTAGATCAACCACAGACCAAATATTTTATCTACGTCAAAGAGCAGAAAAGTACTGGGAATATGGAAAAGAGGTACATAATAACTTCATTGACTTCAAGAAAGCCTATGACAGCATAGATAGAAGTGGCTTATGAAAAATTATGAAAGAATTTGAGATACCTAATAAATTAATCAATCTAACCAGAATATGTATGGAGGATACACAAAATATGATAATATATAGAGGAAGAAAGTCAGAACCTATATCTATAAGAACTGGTTTAAAACAAGATGATACATTATCTACATTACTATTCAACCTAGTATTAGAAAAGGCAATCAGAAAATGGAAAGAAGAAAGCAGTACAAGCTAAAATACTAGGATACGCTGATGACATCGACCTGGTGGGGAAACTGTGCAAGAAGTCATCAATACCTGCATACATCTGAGAGATGTAGCACTAAAAGTGGGCTTAACCATTAACCAAAATAAGACAGAGTATATGAAGATATCAAGAGACCAGAGGTAGAATGATCCAGATTATATAAATGTTGGCGATACGATTATTAGGAAAGCAGAAACATACAAATATCTACGCACAACCTTCAACAAAAGCACCATAGTAAGCAAGGAAATTAAAAGCAGAGTACAGATAGGGAATAAAATATACTTTGCCTTGCAACACCTGTTAAAATCCAAAACCTTGTCCCAAAACACCAAAATAACAATCTACAAAACTATAATAAGACCAGCCATCATGTATGGATCAGAAACGTGGAATATGACAAAGAAGGATTAACAAAAATTGCAGATCTTTGAGAACAAGATCCTAAGAAGAATCTTTGGGCCTATAAAGGATACAAGCAGTAGAGAATGGAGAGCTAGAAAGAACACTGAACTGAACAGCTTATTTAAATCCCAACGAATTATCTTCTTCTTCTTCTTTATACGCACACTGACGATGGTGCATGGTACCCCGATTTTTGTGATGTGCCTTTTGGCTGGGTACATCGGACTTCAGCACCTTTCCTTGCTAGGGCAGACTGTGGTCTTGCTCGGAATGCCATGAAAACAGTGGTGTAGGCTGGCCTGGCCAAAACTTTGTTTTCCAGCCTCTAGTGGCTGTACTTAAGCGCCTTCTCCATGTCATATTCAGCATGCAACGCTGGCTTTGAGACAGTTCCATAAGGACACTCTGACTTTGGGATGAGGAATCTGATGAGTGCCCCAATGATATCCATTCCCCGCCACCTATAATCTGGTGGCTCTGTTTTGTTTACATCATTCTGATAGCCATTGTTGTAAAGACCCATAGGCTTGTCATGTCCTGGATTCATTGGTTTCACGTCAGATTTTCCTCATCCCTGCTGCCAATCTCCATGTCCCCATCAATCCACCAACCTGACATTACATTTTATAAAAATAACAATTACAATTAGTGTTGATTGGTACAGGTTTCTGGGCTACAGAAGTAGGTCAGAATTTTTAAGCAAACAGATCTATGTTCCCTGTCTCACAAAGACTATGTTAAGATAAGTGTGTTTTATGTTCCCTGTCTCACAAAGACTATGTTAAGATAAGTGTGTTCTTAACACAGTTCTTCCCAGGGGACCAACGAATTATAAATGTCTTGAAACTGAACAGACTACGCTGGCTGAGGCATGTAGAAAGAATGAAAGAGAACAGACAAATGAAAATGATGTATGCACAAGAGATGAGGGAAACAAGACCAAGAGATAGACCAAGACAGAGATGGAAAGACAGCATAGAAGAGGATATAAAAGAAATTGGCGTCACCAACTGGAGAGAGAAGATTAGGGACAAAGAGGAATGGAGGTGAACTTTATCTGCAGCAATGAGCCTTAATAGCTCGTAAAGCTGAAGAAGAAGAACATTATGTTAATGAGGAAGTAATTTCTTTCAGTTAACATTATGTTAAAAAGGAAGTAATTTCTTTCACTTCTCTCTCTCTCTCTCTGAACCTTAAGTGCCCAGGGCACATTAGGGCTTCCGCAAGGGTTTTCCACAAATGCCTGTCCTTCGCCTTTTTTTCTGCTGTTGCCCAGGTGAGCCCTCTATTGCTCAACATCCTTTCTGTTGTTCTTCTCCATGTCTCTTTTGGTCTACCCTTACTTCTGTTCCCCTGTGGTGTCCATCTTAGTGCTATTTTTGGTAGTGAGTTGTCAGTCATTCAGAGCACATGTCCCAACCATCGCCAGCGCCTTTCCTCAGTAATTGTTGTCAGTGGTTTCATCTGCATTTCTGCTAATAAGATGTTATTTCTTATGTTATACATATCTTAATCTTTCACTTAACATTATGTTAAAGAAGAAGTATTTCTTTCACTTAACATTATGTTAAAGAAGAAGTATTTCTTTCACTTAACATTATGTTAATGAGGAAGTATTTCTTTCACTTAAAATTATGTTAATGAGGAAGTATTTCTTTCACTTAACATTATGTTAATGAGAAGTAATTTCTCACTCTTAATGTTATCTTACTGAGGGAATATTTCTGTCACTTAACTCTTTCTATACTTCGCATAGAAAACAAGTTGAATTCTTTCCAGACTAAATGTTTACGAAGAATTAGAAAAATATTTTGGCCAAACACTATAAGAAATAACATCTTATTAGCAGAAATGCAGATGAAACCACTGACAACAATTATTGAGGAAAGACGCTGGCGATGGTTGGGACATGTGCTCCGAATGACTGACAACTCACTACCAAAAATAGCACTAAGATGGACACCACAGGGGAGCAGAAGTAAGGGTAGACCAAAAGAGACATGGAGAAGAACAACAGAAAGGATGTTGAGCAATAGAGGGCTCACCTGGGCAACAGCAGAAAAAAAGGCGAAGGACAGGCATTTGTGGAAAACCCTTGCGGAAGCCCCATGTGCCCTGGGCACTTAAGGTTCAGAGAGAGAGAGAGATGCTTCGCATCACACTGTGTGACAATCTGGCAGACACTTTTTCCCTTGTGTACACGTCATGTGCTGGTAATGAGTTGGGCTGTAAAAGTGAATTTAATCATACAGTGCTTAAAATCTGGCCAAAACTGGTTGTAGAATCGCTTCCGGCATGATACAAGCGTCAACTCGAGGTCCCACGTGTGAATTGAGAGCCATGTTGTGATACAAAAATTAATTTTTAAAATGTTTTTCTAAGCTTATGGGCCACCGCCCGTGGTGTTGCCATGTTATTAGTGTATTGTAGACTCTAAATTAACTGTAAATAAATAATTAATGTATATTTTATGTGCAGAAATGGTGTTTGTGTAAAATTCTATTCAATTTGGATATCACTGGACCCACTACAGAGAAAACTTGAGTGGGGTAAGAGAGAACATTTTTCATCATAATTTTTCATTTTTTATTCTCAAGTCTCCTCAATTCTTAGCTTGTTTTTCTGTTATATGCTAATATATTAATAAAAATGTTATTAGAAAAACCATATACAACTTTTCTTATTTAAAAAATGTATATGTCATATTGCGAATCAGACTATGCTTTTGTGATCTTTCTAAATGTGACAGCTGTCCCATTCCATGTTAAGAAATTTACCCCCATTGAGATGATCATTGGTCATTTGAGGGAAAAACCCCCAGTACACAAAGAGTTAATGCTATCTTAGTGAGGGACTTCTTCTTTCTTGAAACATCTTAACAAGGAAGCACTTCTCTCTCGTAACATTATCCTACTGAGAGAATATTTCTCATACCTACCAGCTGTTCATGAGAGAATGAGTAGGAGGAAGTTTTGTATAACTTGCATTGCCTGGTTCTGGTTTATCATGAAGGACATTAACTGATGCAAAGAAAAGCTCTGACCCAGAAGTACTAATTTGTATGTAGGAATTTATCATGATAGCCAGCATTTTGAGATGTGCTTTTCTTGTTCTGCAACTTTTGTAACTGTGTAATCAGAGACTAGCATCCCCGCACTCTGGGCATTCACATATGTGCCCTGCCTTCCGTTCTAACACCCACCGAAGTATGTGCCTGCTGATGGAGCCATTCACACACTGGTTGTGGGTGACATGCACTAAACCACTTCTTTTAGAAAAACATTCACTTCCCCTCTTCTCCTCCAATTCGATCAACCTCCTGATGTGATTGTCGTCATTCAGTCTGATGTTGTCCGCATATGCAGCCTATCCGAGGTGGCTCTTGCAATCTCCTCCTTGTCCATTTTTGGGGTTCCCTGAATTAATGCCATGCCTGCCAGCTTGTCTGCTTTCTCATTGCAATTTTTGTGCTGGAGTAAATGGTAGATATTGTGTATGTGTGCTTGTATTGCAGGTCAGCCAGACATGATAGCATCTAGGCAGGGATATGAATGAGTGAAAGACTGGCTAACTCAGACTAAACATATACTTTAAGCTAAATATAGATTACAATCATATACTTTAAGCTAAATATGGATTACACTCTCTACATCTGAGCAAGCCACAAAAAAAGATGCTGCTTTTGAAGTAAATTTTTTTTAGTTAAAGAAAGTTTCTTAACTGATTAGAATTTTGTGCTCCGTACAGTCTTTGTGATTGTTATGCGTGGTATGTATAGAGTCTTTGTGATTGTTGTGCTTTATATATATAGTCTTTGTGATTGTTGTGCTTGGTATATATATAGTCTGTGATTGTTGTGTTTGGTTTATATAGTCTTTGTGATTGTTGTGTTTGGTTTATATAGTCTTTGTGATTGTTGTGTTTGGTTTATATAGTCTTTGTGATTGTTGTGTTTGGTTTATATAGTCTTTGTGATTGTTGTGCTTTATATGTATAGAGTCTGTGACTGTTGTACTTAGTATATATAGTCTTTGTGATTGTTGTGCTTGGTATATTTAGAGTATTTGTGATTGTTGTGCTTGGTATATATATATATATATATATATATATAATACGATACAACCTAAGACACAGAAGAATGACAATAATACAGTGTTAGGCACTTGTAGGGAAAGATAATACCGACGTTGAAAAAGTAATGGAGAAAGAAGGAACTGACATGGTTAATCAGAACGGAGAAAGATTAATTGAAATATGTCTAACAGAGGGCATGGTCATTGAAGGCACAATATTGCCACACAAAGAGATACATAAAACAACGTGGATATCTCCAGATGATAGAACTAGAAACCAGATAGATCATTTTTGTATTAGAAAGCAATACAGAACATCTCATAGATGTAAGGGCTTATAGGGGTGCAGATGTCAACAGTGATCACAACCTGTGCATAGGGAAAATAAAACTAAAATTGAAAAGCCAACGCAAGAAATCGGTACACAGAAAGATAAACAGCCACAGCCTACAAGAAGAAAATACTAACAGTAATTTTAATCAGGAACTTGCCAATCATTCCAAAACACACAGTGAAGTTGAGGAGATAGGTATAGGTGAATTATGGAATTCTTACAGCACAGCCATAATCACAGCAGCAAAAGCAAGTGCTGGATTGAAAAACCAAATAGAAAAGCATGGATATCAGAAAAAACATGGAAGTATATACATGAAAGACGAGCAGTCAAATTAGACATGTTGAATGCAAAAACAGATCTTGGAAAAGATCTGGTGAAAGCAACATACAAAGAACTAGACAAGAAAGTAAAAAGTTCAGCTAGAAGGGATAAAAGAGAGTACATAGACAATATGATGAAAGAGGCAGAAAAAGTAGCAAAAACAGGAGACAGCAAAATTTTATATAACATACAAAAGAGGCTAACAGGTACTATTACATCTAAAGAAAGACCAATCCTTAGCAAAACTGGAACCCTATTAACATCAAATAAAGACCAAAAGCAAAGATGGGCTGAACACTTCCAAGAAATACTTAATCGATCACACCCAAAAGAATTGTTAAACCTTGAAACCGACTTACTAGCCCCACAACTAAATGTCAACCTAGATGAAATTAAATTGCATGAAATTGAAACAGCAGTGAATTTAATGACTAACAACAAAGCTGCAGGTGAAGATGAAATAAAACCTGAAATGCTAAAAGCTATCAGTAGTGACAACATGAGACAACTACAGAGAATGTTTAACAAGATTTGGAAAGAAGAAAAGGTCCCTTCTAACTGGAAAAAAGGAATCATTGTTAAAATGCCAAAAAAGGCAACCTTAGTGACTGTAACAATTGGAGAGGAGTAACCTTAATATCAGTTGTGTCAAAAGTATTTTGCAAGATCATTTTGAATAGACTTAAAGATATAGTGGATAAATGAGAGAAGAAGAAGCAGGATTTCGAAAAGGAAGAAGCTGTCTTGACCAGATCCTTACTCTAAGAATAATACTTGAAGAACATATTGAAAAGCAGAAACCATTAATACTGAACTTTATAGACTTAAAAAAGGCATTTGATAGCATACACAGAGATTCATTATGGAGAATTTTATGTCTATATGGAAAACCATCTAAAATTGTCAACATCATTAAGGACTTATATAATGGATATGTTTGTGCAGTCAAGACGGAATGAATGAATGGTTCCAGATTGAAACAGGTGTGAAACAAGGATGTATACTGTCTCCTTTGCTTTTTGGATTACAATAGACTTCATAATGAAAAAATGCTGCACAGGAAACACAGGTATTGACTAGGTACATGGGACCCAACTAGAAGATCTTGATTTTACTGATGACATAACTCTTATCAGTAACAATGTGAATTCCATGCAAGAATATACAGATATCCTGTCTTAACTGGCTAGCAAAATAGGACTTGAAATTAACAAGGACATAACAAAAATAATGAAAATTCCCCTTAATCAAAATGGAAAAATACACATAGAAGGGGCAGATATTGAAGAAATCAATCAATTTTCTTACCTTGGCAGATACATAGACCAAGATGGTGACACCAGAAAGGAAGTCAGAATCAGAATTGCAAAAGCAGCATCAATCTTCAAGAATCTTGAGAACATATGGAATTCAAAAGTTATTAGCACAAAAACCAAGTTAGGACTATTCAATTCAAATGTAATATCCACCCTCATTTATGCATGCAAAAGCTGGAAAACAACTAAAGAAATAGACAAGAAATTAGACTCTTTTGAAAACAAATGCCTAAGAAAATGCTCAGCATCAGGTGGAACGAATTTAAGAACAATGCAGAGATAAGACAGATGACTGAACAACAACCAGTCTCATGGGTGATCAGGAAAAGGAGATGGACATACATTGGTCACTTGATGAGAAGAAATAATCAGAGAATCTCAAAACAAGCTATCAAGTGGAACACAACAGGCCAAAGAAAAAGAGGCAGACCGCGTGAAACTCTGAAGAGGACATTGTTAAGAGAGGCCAAATTAACAGGCATAAAATCCCTTGATGAAGCTGAAAGACTTGGCGAAGACAGGAAAAATTGGTGAACTACTTTGCGAGCCCTATGTGACGTTTAACGGCACAGGAAGGATATAAGATATAATATATATATAATATCCCCCGTGTGGTACCCGGGATCTGCAAAGAATAGGACCACTGTACCCTACCATGCATGATCGTAAAAGGCGACTAAGGAGGGTTCAGCATAGGGCCAGCAACCCTATCTGGTAAAAAAACAATCAGACTGCTACAGAAACGGAAGCAAGGGAAAAAGCAAATGCAGGTGGAAGGAGAAATGCGTATCAGGAAACTGAGCCCATGAAGGTTGTGGATGAAAGCCAGCCACTGGAAGTCCCCAGCCCGACTGCAGACCTCCTGGAACCAAAACATAAGATGCAAATAGGCAGCTGGAATGTAAGAACACTAAACCAGACTGGAAAACTAGCACAAACCATCAAGGAAATGCACAGATATAAACTAGACATACTAGGAATACAAAAAGCAAGATGGACAGGACAAGGCAGAAGGAAATTAACAACACGGCACACAGAAGATACAATAATATGGTCAGGTAAAGAAGATCTTCATGAAGGAGGAGTAGCATTGATTATAACAAAAGAAGCATCAAGAGCATTGCTGAAATGGACCCCAATAAATGAGAGATTATTATATGCACGGTTCAACTCAAGATTCACGAAGCTGTCTATTATAGTTTGTTATGCACCAACAGAAGCAGCTGAAGAGGAATTAAAAGAAGATTTTTACAACAGCCTCCAAGCAACAGTAGAAACAATACCCAAGCATGATATGCTACTCATCTTGGGCGACTTCAATGCAAAAGTAGGTGAAGGAAATGAAGATAGAAGAAGAATCATGGGAAGAGAAGGAATTGGAGAAATAAATGAAAATGGAGAAAGACTGTGCAGTTTCTGTGAAGAAAACATGATGACCATCGGAGGGACAATTTTCCAACACAAAAACATCCATAAGGTGACTTGGAGGTCACCAGATAAAACCACAGAAAACCAAATTGATCACATACTAATTAACAACAAGTGGAAACGGTCACTACAAGATGTGCGAGTAAGGAAAGGAGCAGATGTAGGAAGTGATCACAACCTTCTGGTAGCAAAAATAAAACTAAAATTAAGGAAAGCCAAAATCGGAGAACACAGAAAGTTACATTTTGATACAAGAAAACTGATAGACCAGCAAACAAGAAATGAATTCTCATTAGTACTTAAGAACCGCTTCAGTGTCCTATAAGACAAAGCAGAAATGTCCATATTAGAGTTCAATAAAACACTACAGGAAACAGCAAAAGAGGTGCTGGGATATCGGAAAAGGAGAAAAGAGGAATGGATAAGCGAGACCACATGGGAAAAGATAGAGCAAAGAAAAGAAATCAAGGGAAAATTACTGAACACCAAATCACAACGGCTTAAAGAACGAGTTTTAAGTAATTATGCACAAAAAGACAAAGAAGTGAAGGAATCATGCCGTCAAGATAAACGTCAATATTATGACAACTTAGCAGAAACAGCAGAGAAAGCAGCATATACAAATGACATGAAAACCATATATAAAATCACAAAGCAGATGACAGGTAACTTCAACACAAGATGTGAAAGTGCAGTAAGAACACAAAATGGACAACTGGTCAGTGGAGAAAGAGAAAAAATTGAAAGATGGAGGGAACACTTTAATACCCTACTAAACAGAACACAAGGAGCACAAACAATAGACATACCTGAAGCAAAAACGGAACTAAACATCAATACAGTACCAATAACAATAAATGAAGTAAAGGAGGCGATAAAGAAGCTAAAATCAGACAGGGCACCAGGTGAAGATGAAGTGACTGCTGAGATGTTGAAAGCAGAAGAAATAGAAACACCAAAACAACTTTGCCGGATATTACAACAAATTTGGGATTTACAAAAAGCCCCAGAGGAGTGGAAAACTGGTCTTATAGTAAAACTACCAAAGAAGGGTGACCTCAGAGATTGCGGGAACTGGAGAGGCATTACCCTACTGCCACTCACCAGTAAAGTATTTTGCAGAATAATCATCAACAGAATTGTACCAACACTTGAGGAAAAACTTCGGAAAGAGCAGGCAGGATTTAGGAAAGGAAGATCATGCATAGACCACATATTTGTACTTAGACAAATATTAGAACAGGCAAATGAGTGGCATAGTACAACATATGCATTATTCATAGATTTTGAGAAAGCCTTTGACAGTGTCAACAGAGATGCACTGTGGAAAATCCTAAGATGGCATGGCCTCCCCCATAAAATAGTAAATGTAATCAAAGCCCTATACAAGGGTTTTCAGTGCAAAGTTATCTGTGGAGAACATACCTCCAGCAGCTTTAGGGTACAAACAGGAGTGAAACAGGGATGTGTACTATCACCAACATTATTTATCTTGGCAGTAGACTGGTTAATGAAGGAGGCAACATCAGACAAACGCAGAGGATTACAATGGACCCTTGACACAGTGCTGGAGGACCTTGACTTTGCGGACGACATTTGTCTATTATCAAGCAGTCACAAAGATATGCAAGATAAAATAAACAAGCTAACTCAGAATGCAAACAACATAGGACTAAAGATCAATGTAGGAAAGACAAAGTTAATGAAGCAAAATGTGAACAACAGAAATGTACTCAGAGTAGATAACAAGTTAGTGGAGGAGGTCAACGAATTTGTATACCTTGGCAGCAGAGTAGTAGAAAATGGAGACAGCACAGAGGACATCTACAGCAGACTTACTAGAGCAAACCAGGCTTTTGCAATGCTGCAGAATATATGGAAATCAAATAAACTAAGCATAAATATAAAAATCAGGATATTTAAGAGTAATGTTCTAAGTGTACTACTCTATGGAAGTGAATGCTGGAAAATCACCAAAACCATAGAAAACAAGTTGAATTCTTTCCAGACTAAATGTTTACGAAGAATTAGAAAAATATTTTGGCCAAACACCATAAGAAATAACATCTTATTAGCAGAAATGCAGATGAAACCACTGACAACAATTATTGAGGAAAGACGATGGCGATGGTTGGGACATGTGCTCCGAATGACTGACAACTCACTACCAAAAATAGCACTAAGATGGACACCACAGGGGAGCAGAAGTAAGGGTAGACCAAAAGAGACATGGAGAAGAACAACAGAAAGGATGTTGAGCAATAGAGGGCTCACCTGGGCAAGAGCAAAAAAAAAAAAAAGACGAAGGACAGGCATTTGTGGAAAACCCTTGCGGAAGCCCCATGTGCCCTGGGCACTTAAGGTTCAGAGAGAGAGAGAGAGATATATAATATATATATATATATATATATAGTGTCTTTGTGATTGTTGTGCTTGGTATATATAGAGTATTTGTGATTGTTGTGCTTGATATATGTAGAGTATTTGTGATCGTTGTGCTTGGTATATATAGAGTATTTGTGATTGTTATGCTTGGTATATATAGAGTATTTGTGATCGTTGTGCTTGGTATATATAGAGTATTTGTGATTGTTATGCTTGGTATATATAGAGTATTTGTGATCGTTGTGCTTGGTATATATAGAGTATTTGTGATTGTTGTGCTTAGTATATATAGAGTATTTGTGATTGTTGTGTTTTATATATATGGTATTTGTGATTGTTGTGCTTTATTTATATATATATATTATATATATATATATATATATATATATATATATATATATATATAATATATATATATAGTGTCTTCATGAGTATTGTGCTTCGTTTATATAGAGCATTTGTGATTGTTGTACTTGATATATATATAGAGTATATGTGATTGTTGTGCTTGATATATATAGAGTCTTTACGTTTAGTGACTGAGTTTTCATGGTACTTGTTCGGGAACTTGCCAGAAAAATTTTCTGTGGAGCTGTTGTTTGATTATTAATTTAGTTTAGAATGTGTTAAATCTTTTTTTTTTAATGTCTATATTCTATTCAGTACGAATAAAACTTCCATGTAGATTATGTAAAATTTATATTTACTAAAGTGAACTCCATAAACGCAGACACCAAAGATGTGATATGATATGAAAATCTGTCTGCTGTATAGTATGAAATAGTTTTGTGTGTATAATAAACCTTGAACTAAGCATCATTTGTTTCATGAATTAACTGATAGTGCTCCACATAGTAATAATGTAACATAAGTCTGACTTTGTCAGTATGGCCTTAAATGATATTATCACACTGACTTTAATGTATTAAGATCAGAGTGACTGAAAACTTGATCATTTCTGTCTGTGTTTTATAAATGTTGAAAAAAATGAATAAATAGTCATTTTTCTCTAGTTTCTTTCTTTTGTTTTTTTTTTTTTTAAGTTTCTAAAAATTTTAAAACTGGCATGTGACAGTACACTAATCTACTGATTTTCAGATCAACATACATCATGGATGAACTTTTTATAACATGACCTCACGTACAACACAGCAGATGTTTTTAGACCTAATAAAGTGTTATGAGCAAAAGAGTGTATTTTAAAATCATGGGTGATGTGTACAGGTTTGTACAAGGTAGTGCTGCTATTGTGTGTGAGAATCTTTCACATGTTGATGTTTCTAACAAAAGATCTACAAGCTTAACTTGTGAGAATCTTTCACATGTTGATGTTTCTAACAAAAGCTCTACAAGCTTAGCTTGGCATTAACAAATGATCTTATTTATGTACATTTCAGATACAGTACACATTTTGTTCTCAAAATTCTTAGTATTTATATGTCTGTCACGTTTTCTCCTTGTTTGTTTTATAGTATCACATGTTCGTTGGTCTTTCAGAATGTGGTTTCAGGTTATGTTTATATGTTGTGTTGGTTTCCTTTCAATAGAAAATTGAACATAATATGATAAGATGGGGCAAGAATCTATGAAATACAATATTTAAGAATAAATGATGCACAACATTAGATTAAGAAAAGAAAGAATGTTCCAGATTAGTAGTCACATAGACTAACTGAATAAAGTCCATGTCAACTTTTTGCCCATCTCTCCTTTTAAATTAAGTTTTTGAATGTCAATGCTCAGTCTGTGTTGTCACATTCATGTTATTCTTCATGTTGTGTTGCTGTGAGTCTATTACAGTTCTTTCTCCTTCTCTTATTCTCCCAGGTTCTGCTGGCGCCCATACATCTTCATGTTCTGTCAGTCATACAGTTTCATGTTTGTGATTTACTGACTGTTTATCTCTGCATATCTTTACTATTGGTTTCTTATTTTCTGAAGTGTTCCTCTTATTTTATCATTTAATACACTGACATTGAAGGACAAACTAATGTAACACTAGAACACAATTTGAGATATACAGTGGGTTATTTCACATTCAATTATAAATATTTCTTTACTAAACATCTTTTTTTTTTTCCCTTAAAAGTTTTGTTTCACATAACAGTTTGGTTATGCATTAAAATGGCAACCAAAACCTTGCATCATGACAGTTGTATTTGTGAATTTATATATATAAGTGCACTACTGGCAACTTGCTAGGGATCACTTGGACAAGTACACAGAAGGACTTTAAAATAGTAATGTAATCAAGGTCAAATGACATAATTTAAATTACTGAGATTTACTGAAAGGAATACAAAACCAATAAAGTAAGAGAACACAGTTTTATAGGATCAGACCTTGAAAAAATCGTAGACAAAGCACTTTAGGGAGATGTGAGAGAAAGAAAAATCACAAGACAATTACCTGGGATTCGAACATGGATTCTGGTAGGACGAGCAGCCGTCTAGCCACGAGAGAACAGTGTAATAACCATCTACGCCAATTAGCACCTCCAAAAAAAGGTGTTCATTAGTCATTAGTAACTGTTCAGTAGACACAAGGGATCGTGACACCTGGAAAGAAGCAAGGTCGTGACACAGAAATTCCATAGCTTAGATTCAGTCTCTCTAGCAGGTACTAACTTTTAGACAAACATACACATGGTCTCCTGCCATGTCAGGTGCATACTTGAACAACAATAACAAATGAACGAACTTGATCTAAAATTCTACTGAATAATCTAGAGAAAACCATCTTGGAAGGGTACATAATGGGAAAAAAGAAAGAGAGGAAGACCAAGACAAAGATAGCTGCAAGACATCGTTGATGATCTGCAAATGCATCAGCAGCAGGCCATCTCACTCATAACCAAGAGGCCTACAGGAGTGCTGTTAGGGAGGCAAAGTTCCGCAAGGGACATGCAAATGAATGAATGAATGAATCCTACAAAACTGTGTTCTCTTACTTTACCGTATGAAAGCCTCGTTTCCTGATTATAAAAATAAAATTGCTCACAAAACCAATAAATACACAGAAACATGTCAGACAGCTGTGGTGGGCTCCAAAAGGTGCCCTAAAATGCCACACATGAATAATTAATGTATAAGTCTATAAAACTATGTATACAACTATACACAAAGCCACTACAGTAAAGCTGTGATAACAAAATGTATAAACTAGGAAATAAATAGGAACAGTTTTATTACTTAACGAGCACACAATTGTGACATTTCAGTGTGAACTTTAATCATACAAAAACACACAGGACGAAGAAATAGAGAGAGAAGACAAAATGTAAATTCACAAGAATGATATGTAAAAAAAAAGAACAAAATGAATGGACCACTTAGTGGTGACTTGTAAGAAACTGTGGCTTATAAGAGGCTGTGTTCAGAAGTGCACATGGTGGAGTGTAGAGAATATTTAAGTGGAGACTTGTGATAGGCAGGTAGTAAATAAGGAATGGAAGAAGGGGAACCATGGAAAGAAGATGTCCCTAATCTATCCCTATTAGCATACAAACAGTAACCAAATCTTAAGGACATCCTCATCCATAGCCACCTGAAGTGGAACCTTACATATGTTGGCATCAGAAAATGTAACCACCCTTACTGTGTTACCTGCTTTGTAGTCTGGGAAATGAAAATAATCATCTTTTCCAAAGTTATCTTCACTCTCCATGAGGGATTCACATCCAAACACCGTAATGTGATATATGCCACTGTGTGCAAAAGATGCTGGATAATTTATATTGGTGAAACTGGTCTCAAATTAGGTGACTGCATGTATGATATCACCCAGCATGCTTCGAAACCAGTCCCCAATCATTTCAATGGCCCCAACGACAGAGGCAAATCTGATTTTCTGGTAACAGCCATCAAACAATGTCACACAGATGACAAAAACCACCTAGCGCTTGAGAACAGCTACATTCAGGAATATGGGATGCTGGCATTATATATATGGTTTGAACTTACAATTCAGCTACACCTAACATTTCCCCTCTTCCATATTCAGTCCCTCTGCACTAAGTTCCACTCCTTTCTCACTTGTAACACATAGTTCAGAACCTCCTCACAGCATCAGATTACAACACCTTTACCCAAACTATAATCACCTATTCCACCTTCTCCCAGCTAGATTACTATTGTATCACTCTCTCCCCTTTCCATGGTCCTCCCACCCCTCCTTCTTTATGACCCACCTATCACAAATCACAAGTCTCCATTTAAATATTCTCTTCACTCCACCATGTGCATTTCTGAACACAACCTCTTACAAGCCACAGCTTCTTACAAGTCACAGCTAAGTGCTCCATTCATTTTATTTTATTATTTTTTCCATTCCTATTTTTACATAGCATTCATGTGAATTTATATCTTCCCTCTCTATTTCTTCATCCTGTGTCATTTTGTATGATTAAAGTTCACACTGAAATGTCACAACTGTGTGCTCACTAAGTAATAAAGCTGCTCCTACTTTTTTTCCTAGTATATACATTCTAAAATGCCACATTATTTTCAATGTAAAGCATCCAAAAAATGCCACAAAATCACATCCAAGAGTGCTAAAAAGAAAACCAATGGGTCGTTAATACCTTGCATGACCTCCCCCCTTACTCTGACGACATCCTGATAACACTTCCTCACACTACAGATGATGTTTCTGATATACTGCTGTGGAATTCTTACCTAGTCTTGTTGGAGGGTGTCTGCCACCACTTTAAGGGTATGAGGCTGCTATGTTCTGACTCACACAGCATAAGCAAGCATGTTCCAGATGTGCTTGTTTGGATTTAAGTCTGAAGATTGAACTGCCCAGTCCAGGCCCTCAATGATGGCTTTGGCTTCTAGGTACTGGTCTACTAGTCTGGCACAATGAGGCCTTGCATTATCTTCCATTAAAATAAACTCAGGACCAATGGCATCAGCATATGGTCTGACACAAGGGTTGAGGATTTCTCTGCATCCATCCAAGAGTTTGTTTGGTAATAGTTTCCATCAAGCGTTGGTTCATTATGATGCGGTTTCTGCCACATAGTTCAGATTTTCTAACAGCACCCTTAATTTGTCCTAGCTACAGCAATCTACTGAACATACTGAAATGAAAAATGAGTGATAAAAGGCAGTATGTAAGAAAGGTCTTACACTTTGAAAATCATTCATTTATTCATTCACTTGAGTTAATTCCTCTTATTCTGTCATTAGTCGTCAAACTTCACTCGGTAGAGTTTCATCTCTAGGCCAATCACTTGTCTCATAATTATAATGTTTCTGATACTACCTCCTTCTTTCTCTTCTATCATAGTTACATTGCTCACCTGTTCCTCATCTTACACTCTCTAATCCAGTTTTCTTTATAAATTTTCCATATTTACGATTCATACATACTATTCTCTTCCACTTTAATCTCCACACTCATTCGAATATTTTTTGTTAACTTTTATCTTCTTCTCTGCCGCTTTGAACTTCTCACTCATCTTATCCTCTGCCTCTGTTAACTTCTACTTACTCATCATTTTCTCTGCCATTTTTAACTTCTACTCACTCATCATTTTCTCTGCCATTTTTAACTTCTACTCACTCATCATTTTCTCTGCCACTTTTAACTTCTACTTACTCATCATTTTCTCTGCACTTTTTAACTCCTACTCACTTATCATTTTCTCTGCCACTTTTAACTTCTCACTCACTCATCATTTTCTCTGCCACTTTTAACTTCTACACACTCATCATCTTCTCTGCCACTTTTAACTTCTACTTATTTTGTGAGCCTTACTTTTCTTTGTTCTTCTTCTTTTCATCTTAGCCTTCCTACTTTTCCATTACTCATAACATCTCTCAGAATCCGTACTTCCCTCACCATCTACAGAATCCATACTCCCCTCACAGTCTACAAAATTCATACTCCCCTCATTGTCTGTAGAATCTGTACTTCTCTCAATGTCTACAGAATCTGTACTTCCTTCACTGTCTACAGAATCTGTACTTCCCTCACTGTCTACAGAATATGTACTTCCTTCACTGTCTACAGAGTCTGCACTTCACTCACAATCTATAGAATCCATACTCCACTCACTGTCTGCAGAATCCTTACTCCCCTCATTGTCTATAGAATCTGTACTTCCATCATTGTCTACAGAATCTGTACTTCCCTCGCTGTCTATAGAATCTGTACTTCCATCACTGTCTATAGAATCCATACTCCCCTCACTGTCTGCAGAATCTGCACTTCACTCACACTATATAGAAGCCATACTCCTTTCACTGTCTACAGAATCTGTAGTTCCCTGGCTGTCTACATAATCTGTAGTTCCCTGGCTGTCTACATAATCTGTACTTCCTTGGCTGTCTACATAATCTGTAATTCCCTGGCTGTCTACAGAATCTGTAGTTCCCTGGCTGTCTACAGAATCTGTACTTCCCTGGCTGTCTACAGAATCTGTACTTCCCTGGCTGTCTACAGAATCTGTAGTTCCCTGGCTGTCTACAGAATCTGCACATAACTCACTGTCTACAGAATCCGTACTCACCTCACTGTCTACACCCTTCTTTCTTCTTACAATAGATCTTAAGCCTTTTATCTTTCTCCTTCCTCTCTCTTTCTTTCCAAAGTTCATACTAGTTTCATTGTCTGGCTTATCTACAAATCATTACTGGAGTCAAAAAATTTGCTTGTGTCCTTTCATCTTCTGATCTAAAATTCAAAACCCTTATTCTTCTCAATTTCTTTTTTCCCATTGTCCCCTTAATCCTGCCAATAGTGTATTATCCCCAGAGGAAGAGAAATTTCATCACTTAGATTTAGTCTATATGCAGGTACCAAATTTTTGAAACATACACTTGATCCGCTGCAAATGTTTAGTGCACGCTGGATAAAAATAAAAACAAACACTTTTTTACGTAAAGGTATTTTCAGTTTATGGTTTCAGGCTCATATTTCTACAAATAGGAAACATTGAGACTACTTTCGCATGGTACACTAATAGAACACAGTATTTATGGTTTTACCTTGAAAAAATCATAGACAAAACACTTTTAGGTGCGTGAGGGAAAAAAGAAAAGACAAGAGAATTACCTGGGACTTGAACCACAGACTCCAACAGGATGAGCAACTGTCTAGCCACAAGGGTGTGCATTAATGAATTTAGATACTTCACAACCCCGAAAAAAGGTGTTTAATAGCGAAGCTATCAATGTCTGGCTGAAAATCATGACACTCGGAAAGGAAATGAGGTCATGACACTGACAGTCAATGGGTTAGATTCAGTCTCACACAAGTACCAAACCTGAGACACAAACATACACATTGTCTCCTGCAAATGTCTAGTGCAAACTGGACAACAGTAACAATAATTAAACAAATACTTTTCTACAGAAAGTTCTTTGCTATCAACTACCTTTTTCTGGCAGGGGGTGCAAGACAGCTAAGTTAATTAACGTACTGTTCTCTTTGCTGCCTGTGAGTGCCTCCCTACTGAGAACATTTGTGGAGATGTACGCATTCATTGTGCACTGATCACTTTTTTTGTCATTGTGCATGGACATGATGTGGAATGGTTCTTGTGTTCTGTAGAATATAGATGCCATTGACATAGGCAGCAGAACAATTATGAGATATTCTCATTTGCTGTGATGCCAAAACCATTCTGAACAGAACTATTCTTTTCATTTTTCCAAAAGCTACCTTTGTCATTGTCATCCTGGTTCTGATTTATTTCAATACACCTGCCATCAAACATTATGACTGTGTCTAAATATTTGTATCTATTGATCTATCTCAATATCTCCCCAGGGCTATGATTCTGCATTATGGTATTTTCTTTTTCATGGATTTCCTTGTGTTTTAACTCCTTTTTTTGTGCTTTCTTCTATTAAAAAGGAAGATAGAGGTGTATGGTGCAGTTTTACAAAGTGAGGGAGGGAGTGAGTAAAGTGAGAAAAAACGAATACAAAGTATGAGAATGTATAAATGAAAAACATGCAACATCCGATATTTCGGCATGAGCCTTTTTCGAGGATTACATGCACAAACGAGACACACACACACACAAAAAAAAACGAAGAACTTATCTCAGTGTGGCCTCCTCCAAAGGTAAACAGCAGAGAAGTGTGTGTCTTAGAAGAACTAAGTGGACCAACAAAGGATACCCGATAGAGCCAATCATAAAGAAGAGGTGGAGAGAGAGGAGGAAAATAAGTGGTAGAAAGGGGTGGGGGGAAAGGCCATAGAAACATGATAGCCGCTAGAGAAGAGCTTGGCAGTTAAAAACATACTGTTTCGCCATCTCCATCTCCTCCAGACCGAGCCTGATACACGTGAACTTTTTAGGGAACCCCCACTGGTAGCCTACAGACGAGACAAGAACCTCAGGGACCTTTTAATTCGTAGTCATCTTAAGATAGATGACACTTTTTATGGTACCAGACGTTGCGGACGCCGTAGATGCAACACTTGTCCATTTGTTGTCAAGGCTAGCCAGATCTCCTTTCCTAAGTCCACATTATCAGTTCAGGAGGGTTTCACTTGTACTTCACGCAATGTTATTTATGCTATTATGTGCAAATGTTGCGGTTTGAAGTACATAGGTGAGACTGGCTTACGCTTAGGAGATCGATTTCGCCAGCATCTCAATGATATTTCTAAGAGGGCCTGGACACCTGTGGCTAAACATTTTTGCCTTGGTAACCACAGGGGAAAACAGGACATTTCTGTTAGTGGGATCTGCTCTTGTTCTGCTGATGTACGATCTCGCAGGGTCCTAGAAAAGTGACTTATTTTCCAGACTGGCTGTCTCCACCCAGCTGGAATTAACAATGTCTTCAGCTTTCTGTAACTTATTTAGTTTTCCACTCCCCCCCCCCCTTTTTTTTACTCTACTTTCTTTCTCCTAGCTACACCTTCCTACTTCCACCCTCTTTCCTTCTTTGGCATCATATTGGTGGTTATAGGGTCTTGTCCTATTCACCAGTTTCACATTTTCTCCCTGCAGGTGTTTATGTTCTTCTTTCATTATCTCTTCGTTTCACCCCCCCCCCCCGACACCTTCTTCTCTAGTGGCTATCATGTTTCTATTGCCTTTCCCCCCACTCCTTTCTATCACTTGTTTTCCTCCTCTCTCTCCACCTCTTCTTTACTATTGGCTCTATCGGGTATCCTTTGTTGGTCCGCTTGGTCATTCTAAGACACACACTTCTCTGCTGTTTACCTTTGGAGGAGGCCACATTCAGATAAGTTCTTCGTTTTTTTTTGTGTGTGTGTGTCTCGTTTGTGCATGTAATCCTCGAAAAAGGCTCACGCTGAAATATCAAATGTTGCATGTTTTTCATTTATACATTCTCATACCTTCTATTTGTTTTTTCTCACTTTACTCACTCTCTCCCTCACTTTGTAAAACTGCACCATACACCTCTGTCTACCTTTTTATTTTAACCAGTTTTACTGCAGTCGCCATCCCTTTCTTCTATTACTTTGTTTAGCAGTTTTTGTAAAGTTTTCCTATTCTCTGCTATCAGTACTGTGTCACTTGCATATATGATGTTGTTTTACTTTCTTTCCTCCAATCTTTACTCCATCGATTTTCTTGATTTCTTTCACTGCATAAAGAGAATAGGTCTAGAGACAGAACACATCCTTGCCTCGCATCTTATTTGTTGGAACTTGCTGATCGTACTGTCCACTCTTATTGCTGCCATTTGTTGCTGGTTTATAATGGTATATGTCTCTATTATCTGTAGGTCTCTTCCATCATTTCCCAGTTTATCAAGCATCTTAAAAATTTCTTTATGTCTTACCCTATCAAACGCTTTTGTGTAATCTATGAAGCACACGTAAAAATCTCTGTCATTTCTAGTGATTGCTTTATAAATGTGAAAATTTCACTTTTTGTCCCTTTTTCCTCTACAAAGCCACACTGTTCTTCCGATATTTCTGGTTTAATCTTGTTTCTCATCCTCATCATTATAATTCTTAGAAGTATCTTAGTGATTTGGCGTGATCATCACCATATGATCAGGGGACCGATCACACTGAAAAGCTCCTGCTTTGGAAGTATACTGTTCAAAAAAAGAAATACAACACTACTGCAGTTGTAATGGACACCAAATTTCAAACTTGTATCAAAATTTTATTTTATGGAATTAATGTTTCAATCTTGGCATGAAGAAACTTTAAGACTTTAACAATGGTTTGGACTTTTATTCTTTGTGACTGACACCTCCGTTTCAGTAAGGTGTATGGAATCCTCTGGCCTGTATCAGAGAATGACATCTCCTTTACATGGATCCGATTAGCCGTTGGATCTGTTGTTATGGGATTGCTGCCCACTCTTCCCACAGTGCAAGAGACAACTGTTGGAGATTGGTTGGCACAACATACTTCTCTGTTGAGTTCATCCCATAAAATTGGGTGCATGTCTGATGACATAGATGGCCACAGAATGGTGTGGACATTATTGTCAGTGAGGAACTTGGTGGTGAGTTGTGTCACATGAAGTCAAGCATTATCCTGCTAAAAAATTGACCCTGGTGCAGCCAGAAGTGGAAGGACGTGAGGACAAATAATTTCAGTGACATATCAGGCATTCAGGAGTCCTTCAGTTTGCACCAGAAGTTGATCGTCCCCAACACCAGTACCTGGTGGTGGAGGACCCTCATCCATGCAGTTCTGGGTGTAGCGCTCATGGACTCTGTAGTAAACTCTTCTCCATCTATCATGTCGCAGGAGCAGAAAGAATGATTCATCATTAAACCAAACCCTTCTCCAATCATTCGCAATTGTCCATTGATGATGCTGGTTCACCCACTGCAGTCAGTTCTGGCCATGCCGGTCCATAAGAACAGGACCTCTGTAAGTTCTTCTAGCCAAAAGATCAGCATTGTGCAGCCGGTTCCTGACCGTTTGATATGAAACTCAATGAGCTGGTGTCATTGACTGGACTGTTGACGATGCAGATGCAAATCGATTCCTGAGGTGACGCAGCTGTATGGAGTGGTCTTTGGCAGGAGTTGTGACTATGGGTCTTCCACTGCGCGGCCGGTCTGCAACTGAGTCAGTTTCTTGAAATCATCTCCAAAGGTGGCTAATGGTGCTTCTAACCACATTAATTGTCTGGCCACTACACTTTGTGACCGTCCAGTCTGTAAAAGTCCAATGATGATGAGTCGATGTTCTGTAGTGAGATGAGCCACACTTGCGCTTTGAATTTTCAAATGAATTGATTCAAGGACCATTAATCTTTTATAAGCATTTAATAACATGGTCAGTGAGTTTTGTGTTCAGTAAGTTTCATGGGATTCTCCTGAACATGTCATGAGTTATTGTCAAAAATGCTGTTTTGACTAGTGTTGCTTTACTGTGTTCATGAATCATTTACTGAGTACAATTCAGGTCAGCACGTGAAGCTGATGTCCAAATGAATGTTTCAGGCAATTTGCCCTTGTCTGATAGCAAACTTCAGTTTAAATCGCAACATCCAACATCGTATTTATTGCGTTTCTTTTTTTAACAGTATTTAACAAAGATTAACTTTGTTAAGTCTGCTGGTGCTTCTCTTATGTGATATATTGCATTTAACAGTTCTGTGAATTTGTCAGTTCTGAAATTTTATCATTTCTATAGTGATGTTACCAGGCCCTGTAGGTTTGCTGGTTTTCATTTATTTCAGTGCATTTCTGACTTCATCCATGAAGAGTGGTAGGCCTTACTTCTTTCCTCTAGTTGTAGTGTGGTCATCTTTAACATCATTATACCACTCTCTAATATACTCTGACCATCTAATTAGAATGTTGTCCCTTTCCATGATTATATTTCCTTCCTTGTCTGTCAGACAGCTTGATCTTAAGACAGATTTTGGTTTAATTAGTTTCTTTATTCTCTGATGGACATTACAACAGTATACAATGTTTCTATCTCTCTGCATTTCTTATCTAGATACATTTCTTTAGCTTCATTATATTTTCTTATGACCTCTTTGTTGACCTTTTCATGCTGCTCTATGTTATTATTCAGTCTTGTTTTGTCCATTAAATCAAGTACTTCATTTGTCATCCAGTGCTTCCGTGCCACACCACTCTATTTCTGACAGTGTGACTTGGCCTGCTTCTGTATTCTGGAATAGTATTTCCAGGTCTGTTAGTGCATCATATATGTTTTTCACTCCTGTGGTGAATTTTGCTCTACTTCTTCTTTCTGTAGTCCGAGATTATCTACTCTTCGTGTTCGTTTCCCACTTTTGCATTCAAGTCTCCCATTACAGTAGTGACTTCTACAGGTTTGCACTACTTTCTGGCTTTGTTTTCATCATAAAGTGATTCAAATTCTTCATCTGTGCTTTCTGTTGTTGGAGCATATACTTGAATGATGTTAATGTCAATAGGTCTACCTTGTACTTTCACCAATAGTACTCTGATATTGTCCAGTATCCCTTTATTGCATTTGATGCTATTGAGCTGTTATTGCTACCCCTTTCGAGTGCTCTTCTCCAACTGAATGTATGGTTTTATGATTATTCATTGTTGTTAACACTGCTATTGGCAATAAGAAAGAGAGTTCTAAGATGCTATATAAAATCATTTCTATTTTATACAAGTGAAACATGGACTATGAATAAACAATTAGAACAACGAATAAAGGCTACTGAAATGTGGTTCTTAAGAAGGATGCTTTTCATATCATGGGCAGTCAGAGAGACAAATGAAGAATAATTACAGCAAGCAAAAGAATATCTCAAACTAATGCCATACATAAGAAAAAGATGATCAAAGTTTCTCAGAAATATCAGCAGACATATCAGTCATTTGCATGTCCCTAGCTGAACTTTGCCTCCCTAACAGCACTCCTGTAGGCCTCTCAGTTGTAAGCAAGATGTCCTGCTGCTGATGCATCCATTTACAGATTATCAACGATGTCTTGCAGTCATCTTCATCTTGGTCTTCCTCTCTTTCTTTTTCCCATTATGTACCCTTCCAAGATGGACTTCTCTAAATTCTCATGATGTGTCCAAAATATTTAAGTTTTCTCTCTTTAATCCTCTTTACTACCTAGCCTTCTTCAATATTAAGTTCTTGTAGTATGGATATATTTGTTCTTTTTTGTGTCCATGATATCTGAAGAACTCTTCTGTAGCATTTACATTCAAAGGCATTTATGTGTTTCTCAGCTGGTTTGTCAAGTGTCCAGGTCTCACAGGCATATGTTGTGATGGGAAAGATGCATGCCCTTAAAAATCTTATTTTTGTAGTTCTGTCTGCTCCTCTCCACAGATTCTTTAGTTGTTTTACTTTCTGAAGAACGATAGAAGTCCTCCTTTTAATTTACCTCATTTAATCTCCATTATTAGTTAGTAGTGATCCAAGATGTGAAGCATAGTCCATGAATAAGAGAATACAGTGAGAAATGGAGGCCATGGAAATGTGGTTCATAAAGAGGATGTTGAAGGTACCAGGGACAGCTAAGAAAACCAACAAAGAAGTCTTAAGAGAGGCTGGAGTTAAAAGGCAAATTACAGCAAAGATCAGAGCAGACAAGCGAGATTTGTAGGACGTTTTCTGAGAAGAGGAAAATTGGAACACATTGTGGCAAATGCAAAATTTGAGGGAAGAAGAGACAGAGAGAGAAGTTACTGGATGGGCTGTCAGTGTGGCTAGGAAGAAAGTCACCTGCGGATCTCATAATCAAGTCTAAAGACAAGTAATTGTGGAGAAAAATGATCGCCTACACTACACGGCAAAGCACTTGATTGATTGAGTGATCCAAGATATTCAAAACTCTCCACTTCTTCTAATTTTTCCTCATTGATATATATTTCAGCTGCCTTGTTTGTTTTGTCAGTTGTCATCAATTTAGTTTTCTTCGTATTAAGATAGAGGTTCTGCTCTTTGCTGTTCTTACAGACTGACATAATTAGTTTTTCCATTCCTTTTTGTGTTGTGGACAGTAATACTGTGTCATCAGCATAACTAATCTCTGATATTTCATAACCTCCAATTGTTATGGTATCACAATATTCTTTGACTACATTTTCCCTAACATTCCTCATTATATTTTCAGTATACAAGTTAAATAAGTAATGCGACAATATGCACCCCTGATGGATCCCTTGTTTTATGAGAGATAAATATACATTCACAGTATTACTGTCCACAACACAAAAAGGAATGGAAAAACTAATTATGTCAGTCTGTAAGAACAGCAAAGAGCAGAACCTCTATCTTAATGCGAAGAAAACTAAATTGATGACAACGGATAAAACAAACAAGGCAGCTGAAATATGTATCAATGAGGAAAAACTGGAAGAAGTGGAGAGTTTTTTATATCTTGGATCACTACTAACTAATAATAGAGATACAATGTGGGAAATTACAAGGAGGACATCTATCGCTCTTCAGAAAGTAAAACAAATAAAGAATCTGTGGAGAGGAGCAGACAGAACTACAAAAATAAGATTTTTAAGGGCATACATCTTTCCCATCACAACATATGCCTGTGAGACCTGGACACTTAACAAAACAGCTGAGAAACACATAAATGCCTTTGAATGTAAATGCTACAGAAGAGTTCTCCAAATATCATGGACGCAAAAAAGAACAAATATATCTATACTGCAAGAGCTTAATATTGAAGAAGGTTGGCTAGTAAAGAGGATTAAAGAGAGAAAACTTAAATATTTTGGACACACTAAACGTCATGATAATTTTGAGAAGACAGTATTGGAAAGATACATAATGGGAAAAAGAAAGAGAGGAAGACCAAAATGAAGATGGCTGCAAGACATCATTGATAATCTGCAAATGGATGCATCAGCAGCAGGCCATCTTGCTCACAACCGAGAGGCCTACAGGAGTGCTGTTTGGGAGGCAAAGTTCCGCAAGGATATGCAAATGAATGAATGAAATATACATTCACATTAAACTCTCTGCATTTCTCTATTATTAATATTATGTTAATATATGATCTCTTGTTCCTCTTCCTTGTCTAAAATCAGCTTGGACCATATTGATTTCTTCTTCTATTTTCTTATGAAGTCTACCCTTTATGATTTTTAATAGAATTTTAGTGGCATGACTAAATAGGTGCAAAGGTTCTATAGTTTGTGCATAATTTCAAGTTACCCTTTTTTTTTGGAAGAATATAGTTCTTTTCCATTCTTCTGGCCAAATACCTGAATGTCATATCTTTTTTCATAGTGCATTCCTTTCTCCTGCTTTAAGAAGTTCATCCTAATATTTTTCAGATTCTTTATCGCCCATAAAACTTCTTTAATTGTCAGTTTGGGTTCTTTCTCCTCCAATAATAATTCACACTGTTGATTTCTGCTTCATGGTCAGTTGTGTCATACATTCCTCTGCAATATTCCTTACATCTTTCTAGAATTTCCTCTGTCTCTGTTAAGATCTTCCTCATGTCATCACAAATTACATTTAGCTTAGGTGTGACATTTCTCATCAATGTCTTCATTTCTTTAAACATATCATTATCTCTTCCACACTTCTGATGTCCTTCTATTCTTTCACAACAATCTTGTATGTATTGTTTTATGTCTTTTCTTATGATTCTTTGTACTTCTTTTGTTAAAGATTTATATTCCTCTTTGTTGTTGTTTTTCACTTTCCATTGCATCTTCATTTCTCTACGTTGTTTTATCAGTTCTAGTGTGCCTGCTGTAATCCTTCCATTCTTTTGTGTTTTCTTTACTGGAACCATGTCTTCGATTGTTGTTATTAAGATAGCTTTGGCCTGCGTAACCAAATCATCTGGTGTCATCTCCTCCTGTACAGCCATCAGGATTTAGAAATGGTTCTTCACTTCTATACCGTATTGTTCTGGTATTTTTTGTAAGATCAAAGTGCAGTGGTCTTGATCATTTAACTATCTTTTTTATCTTTATCTTCATGTCTGCTATTAATAACTCATGGTTTATGTCACAATCAGCACCTGGTAAAGTTTTTGCTGATGTTATACTTGATCTTCACCATCTTTGCACTAAAATGTAATCTTTTTTATTCTTGGTTTTCCCATCAGGTGATGTCCATGTGTAAAGTCTTTTTTGGATATTGTTTAAAAAGTGTGTTAGTGATCATTAGTTCAATTTCCATGCAAAACTCCATTAGATTGTCACCTGCCTCATTTCTATGTCCTATACTAAATTTCCCTACAACATATATGTCTTCTGCTCTTTCTATACCAATCTTTGCATTAAAATCCCCCATTATTAATGCGATATCATTTTTCGGTACCTGGTCTATCATCGTTTGCAGTGTGTTATAAAAGTATTCTACTTCCTCTTCTTCTGCTACTGATGTAGGTGCATATGTCTGGATAATTGTTACATTTCTAGGAGTGCCCTTAAGTCTGATAGTGAGGATTCTATCACTTACTGGATTGTAACCTAGCAATGCATTTAATGCAATGAGAGAAGAAGAAGCAGGATTTCGAAAAGGGAGACGCTGTCTCAACCAGATCTTTACTCTCAGAATAATACTTGAAGAACATATAAAGCAGAAACCATTAATACTGAACTTCATAGATTTTAAAAAAGGCATTTGATAGCATACACAGAGATTCATTATGGAGAATTTTAAGTCTACATGGAATACCATCTAAAACTGTCAACATCATTAAGGACTTATACAATGGATATGTTTGTGCAGTCAAGACAGAAGAAGGGATGAGTGAGGCGTGAAACAAGGATGTATACTGTCTCCTTTACTTTTTGGGATTACAATAGACTTCATAATGAAAAAATGCTGTATAGGTAACACAGGTATTGACTAGGTACATGGGACCCAACTAGAAGATCTTGATTTTGCTGATGACATAACTCTTATCAGTAATAATGTGAATTCCATGCAAGAAAAAAACAGATAGCCTATCTTCAATGGCTAGCAAAATAGGACTTGAAATTAACAAGGACAAAACAAAAATAATGAAAATTCCTCTCAATCAAAATGGAAAAATACACATAGAAGGGACAGATATTGAAGAAATCAATAATTTGCATACCTTGGCAGCTACATAGACCAGGATGGTGACACTAGAAAGGAAGTTAGGATCAGAATTGCAAAAGCAGCATCAATCTTCAAGAATCTTGAGAACATATGGAATTCAAAAGTTATAAGCACAAAAACCAAGTTAAAACTATTCAATTCAAATGTAATATCCACCCTTATTTATGCATGCAAAAGCTGGAAAACAACTAAAGAAATAGACAAGAAATTAGACTCTTTTGAAAACAAATGCCTAAGGAAAATACTCAGCATCAAGTGGAATGAATTCAAGAACAATGCAGAGATAAGACAGATGACTGGACAACAACCAGTCTCATGGGTGATCAGGAAAATGAGATGGACATATGTTGGTCACTTGATGAGAAGAAATGATCAGAGACTCCTAAAACAAGCTATCAAGTGGAACACAACAGGCCGAAGAAAAAGAGGCAGACCGCGTGAAACTCTGAAGAGGACCTTTTATTAAGAGAGGTCAAATTAACAGGCATAAAATCCTTTGATGAGGTTGAAAGAACCGCCGAAGACAGGAAAAATTGGCGAACTGCTTTGCAAGCCCTATGTGACGTTTAACTGCACGGGAAGGATATAAGATATATATATAATAATGCATTTAATGTTAATTTGTCCAAGTAAAAAGCCACTCAATTCTTTCTTCCTAATTCTCCACCAGAGTATATAAAGATACCATAATTCTTGCTTTTGAAGTGTCCTGATCCTTTCCATCGATGTTCGCAGATTCCCAAAATGTCTACCCCCGTTCTTTCTATCTCGTCACTTATTACTTGATACTCTCCCTCATTCATACATTCCGTGTTCCTACTCTTATTTTTCTTTTTAGTTTGATGCTGGGGTTTTCCTTGGTAACACCGTCAGTCAGACATTGAGGTCTTGAAAATTTGTTTATGACTAGAAGGGTAAATGGCAAAAGAGAAAAAAGGGCGAATAAGACAGAAGAAAAAAACTGGATGGCCTAACTGCATGGTGTGATAGAAAAACAGCAATCGACATGATTCGAGACATGGAGGACCGAGAGAGATGACCAGCTGACGTGGCACTATCTGGTCTGATGGCTGTTCTTTCGTGGCTAGACAGCTGCTCGTCATGTTCATGTCCCAGGTAATTCTCTTTTCATTTTTCTTTCTCTCATGCGTCTAAAAGTGCTTTGTCTATATATTTTTTTCGAATTCTAACCATATTTTAAAAACCAACACTTAGTTTCCACGTTTGTTTCAGTGTACCAGCAGTAATTTGTTTCGTTAAGCTAGATATATTTATTTTTTTAAACAGTCCAAGTGAGGTTATAAAGTAAGTATCGACTTTGTGAAACGAATTTAATGTGGATGCAATAAAATTACAAAACATCAAATGACGCAGCCAAAAGTGGTATGAATAATAGAATTTACTCTTTATACCGGGGTTGACCCAGCCTCTAAAAATGGGTACCAGAGAAATCTGAGAAGGTAAAGCGGCCAGGGGTGATACTGACCACATCACACTTTCTTGTGCCGAAGGTCATGGAAAATACAGGCCTAACACTGCATTCCCCAAATCCCTTAATGGCATGGAAACGGGAATGTTATTATTATTTTTTTTTACTCTTTATACACTTTCCATATTGAAGTGCTTACGCCATCGAACATGGCGAGTTCATTTCCAATACTCGCAGCCTGTGTTTTTTTAGGAATCTCACTCAAGTCAGCACCAGATTAATCTGTCACTGGCGGGCTTATTTCTTGGAGTGGTGGCCACAGACCAGCTATTTCTTCACATTTATCCAGTTTATTCTTTTGCCATTTTGTCACAGTACTTCGTGTGGTCATCTTTTGTGTTCTGTCACCAGTATTGTCACAATACTTCATGTGGTCATCTTTTTTGTTTTGTCCCCAGTATTGTTACAATACTTCGTGTGGTCATCTTTTGTGTTCTGTCACCAGTATTGTTACAATACTTCAAGTTATGATCATGAATGTCCTATTGCAAGTATTGACTCAACACTTAATGTTATCATCATAAGTATATTTTAAATGAAAATATCCATTTCCTGTCATTGTTCAGCATTACATGTTTTCAGGGTAGCCTCCATCACATTTTTTTTTATAATAAAAGAATCACTGACACAGTTTTTTTATTGGGAAATTATGCAGTGCTTATGTTTATCATTTGTAACAGGTTAAAATAATAAACTCCCAGTTACAGAACAAAACCCAAAAAACTAGCAAATTTATTTAAAACATTTTTTTAAAAAGCTGTAGTTCATGGTAACCAAAAAGTTAATTGTCTGTGTGATTGATGAGTGCATCAACTTTTGTTTCCCACCACCTTTACTTGTATATATGATTGATGAACTCATCATCTTTTATCTCTCATCCCTTGTAAGTGTGATTGATGAATCCATTTACTTTTATCTGTCATCTCTTGTAAGTGTGTGTACTTTTATCTGTCATCTAAGTGTATGTACTTTTATCTGTCATCTCTTGTAAGTGTATGTACTTTTGTCTGTCATCTCATGCGCTTGTAAATGTGATAAATGTATCTACTTTTGTCTTTCAGTCATGTAAGTGTGATCTGATACATCTATTCTTCTCATCCACATTTTGTTTATTTTTCTTATCATTGTCATGCAATGTATTTCTGTCAAGAGTTGTTTTGTTTTGCTCTGTGAGTTGATTTATGTACATGTTTTCAACAAAACTTGTTTCCTTTTTCTATGTGTTCTTTTCTTTGAGTTTCAAACTTATTATACTGGGATTGTTTTTCTTTTGTCTTTTTTTCTTTTGTTTTAATGATGATAATGTCAGTTATTAGTTACTGGAAAAGACTAGATTATCCTCATCTTAGACAGCCTGTTTATGTAATTCTTTTTTCTCTTTCTCATGATGTAAATCAGGCATGTCAAACATGTGGGCCTTCACAAGCACACTGCGGCCCGCACAAAGGATACATAAGCTGGCCTAAATTTCATTTCAGTTTTTTAAACGGTTATTTTCTTTTTAATTTTCTTTTTTTAAAAATTTTTCAGATTCCACATCATATTTAAAATGACTAGTACTACTCCAGCTAAGAGAAAAAGGAAACTGAACGAAGAATGGCAAGTGTTTCAAGAAAAATGGGAATTACAGTATTTTTGCACAACGGTGAATGGAAAGATACATTGTTTAATTTGCAACAGCAGCATTGCCATGCCAAAAGAGTACAACTTGAAAAGACATTATGAAATGAACCATCAATCTTATGATAAATATGAAGGCCCAATGTGTGTCTCAAGACTCAAGGAATTGAAGGCTAACTTGAGACAGCAACAGACCTGTTTTATGAAACTTGAGAAAGGGAATGTTGCTTCCGTTACTGCAAGCTATGAACTCAGCTGAATGATCTCCGTGAGTGAGAAATCTTAAGTGAAGGAGATCTCGTAAAGCACTGCCTTGTAAGAACTTATTCAAAGATATTTCATTAACCAGGAACACTGTTGCTGAATGGATCTGATGAAATGTCAGGTGATTTGAAACAACAGTTGAGGGCCACATCATCAAGATTTGAACATTTTTCTATTGCTACTGATGAGACCGTTGACATCAGTGGAATAACACAGCTTGCGGTTTTCATCAGGGCTTATGACAGTCAATTTAATATTTATGAAGAACTGATTGAACTGATCCCCATGCATGACACTACAACAAACCAGGACATCTTTGAGAAAGTCGAACAGGTTCTGCTTGACTATGGTTTAGATTTGAGTAAACTTGCTGAGTAAACTTGCATGCTTATATACCGACAGTGCTGCGAATAATATTGCCAGACGTAATGGTGTTGCTGCAATGTTATGAACAGAAATAGAAAACTCACATCCAGATTCATCATTTGCACATTTTCACTGCATTATTCTTCAGCAAGACTTGTGTTCAAACATTTTAAAATTGGATCATGTGCTTACAAAGACAGTGAACTATATCAGAGGCCGTGCTCACAGCCACCGTCAGTTCAGCCAGTAGTTGGAAGATATGGATAATCAGTTTACTGATGTTCCGTTCTACACAGAAGTCCGCTGGTTGTCGTGTCACAAAGTGCTGAAAAGATTTTATTTGTTGAGACAAGAAATAATTATCTTTTTGGAGATTAAAGGTCAAAACACAGATGAAGTAAAAGATGAAAAGTTGGCTCCAGGATCTGGGTTTTGCTGTGGACATTACTGCACAGTTAACTGATCTTAATTTGAAATTAAAAACAAACTCATCACTCAGTTGTATGATGACATCAAGTGCTTCATTACAAAACTAAGCTTATGGAAGTCACAGTTGTCAAATAAAAGTTTAGTTCATTTTCCTAAGTGCAAGGAGCTGAAAAACACTGCCAATTCTGAGTCCGTACTTAGCTTTGCTAAGTATGGCAGTCACCTGGAATTGTCAGTAGAATTTCAGGAAAGATTTCATGAGGAACTATTAGAAATTCACCCAGAGCAAAGTATCTTGAAGTGGTAATACCTGGTTTCTTTTCATACCGTCCTGAAAAGTTTAAAAACTTGAGAAAGTTTGCCACAAGGATTATGGCAATGTTCAGTTCTACCTCTGTGTGTGAACAGTTTTTTTCCTTCATGAAATCAACAACAACTTCTCAGAGAACAAAGCTGACACTTCTCATCTCTGATCAAAGTCGGAACTGCCCAGATATTTCAGCCAGACATAGCAAAAATTCTCATTAAAAAAAGGTGTCAAGTCTCAGGACAAAACACTAAAAATGGTTGTAGATAAATGTTCATTTTGAACTGTTGTAATTTTTGTACAGTGTATTTGTTTCTGTTGCATACAAGTCTATGTTCCATTTAAAATTTCGTTTTTTTCTTTTGTTAAACTACTTCATTGTTTTGCATTCGTGCATGTGGCTAGCCGCTAAACCATTTGTATGCACATTGTATGTTTTATACAGTACTTGTATACTACTTGTATACTACTATATTTGTATGCACATTGTATGTTTCTGAGTTTAAGTAATAAAAATATTCTACAATAATTTTTATTAAATGACTTCAGTTAGCTGTCGTGTGTGGCCCTCATGACAACAAATGTGACCCATATGGCCCTTGGGGGACCCTCAGTTTGACATGCCTGATGTAAATGATTACTGACGATGAATGTTTGAATACAGCCGGATTTGCCAATCTTCTGTGGGAAAGAGCACATGATGATGATGAATGTTTGAGTGTAGCCAGGCATCTTTAAGGAGAGGACATAGGATGATGATCATGAGAATTGTGAACAGATGACAAACCATGGGCTGAGCTCCACTAAAGATAGAACAGGGAGGATAAGATGAAAGAACAGTGGTCTCAGTATTTTGCCCCTCTGTAAATGAAAAGGATTAGTGATGACTGAGAAACAAACTGATGATTAGATATAATCATTATATCTGAGGTGTCAGAGAGAAAGAGTGAGATTCATATTTGTTACTACCTAGCCTTACAAATACAACTAAAGAAATAGACAAGAAATAGACTCTTTTGAAAACAAATGCCAAAGGAATATACTCGGTATAAAGTGGAATGAATTCAAGAACAATACAGAGGTAAGACAGATGAATAAACAGCAACCTGTCTTGTGGGTGATCACAAAAAGATGGACATATGTTGGTCACGTGATGAGAAGAAACAGTCAGAGATTCCCAAAATCCCAAAACAAGCTATCAAGTGGAATGCAACAGGCTGAAGAAAAAGAGGTTGACCATGTGAAACTCTAAAGAGGACATTGTTAAGAGAGGCCAGTTTAGTTAGCATAACATCACTTGATGAGGTTGAAAAGCTCGCCAAAGCAGGAAAACTTGGCAAACTACCATGCGAGCCCTTTGTGATGTTTAATGGCATGGAAAGGATGTAAGAAGCCTGACACATCTGGCATACTTAACTAGATCTCTGATATGTCTTCAAACTACTAAAATTGTCAAATCTAGCACACTTAACTAGATCTCTGATGTATCAAATCTAGCATACTTGACTAGATCTGTGTCATTTCTTTAGATTACTTGTGAAATCTACCACAATTAACTAAATCTGTTATGTATCTTCAGACTACTTGTCAAATTCAGCACACTTAACTAGATCTCTGATGTATCTTCAGACTACTTAACTTGTCAAATCTAGCATACTTGACTAGATCTGTGTCATTTCTTCAGATTTCTTAACTTGTCAGAACTAGCATACTTAACTAAATCTTTGATACATCTTCAGTCTACTTAACTTGTCAGATCTAGCATACTTAACTAAATCTTTGATGTGTCCTCAGACAGCTTAACTTGTCAAATCTAGCACGCTTACTAGATCCATGTCATGTCTTCAAATTACTCATCAAATCTAACACACTTGACTATATCCATGTTGTGTCTTCAAACTACTTAATTTGTCAAATCCAGCACACTTAACTAGATCCATGATATGTCTTCAGACTACTTAACTTGTCAGATCTGTAATGTCTTTAAACTACTTAACTTGTCAGATCTGTAATGTCTTTAAACTACTTAACTTGTCAGATCTGTAATGTCTTTAAACTACTTAACTTGTCAAATCCAGCACACTTAACTAAGTCTGTGATATATTCTCAAACATCGTCTTCTTAGTTATAAGCAGTTGTGGATCTAGATATTTACTTTTATTAAATTTTGTATTTTTGTTGATTTCTTCCTCTTCTCATAGTCTGCCGGTCATTCATCATTTTTCTCCCAGTGTTGTTCTTCAAAGAATTTATACTGATTGTAACAGTATCTTAATGATCATTTTAATCAGTCATCATGTTAAAATACAAAAATGTTTATGTTTCAGTCTGTCATCCTGCCAGTTCACAACGCATCACGGTGGCTACTAGAATGCTTGACTTCAGTTTGTCACCAGAGTTATACAGGGCCTATTGAAATAAGTATCTATGATGATGCTAGTACAGTGAGTCTCATACTGATAGTCTTTGGTTTGTTTGTCAGCCTTATATATCAGTCTCTGCTGTATTTGTCAATTTTATCTGCCTCTATGGCATATATCAGTTTTAAAATCAATCTGTGGTGTATTTATCACTTTTATATGCTGTCTTGCCAAAGAAAGTTAAAACTTCATATTTTCCCCCATAACTCTCGTGTTTTGTGTCCAAGTGAAGTGACATTTTCTGATGAATTGCAATAATTAGTGTATTATTTACATCTTGCATCCTTCCTGTGCCATTAAACGTCACATAGGGGCTGCATGGTAGTTCACTAAGTTTTCCTGTACTCTGCGACCTTTTCAGCCTGATCAAGGGATTTATGCCTACTAAATTGGGCTCTAAAACCGCTGAGAAACACATAAATGCCTTTCAGTGTAAATGCTCTTTCATATATCATGGACACAGAAAAGAACAAATATATATCAATACTCATCATCATCAGGTGCCGTACCGACTGGCATTGGCTATTATGCTTCTCCAGAGTACACGATTCTTCATGCAGCCCATCAGCTCAGTTCGTGATCTCCTCTCACACCATCCCATCAGACTGTCCAGTATCATTTCTCTTGGTCTTCCTCTTGATCTTCTTCCTCTTGATCTTCTTCCTTCTATTTTTCCTGTTGTTATATTTTCAATGCCCCCTCTTCTCATTGCATGTCCTATGAAAGTATATTGTCTCTCTCTTATTTTTTGGCAATATTTTTTGTATCTCCAGCTTTTCTCATACATTCTTCATTAGTTATTTTTGCTGTCCAGGGGATTCGCAACATTCTTCTAATAAACCACATTTCTGCTGCTTCTAATGATTTTTGTGCAGACCTGGCTATTGTCCATGATTCACTTCCATATAACAAGCTAGGTTCAATATAGCATTTTAGGACTCGTTTTCTAACATTCATTGATAAGGATGTGTTGGCTAATATGTTTTTCATTTTCTGAAATGCAATCTTTGTTTGGCCTATTCTGTTCCTTATTTCTGTTCTGTATTTTCCATCTGAAGTTATTACTGCTAAAAGGTATTTGAATTTCTGCACCTGCTTTAGAATAGTTCTGTTTAATTTTATACTGCATGTTGGTGAATTCTGTTTCTTAGATATAACCATAGTCTCTGTCTTTTTGATGTTCAGAGTAAGGCCTTTCTTTTCACTTTTTTTGGCGACTTTATCCAAGAGATTTTGCAGGTCTTGTTGGCTCTCAGCTATCAGTACTGTGTCATCAGCATACCAAAGGTTGTTAATATTGTATCCTTCAATTTTTATACCTGGTTCTGTGATGATCATTCTTATAATATTCTCGCTGTACAGAGAAAAAAGGTCTGGAGATAGTACACATCCTTGTCACACCCCTTGTTTTATAGGTTGATATTTTCCAGGTCTATTTTCAACTTGAATTGTTGCTTCTTGTTGCCAGTATAGATGTTTTACAATCCTCAGTTCTTTGCTGTCTATATTGATGTCTTCAAGCATTTTAATAATTTCATTATGTTTCACCTTGTTGAATGCCTTGGTGTAATCAGTTAAGCATAAGTAGAGATCTTTCTGTACTTCTAAAGCTCTTTCTGTTAGTGTTCGTAAAGCATAAATGGCATTGTGTGTTTCTTTTCCTTCAACAAGTTTTCAGTATCTGGTGTTAATTCTGGTCTTTATCCTCCATATAGCTCACCAGTGTACTCTGTCCACCTGTCCACAATGTCTTCTTTTCCCATTAACATTTGACCTTCTTTTGATTTCAGGCATCCTGTGGTATATTTTGTTTTCTTGCCTGTGAGTTCACTAATTTGTTTGTGCATGTTTTTGTTGTCTTTGTTGTGAGAGTCCTCTATCTGTCTGCACTGTTCATTTAACCACACTTCTTTTGCTTTTCTGCATTTGCATCTTATTTCTTTATTTATCTTGCTATATTTTTCTTGGTTATTTTTACTCCTCCTCGTCCTGTCCATCAGTCCTAAGATGTCGTCTGTCATCCATTTATTTTTAGAGGCTTCTTTTTTTGGTGGTATTATCTCCTTAACAGTTTGATGGATAGAATCTCTTGACATTGCCCATTGTTCATCTATACTATTTATCTTTGCTGTTGCATTGTATCTATTTGTTATAATAACTTTGTATTGTTCTCGCAGTTCTTGGTAATTTTTAAGAAGTTCTGTATTCAGTTTGATGTTTCTCACTTTTCTGCATGCTTTCTAGCTTTATTCTAATTTTTCCACAGAGTGGGTCATGGTCACTATTGCAGTCGGCTCCTGGCATGATTTTTGTTGTCCATAATGCATTCCAGAATCGTTTGTTGATTAATATGAAGTCTATCTGGTTAAAAGTCTTTTTGTCTGGGTTGCACCATGTTGCTAGTCTTCGGGGATGTTTAAACTAGGTGTTTCCTACAACCATGCTATGTATTCTTGCCCATTCAATTAATTTACTACCTCTGTCATTCCTCTCCCCCAGTCAGTAGTCACAAACGATGTCTGAAGTTTTCCTTTACCAACTTTGGCATTAAAATCTCCTATGACTATAATAACTTCATGTGACTTTGTGTGTTTTAGGGCTGTCTCCGTGTCATTATAAAATAGCTGTACATCTTATTCAGAACTTTCAGATGTTGGAGTGTATGCTTCTATAATATTTATGTTTATTGGTCGTCCTTTCAGTTGGGCTAGCAGGGCTCGGTCCGAGATGTTCAAATATTCTACAATTGTCCTTGCTGTTTGTTTCGTCAAATATTATTCCTACTCCTCGTTCATGTTTCCCACTTCCTGAATATATTATTGTATATTTATCAGAGTTTATCTTCCCTGCACCTGTCCATCTAACTTCCCTCATTCCTGATATGTTGATCTTCATCCTTTCCATTTCCCTCTTTACATTTTCTAATTCTCCAGCCTGGAATAAAGTTCTAACATTCCATGTTGCTATTTTGAACTTGTTAGTTTTGCCACCAGTAACTTGATGACGATCTGGCCTCACCTGTGGCTCGTGAGCTGGCCTACCGGATGAGGCTGTTCCAGAGGAACATCCAATAACGTCGTTCATGACAAATCTATTACTCGGAATAAGCATAGTTGTTCTTGGGAGCTACAACAGTGTTTTCCCGTTGCCTTCTGGCAGTTTGTGTATGGACTCTCCGCTAGCCTTTGGACTTCCTGTCCTACCTGCAAGGCAGCAGGAGCGAGAAGTTTTAAAATGCCTCTTACCCGCCTGTTATTCCCTTCACTGAGCACCTGAGGCACTTTATAGGAGTAGTAGAGCCACCTACTACCCCACCTCGCTCTCTGAGTCTGCCACCAGTTGGTCTGCGCCTGCTTATTTGGGTAAATCCTTATTCACAGGGATCCTCCATATCTGGAAGACTTTCACCATCTGCCACCTATGACGTGCTGGGTTGGGAATGGTCGGCCCAGCTTTACCCAGATATCATTACTACAAGAACTTAATATTGAAGAAGGCTGGCTAGTAAAGAGGGTTACACAGAGAAAACTTAAATATTTTGGACACATTAAACATCATGAGATTTTAGAGAAGACCACTTTGGAAGGATACCTAATGAGAAAAAGAAAGAGAGGAAGACCAAGGAGCAGATGGCTGCAAAACATCGTTGATGATCTGCAGATGGATGCATCAGCAGCAGGGCATCTTGCTTACAACCAAGAGGCCTGCAGGAGAGCTTTTAGGGACTGACTGAATTTGGCTTTTCATAACAGTGTCCTCTTTTAGAGTTTCATGTGGTCGATCTATTTTTCTTCGGCCTGTTGTGTTCGACATGATAGCTTGTTTTGGGCTTCTGTGTTTCTTCTCGTCATGTGACCGACATATGTCCATCACCTTTTCCTAATCTCCCATGAAACTGGTTGTTGTTCACTCATCTGCCTTATCTCTGCATTGTTCTTGAATTTATTCCACTTTATGCAGAGTATTTTCCTTAGGCATTTGTTTTCAAAAGAGTCTAATTTGTTGTCTATTTCCTTAGTTGTTTTCCAGCTTTCGCATGCATAAATGAAGGTGGATATTACATTTGCACTTCCTTCCTGGTGTCGCCATCCTGGTCTATGTAGCTGCTGAGGTATGCAGATTGGTTGACTTCTTCAACAGCTGTCACTTCTACATAATTTTTTTCTTTTTGATTAATGGGATGTTTCATTATTTTTTTTTTTCCTTGTTAATTTCAAGTCCTATTTTGCTAGGCAATAATTATACAGGGTATGTGTTTTTTTTCTTGCATCAAGTTCACATTATCACTAATAAGAGTTACGATGGGTGATTGATAAGTTCTCGGCATAAGGTACAACTGATTATTTGTGGAATACTTTTTTGGGTTATTTCTCAACATAGTCCCTTTGCAAGTTTATGCACTTAGTCCAGTGATCCTGGAGCATACAGATCCCTCCTTTGTAAAAGTCAGCATCTTGTGCCAGTAGAAAGTGGTCTACAGCATGAATGACGTCATCATTTGAAGCAAATTTGCAACCACTGAGCTCCTTTTTGAGTTTGGTAAACAGGTAATAGTCCGAAGGGGCCAAAACTGGAGAATAAGAAGGATGTTCAAGAAGCTGGAAGCCGCATTCATAAATGGCAGCCATTGCCACTGCTGACTTGTGAACTGGAGCACTGTCTTGCTGAAAGATGACTCCTCAAGTCAGTTTCCCTCGATGCTTTTCCTTCAGTTTGACCCACAGTTGCTTCACAAAATAATGGTAATAGGCCCAGGTGACCGTTCTGCCCTTTTGAAGATCACTTTGCCTGCAGACAGAACCACGCTTGCTTTCTTTGGAGGTGAGGATCCATGATGTTTCCACTGCTTTGACTGTTCTTTGGTTTCTGGTTGAAAATGATGAACCCCAGTCTCATCCATAGTCACAAATTGCTGAAGAAACTTTTTGGGATCTGCAGAAAAATGGCCAAGATTGTCTCTTTATATGCTGAGACAGTGTCGTTTGTGATCAGCTCCAAGAAGTTTCGGGACCCATTGAGCAGAGACCTTTATCATTTGAAGATCATTGTGAATAGTGGCATGAACACGTTCCTGGGAGATGCCCAACTCAGTAACAGTGTACTGCTCAGTTAGTCGTCGATCCTCCATTATCATGTCATGGATTCTGCCGGTGGTTTCATCGGTGGTTACTGTTCTTGGTATTCCTGGGCGGGGATCATCTTCCAGACTCTCCCTTCCATGTTTGAATTGAACTGCCCATTTCTTCACTGTGCTGTAAGAAGGGGCACTCTCCCGTCTCTTCCATATCCTCATGGATTTCCTTTGATAATATGCCCTTCATGCAGAGGTAGTGAATGACTGCTCGATGAGAAATTTTATCCATTTTCTCAATTTCTGCCACCCCTTACCACTTCAGTAGCCTGTAAAAAAAAGTTGGTTGCAGTTAATTTCTTGAAACTTGGTGTTTAATCTTACATTCTACAAATGCACCTAATATCAACTGTGCGTTTCAAATATTTGTACCTTATTCTGAGAACTTATCAATCACCTCTCATATGTCATCTGCAAAATCAAGATCTTCTAGTTGGGTCCCATGTACCCAGTCAATACCTGTGTTACCTGTGCAGTATTTTTTTTATTATGAAGTCTATGGGAATTCTCAAAAGCAAAGGAGATAGTATACATCCTTGTTTTATGCCTGTTTCAATCTGGAACCATTCGCTCTTTCCTTCTTCTGTGTTGACTACACATAAAAACAAATTGTGTTATTCCCAGTGTGCCTTCAACATTTTTGTGATTGAGCCGGGCTCAGTTCTGTTACATTGATATTCTGTGTGTAACATTACATAACCCAGGAACTTTTAAGCTCATATATGATTGTGGATAGTATAGAAAATCAGCTGAACATGTCACCTCACAGTTGCGTTACAAACATAAATCAACAACCACTTGACTCTGGACACTACAGGAGAAATCAAATTTGTTAATGAAAGCCATTTGTTGTGGATGTTGCCAGAATGGGAGTATGTGAAAGGAGTGATGAAGTTTTACAATGAAATGAAATGGAGTCTGGGTGACTTGATGTCACCATGGGGCGACCTCTTACATGGCAAGATGGTGACAGACATTGCTTCTTACAGATATTTCTACACTCAAAACTAAAAAATCTGAGGAACTGCTCCGAAAAGGCCAGTCTTAACAACTACTAGGCATTTCTACAAGGACATACTACAAATCTGCTTACTACTATTATGAGAGCACAACTAACTACTAACTATCAATGAAAACTTCTGTGAATCTACATTTTGAAGGCTTCTTACTTCTTCGGTAATAACCTTTTTTTTTTTCTCATCTGCTTCTTCCTGCGTCTCCTGCCAATACTTTTTTATAAATAGGAAACTATAAGGCTTTGGAACGGTAAAGTAAGAGAACACAGTTTTGTAGAATTAGACCTTGAAAAAATCGTAGACAAAGCACTTTAGGGAGATGTGAGAGAAAGAAAAATCACAAGAGAATTACCTGGGATTCGAACACGGAGTCCGGTAGGGAGAGCAGCCATATAGCCATGAGAGAACAGCGTACTATCAACTTAGCCAACTAGCACCCCCCAAAAAAAGGTGTTTTATTGACATAGTCTTTAGTAACTGTTCAGTAGACACGAGGGATCGTGACACCTGGAAAGAAACGAGGTCATGACACAGAAATTTCGTAGGTTAGATTCAATCTCTCTAGCAGGTACCAACTTTTAGACAAACATACACACGGTCTCCTGCCATGTCTGGTGCAGACTTGAACAACAGTAACAAACGGACGAATACTTATTACATGAAGTTAGTTTCAGGTATAGTTTTAAGGAATAATTTTTTTTATAAATAGGAAACTATGAGGCTTTGGAACGGTAAAGTAAGAGAACACAGTTTTGTAGGATTAGACCTCGAAAAAGTCGTAGACAAAGCACTTTAGTGAGATGTGAGAGAAAGAAAAATCACAAGAGAATTACCTGGGATTCAAACACGGACTCCGGTATGGAGAGCAGCCATCTAGCCACAGAGAACAGCGTACTATCGACTTAGCCAACTCATTCATTTATTCATTTGCATGTCCCTTGTGAAACTTTGCCTCTCCAACAGCTCTCCTGTAGGCCTCTCGATTGTGAGCAAGATGGCTTGCTGCTGATGCATCCATTTGCAGATCATCAACGATGTCTTGCAGCCATCTTCGACTTGGTCTTCTTTTCTTTTTTTTTCCCATTATATACCCTTCCAAGATGGTTTTGTGTAGATTATCATGACATTTAATGTGTCTAAAATATTTAAGTTTTCTCTCTTAGCCAACTAGCACCCTGAAAAAAAAGGTGTTTTATTGACATAGTCTTTAGTGACTGTTCAGTAGACACGAGGGATCGTGACACAAAGAAATCCCATAACTTAGATTCAGTCTAAGCTATTGTTCAAGTTTGCACCAGACATGACAGGAGACTGTGTGTATGTTTGTCTAAAAGTTGGTATCTGCTAGAGAAACTGAATCTAAGCTACGGAATTTCTGTGTGTCACGACCTCATTTCTTTCCAGGTGCGACTTTTCAACGGATTTTCCCGCTGCACATGCCTACAACCCCCGTGTGGTACCCGGGATCTGCAAAGAATAGGACCACTGTACCCTACCATGCATGATCGTAAAAGGCGACTAAGGAGGGTTCAGCATAGGGCCAGCAACCCTATCTGGTAAAAAACTATCAGACTGCTACAGAAACAGAAGCAAGGGAAAAAGCAAATGCAGGTGGAAGGAGAAATGCGTATCAGGAAACTGAGCCCATGAAGGTTGTGGATGAAAGCCAGCCACTGGAAGTCCCCAGCCCGACTGCAGACCTCCTGGAACCTAAACAAAAGATGCAAATAGGCAGCTGGAATGTAAGAACACTAAACCAGACTGGAAAACTAGCACAAACCATCAAGGAAATGCACAGATACAAACTAGACATACTAGGAATACAAGAAGCAAGATGGACAGGACAAGGCAGAAGGAAATTAACAACACAGCACACAGAAGATACAATAATATGGTCAGGTAAAGAAGATCTTCATGAAGGAGGAGTAGCATTGATTATAACAAAAGAAGCATCAAGAGCATTGCTGAAATGGACCCCAATAAATGAGAGATTATTATATGCACGGTTCAACTCAAGATTCACGAAGCTGTCTATTATAGTTTGTTATGCACCAACAGAAGCAGCTGAAGAGGAATTAAAAGAAGATTTTTACAACAGCCTCCAAGCCACAGTAGAAACAATACCCAAGCATGATATGCTACTCATCTTGGGTGACTTCAATGCAAAAGTAGGTGAAGGAAATGAAGATAGAAGAAGAATCATGGGAAGAGAAGGAATCGGAGAAATAAATGAAAATGGAGAAAGACTGTGCAGTTTCTGTGAAGAAAACATGATGACCATCGGAGGGACAATTTTCCAACACAAAAACATCCATAAGGTGACTTGGAGGTCACCAGATAAAACCACAGAAAACCAAATCGATCACATACTAATAAACAACAAGTGGAAACGGTCACTACAAGATGTGCGAGCAAGGAAAGGAGCAGATATAGGAAGTGATCACAACCTTCTGGTAGCAAAAATAAAACTAAAATTAAGGAAAGCCAGAATCGGAGAACACAGAAAGATACATTTTGATACAAGAAAACTGATAGACCAGCAAACAAGAAATGAATTCTCAATAATACTTAAGAACCGCTTCAGTGTCCTACAAGACGAAGCAGAAATGTCCATATTAGAGTTCAATAAATCACTACAGGAAACAGCAAAAGAGGTGCTGGGATATCGGAAAAGGAGAAAAGAGGAATGGATAAGTGAGACCACATGGGAAAAGATAGAGCAAAGAAAAGAAATCAAGAAAAAATTACTGAACACCAAATCACAACGGCTTAAAGAACGAGTTTTAAGTAATTATGCACAAAAAGACAAAGAAGTGAAGGAATCATGCCGTCAAGATAAACGTCAATATTATGACAACTTAGCAGAAACAGCAGAGAAAGCAGCATATACAAATGATATGAAACCATATATAAAATCACAAAGCAGATGACAGGTAACTTCAATACAAGGTGTGAAAGTGCAGTAAGAACACAAAATGGACAACTGGTCAGTGGAGAAAGAGAAAAAATTGAAAGATGGAGGGAACACTTTAACACCCTACTAAACAGAACACAAGCAGCACAAGCAATAGATATACCTGAAGCAAAAGCGGAACTAAACATCAATACAGGACCAATAACAATAAATGAAGTAAAAGAGGCGATAAAGATGCTAAAATCAGACAGGGCACCAGGTGAAGATGAAGTGACTGCTGAGATGTTGAAAGCAGAAGAAACAGAAACACCAAAACAACTTTGCCGGATATTACAACAAATTTGGGATTTAGAAAAAGCCCCAGAGGAGTGGAAAACTGGTCTTATAGTAAAACTACCAAAGAAGGGTGACCTCAGAGATTGCGGGAACTGGAGAGGCATTACCCTACTGCCACTCACTAGTAAAGTATTTTGCAGAATAATCATCAACAGAATTGTACCAACACTTGAGGAAAAACTTCGGAAAGAGCAGGCAGGATTTAGGAAAGGAAGATCATGCATAGACCATATATTTGTACTTAGACAAATATTAGAACAGGCAAATGAGTGGCATAGCACAACATATGCATTATTCATAGATTTTGAGAAAGCCTTTGACAGTGTCAACAGAGATGCACTGTGGAAAATCCTAAGATGGCATGGCCTCCCCCATAAAATAGTTAATGTAATCAAAGCCCTATACGAGGGTTTTCAGTGCAAAGTTATCTGTGGAGAACATACCTCCAGCAGCTTTAGGGTACAAACAGGAGTGAAACAGGGATGTGTACTATCACCAACATTATTTATCTTGGCAGTAGACTGGTTAATGAAGGAGGCAACATCAGACAAACGCAGAGGATTACAATGGACCCTTGACACAGTGCTGGAGGACCTTGACTTTGCGGACGACATTTGTCTATTATCAAGCAGTCACAAAGATATGCAAGATAAAATAAACAAGTTAACCAGAATGCAAACAACATAGGACTAAAGATCAACGTAGGAAAGACAAAGTTAATGAAGCAAAATGTGAACAACAGAAATGTACTCAGAGTAGATAACAAGTTAGTGGAGGAGGTCAACGAATTTGTATACCTTGGCAGCAGAGTAGTAGAAAATGGAGACAGCACAGAGGACATCAACAGCAGACTTACTAGAGCAAACCAGGCTTTTGCAATGCTACAGAATATATGGAAATCAAATAAACTAAGCATAAATATGAAAATCAGGATATTTAAGAGTAATGTTCTAAGTGTACTACTCTATGGAAGTGAATGCTGGAAAATCACCAAAACCATAGAAAACAAGTTGAATTCTTTCCAGACTAAATGTTTACGTAGAATTAAAAAAATATTTTGGCCAAACACCATAAGAAATAACATCTTATTGGCAGAAATGCAGATGAAACCACTGACAACAATTATTGAGGAAAGACGCTGGCGATGGTTGGGACATGTGCTCCGAATGACTGACAACTCACTACCAAAAATAGCACTAAGATGGACACCACAGGGGAGCAGAAGTAAGGGTAGACCAAAAGAGACATGGAGAAGAACAACAGAAAGGATGTTGAGCAATAGAGGGCTCACCTGGGCAAGAGCAGAAAAAAAGGCGAAAGACAGGCATTTGTGGAAAACCCTTGCGGAAGCCCCATGTGCCCTGGGCACTTAAGGTTCAGAGACATGCCTACAAATATTCAGATTTTACTCTCTGCAGGGGAGACTTATCTTATCTTATATCTTATATCCTTCCCGTGCCGTTAGACGTCACATAGGGCTCGCAAAGTAGTTCGCCAATTTTTCCTGTCTTCGGCGAGTCTTTCAACCTCATCAAAGGATGTTATGCCTGTTAACTTGGCCTCTCTTAATAATGTCCTCTTTAGAGTTTCACGCGGTCTGCCCCTTTTTCTTCGGCCTGTTGTGTTCCACTTGATAGCTTGTTTTGGGATTCTCTGATCATTTCTTCTCATCAAGTGACCAACATATGTCCATCTCCTTTTCCTGATCACCCGTGAGACTGGTTGTTGTTCAGTCATCTGTCTTATCTCTGCATTGTTCTTGAATTCATTCCACTTGATGCCGAGTATTTTCCTTAGGCATTTGTTTTCAAAAGAGTCTAATTTCTTTTCTATTTCTTTAGTTGTTTTCCAGCTTTCGCATGCATAAATGAGGGTGGATATTACATTTGAATTGAATAGTCTTAACTTGGTTTTTGTGCTTATAACTTTTGAATTCCATATGTTCTCAAGATTCTTGAAGATTGATGCTGCTTTTGCAATTCTGATCCTAACTTCCTTTCTAGTGTCACCATCCTGGTCTATGTAGCTGCCAAGGTATGCAAATTGATTGACTTCTTCAATATCTGTCCCTTCTATGTGTATTTTTCCATTTTGATTGATGGGAATTTTCATTATCTTTGTTTTGTCCTTGTTAATTTCAAGTCCTATTTTGAGAGTAAAGATCTGGTCGAGACAGCTTCTCCCTTTTCGAAATCCTGCTTGTTCTTCTCTCATTGCAGTATCCACTATATCTTTGAGTCTATTCAAAATGACCTTGCAAAATACTTTTGACAGAACTGATATTAAGGTTACTCCTCTCCAGTTGTTACAGTCACTAAGGTTGCCCTTTTTTGGTATTTTAACAATGATTCCCTAGGGGAGACTACTGCCTTATTATATATCCATCTTTTTAAATTCTATGAAGTTTAGGATTAATGGTTTTTCTTTTAAATATGTTCTTCAAGTATTATTTTTAAAGATCTGGTCGAGATAGGTTCTCCCTTTTTAAAATCCTGCTTGTTCTTCTCTCATTGCATATATCTGTATCTTTAAGTCTTTTCAGAATGACTTTGCAAAATCCTTTTGACACAACTTGGCAGTGAAGCATGTCCCACAGATGTTTGATAGGGTTATGGTCAGGTGACATTGCTGATCATGGACGCAGAAAATGAATATTCTTGTGATGGAGAGATGCCATTGTTACTCTTGCTTGATGAGGGCCTGCGATGTCATGCATAAAAATAAATCCTTTAACCTAGGTTTGGAAAAATGTCACAACATGAGGTGTCAGGTTATCGTGTATGTATGGCTGTGAAGTGATGTTCTCCTGAATTGGTACCAGCTGTGTTCTAAAATTCTCTTTTATTACCCCCCCCCCCCCCCCAATCATGCTGCCGCCCCCACCAAAGTTCAAAGCCTCTCAGATGCATTCATGAGCATATCATTCATGCGGACTTCTGTACACCTTGGTCCTGCCAACATGCCTTTTCATCACTAATCAGAACTCACCTGAGAGCATGACAGACTGCTACTGCCTCCATGGCCATCATCTGCGCACATCTGCACACTGAAGTCTGTTCTGGATGTGGCGTGGCTGATGTGTTCAGTGAAACATATCTGTTATTTGGTAATGCATTTATTGTGTCAGTTGTCTTTTGAGCAGGCTGGAAATGGTTCCGTAAATGGACAATTCGAATAAATCCATCCTGCCTTTGCATGGTCATCCTCGGCCATCCTGGCCTTGGACAGTCTCTGGAGATGCCTGTTAGCCAGAAACATTGCAGTCGATAGACTGTTAATCTGGAGACATTAAACATCCATGCAAAATCTTGTCCAGGCATTAAGATACCTGATAATCTGATTTCTTTCTGATTCTGTGAGATGCAGCATGATGAAAAAGCATCAATTAGTCCAAATCTAATGATGACCTTATCTTTACAGTATGTGCAAAAAATTACATTTCAAATGTATATATAGACCACAAATGGAAAAAAGCATACATTGCATGTGATTTCACAGTGTGAGCAGTTTTTCCTGACAAATGAGAAGTGAGTACTGTGGTCAAGGAAAATATGGGCACTAACACCATATCCCTATGTGCCTCTAAGGCATGTCAGGATTACTTTTATCTTTACTTTTTTTTTACATCAAAATTGAGTGAGTAGTTTTCAAAATATGTGCTTTTCTGAAGTGGTAACTTCTTTTGTGAGACATAAAAGAAGTGATACTGCAGTAAAACTGGTTCTAGTAATAAAGGTAGATAGAGGTGTGTGGTTTAGTTTTACGAAACAACAGAGAGAGTGAGGAAAGTGAGCAGAAACACAAATAGCAGAAAATAAGAACATGAGAATGTATAAATGAAGAACATACAACATCCAGTATTTCGGTGTCATCCTTTTTCAAGGATTACATACAAGAACAGCACAACACATAAAAAATATGGAAAATGATGAAAAACTTAGCTTTTTTTGTATCCTCCTGGTTTGAAAGACAGACATGAATGCACCCAGAAAGGCATAAATATAGAGCGGTAGTGAGTGATTGGTTGAGAGATGACACAGAATAACAACTCAGTGCCTTATTTTCCAGGCTGGCTGTCTCTACTTAAACTGTGTAGTTTAAAGTATGGCTTGAGTGTTGTAATTTTTAAAAAAATACTGCTTTTCTATAAATTTGTTAGTTTTGAATGAATGTTAGAATCCAAGTTTATTTCATATTGTTGCATAAATCAGAGTGTAGAGTGTATGGACAAGAGATAAGTTTATTATTTATTTATGTAATCATTTAATTGAGTCTTCATGATTATTATGCTCATTAACAAGTGCTGAATGACTGTGACTGAGTGAAAGCTATGTGATGACAGGCAGAATGTCACACGGTCCTGTGTGCCCAATTCTTAACCCTTTGAAAAATAAAGTATGTTTGTTCATTCATTCATTCATTCCCAGTTGGAATTAACAATAATTTCAGGTTCCTTTAAATTTCTTTAGATTTCCACCTACTTTCTGCTTTCTGTGCTCAACTTTTTTATTTCACCCCCACTCATTTCACTGCAGTTTTTCATTCCTAAGTTTTAGCTTTATCCCGTAAAGCCCTCTCCTTCTAAAGCAGCTGTAAGGTTTTTATAGCTTTATTGTCTTTTCTTTAACACCCTCCCCCCCCCCACCCAATACTGTTCCTTTGCTTTTACAACAATCACCACCTGTTTTATGCTTTAGGTATCTGACTGGTCCAAGTTATTATTCTGTGTCATCTCTCAACCAATCACTCACTACCGCTCTATATTTACGCCTTTCTGGGTGCATTCATGTCTGTCTTTCAAACCAGGAGGATACAAAAAAAGCTAAGTTTTTCATCATTTTCCATGTTTTTTATATGTTGTGCTGTTCTTGTATGTAATCCTTAGGCTGATGCTAAAATATTGGATGTTGTATGTTCTTTATTTATATGTTCTTATATTCTTATTTTCTGCTATTTGTGTTTCTGCTCACTTTCCTCACTTCCTCTGTTGTTTTCTAAAACTGAACCATACACCTCTATCTACCTTTATAATTTTCTTTTGCAAGACAGCATATATTTTACCCTCTGCAGCATTTGTCAGTTTTATATACTTTCCATCATACTGCTTTACTTTTTTGGAGCCATAAGTGGTTGTATGAGGTTTAAAATACATAAAACCGCAGATTTCACATTTCTCATCCATTTACTGACATAAATTTGTTGTATTCTTAAACATGACACAGATTCAGTAGTGACATAAGCAGTAATCTACTCCTGCTGTAAAAACACATTTCACACTTACTGTTATAAACACATTTCAGGATTCCAGCAGAGATGTAATAAATAACTGGCTAAAGTTCACAAAGTTGGAAGATAATGTGATATCTGTTGTTGTTGGAGGTCATATGGGTAATCCTGGTGGAGGTCAGTTTATGATTTCTGAGATTTTTGTTTTCTTAATATATAGTTTATAGTGTCTGACAGTGTTTTCATATCATGTAGTTTATAGTGTCCGACAGTGTTTTCATATCATGTAGTTTATAGTGTCCAACAGTGTTTTCATATCATGTAGTTTATAATGTCCAACAGTGTTTTCATATCATGTAGTTTATAGTGTCCAACAGTGTTTTCATATCATGTAGTTTATAGTGTCCAACAGTGTTTTCATATCATGTAGTTTATAGTGTCTGACAGTGTTTTCATATCATGTAGTTTATAGTGTCTGACAGTGTTTTCATATCATGTAGTTTATAGTGTCCGACAGTGTTTTCATATCATGTAGTTTATAGTGTCCAACAGTGTTTTCATATCATGTAGTTTATAGTGTCCAACAGTGTTTTCATATCATGTAGTTTATAGTGTCCAACAGTGTTTTCATATCATGTAGTTTATAGTGTCTGACAGTGTTTTCATATCATGTAGTTTATAGTGTCTGACAGTGTTTTCATATCATGTAGTTTATAGTGTCTGACAGTGTTTTCATATCATGTAGTTTATAGTGTCTGACAGTGTTTTATAATATCGTGTAGTTTATAGTGTTTGACAGTGTTTTATAATATTGTGTAGTTTATAGTGTCTGACAGTGTTTTATAATATCATGGAAAACTTACAGCAATCCAATATTTCTGCAAAAGCCTTTTTCAAGAATCACATACAAAAGCAACACAACAGAGAGAAAGCACCAAAAATAGATGAAAAATTAAACACTTAGCTCTTTTGGTATCCTCCTTGTAAGAAAGATAAGCATAAAATGCATGATTAACTCACTTTAGTTATACTTGTAGTTGTAGATGAAAGACTAGTTTACAGCTGTAGATGAAAGACTCTAGTTTATAGTTGTAGATGAAAGACTCTATATTTGTAGATGAAAGACTCTAGTTTATATTTGTAGATGAACGACTCTAGTTTATAGTTGTAGATGAAAGATTTTAGTTTATACTTGTAGATGAAAGACTAGTTTATACTTGTAGATGAAAGACTGAGTCATGTGGAGAGCAATTCTGCGTAACTGTGCAGCTTCATTTGAGGAAGAAATGATGACAAAATTTGAAGACCACAAGAGCAGGGAAGCTAACCCTTGCCACAAAAGAGCAGGGAAGCTAGTCCTTGCCACAAAAGAGCAGGGAAGCTAGTCCTTGCCACAAGAGCAGGGAAGCTAGTCCTTGCCACAAAAGAGCAGGGAAGCTAGTCCTTGCCACACAGGAGCAGGGAAGCTAGTCCTTGCCACAAAAGAGCAGGGAAGCTAGTCCTTGCCACAAAAGAGCAGGGAAGCTAGTCCTTGCCACAAAAGAGCAGGGAAGCTAACCCTTGCCACAAAAGAGCAGGGAAGCTAGTCCTTGCCACAAAAGAGCAGGGAAGCTAGTCCTTGCCACAAAAGAGCAGGGAAGCTAGTCCTTGCCACAAAAGAGCAGGGAAGCTAGTCCTTGCCACAAAAGAGCAGGGAAGCTAGTCCTTGCCACACAAGAGCAGGGAAGCTAACCCTTGCCACACAAGAGCAGGGAAGCTAGTCCTTGCCACAAAAGAGCAGGGAAGCTAACCCTTGCCACACAAGAGCAGGGAAGCTAGTCCTTGCCACACAAGAGCAGGGAAGCTAACCCTTGCCACACAAAGCAGGGAAGCTAGTCCTTGCCACAAAAGAGCAGGGAAGCTAACCCTTGCCACACAAGAGCAGGGAAGCTAGTCCTTGCCACACAAGAGCAGGGAAGCTAGTCCTTGCCACAAAAGAGCAGGGAAGCTAGTCCTTGCCACAAAAGAGCAGGGAAGCTAGTCCTTGCCACACAAGAGCAGGGAAGCTAACCCTTGCCACACAAGAGCAGGGAAGCTAACCCTTGCCACACAAGAGCAGGGAAGCTAACCCTTGCCACAAAAGAGCAGGGAAAGCTAGTCCTTGCCACAAAAGAGCAGGGAAGCTAACCCTTGCCACAAAAGAGCAGGGAAGCTAACCCTTGCCACACAAGAGCAGGGAAGCTAACCCTTGCCACATGAGAGCAGGGAAGCTAACCCTTGCCACAAAAGAGCAGGGAAGCTAACCCTTGCCACATGAGAGCAGGGAAGCTAACCCTTGCCACAAAAGAGCAGGGAAGCTAACCCTTGCCACAAAAGAGCAGGGAAGCTAACCCTTGCCACATGAGAGCAGGGAAGCTAACCCTTGCCACAAAAGAGCAGGGAAGCTAACCCTTGCCACAAAAGAGCAGGGAAGCTAACCCTTGCCACAAAAGAGCAGGGAAGCTAACCCTTGCCTCACAAATATTGTTTGCTATTAGTGTGGCTGATTATGCTTATCGAACATTGATTGAGTCAGCGATCAGAGGAACTGTTCAACAAGATGATGCTCAGCCAAAAAAAAAAAAACATCTGATATCTGGCTAATACATAGATGTCCCCTGGTTATTAAAATTGGCTTGGTCAAAAACCAGAACTTGTAAAACAATGGAACCCAGGCCTCCTGTTGCTTGAAAATGCATTTTGACAGCTGAAACATGTAGACAGCTGACTACACATCACTTTGAATGTATGCCAAAGATAAATAAACAGAAGTTTCTCACAGTGGTATATAAACATTAGCTTTGTCTTGCAGCTGCCAACTGCACCAGCCACTAGCAGCAATATTAGCCAGAAAATTAAAAATTAACAACACTGAGGTTAAAGGTCAAGCACATATGGGAGTGTCCTGAGCACAAGGAGGCCCATCTCTAGGCCAGAAGCAGAGCATGATCGTTCTTCAAGTTCAAACAGTGTTTGCCTATCTTTCACAGCCTTAAATCCAGGATATTGCATCAGAGTGCCTGCTTCATACAAGTTCAGTTTCATTTTCAGCTTCTAATTGTGGTGTGCTGTTTATGCCTGCTATTTTAATTTTGAAATCTTTTGTTGCAATAAAAGTTTTAGTTGGCATTTTCTTCCAGTGTAGACCCATTTCATCAACATTATATCTCATGTTTAATAAAACCATCATCTTCTGTCATTTTTTTCAAGCTTTGCAGGTGGAGTATTTGCATTAGCTTTTTCTCCCCTCACTGTTGTATTATGTAAACTTGATCTAGCCTTAAATCTTTTAAACCAGCCTTTGCTTGCCTCAGATCTCTTTCTTCTGCTGATGTTTCTCATGTTTCACCCTTTATAGCATTAAATAGTATTAGGACTAGCCTGGATAATGGCTGTGCTAAAAGAAATACTGCAGCTGATCTGGTCTTGAATCCACATGTTTACTTTTTCTGTATCAACAGCTAGGTTGTTCTGTTTCCTGATGACTTTAGTGTGTACTTGAGCAGTGTTTTTTAGTTTCCTCTAACAGTGTGGCTTTAGTCTCAAGAATTATACTAAATGCTGAGCGAGGTATTTTTATCAGCGTGAGACATGCTCTGGTCACGAAGTTTGATTAGTTCTAGGTTTTCTTGTAAACTGAGAACCTTGTGAGTTTTTTTACCTGTACTAGGTTTTCTTGTAAACTGAGAACCTTGTGAGTTTTTTTAGCCGTATTTTAGGACATTTAGGAGGCATTATATATATTGACACAAATATAAACATATTAGCACAAATGTAAACATATAAGCATAAATGTAAACATGTTAGCACAAATGTAAACATATACAACCACAACACAAGATCCTTTCAGAAAACAAAATGGTGCCTAATAAACTTGGTCAGAATATAAACCACTGTTGCCAGATTGAGTTTTCATGTAATATGTGTATACAAAATATAATTTGTGTATCATTTTTCCAGATTTTAATTAGTGATGTCCTACTTTAAATCTGAAGTTTAATCTGGCAAGCCTGGTAGGACTGCATGAAAAGCAATTGAAATTGGTTGAAATAGCAAACCAAGTGGTTGAATGCATGTGTTCTAATTATAATTGACAACAGCCAGAAGAGGAAGCCATCAGGGGCGTATTAGTGTCAGGGAGTTATTTTCATAATGGTAATATGTTAATTTGTGGTGTGTTGAAGTGTTTTATAATGTTAGTTTATGATTTGATTGTATCCTGATGCCATAATCATTTCCGCTGCACATTCTCTGTAGCTCGAAAAATTCTCCCTTGTTACTTCCTTTAGTTCATGTGGTCTTTTACTTTTTTGATGACATGCCGTAGTTGACGGAAATAACAAAACTGACCAGCTAGCAGCAAGGGCCAAACCAGAGAACCTCATCAATATGGACAAATCAGACCTGTACAGATCCATCAAGCAATACCTCGATGAACAATTGCAAGATAACTTCTTCCAAAGTACCTATCACATATGAATCAGTGCATTACATGTAGCCAAGGGCATTGGTTGCAAATCCCAACTAAATGCTAGATCATGGGCAACACACCATCAACACAACATTGGAGTCATCTCCCTAAAAACACTGAAGGAAATCCTGATGTCAAAAGTGTAACAGGTATGGGCAGGCCACTCCCCAGGACCAGCAACAGAGCTAGGTCCTTTTTTATAGTTAATTTATTATATCAGGGCATGTCCTTACTTGGTAATGTGTTTTAATAGAAATGGATCTGGACTATTACTAGATAAATAGAAAATATATGTAGGACAGTTTATAGATAAGTGAATGTCTTATCCTGAGATCCAAGATTCAGGAATAGATAAGAGATTATGATCATGAAAAAAAGTGTATCAGTGAAGTAATAAGTTTGCTTCCATATTTCATTATGGTATGTCTTGTTTTGTTTCTGAATTGCTCTTATTTTATATGATCAGTTCCTTTTTCAAAATGTGAATGCATTATCATTTTTTTTTTTTTTTAGTGGGATTTGCTAGGAACAAGGCTGTAGGTCAGAGTTCATCAGAATATCTTTGTTTTCTTGATGCAGTAAGTGGCTGTTTATATCTGTATGTGTGTAGGCATGTAAATGTACATATGTGTATGTGTGTAAGTATTCTGAAGATCATTCAGGGAGTTTCTCAAGTCTGGCAATATAACATGACATTAATATGTAAGTTTTATGTTTTATTTATGTGACGCTAGTCCCAACCATTCACTTCAGATTTCTTCTTCTTCTTCGTTCACATTGTCTGTCTATATCTGCAATCCTGTCTCTTGGACAAATTTCACTGTTTTTTTGTAATTCATGTATGGAACCATAGAGCTTATCTTCTTTAGTGGTTTCACTGAGCCAGTAGTTACTTCTCAGTGTCTCATAGTTGGTGCAGTTTTGGAGGATATGTTCCACAGTTTGGGGCACCTGGGCACATGTACATAGATTAGTAGTACCAACCTTAAACTTTGTATACATATGACTTCGGAGTCAGCTGTGTCCTGTTCGGAGACAGAAAATGGCGACTTGTTCTTTTCTGTTTAGCATGTATTAGTCATCATGTGATGGTGTTTGTGGTTTCCTGTAGGTTTTTATCATGCCTTTCTTCTGATTATAGCTGATTGGTTTGTCTGGTTGCTCCATTTCAGTGCCCTCTTTGGCCAGATGGTCAGCTTTCTCATTGCCTGGTATCCCACAGTGGGAGGGAATCCACTGCAAAGTGACTGTGTTGTAAGCCAATTTTTGACAAGGCATCCTTAAGGTCTGGTAGTTTGTTGCACTGAAGAGCTTCCAGTACTGATCTTGCATCTGTGAGAATTACTACAGGGCATGTATCGATTCTGGAGTCTGATAGTTTTTCAATTGCACTAATAATTGCCCTAACTTCTGCATCATAGTTGTTGCAGTATTTTCCAATGGGTATGGAAATCTTGTCAGTGGTGTTGTTTGGATATTCAGTATGTGCTTCTGCCCCTCCATTCTTTATGGCATTGTGTGCAGATCTGTCTGTATACACACGTATCCAGGTGTCACATGGATATTTGTCGTCTAGAACACTAAGTGTGGCTGTTGATCTTACAAGACTGTTCTGCATCTCTCCATTCTGTACACCTTTCACTTCAGTCTGAATAGTTATTTGTGTATAATCTGCTTCTTTCCATGGTGTATGCTCTGGTACAGATGATAATGGAGTGACTACAGTTGGAAGTCAGGTATCAGCTTATGCATACACGTGGCTTGTTGAATGAAGCTGCTTCCTTTAAGCCGACTTAGTGCCAAGTTATTGAATCTCTCCTTCAGGTGATGGCTTGGCTTGATGAATGAAGCTGCTTCCTTTAAGCTGTCTTAGTGCCAAGTTATCGAATCTCTCCTTCAGGTGATGGCTTACAGAGCTGAGGAATTTCTCTCCCAAAGTCATGACCTTTGTGTCTCTACGTTCCTTTAGCTCTTGAACACCATTTTCTGCATTTCTACTACTGGTGTGGACCTCATGGCACCTGCGATAATCTGTAGTGACTGATTTTGTACCTTGTCTAGATTATGCAGCATAGTGTTTGATGCTGTGTACCAAGATGTTGAGTCATATTCTAAATGTGGTAGAATACTTTGCTGATATACATTCTTGAGGATTCTTTCACTAGCTCTCCATGTGGTTCCACTCAGTTTTCTTAATATGGCTAGTTTTATTCTGGCTTTTGCTTCTGCACTGTTGATGTGTTGCTTCCATGTCAGTTTTGAGTCAAGAGTCACTCCTAGGTAGGTGGGTTGGTTATCCATCCTTAAGGATATTTCATTCACAAAGATCTTACCTGCTTTCTGTTTGGGTGAGAGAGTGAACAGAGTGGTACTTGATTTCTCTGATTTTTGATACTTACACACCATTTGTTTGTCCATGATGTCAAGATGTCTGCTGCTCTTTGGAGTCTCTGTGTAGCAACTGCTGCGTATTCATCTGTACACCACATGACCAGATCATCTGCATGCAGTGCCGCTTTGATTCCATAGGGAAGTTCCTTGACCAGGTCATTAATGAATACCAGGAATAGTGTAGGCGAAAGGACTCCTCCTTGTGGTACACCGTGTCGCAGAAGTACTTTCTGGCTTTTGTTTCCATCCATTACTACTCTAGCTCTTCTATTGTGTAAATAGGACTTTATCCAGTTGTACAATCTTCCATTCACATTGCAGTTTCTTAGTTTCTACAGCAGACCTTTTCTCCATACTTTATCAAAGGCTTTCTTCAGGTCTATCCACGTACAAGGTTTTTTTCTTGGAATGCATCCTCAGTCTCTTGAGAGAGATAGGTCACTTAATCTTCTGTACTGTAGTACTGCCTAAATCCTGCTTGTTGTGGAATGAGGTTTTCACTTTCTAGGTACCATTTTATCCTTAGGTCAGTGATGCATTCCATCGTTTTGCAGAGGCAGCTAGTGAGACTGATTGGCCTGTAGTTGGAGGCTGTATCACTATTTTTCCCTGGTTTTAGCAATGGTACCATGCTTGCTTCCTTCCAGATTTGAGGTAACTTATCTGTGCTCCAGCACATATTGAAGATATCCAACAGCTTTCCCATTGCTGCCATTCCAAGGTTCTTGATCATTTCATTGGACACTCCATCTGGTCCTGGTGATTTCCTTGGTTTCAGTTTATGGACTGCTAGGTCTAACTCGCTGCGTGTGATTGGTGCATCCATGACCTCCACTTTTCTGACTTGTTCCTCTTCTTTCTGTGGGTCAATGCGCACTGTACGCTTTCTCTGGATGGATATCAATGTTGCAGTCTTGTGCAAACATGCGAGCAAAGTGATCTGCTACCTGCAATTTCGTAGGTTAGATTCAATCTCTCTAGCAGGTACCAACTTTTAGACAAACATACACACGGTCTCCTGCCATGTCTGGTGCAGACTTGAACAACAGTAACAAACGGACGAATACTTATTACATGAAGTTAGTTTCAGGTATAGTTTTAAGGAATAATTTTTTTTATAAATAGGAAACTATGAGGCTTTGGAACGGTAAAGTAAGAGAACACAGTTTTGTAGGATTAGACCTCGAAAAAGTCGTAGACAAAGCACTTTAGTGAGATGTGAGAGAAAGAAAAATCACAAGAGAATTACCTGGGATTCAAACATGGACCCCGGTATGGAGAGCAGCCATCTAGCCACAGAGAACAGCATACTATCGACTTAGCCAACTCATTCATTTATTCATTTGCATGTCCCTTGTGAAACTTTGCCTCTCCAACAGCTCTCCTGTAGGCCTCTCGATTGTGAGCAAGATGGCTTGCTGCTGATGCATCCATTTGCAGATCATCAACGGTGTCTTGCAGCCATCTTTGACTTGGTCTTCTTTTCTTTTTTTTTCCTATAATATACCAAGATGGTTTTGTGTAGATTATCATGACATTTAATGTGTCTAAAATATTTAAGTTTTCTCTCTTAGCCAACTAGCACCCTGAAAAAAAAGGTGTTTTATTGACATAGTCTTTAGTGACTGTTCAGTAGACACGAGGGATCGTGACACAAAGAAATTCCATAACTTAGATTCAGTCTAAGCTGTTGTTCAAGTTTGCACCAGACATGACAGGAGACTGTGTGTATGTTTGTCTAAAAGTTGGTATCTGCTAGAGAAACTGAATCTAAGCTACGGAATTTCTGTGTGTCACGACCTCATTTCTTTCCAGGTGCGACTTTTTAACGGATTTTCCCGCTGCACATGCCTACAAATATTCAAATTTTACTCTCTGCAGGGGAGACTACTGCCTTATTATATATCCACCTTTTTAAATTCTATGAAGTTCAGGATTAATGGTTTTTCTTTTAAATATGTTCTTCAAGTATTATTTTTAAAGATCTGGTCGAGATAGGTTCTCCCTTTTTGAAATCCTGCTTGTTCTTCTCTCATTGCATAAAAGGGATGGCGACTGCAGTAAAACTGGTTAATATAAATAAGGTAGATAGAGGTGTATGGTGCAGTTTTACAAAGTGAGGGAGGAAGTGAGCAAGGTGAGAAAAAAATGAATATAAAGTATGAGAATGTATAAATGAAAAACATACAACATCCGATATTTCGGCGTGAGCCTTATTCGAGGATACATGCAAAACAAAATACAAACATATATAACTTATCTGAAGCGTCTTGCTCTCAGTAAAGCGGAAATGTGTGTGGACGAAGGAGGAGGAGGAAAAAAAACCGTTGCCTACAGACAAAGATTCCCGATATAGCCAATCATAGCGAAGAAGCGGAGAGAGAGAGGAGGAGAACAAGTGGGAGAAAGGGGTTGGGGGAAGGCAATAGAAAGCCGCTAGAGGTGGGGGGGGGGGGGGGGAAGGGGAGAGAAAAGAGGACGCGAGAGATAATGAATGAAGAACTTAAACACCTACAGGGAGGAAATGTGAAACTGGTGAATGGGACAAGACCAATATGTTGGCAGAGAAGGAAATAGGATGGTGGTAGGGAGGGGTAGCATAGAGAAAGAAAGTAGAGTATAAAAAAGGCCAGTGGAAAAATAAAGAAGTTACAGAAAGCTGAAGACATTGTTAATTCCAGCTGGGTGGAGACAGCCAGTCTGGAAAATAAGGCGCTGTTCTAGGACCCTCCGAGATCGTACATCTGCAGAACAAGAGCGGATCGCACTAACCGATGTGTCCTGTTTGCCCCTGTGGTTACCAAGGCAAAAATGTTTAGCCACAGGTGTCCAGGCCCTCTTAGAAATATCATTGAGATGCTGGCGAAATCGATCTCCTAACCGTAAGCCAGTTTCCCCTATGTACTTCAAACCGCAACGTTTGCACATGATAACATAAATGACATTTCGTGAAGTGCAGGTGAAACCCTCCTGTACTGATAACGTGGATTTAGGGAAAGAGATCTGGCTGGCCTCGACAACAAATGGACAAGTGTTGCATCTACGGCGTCCACAACGTCTGGTACCATAAAAAGTGTCATCTGTCTTAAGATGACTACGAATTAAAAGGTCCCTGAGGTTTTTGTCCCGTCTGTAAGCCACCAATGGGGGTTCCCCAAAAAGTTCACGTGTCTCAGGCTCTGTCTGGAGGAGGTGGAGATGGCGAAACAGTATGTTTTTAACTGCCAAGCTATGAGGGTGGTATGTGAGTACTAGTTTCACCCTGTCCGAGCTACAGTGCGGTTTAGGGGTGAGGGCTTGTTGCCGCGATATGTGGCTAATGCGGTTCCAAGATGACGAGAGAACGTGGTCTGGATAGCCAGATCTCTTTCCCTAAATCCACGTTATCAGTACAGGAGGGTTTCACCTGCACTTCACGAAATGTCATTTATGTTATCATGTGCAAACGTTGCGGTTTGAAGTACATAGGGGAAACTGGCTTACGGTTAGGAGATCGATTTCGCCAGCATCTCAATGATATTTCTAAGAGGGCCTGGACACCTGTGGCTAAACATTTTTGCCTTGGTAACCACAGGGGCAAACAGGACATTTCGGTTAGTGCGATCCGCTCTTGTTCTGCAGATGTACGATCTCGGAGGGTCCTAGAACAGCGCCTTATTTTCCAGACTGGCTGTCTCCACCCAGCTGGAATTAACAATGTCTTCAGCTTTCTGTAACTTCTTTATTTTTCCACTGGCCTTTTTTATACTCTACTTTCTTTCTCTATGCTACCCCTCCCTATCACCATCCTATTTCCTTCTCTGCCAACATATTGGTCTTGTCCCATTCACCAGTTTCACATTTCCTCCCTGTAGGTGTTTAAGTTCTTCATTCATTATCTCTCGCGTCCTCTTTTCTCTCCCCTTCCCCCCCCCCCCCCCCCCCCACCTCTAGCGGCTTTCTATTGCCTTCCCCCAACCCCTTTCTCCCACTTGTTCTCCTCCTCTCTCTCCGCTTCTTCGCTATGATTGGCTATATCGGGAATCTTTGTCTGTAGGCAACGGTTTTTTTTCCTCCTCCTCCTCCTTCCACACACATTTCCGCTTTACTGAGAGCAAGACGCTTCAGATAAGTTATATATGTTTGTATTTTGTTTTGCATGTATCCTCGAATAAGGCTCACGCCGAAATATCGGATGTTGTATGTTTTTCATTTATACATTCTCATACTTTATATTCATTTTTTTCTCACCTTGCTCACTTCCTCCCTCACTTTGTAAAACTGCACCATACACCTCTATCTACTCTCATTGCATATATCTGTATCTATAAGTCTTTTCAGAATGACTTTGCAAAATCCTTTTGACACAACTTGGCAGTGAAGCATGTCCCACAGATGTTTGATAGGGTTATGGTCAGGTGACATTGCTGATCATGGACGCAGAAAATGAATATTCTTGTGATGGAGAGATGCCATTGTTACTCTTGCTTGATGAGGGCCTGCGATGTCATGCATAAAAAAAATCCTTTAACCTAGGTTTGGAAAAATGTCACAACATGAGGTGTCAGGTTATCGTGTATGTATGGCTGTGAAGTGATGTTCTCCTGAATTGGTACCAGCTGTGTTCTAAAATTCTCTTTTATTACCCCCCCCCCCCCCCCCAATCATGCTGCCGCCCCCACCAAAGTTCAAAGCCTCTCAGATGCATTCATGAGCATATCATTCATGCGGACTTCTGTACACCTTGGTCCTGCCAACATGCCTTTTCATCACTAATCAGAACTCACCTGAGAGCATGACAGACTGCTACTGCCTCCATGGCCATCATCTGCGCACATCTGCACACTGAAGTCTGTTCTGGATGTGGCGTGGCTGATGTGTTCAGTGAAACATATCTGTTATTTGGTAATGCATTTATTGTGTCAGTTGTCTTTTGAGCAGGCTGGAAATGGTTCCGTAAATGGACAATTCGAATAAATCCATCCTGCCTTTGCATGGTCATCCTCGGCCATCCTGGCCTTGGACAGTCTCTGGAGATGCCTGTTAGCCAGAAACATTGCAGTCGATAGACTGTTAATCTGGAGACATTAAACATCCATGCAAAATCTTGTCCAGGCATTAAGATACCTGATAATCTGATTTCTTTCTGATTCTGTGAGATGCAGCATGATGAAAAAGCATCAATTAGTCCAAATCTAATGATGACCTTATCTTTACAGTATGTGCAAAAAATTACATTTCAAATGTATATATAGACCACAAATGGAAAAAAGCATACATTGCATGTGATTTCACAGTGTGAGCAGTTTTTCCTGACAAATGAGAAGTGAGTACTGTGGTCAAGGAAAATATGGGCACTAACACCATATCCCTATGTGCCTCTAAGGCTTGCAGCTTGGCTCTCTGAAATTTGGCCTTAGCATGTTGGTAATAATTGTGGTGTTCTTGACATGGTCTATTTTCTGCTTGCTTTTGAGCTGTTTCCACGTCATCATGGAGTTTTCTCAGCTCACTAGACCAGTATGGTTTATAGTCCCTACGAGCTCCTCTGGGAATGGTTTCTCGGGTGGCCTGAAGGATACAAGCATTGAATTCCTTCACTATGCTGTTAATATGCTTACTTTCTATGAACAGCTGTCCCACCAGGATACCAATACGCTGTCTGTACATTATCCAATTTACTTTTTTATAGTTCCATCTGGGGAGAGGGCTACTGGTGTTAATGAGTTCATTTTCTGTTGTCAGGAAGACTGGTCGATGGTCACTTCCTCCAAGTTGTTTTCCAACTTCACGTGTAATGTTCCACTTCAGATCTGGAGAGTGGAATGCCAGATCTGGTGTTGAGGTTGTATGCCAAGCCCTTGAGTAAAATGTTGGAGGATCCATTGGCTGGTTGATCAGGAGAAGTCCATTATCATCCTGCCAGCTCTCAACTTCCTCTCCTCTCTTGTCTATGCGGTCATAGCCCCAGCTCTGGGAATGGCTGTTAAAATCGCCACAGACCATCAGTCACTCTTTGTGTGGGATTGTTTCTAGAGCAAGTGGGTGGTCATTAGGACAGTAATAGTTAAGGAGGTGGAAGTCTGTATTAATAGTTTTTAGATGGATCAATCGGTATTCGGCTCCTTCCATGTACACTCCCACCTGACATGCACTGATGTTATTCTTAACAAGTGTGAGTACTCCTTCTTTTCTTCTGTCCTGTCGGTCTGATCTAAAACACTGGTAGCCTCTGATTTTAAAGGCGGCATCTTTGGTTAGGTGTGTCTCCTGTATGCAGCATATACTTACCTGCTCTGCAAAGAGTATGTTCTCTAGTTCCACCTTTTTGCTATAGCCATCTCTAACACTGCTGACACTCTCCACATTCCACTGCATTATTTTAAGTTCTTGCTTTTTGGCAGTTTTCTTTCATTGTATTTTTTGTCCAGTAGCTCTACTGTCATGTCTCCTGGCTCCACAAGACAAACTGAGAGGACCTCCAGTAGCAATGGGTGGACCTTTTCGAGGCGGGGAGTCTGGCACTGCAACTGTCTGGTTAGTCTTCACAGGGCGAGCACCATGTTTGAATACTGCAGATAGAGACATTTCATTAGCGATAATGCGTGTTACCCTGATTTTTGCGATGTGCCCTTTGGCTGGGTAACTCCGACTTCACAACCTTTCCTTGCTAAGGCAGAATGTAGTCTTGCTTGGATTGCCATGAAGACAGTGGTGTAGGCTGGCCTGGCCAAACCTTTGTTTTCCAGCCTCTGGTGGATGTACTTAAGTCCCTTCTCCATGTCAGATCCATCATGCAATGCTGGTTGGCCAGACAGCTTTGAGACAATTTCACAAAGACACTCCGACTTTGGGATGAGGAATCTGATGAGTGCTTCAACGATATCCATTCCCTGCCACCTATAGTCTACTGGCTCTGTTTTGTTTACATCATTCTGATAGCCATTGTTGTAAAGACCCATAGGCTTGTCACGTCCTGGATTCATTGGTTTCACACCAGACTTTCCTCATCTCCACCTGAGATCTCCATGTCCCCATCTGTCCACCAACCTGACATTACATTTTACAAAAATAACAATTACAATTAGTGTTGATTGCTACAAGTTTCTGGGCTACAGAAGTAGGTTAGAGGTTTTAAGCAAACAGATCTATGTTCCTGTCTCACAAACACTATGTTAAGATAAGTGTGCTCTTAACACAGTTGTTCCCAGGGATCACCTTGTTACTGATAAAAGTTATGTCATCAGCAAAATCAAGATCTTCTAGTTGGGTCCCATGTACCTAGTTTTTTCCAAACCTAGGTTAAAGGATTTATTTTTATGCATGACATCGCAGGCCCTCATAGAGTAAAGATCTGGTCGAGACAGCTTCTCCCTTTTTGAAATCCTGCTTGTTCTTCTTTCATTGCTGTATCCACTATATCTTTAAGTCTATTCAAAATGACCTTGCAAAATACTTTTGACACAACTGATATTAAGGTTACTCTTCTATGATTGTTACAGTCACTAAGGTTACCTTTTTTGGGTATTTTAATAATGATTCCTTTTTTCCAATTAGAAGGGACCTTTTCTTCTTTCAAAATCTTATTAAACATTCTCTGTAGTTGTCTCATGTTGCCAATATTGATAGCTTTTAACATTTTGGCTGTTATTTCATCTTCACCTTCAGCTTTGTTGTTAGCCATTAAATTCACTGCTGTTTCAATTTCATGCAATTTAATTTCATCTAGGTTGACATTTAGTTGTGGGGCTGGTAAGTCAGTTTCAAGGTTTAACAATTCTTTTGGGTGTGTTCAATTAAGTATTTCTTTGAAGTGTTCAGCCCATCTTTGCTTTTGGTCTTTATTTGATGTTAATAGGGTTCCAGTTTTGCTAAGGATTGGTCTTTCTTTAGATGTAATAGTATCTGTTAGTCTCTTTTGTATGTTATATAAAGTTTTGCTGTCTCCTGTTTTTGCTGTTTTCTCTGCCTCTTTCGCCATATTGTCTGTTTCTTTTTCTTTTATCCCTTCTAGCTGAACTTTTTACTTTCTTGTCTATTTCTTTATATGTTGCTTTCGCCAGATCTTTTCCAAGGTCTGTTTTTACACTCAACATGTCTAATTTGGCTGCTCGTCTTTCATGTATGTACTTCATGTGTTTTCTGATATCCATGCTTTTCTATTTGTCTTCAGATATCTTATTTCCTTACAGTACAAAGAGCTGCTGTGTGCCTTCAATATAGGAGGGGATTGAGCTCATTGCTGCAGTTGATAGCGTGATTGCTTGTGTGTAAGAAATGTTATGTAAGGACAAGGTGAGAGTTAATCTGAGCACATGCAGGGGAAATATTTGTCAGAGAACATGCAAACATTCTAGATACACCACTGTCAGAGAACATGCAAACATTCTAGATACACCACTGTCAGAGAACATGCAAACATTCTAGATACACCACTGTCAGAGAACATGCAAACATTCTAGATACACCACTGTCAGAGAACATGCAAACATTCTAGATACACCACTGTCAGAGAACATGCAAACATTCTACATACACCACTGTCAGAGAACATGCAAACATTCTAGATACACCACTGTCAGAGAACATGCAAACATTCTAGATACACCACTGTCAGAGAACATGCAAACATTCTACATACACCACTGTCAGAGAACATGCAAACATTCTAGATACACCACTGTCAGAGAACATGCAAACATTCTAGATACACCACTGTCAGAGAACATGCAAACTTTCTAGATACACCACTGTCAGAGAAACAGTGACCTGCTGTATGCATCTGCCATGATGTTTATAGAGCAAATTTGTCTTGTAGTATGAGGAACACTGAAGAATAGACAAGGAATTGGTAGTGTTTTCAGTACATTTTTATAAAATATTCTCTTCATGTGACCTGCCCCTTCTAGAATGTTGTCCCTCTCACTGCCTCCCTTATTGCAATGCGGTCTTGCACAGGTTGACCAATGTCTCACATTCAGACTTTCTGTGATGTCTTGAGTCCACTGCATCAAAAGCTTGTCCCTTTTCTCTGTTCCTTCTAGTATCTGCCTCTGCAAACCACTGTGTCTCTTTATGCTGCAGAAGTATCTCAGCTTTCTAATTTTGATAGTGTTTATGAGCCAGTTTTGTGCGATACCTAATCCCATTAGTATTTCTTTATTTGATTTTCTTTCTATCCATAATATAAAGAGCCTTTCTGCAACATTTCAAATTCTGTTCTCTTTTCTAGTGATTTGTTGAGTTTCACAACTGTGCGTTGCCACTTGGAGTATGTAAGCACTTATGATGGTCATACCGAAAGTTGTGAGCAAAATTTTTTTTAAAAATCAGAATTTATAGATTGAGAAAATATAAATGTATCACCTTAACTGCATCCTTTGCTCTTCATGTAGAGGTCACATGACGTCACCATCATGTGTCACATGACCACGTGGAGCAAAAACAAAATGGCAGGTGCTGAAGTTTCATTTCGTCAATGTGCTGTTATTGAGTTCCTCGTTAAAGAGGAAATCCCCACTGCTGAAAGACTTCAACTTGCTTATGGAGATGTGTATATGGGTGCTAGCAGTGTTAGGAGGTGGGTGAAACATTTCAAAGATGGAAACACGAGCATCCAAGATATGCCTCACAGTGGTCACCCTCGAACTACCTCCACTGAACTTGTGGAAAGGGTTGACAACATCATTAAACAAGACAGACGTGTCACAGTATCTGAAATCACTGTAAATCATGGAATAGGACACAATGCAGTACAGAAAATGATTGAAATCCTAGGCTATAGAAAAGTTTGTGCCTGCTGGATCCCACATTTGTTGACTGAAGATCACAAAGCTGTGAAAAAACCATCACTGAACTTAGGAAATTCAGAAAATAAGTTGGGAAATTCTTCCACACCCTGCCTATAGCCCCGACCTGGCACCCAGCGATTACCTTCTTTTCAGTTTTGTGAAAGAACAAATGCGAGGCCATCACTACGACACAGGAGAGAACATCCAGAAAGCAGTGTGTCTGTGCCTTCGGTCAGCTGGAATGGAATTCTACCAGTAGGGTAGTTTCAAACTTGCGGAGTGATGGGAAAAATGTGTGCAGAGAAATGGAGATTATGTTGAAAAGTGAAGAAAAGGATGCAATTAAGGTGATACATTTATATTTTCTCCATCTATAAATTATGATTTAAAAAAAAAAAATGTTGCTCACGGCTTTCGGTATGACCCTCATAGTAAACATAGCTTTGTTTTTTTGTTGGTACTTTGCCACATACTCTTCATTTGTACTAGTTTCTGTGATGCAGTTGCTAGTCTTCTTTTGCTTTCCACTGTGCAGTTGCAATTTATTTACATTTTCTGGCTCTTCTTGGTCTAGTGTAATTTTGGGTTTGATATTGCAGCCCTAAATATAAGTAGTCTGTTTTATGTCTCCATGTTTGTTTGAACAGGATGATATCATGCACAGAGACAGAATAACAGAGCAACTGAGAGCCACACAGGAAGACTCTAATACAGTTAAGTGAGAACTCATGTACAACATGGTCATGTAGAGAGTGTTTTCTTCTTCTTTGTTCCAGTGTCACAGAGATTTCTTAGCGATATTTTACTCTAAACTGAATACTCAGTAGGCTCAGTAGAATGACTGAAAACATTCTGTAGCAGTGGAATGTATGACTGTAAGTGAAAAAACATTCTGTAGCAGTGGAATGTTTGACTGTAAGTGAAAAACATTCTGTAGCAGTGGAATGTATGACTGTAAGTGAAAAACATTCTGTAGGCAGTGGAATGTATGACTGTAAGTGAAAAATATTCTGTAGGCAGTGGAATGTATGACTGTAAATGAAAAACATTCTGTTGACACAGTAAAATGTATATTTTATAAATGTAACATCTGTGGACGTAATATAATTTATATTTTATAAATGTAACATTCTGTGGACACAGTAGAATTTATGTCTGTTAAGTGAACATTCAGTAGACAGTAGAATGTATATTATAAAGTGAACATTCAGTAGACACCGTAGAATATATGTTATAAAGTGAACATTCTGTAGACACAGTACCATATATATATTATAAAGTAAACATTATTTATAGAATTTCTCATTATATAGCATAAATAAGCATAGAATTCTTTGTGACATAATGTTGTGCCTTCAGGTAGCACATTATGTGTTATAACAATACATAGTAAAGATTTATCATAGTTTAGATAATGATTCTGATAGATCCTGGTAAAGTGCTGGTACTGGTCCATGTTAGTCGCTGGTATTGATCTGCAATAGTTGTTGGTACTGATCCATGTTAGTCGCTGGTGTTGATCTGCAATAGTTGTTGGTACTGGTCCATGTTAGTCGCTGGTATTGATCTGCAATAGTTGTTGGTACTGGTCCATGTTAGTCGCTGGTATTGATCTGCAATAGTTGTTGGTACGATTCATGTTAGTCGCTGGTATTGATCTGCAATTTGTAGTTGGTACTGGTCCATGTTAGTTGCTGGTATTGATCTGCAATAGTTGTTGGTACTGGTCCATGTTAGTCGCTGGTATTGATCTGCAATAGTTGTTGGTACTGGTCCATGTTAATCGCTGGTATTGATCTGCAATAGTTGTTGGTACAATCCATGTTAGTCGCTGGTATTGATCTGCAATAGTTGTTGGTACTGGTCCATGTTAGTCGCTGGTATTGATCTGCAATAGTTGTTGGTACTGATCCATGTTAGTCGCTGGTATTGATCTGCAAGTTGTTGGTACTGATCCATGTTAGTCGCTGGTATTGATCTGCAATAGTTGTTGGTATTGATCCATGTCAGTTGTATAAACTAGGAAAAAAGTAGGAACAGCTTTATTAATTAACAAGCACACGGTTGTGATGTTTTGGTGTGAACCTTAATCATACTAAAACACACTAGATGAAGAAACAGAAAAAGAAGATAAAATATAAATTCACATGAATGCTATGTTAAAAGTACAAATGGAAAAAAATATAATAAAATAAATGAAGCACTTAGTTATGACTTGTAAGAGGCTGTGTCCAGAAATGCACATGATGGAGTGTTGAGAATGTTTAAATAGAGACTTGTGATGTGTGATAGGTGGGTTGTAAAGGGATGGGAGGGAGAAACACAGAAAGGGGAGTGAGTGGTATAATGGTAATCTAGTTGGGAGAAGTTGTTATAGGTGATGCAGTTAGGGCAGAGGGGTCGTAATCTGATGCTGTGAGTAGGTTTGAGATATGTGTAGCAAGTGAGAAAGGAGTGGAACTTAATGCAGAGGGAATATGATTGTGGGAGAGGAGAATGTTAGGTGTAACTGAATTGCGAGTTCAAACCATGTAGTTCAAGCATCTCATATTCCTGAATGTAGTAGTTCTTAAGCTATGCGGCTTCTATCATCGGTGTGACATTGTTTGATGGCTGTTACCAGAAAATCAGATTTGGCTCTGTGGTCGGGGCCATTGAGATGATTAGAAACCTACTCACAGCATCAGATTACAACCCCTCTGCTCTAACTGCATCACCTATTCCAACTTCTCCCAACTAGATTACCATTATATCGCTCTCTCCCCTTTTTGTGGTTCCCCACTCCCCTGCCTTACGACTCATGTGTCACACAATCACAAGTCTCCATTTAAACATTCTCAACATTCCACCATGTGCATTTCTGGACACAGCCTCTTACAAGTCACAGCTAAGTGCTCCATTTATTTTATTTTATTATATTTTTTCCATTTCTACTTTTTACATAACATTCATGTGAATTTATATTTTATCTTCTTTCTCTGTTTCTTTATCCTGTGTGTTTTTGTATGAGTAAAGTTCACACCAAAACATCACAACTGTGTGTTCATTAAATAATAAAGCTGTTCCTACTTTTTACCTAGTTTACATATTTTCTTATCACAGGTTTACTGCAGTGGCTTTGTGTATAATTATATACTTAGTTGTGTATACTTATACACCGATTATTTGCATGCCATTTGTTGGTACCTGTCCATGTCAGTCATTGGTACAGATCTGTGTTAGTTGCTGGTACTGATCTGTGTTACTGCTAGTACTGATCAGCATTAGCTGCTGGTATTGACCTGTGCTAATTTCTGGTGATGATTCATGGCAAGTTCCTGCTAATGATTTTCTTCATTTTGAACTGTTCTTGTTCAGATTGTAGGATGCAAGTTTCATAGGGAGCCAGCAGGTTCGACTGAACGGTACACCAGGTGGGCAAACACACTCACCAAAGAGCAGTTGTACACGCAGGTAAAATATCATTTGTAGGTCCAGTTATTCATTTTCTGAATGATGTTTTCATGGTGATAACAATAAAATGTGAAGTTTGTCATCTGTGATTACAATAAAATATAAAGTTTATCATCTGTGATTACAGTAAATTATGAGGTTTTATCATCAGTAATCAGAATAAAAAATGAAGTTTACATCTTTTGATAATCAGAACAAGATCAGTAATATGTCAGTCACTTATACCAAGTAATGTAACTCACTTATACCTCATCAGGTAATGTCACTCACTTATACCTCATCAAGTAATGTCACTCACTTATACCTCATCAAGTAATGTCACTCACTTATACCTCATCAAGTAATGTCACTCACTTTTACCTCATCAATGTCACTCACTTATACCTCATCAGATAATGTCACTCACTTATACCTCATCAAATAATGTCACTCACTTATACCTCATCAAATAATGTCACTCACTTATACCTCATCAAATAATGTCACTCACTTATACCTCATCAAATAATGTCACTTACTTATACCTCATCAAATAATGTCACTCACTTATACCTCATCAAATAATGTCACTCACTTATACCTCATCAAATAATGTCACTCACTTATACCTCATCAAATAATGTCACTCACTTATACCTCATCAAGTAATGTCACTTACTTATACCCACTCAAAGTAATATCAGTTATTGATATTCCACAAAGTAATATCAGTCATTAATATTTCATCAAGTGATGTCAGTCAACTACTCAGTTGTTTCCCATAAGCCATACAAATTGACTTACACTGTCAAAAGGAGCATAAAGCAAGCAAGCTTGATTCATGTGCTGTGACATCATGACACAGCATAAAAACTTCAACCTGACATTTATGTTCTGCTCAGAGAGATGGACTCCCCTGGGTTAAATTCTCCCTCAAACCACGACTAGCCCAGCAAGCTGGCAGTGGATCTCTTTAACACTCATAGAAAACACAGGAAGAGTAGATGGACTGATATAAATGGAAAATGACTTGGAAATGTTAAACTTTAAAGAGACAGAAAAGCAATTCTTAAATTATGTACTAATAACAAAAAAGTAAAGTAAAAGTAATCCTGTCATGCCTTAGAGGCACATAGAGATATGGTGTTAGTGCCCATATTTTCCTTGACCTGTCAGCACACTAGAGGGGGATATGGTCAGTATCATGCCTGGCCGCCTTCCCCAACTCCAGAAGAAGTCAGCTACCCATTTCTACAGCTGGGTGACTGGGGTGTCTCTGGCCGGATTCAAACCCCCGGGCCTTTGACATGAGAGACCAGTGCACTAACCATTTCACCACTCAGACACCCTAAATATTTAAGGTATATACATATTCTTATATGTGCTTATAACTAATGAAGAATGTAGGAGAAGAGCTGGAGAGACAAAAAACCTTGTCAAAAAGATAAGAGAGAGACAATGTACTTTCATAGGACATGCAATGAGAAGAGGGGGCATTGAAAATATTATAACAACAGGAAAAATAGAAGGAGAAGATCAAGAGGAAGACCAAGAGAAATGATACTGGACAGTCTGATGGGATGGTGTGAGAGGAGATCACCAGCTGAGCTGATGGCCTGCATGAAGGATCGGGTACTCTGGAGAAGCATAATAGCCAACGCCAGTCGGCACGGCACATGATGATGATGATGATACATATTCTAAATATTTAAGGTATATACATATTACATATACCTTAAGTATTTAGAATATTTCAGGTATATTAAAAAAAAAAGAAAAAAAAAAGGTAAAATTCCTGTTTCCATGCCATTAAGGCATATTGGGGAATACGGTGTTAGGCACATGAAAGTGTGATGTGGTCAGTATCACGCCTGGCTGCTTTACCTTCCCAGATTTCTCTGCTACCCATTTATAGAGGCTGGGTCAACCCCAGGGCCTTTTTTTGGTATGTACCAGAAAAAAATCCCACTGCTGGGACTGAACCCAGTACCACTAGATTAGTAAACCAAGTGCCTAACCACTCAGCTAACCAGGCCCCTGGTGATTACAGTTAAGGTGTATACATATTTTAAACTATGCAAGAAGTCATCAGTACCTGCATACACCTGAGAGATGTAGCACTAAAAGTGGGCTTAACCATTAACCAAGGTAAAACAGAGTATATGAAGATATCAAGAGACCAGAGGCAGAATGATCCAGATTATATAAATGTTGGAGAGATGATTATTAGGAAAGCAGAAACATACAAATATCTAGACACAACCTTCAACAGAAGCAACACAGTAAGCGAGGAAATTAAAATCAGACTACAGATAGGGAATAAAATATACTTTGCCTTGCAACACCTGTTAAAATCCAAAATCCTGTTCCAAAACACCAAAATAACAATCTACAAAACCATAATAAGACCAGCCATCATGTATGGATTAGAAACATGGAGTACAACAAAGAAAGAGGAACAATTGCAGATCTTTGAGAACTTAAGAAGAATCTTTGGGCTGATAAAGGATACCAACAGTGGAGAATGGAGAGCTAGAAGATCACTGAACTGAACAGCTTTTTTAAATCTCAATGAATTATAAATGTCATGAAACTGAACAGACTACGCTGTCTGGGCCGTGTAGAAAGAATGGAAAAGAACAGACATATGAAAATGATGTATGCATAAGAGATAAGGGAAACAAGACCAATGGGTAGACCAGTACAGAGATGGAAAGACAACATAGAAGAGGATATAAAAAAATTAGTGTCACCAACTGCAGAGAGAAGATTAGGAGTAGAGAGGAATGGAGGCAAACTTTATCTGCAGCAATGAGCCTTAATATGGCTCGGAAAGCTGAAGAAGAAAAATATATTCTAAATATTTAAGGTATACACATATTCTAAATATTTAAGGTATACACATATTCTAAATATTTAAGGTATACACATATTCTAAATATTTAAGGTATACACATATTCTAAATATTTAAGGTATACACATATTCTAAATATCTAAGGTATGTACATATTCTAAATATTTAAGGTATACACATATTCTAAATATTTAAGGTATCTTATCTTATATCTTATATCCTTTCCGTGCCGTTAAATGTCGCATAGGGCTCGCAAAGTAGTTTGCCAATTTTTCCTGTCCTCGCGAGTCTTTCAACCTTATCAAGGGATTTTACGCCGGTTAATTTGGCCTCTCTTAACAGTGTCCTCTTCAGAGTTTCACGTGGTCTGCCTCTTTTTCTTTGGCCTGTTGTGTTCCACTTGATAGCTTGTTTTGGGATTCTCTGATCATTTCTTCTCATCAAGTGACAAACATATGTCCATCTCCTTTTCCTGATCACCCATGAGACTGGTTGTTGTTCAGTCATCTGTCTTATCTCTGCATTGTTCTTGAATTCGCTCCACTTGATGCTGAGTATTTTCCTTAGGCATTTGTTTTCAAAAGAGTCTAATTTCTTGTCTATTTTTTAAATTGTTTTCCAGCTTTTGCATGCATAAATGAGGGTGGATATTATATTTGAATTGAATAATCTTAATTTGGTTTTTGTGCTTATAACTTTTGAATTCCATATGTTCTCAAGACTCTTGAAGATCGATGCTGCTTTATTTAAGGTATACACATATTCTAAATATTTAAGGTATACACATATTCTAAATATTTAAGGTATACACATATTCTAAATATTTAAGGTATACACATATTCTAAATATTTAAGGTATACACATATTCTAAATATTTAAGGTATATACATATTCTAAATATTTAAGGTATACACATATTCTGAATATTTACGGTAGACACATATTCTAAATATTTAAGGTTTGCACGTATTCTAAATATTTAAGGTATACACATATTCTGAATATTTAAGGTATACACATATTCTAAATATTTAAGGTATACACATATTCTAAATATTTAAGGTATACACATATTCTAAATATTTAAGGTATACACATATTCTAAATATTTAAGGTATACACATATTCTAAATATTTAAGGTATATACATATTCTATTTAAATATTTTGAATAGACTCAAAGATATAGTGGATACTGCAATGAGAGAAGAACAAGCAGGATTTCGAAAAGGGAGAAGCTGTCTCGACCAGATCTTTACTCTCAGAATAATACTTGAAGAACATATTGAAAAGCAAAAACCATTAATACTGAATTTCATAGATTTTAAGAAGGCATTTGATAGCATACACAGAGATTCATTATGGAGAATTTTATGTCTATATGGAATACCATCTAAAATTGTCAACATCATTAAGGACTTATACAATGGATATGGTTGTGCAGTCAAGACAGAAGAAGGGATGAGTGAATGGTTCCAGATTGAAACAGGCGTGAAACAAGGATGTATACTGTCTCCTTTACTTTTTGGGATTACAATAGACTTCATAATGACAAAATGCTGCACAGGTAACACAGGTATTGACTGGGTACATGGGACCCAACTAGAAGATCTTGATTTTGCTGATGACATAACTCTTATCAGTAATAATGTGAATTCCATGCAAGAAAAAACAGATAGCCTATCTTCACTGGCTAGCAAAATAGGACTTGAAATTAACAAGGACAAAACAAAGATAATGAAAATTCCCATCAATCAAAATGGAAAAATACACATAGAAGGGACAGATATTGAAGAAGTCAATCAATTTGCATACCTTGGCAGCTACATAGACAAGGATGGTGACACTAGAAAGGAAGTTAGGATCAGAATTGCAAAAGCAGCATCAATCTTCAAGAATCTTGAGAACATATGGAATTCAAAAGTTATAAGCACAAAAACCAAGTTAAGACTATTCAATTCAAATGTAATATCCACCCTCATTTATGCATGCGAAAGCTGGAAAACAACTAAAGAAATAGAAAAGAAATTAGACTCTTTTGAAAACAAATGCCTAAGGAAAATACTCGGCATCAAGTGGAATGAATTCAAGAACAATGCAGAGATAAGACAGATGACTGAACAACAACCAGTCTCACGGGTGATCAGGAAAAGGAGATGGACATATGTTGGTCACTTGATGAGAAGAAATGATCAGAGAATCCCAAAACAAGCTATCAAGTGGAACACAACAGGCCGAAGAAAAAGGGGCAGACCGCGTGAAACTCTAAAGAGGACATTATTAAGAGAGGCCAAGTTAACAGGCATAACATCCTTTGATGAGGTTGAAAGACTCGCCGAAGACAGGAAAAATTGGCGAACTACTTTGCGAGCCCTATGTGACGTCTAACGGCACGGGAAGGATATAAGATATAAGATAAGATAAGAAATATTTAAGGTATACACATATTCTGAATATTTACGGTAGACACATATTCTAAATATTTAAGGTTTGCACATATTCTAAATATTTAAGGTATACACATATTCTAAATATTTAAGGTATACACATATTCTAAATATTTAAGATATACATGTATTCTAAATATTTGAGGTATACACATATTCTAAATGCGACCTCGTTAGCTGAATGGTTAGGCACTCGGTTTGCTAATCCGGTGGTACCGAGTTCAGTCCCAGCAGTTGGATTTTTTCTGGTACATGCCAAAAAGGCCCCAGGATTGACCCAGCCTTTAAAAATGGGTACCAGAGAAATCTGGGAAGGTAAAGCAGCCAGGAGTGATACTGACCACATCACACTTTCATGTGCCCAATGGTCATGGAAAAATACAGGCTCAGCACCATATTTCCCAATATGCCTTAATGTCATGGAAATGGAAATTTTACCTTTACCTTACATTTTCTAAACATTTAAGGTATATACATCACATGGTCCAACTGTGATAATGCCAACATGGTTCTGCCATCGCCATGTCTTTGATGCTGTTGGTGGTTTCAGTGAAGCAGGAAAGGTAAGCCATAATAGACTTGTGATTTGTTCAATTTTCTCAGGTGTGGTCTGTGCATCTCGACTTGGTCAGAGCACCTGAAATGATAGAGCTGCTGTTAGAACCATTAGAAAACACTTAACTTTATTCTGGTGATGTTCTTGGGAATTTTTTCACAGCCTGCACTTGGTCACAGAAAATCTTTTACATAATATTTCACTGAACTCATAATTACCTCCATTGTTCTCTCATGTATTAAGTGCTTCCTTTATTGTTGTCTCATGTGTTAAGTGCTACCTTTATTGTTGTCTCATGTGTTAAGTGCTTCCTTTATTATTGTCTCATGTGTTAAGTGCTTCCTTTATTGTTGTCTCATGTGTTAAGTGCTTCCTTTATTGTAGTCTCATGTGTTAAGTGCTTCCTTTATTGTTGTCTCATGTGTTAAGTGCTTCCTTTATTGTTGTCTCATGTGTTAAGTGCTTCCTTTATTGTTGTCTCATGTGTTAAGAAGGCATTTGATAGCATACACAGAGATTCATTATGGAGAATTTTATGTCTATATGGAATACCATCTAAAATTGTCAACATCATTAAGGACTTATACAATGGATATGGTTGTGCAGTCAAGACAGAAGAAGGGATGAGTGAATGGTTCCAGATTGAAACAGGCGTGAAACAAGGATGTATACTGTCTCCTTTACTTTTTGGGATTACAATAGACTTCATAATGACAAAATGCTGCACAGGTAACACAGGTATTGACTGGGTACATGGGACCCAACTAGAAGATCTTGATTTTGCTGATGACATAACTCTTATCAGTAATAATGTGAATTCCATGCAAGAAAAAACAGATAGCCTATCTTCACTGGCTAGCAAAATAGGACTTGAAATTAACAAGGACAAAACAAAGATAATGAAAATTCCCATCAATCAAAATGGAAAAATACACATAGAAGGGACAGATATTGAAGAAGTCAATCAATTTGCATACCTTGGCAGCTACATAGACAAGGATGGTGACACTAGAAAGGAAGTTAGGATCAGAATTGCAAAAGCAGCATCAATCTTCAAGAATCTTGAGAACATATGGAATTCAAAAGTTATAAGCACAAAAACCAAGTTAAGACTATTCAATTCAAATGTAATATCCACCCTCATTTATGCATGCGAAAGCTGGAAAACAACTAAAGAAATAGAAAAGAAATTAGACTCTTACTCTTTTGAAAACAAATGCCTAAGGAAAATACTCGGCATCAAGTGGAATGAATTCAAGAACAATGCAGAGATAAGACAGATGACTGAACAACAACCAGTCTCACGGGTGATCAGGAAAAGGAGATGGACATATGTTGGTCACTTGATGAGAAGAAATGATCAGAGAATCCCAAAACAAGCTATCAAGTGGAACACAACAGGCCGAAGAAAAAGGGGCAGACCGCGTGAAACTCTAAAGAGGACATTATTAAGAGAGGCCAAGTTAACAGGCATAACATCCTTTGATGAGGTTGAAAGACTCGCCGAAGACAGGAAAAATTGGCGAACTACTTTGCGAGCCCTATGTGACGTCTAACGGCACGGGAAGGATATAAGATATAAGATAAGATAAGAAATATTTAAGGTATACACATATTCTGAATATTTACGGTAGACACATATTCTAAATATTTAAGGTTTGCACATATTCTAAATATTTAAGGTATACACATATTCTAAATATTTAAGGTATACACATATTCTAAATATTTAAGATATACATGTATTCTAAATATTTGAGGTATACACATATTCTAAATGCGACCTCGTTAGCTGAATGGTTAGGCACTCGGTTTGCTAATCCGGTGGTACCGAGTTCAGTCCCAGCAGTTGGATTTTTTCTGGTACATGCCAAAAAGGCCCCAGGATTGACCCAGCCTTTAAAAATGGGTACCAGAGAAATCTGGGAAGGTAAAGCAGCCAGGAGTGATACTGACCACATCACACTTTCATGTGCCCAATGGTCATGGAAAATACAGGCTCAGCACCATATTTCCCAATATGCCTTAATGTCATGGAAATGGAAATTTTACCTTTACCTTACATTTTCTAAACATTTAAGGTATATACATCACATGGTCCAACTGTGATAATGCCAACATGGTTCTGCCATCGCCATGTCTTTGATGCTGTTGGTGGTTTCAGTGAAGCAGGAAAGGTAAGCCATAATAGACTTGTGATTTGTTCAATTTTCTCAGGTGTGGTCTGTGCATCTCGACTTGGTCAGAGCACCTGAAATGATAGAGCTGCTGTTAGAACCATTAGAAAACACTTAACTTTATTCTGGTGATGTTCTTGGGAATTTTTTCACAGCCTGCACTTGGTCACAGAAAATCTTTTACATAATATTTCACTGAACTCATAATTACCTCCATTGTTCTCTCATGTATTAAGTGCTTCCTTTATTGTTGTCTCATGTGTTAAGTGCTACCTTTATTGTTGTCTCATGTGTTAAGTGCTTCCTTTATTATTGTCTCATGTGTTAAGTGCTTCCTTTATTGTTGTCTCATGTGTTAAGTGCTTCCTTTATTGTTGTCTCATGTGTTAAGTGCTTCCTTTATTGTTGTCTCATGTGTTAAGTGCTTCCTTTATTGTTGTCTCATGTGTTAAGTGCTACCTTTATTGTTGTCTCATGTGTTAAGTGCTTCCTTTATTGTTGTTTCATTTGTTAAGTGCTACTTTTATTATTCCCTCATGTGTTAAGTGCTTCCTTTATTGTTGTCTCATGTGTTAAGTGCTACCTTTATTATTTTCTCATGTGTTAAGTGCTACCTTTATTGTTGTCTCATGTGTTAAGTGCTACCTTTATTGTTCTCTCATGTATTAAGTGCTACCGTTATTGTTCTCTCATGTGTTAAGTCCTTTATTGTTCTCTCATTTGTTAAGTGCTACCTTTATTGTTCTCTCATGTGTTAAGTGCTTCCTTTATTGTTGTCTCATGTGTTAAGTGCTACCTTTATTGTTGTCTCATGTGTTAAGTGCTACCTTTATTGTTGTCTTATGTGTTAAGTGCTACTTTTATTGTTGTCTCATGTGTTAAGTGCTACCTTTATTATTGTCTCATGTGTTAAGTGCTTCCTTTATTGTTGTTTCATTTGTTAAGTGCTACTTTTATTATTCCCTCATGTGTTAAGTGCTGCCTTTATTGTTGTCTCATGTGTTAAGTGCTACCTTTATTATTTTCTCATGTGTTAAGTGCTACCTTTATTGTTGTCTCATGTGTTAAGTGCTACCTTTATTGTTGTCTCATCTGTTAAATGCTACCTTTATTGTTGTCTCATGTGTTAAGTTCTACCTTTATTGCTCTCTCATGTGTTAAGTCCTTCCTTTAATGTTCTCTCATGTGTTAAATCCTTTCTTTATTGTTCTCTCATGTGTTAAGTCCTTCCTCCAATATAAAATGAATTGTCTATCATGGTCTCATGGTTCTTGTCAGAATTTTTCTAAAATGTATCTTGTGTGTACCTTGAAATGTGATCTGTTAAGTTGTTTGTATGGTCAAGTCATAAGGATTTTACACCATTCTGTCCTTACAGTCTATATTATCAAATATATGCAGAAAAAATAGATTACTAGGTTAGTAGAGTAATAGAAAATAGATCATTAGGTTGTCATAGCATTGGATAGTACAGTCTGAAGAGCTTGATAGCCAAGACTGGAATAGATCACAAGTTTTAGCACACCTAAACAAGACATTTAATATTGGTAATATCATTTTTGTGATCAGGGCACGCCTGAAGATTTGCTATTTTTCTACCGTCACTTGGAACTTGGTGGATCTGTGGTCAGGGTGAACAAGGATCTTCTCACTTACAGATATCACCCACAGGCAGAGACATTTTCTGTATCAGAGTAGGTCATAGAAATAATAAAACATTGGCTTTTTCAGTCTCGTATGTAGGTCATAGAAATAGTAAAACAATGGCTTCTTCATCATAGAAATAGTAATACAGTGGCTTCTTCAGTCTCATGAGTAGGTCATAGAAATAGTAATAGAGTAGCATCTTTAGTCTCATGAGTAGGTCATAGAAATAGTAATACAGTGGCATATTTAGTCTCATGAGTAGGTCATAGAAATAGTAATACAGTGGCTTCTTCAGTCTAATGAGTACGTCATAGAAATAGTAATACAGTGGATCTTTAGTCTCATGAGTAGGTCATAGAAATAGTAATAGAGTGGCATCTTTAGTCTCATGAGTAGGTCATAGAAATAGTAATAGAGTGGCATCTTTAGTCTCATGAGTAGGTCATAGAAATACCAATTCAGTGGCTTCTTCAGTCTCATGAATGGGTCATAGAAGCAGTAAATCAGTGGTCTCCTTATTCTCCATGAATAGGTACTAGAAACAGTAAAATAGTGTCTTCCTCATTCTCATGAGTAAGTACTAGAAACAGTGACTTTCTTAGTCTCTTCAGTAGGTATATACCATAGTGCAGTCTCTTTTCAAATGAGAAGACATATACAGTTAAATTCATTTATCTTGCAACAACAACAGTGGAAGCAGCTACACATATGAAATCAAATCAAAAACAGATAAAGCAAAAACTACCTTTTATGACATGAAGAAGATACTAACAAATAATAGATGTCCCTTAGAGAGAGGAAAAGAGTATTGCAACGTTTCATTGAACCGGTACTGCTATATTGTTGTGAAACTAGAACAGTTAACAAAATTATGAAATTGGAAGCAACAGAGATGTGATTTTAGAAAAAGATGCAACATATACCTGGACGGAAAGAAAAATGAAGAGGTCCTAAAGAAGTTTCAGAACAACAAAATAGTTAAAATGATAAGAAAAAGACGATCAAAATTTCTTGGACGTATCATGAGAAGATGGAAGTTAGAAAACTAGGTAACAGCTGGAAAATTAAAGGGAAAAAGGAAATAGGAAAAGCCAAGAGAAATATATCTCATTGGACTGAACATTCATTTATTCATTCATGTGCATGTCCCGTGCAGAACTTTGCCTCCCAAACAGCACTCCTGTAGGCCTCTCGGTTGTGAGCAAGATGGCCTGCTGCTGCTGCGTCCATTTGCAGATCGTCAATGATTTCTTGCAGCCATCTTTGTTTTGGTCTTCCTCTTTTTCTTTTTCCCATTATGTATCCTTCATGACGTTTAATGTGTCCAAAATATTTAAGTTTTCTCTCTTTAATCCTCTTTACTAGCCAGCATTCTTCAATATTAAGCTCTTGTAGTATAGATATATTTGTTCTTTTTTGTGTCCACGATATTTGAAGAACTCTTCTGTAGCATTTACATTCAAAGGCATTTATGTGTTTCTCTGAACGAGTTTGCATGAAAAAAATGAAAAGCATTTTAATTGATTGTTAACACCAAGTATAGCACAATAAGAAGTTTGATCACCAATGATATCTAGCATGGCACATGGTAATAATAATATTAATAAGCATAGTAAAACAATTTTTAAACTGGCATAAATTTGAATAGGTCATGTGATCAAAATTCCCCTGAAAGTCATCATTGCAATAATGAAAAAAAGTAAAACTGATAAAGAAGTTAGTGACAAGAGAGGTGATTTTTTTTTCATTAAAAAGTTAATTGAGAAATACATGCAAGTCAAGATAGATATATACACCAGTTTTATAGATTATACTAAATCATTTGACAAAGTAAAACATAATAAACAAATGAGTGCCAGGAAGAGATGAGTCTTGGTAGGAAACTAACAAATCAGTTGATAAGATACAGCACAGAAACATCAACAAATGTACCCATAAAGAAGGGAGTGAGGCAAGGATGTGCAGAACACATATTCAACAACATGAGCACAATGTTGTTATCCATTGAAAACAAAAATGAAATTTGTAAAATGCTATATTTATTCTGCACTACTAGTCAGAGAGAATGATAAATGCATCAGAAATGTGGATCTACAAGTAATCGTGGAAAATGAAAATAAGAAACGTACAAGTGTTAGAACAAGTACAAGTGCAACATGAACTTTTCAAAGAAATAAGGATAAAGGAAACAAAATACTTTGGCCATATCAAAAGTCGTAACTGAAGACTGTACTAGAAGGAAAGGTGGGAGAAAGAAGAGTGAGAAGTAAACAAAGGTGTAGATGGGAAGATAACATGATAGCAGACAGGATACAGCCTGCCTGACACACAATAAATAGTGTATAAGTGTACAACTATACACAAAGCACTGCTAAAAACAAAGTTTACATTGGTGGCGCCGAAAAAGGTTCACTTCACAGCGCTCTCAATTATTCACATTAAGTGCCGTTTAATTTTATAGTTTTATTTTGTATTTTTCATTCATTTTTTCATTTTTTTTTTTATTTCATTAACTTAGTTTAATGTAATACTCTACTTTGTCTCCTCTGTCTTATTCTTCATCCTATTTGTCTGACGAAGGCAAGCGCCGAAACGTCACAACTTTGTATTGTTTAAATAATAAAGCTGTTCCTACTTTTTTCTAGTTTATACAGCCTGGTTTAGTGCACCATCAAAGTAAGGGAGAAAAGACGCTGGAGATTCATTACTACCAACTTTCATATCAAAGATGGCAAGCAATGATGTTGATGATAGATTTGAAAGACATGTAATGGAGTAGGTTGCTTCATATTCTGGCCTGAACTTGTTATTCTCTGACTGGCTTATTCAGGAAATGTGAATAGATTGAATGACTTGACAGAGATTTGCTGGTTTAAACATCAGCCACTAATTGGCTGGTTTAACAACATCTTCTGTTGCATAGTTGTGAGAGCACACTAGGAGAGTGTGTAAAACTATGACTACCTGTATATCAGACATGATCTGTTATATTTCTGTCGCAGAGTCCAGCTTACTACCATCATAATGTGCCTTTCTGATGGGCATTGATGGTTATGCACGGAGTTTGATTCAGTATGTTTCCTATTGGCTACTTTGATGACTTTTTATCGTGCCATAATTTTACATTCTCCATAATTTTCGTCTTCCTATTTTTCACTTCCCATTTTTTTTTATCTTTCTGATGTTAAGATGTTTTCAGTTCCTCCCCCTCTCACTACCTGATAAATGTTATCTTTTCTTCATCATCATTATAGTCATCATCATCTTATGCCACCTTCATAGGAATGTTGGCAGTATTAAAGTTCTTGTTGCTATGTCCCTTGCTGTCAGAGTGTGTACATGTGGGTGCACACTGTTGACCATTGATCTTCTTATGATATTTCTATGTATAAATGTTGCGACAACCAGGTGCAACCTTATAAACACATGAACATGTGCACAGACCAAGACAAAATGAAGAAGTCATCTCCTTAGGCTTAACAGAGACATAATTGGATGCCCTTCTCCAGAACATCTCAAGACACAACAGTATGCAGTCTGCTTTCTCTGTCATGTTCTCTCTCTAGTCATGAGCACGTCCACACTCAACAACTATCTTAGTCAGCACTGCCCTATGTAGACACACTGCCAGTCACCCAATCAGCTGACCAGGTGAGCTTAAATCTAGTTTGTTTTCAACCTGGGTCACTCATCAAGGTTTGGTGACTCTGGACAACATTATCCTATTGCTTTAAGTGCGCACACAGCCAGATTTCTTAGTGTTGTCCATCTCTCCATAATATCTTTCTTTTGCTCTTTTTCCTTCAACTTTTCCCTTAGTTATAGTTTTCATTATAACATAATATCTAATATATAGTCAAAATATTTCATCATATAATCTAATCTAATACAAGAACAATATAGGACCATAGTAAATAATGGATATAATGCTATAGAGAAGATTAAAATGATTGATGAACAATGGAATATGCTCAAAGACTCTTTTCAGCAAACATCTATCGAAATCCTACCTCCAGATAAAAAAAATGCTAAACAGGGGTGGATGACAGAAGAAATGTTTCAACTAATGGATCAGAGAAGAAGTCTTAAGGAAGATAAAGATGAATATGACAAAATAAATAAAGAAATAAGACACAAATGCAATAAAGCTAAAGAAGAGTGGCTAAATAAGAAATGTAGTGAAATAGAGACACACCATCATGGAAACGCAAGAGATATGTACAAACAAATAAAGGATTTAACAAACAAAAGGACATACCACAAGACTGGTTGCCTGAAGTCAAAGGAGGGGCATACAATAATGGACAGAGATTAAATAATGGCAAGATGGAGCAAATACATTATTGTCCTATGAGGACAATAGAAGCGAAATCTATATACGAAATAATAATGAAGGGCCTCATATATTAAAAGCAGAAGTGGAAGACGCCATCAAACACATGAACAACAACAAAGGACCAGATAAAATCACCAAGGAAGAATTGGAAGCATTAGGAGAGCTTGGCATAGAAATAATTACCAGATTGCTGAATGACATCTATAACCGTATCTATGTCCCATCAGACCTTTTACAGTCAGTTTTCATTGCCCTACCAAAGAAACAAATTACAGTTGAATGTGAAGACCATCGAACCATTAGTCTTATGAGCCATGTTATGAGAAGAGTAAGGAGCAAAATAAAATCAGAAATCGCTGAAGAACAGTGCTGCTTTGTCAAAGGAAAAGGAAGAAATAATGCCATATATATAATGAGAACATTGATGGAGAGATCAATAGAAGTAAAGATAGACCTATACTTATGCTTCATAGACTGCTGTAAAGCATTCAATAAAGTGAAACACACAGAAATTATAAGAATGCTGGAAGACATCAACATAGATGGTAAAGATCTGAAACTTATCAAAAACATATATTGGCAGCAATCAGCAGCAGTGTGGGTTGAGAACTAAATAAGAGCATTCCAAGACATAAATATGGGAGTGAGACAAGGATATGTTCCATCTCCTTGTACAGTGAAAATATAATGAGAAATATAGAGAACATGCCAGGAATATCAATTGGCAGGTACAACCTTAACAACTTAAGATATGCAGACGACATAGTTCTAATTGCTAAAAGTTAAGGGGAGCTACAGGCTTTTTTAGACATTGTCGTTCGTAAAAGCAAAAATGAAGGTCTCAGCCTGAACAAAAAGAAAACTGAAGCGATGGTCATCTCAAAGAAAAGAATACCACGAAAATGTAGCATTACCATTGATTGCACAAGTCTGAAACAAGTTGATAGATTCAAGTACTTAGGAATGATTATAACAACTGATGGGAAATGTCACAATGAAATAAAAAGCAGACGTGCTTAGGCCAAGTCAGCATTCCAGACAATGAGACACATCTTGTGCAACAGATCCATGTCACTGGAAACAAGATTCTGAGAACTTAAATGTTACATTGAGCCAATTTTGTTTTATGAGTGTGAAGCATGGTCTGTGAATAAGAGAGTACAGTGGAAATGGAGGCCGTGGAAATGTGGTTCATAAGAAGGATGTTGAAGTTACTATGGACGGCCAAGAAAACCAATGAAGAAGTCTTAAGAGAGGCTGGAGTTAAAAACCAAATTATAGCAAAGATCAGAGGCAGATAAGCGAGATTTCTAAAACACTAGGTGATTACCTGGCATTGCCCGGTGATTTATTTATCCCAGTCATCTATTAGACAGGAAAAGAAATGGATTCTATCTATAGTGTAATATCGAAGTAATTTTATTTACGACTTTTAAAAGTATAAGTACAGTATACAAATTATAGATTAAAGTCTTTTACAAATTCACTATAACATTAATTTAATTCAGGATTGATTATAAACATTTTTAGTTTCACCTCCAGGAGAAAGAATAAATACATTCTTGGGTGAACTCACCGTTGAGCAAGCAACATACGGTTGTCCATGGGAAAACATGGCGATCTTAGATCTGTCTCTCTCACTCACTCTGTCTCTCTCTCTGTCTCTCTCTCTGTCCCTCTCTCTTTCTTCCTCCCTGTCTCTCTCCCTCTTTCTATCCCTCTCTCACTCTCTCTCCCCCTCTCTCACACACGAAACCAAAGTCCACGCAAACCCCCTTGCCGGAATTGTAGAAAAGCAGATGGAGAAAAATTCAGAACACAAACAGATGAAAACCTTTCAAAATTAAATGACAACACAAACATTGATGCACTCTACACCAATATAATCCAAGCCACACTTGGAGTAGCCTACAAAACAATCCCCCGAGTATGCAGGAAGAAATATAGCCCCTTGTGGACATAATCTCTAGAAGATTTAGCCAAAAAAAGAAGAGCAGCCAGAAAGAATGCAGAGAAAAACCCTACTCCAACAAACAGAATCATTCATTCATTTGCGTGTCCCTTGCGGAACTTTGTCTCCCTAACAGCACTCCTGTAGGCCTATCGGTTGTGAGCAAGTTGGCCTGCTACTAATGCATCCATTTGCAGATCATCAATGATGTCTTGCATCCATCTTTGCCTTGGTCTTCCTCTCTTTCTTGTTCCCATTATGCACCCTTCCAAGACATTTTTCTCTAGATTATCATGACAGAATAAAGTACAATAAACTAAAAGCTAAGGTAAGACTTGAAACTAAAAAAGCAGAGAAAGAGAAGTGGTTAAGCACATGCAGCAATCTCAGCCTCAGAACTGAAGGAAAGAAGGCTTTGAAACTAACATGTTGGGGAAAAAACAAAATAACCTTAAGCCAATGCGAATCCCTGGTGGAGTCCTCTCAGGTGACTCAGACAAAGCCAGTACTTTTAACAAATTCTTTGCTGCCACCAACAAATCCTCCAACAGGAAAGTACTTGACAAGGTGCTGGGAAAAGTTCTGAGAAGTAAAAGAAATCTAGCTCGGCAAACATTTCACTTTTTGAGGAAAACGTTACCATCCATGAACTCCACAGTGTTATGGGTAAGCTACAGCTAAGAAAAGCACCAGGACCAGACAAAATATCAAATGAAATGATCCTTCATCTGGGTGATGTAGGGAAGTCCACATTGCTCAACTTCATTAATAAGACCAGGCAAAGTGGAGTACTACCAAAATCTTGGAAGTCAGCCATAGTTAGACCTATCCTGAAAAAAGGAAAGCCAGAAGATGACCTAAAAAGTTTTAGACCAATCTCACTGACTTCCAACATTGGTAAGCTAGCAGAATAAATGCTTAATAATAGGCTGTACTGGTGGTTGGAATCCTCTGGGTTCCTCAGTAACTTTCAGGCAGGCTTCTGCAAAGGATCAAGAACTGAAGACCAGCTATTTCTCCTCACTCAAAGTGTAAAAGACAGTTTCTTACACAAGAGAAACTCTGTAGCTGTCTTTGTAGACTTCCAGCAGGTACATGACAGGATCTGGTGAAAAGGCCTACTGTTAAAAATGCAAAACATGGGCATACATGGAAAAATGTATCAATGGGTAAAAACTACCTGAGTAACGGGACCATACAAACTTAGGTCAATAACAGACTGTCAGACAAACGCACCCTGGAGGAAGGTCTGCCACAAGGTTCTGCTCTTAACTGCACTGTGCTCCTAATCTTTATAAATGACCTTCCTGAACTGTTGAACACCCACAAAGCTATCTTTGCTGATGACTTTGTCATATGTACTGGTGGAACAGACCTGCAGCTGGCTGCTGAGAGACTTAATAGAGCCCTCCTCACCATGTCAGCCTATTACGATTTCTCGAAGTTGAAGATCAGTGTTAATAAAACTACATATACAGTCTTCACTCTTAGCAACAAACTAACAAAGGCTGAACTGAAAATAACTTTTGATGGTGCTCAAATCATGAAATAAAAAAATCCAACATACCTTGGTGTGAAACTAGACAGAAAATTGAATTTTAAAGAGTTCATGGATGGACTAGCAGAAAAAGCATCCTAAAGACTAAACCTACTCAAGCGGCTTGCAAGTTCATCCTGGGGTGCTGACAAAGCAACACTTAGACAACTGTTCACAGGATATGTTAGATCTATAATAGATTACAACCTCCCCCTACAGCTCACAGAATCAAAGAGCTCTCATGCACAAGTAGACAAAATCCAGAACCAAGCTGTTCATTTCATTTGTGGGGCAATGAGATCAACACCCACAGATGCATGTGAAATTAATGCAAACATAGAGCCATTAGATATAAGACGCAAAAAGTCAACCATTGAGGCAGTAGAAAGATATAAACGCATGCCCCCAGACCATCCTAACAGAACAGTGGTTGATAAATCTAACCATAATAATAGACTGAAACTGAAAACTCCAGTTCACATAGCAGAACAGTTAAACACAAGACACAAACTCCCTGAAGACAGAGAAGAACTTACAAAAGTACCAGACATCCCACCAAACACAAACTACACACTTCCTCAAACTAACACCATACTCAAGAACAAATTAGTGAACAGATCATCAGATCCCAGCAGCCTAAAGCTGTGTGCACTGGAGACCATAGAATCCTACCCCAAGGACTGGATCCATGCATACACTGATGGGTCAGCATTCAAGGAAACAGACAATACAGGATATGGGGTACTCATAATGTTTCCATACAAGACAACAAGCCACATTTCTGCTCCTTGTGGATCTCGCTGTTCCAGTTATGATGCAGAGATGCAGGCAATATTAGCAGCCCTGGCAGCCACCACCACCAAATACAAAAACAGTGCCTCTCATCCAAAAAACATTGTTATTTTCTCAGACTCCCAGTCTGCTCTCCAGGCCTTTGAAAACTAGATACCATCAGCTGATCACATTACAACTGACATACTCAGTGCAATAAACCAACTAGCCTCCTATGACATCAAGACCACCCTACAGTGGATACCAAGGCACATAGATATTAGAGGAAATGAACATGCTGACAGACTGGCAGAGTGGAGCCACCATGTCACAGTCCCACATCTCCACCAACATAAGAATAGCTAAACACATTATACACAACAACTGCAAGCAGCAGTGGGTGGACAGCTTGGCCAGTAATTCAACTAGACGATCCCTATATACACACCTGCCAAAGCCTAACCCTGGAGACCACATCAACAGGTTATGTCGTAAAGACCAATGCACAATTTTCAGGTTGAGAACAGGACACATCACCCTCAATAAGCACTTACACAGTGACTGCTGACCACACACCATACTGCATGCACTGCAACAGACAAGAAGAAGAAACTGTTAAACGCCATCTGCTGGACTGCAGTGCATTGAAGGACCTTTGGAAGAACCTTATAGCACCAAACTCCTCAATCACCGACATTCTGTATGGAGATGTAGAACAGCTGAAGAGGACCTGTACGTTTCATTATCTGGCACAAGGAAAAAAGAATGAAAACTCATAAACCCGGGGATTGGAAAAGTCAGAGCTACCATTTATGTATATAAGTAGTTAGTTTCTGTAGTCATTTATATATATATATATATATGTATGTAGTTACTTTCTGAAGTCATTTATATATGTACATAGTTACTTTCTGTAGTCATTTTTATATGTAAGTAGTTACTTTTGTCATTTATAAAGCATAGCTGGATTTAACTGACGTAGTGCGCAGAAACTGATTACGTGTGAAAAAAACCATGAGATCAAAGATGCAGTAATCAAACGGTAATTTTTAACAATGGCTTCTTGGCAACATCGCACATTCACCATTGAAACTTATTTTAAAAGTGGAGAATCATCTATTACTGTACAACGAAAGTTTCGCTGCCATTTTGAGTTGCATCCCCATGATAATGTTCTAGATCGGAGAATAATTTTGAGGTGAGTAAAAAAATATAAGGAAACCCCTAATTGCCTTAATAACAAGTCCATTGATCATCCAAGAACTCACAGACACCTGAATGAATTCAAGACGTCCTCATTGCATTGCTTCGTAGCCCTCAGTGATCAGCTGTTAGGCACACTTTGACACTTGGTATGTTGGATCACTTGCTGTGTCGCATCATTCAAAATCATCTACATTTCCACCCTTACAAGTTGCAAGTTTGGAGAAAATCAACAGACTTGACTTTGCTACCGATTTTCTAGCATGCATTGAAATATTTTGAGTTGTCAGGAAGTGTGAACAAGCAGAATTTCAGTTATGTCTTATGATTAATATACTGGTCAGCTGAAAATCCACAATTACCACATGAGAAACCACTCCATAGTGAAGGAGTAAAAGTGTGGTGTGGCTTTGCATCATTCGGCGTCATTGGCCCATATTTTTTTTTAAGATGGAGACAGGCATTCTCTTACTGTTAATAGCGATCTCTATGTGCAAATGCTAACTAAATACTACATTCCAGAGTTGGCCAATAGAAATAAGAGACTAATATGATTTCAACAAGATGGAGCAACTGCCCATACAGCCCATCTGGCCACGCTGCAACAAGCATTTCCCAGTCGTCTTATTTCCAGATTTGGGGATATTCATTGACCGGCAAGGTCATTGTATTTATTGGTTGGAGACTTCTTTTTGTGGGGGTAACTCAAGAACATGGTGTATGCTAGCCGACCACAGTCAGTTGCAGACCTAAAGGATCGAATCTGACGCTGCATTCAAAATATCCCTTTAAGCATGTTAAATGGTGTTATGCAGGAATTTACCAGATGCCTGACAGAATGTATCAGATGCAATGGCAGGCATCTAACCAGCATAACTTTCAAAACCTAAATATGATTGTCAGTAATAATAAAATTACCCACTTTTGTGAGTTTCATTTCACTTTTTTTATAAAAAAAATATGCCGCCTAATTTATTTTCCATTTTTAAAATCCAGCTATGCTTTATGCCGGATCCTATATATGTATGTAGTTACTTTCTGTCTTGAGTGCATGGATAAGAGTGAAATGTGAATGTTATATTTTAATTTTATTTTATGTCTCTCAGCTTTCCAATGTTAGTTATGATTAATTATATGAGCAGAATATTTGTAGAATGTCTGGAACAGAGTGAAAGTTGTATATTAAAGGGCAGAATGTCGGATGGGCCTGCATGCCCAATTCTTAACCCTTTGGAAATAAAAATCAACCCCCCACCTCTCTCTCTCTCTCTCTCTCCCCCCTCCTTCCTTCTCTCCCTAATTTGAAAAAGGCTGCGATTATGGGGACAACGACCTTGACTGCAGCCTTTGACCCCATGTCAACAACATTGTCAACAAATAACACTTCCATTTGAGGAAGGTACTTCAACCGAATTTCTTTAGCTCTTTTGCCTAAACCCTGCTCCTGAGTCGAGCCAAGATGGACAATGGGGGCAGGGTCCTAACCAAATTTGGGGTGTGACATTTACTCCTTCCAGGACAGATAGTCAAGCCAGGGTCCTAACTGAATTTGGGGTGGAACGTTTACTCCTTTCAGGATGAACAGTTAGTGGACATGTCTAAATTGCTAGTTTTTCTAAAAGTTAAAAGTATAATTGTTCTTATTAAAGACAAATAAATAGTGTCATACTCAAAAGTATAACTTTAAAATGTAAAAAAAAAAAAAAAACCCAAAACACTTTGCCACTAGTGAGGCTCAAACCCATAACCCCTATAGTAAGAAACTTATGCTCTACCAACTGAGCTAGCCGGATGGTTGAAAGCATTCTCATTTCATAGTATATACTTCATGGTAGTGCAAAGGTCAGTGGACATGCACAATTGCATTGTCCCAATAATCACTCCCTTTGAAAAAAATCAGAAAATGGCACACTGTCACTGAGCAGTGAAATCTGCTATAGAATACAATAAAAAGCTAATAAGGAAAAATCAAATTTAAAATTTATTTTTACAAATATAATTAAAACAAAAAGAGACCATCACAATTATTTAGACCATCAAAATTATTTGGACTTGCCATGGGAGGCTACAAATGCTGCTTTTAGACCAGCAACGTTCTATTTCACTATTATCTCCCTTAGACTAATCTTTTTTCTTTCTTCAATTTAGTGAGAAGTATGTCACCCCCTTTGTACCCTTCCCATATGGGTAGCAGGGGTGTCTTACCCCCACAGTAGTTCTTTCCAGATTGTAAGTCATATGTGTACCAAGTTTGGTTGAAATTGCTCCAGGCGTTCCAAAGTGATGCTGGAACATCCATACACACATACATCCATTTTTGTATACATTTGGACATTTCCTGAGAAGAGGAAAATTGAAACACACTGTGGCAACTGGAGAAATTGAGGGAAGAAGAGACAGAGGAAAACAGAGAGAGAAGTTAATGGATGGGCTGTCAGTGTGGCTAGGAAGAAAGTCACTGGCGGATCTCATAATCAACACAAAAGACGGAATTGTGGAGAGAAATGATCACCTACGGCACATGGCATGGCACTTAGATTAGATTATGTCAAAGAAATATCCCTGCTGATTTGATGTATATTTTCTTTAAGTTTTATTACAATTTTTTTCATAGACCTCTTTTTATTAGACATTCCTCATTTATCATTTGTTAGATATTTATCATTTGTTAGATGTTTGTCATTTATCATTTGTTAGATATTCATAGTTAATAATAGCAGACATGAAGTTAAAAAATACAGTTGTGGGATCAAGACCAATCTACTTGATCTTACAAAAATACCAGAACAATATGGTATAAAGTGAAGAACCATTTCGAAATCCTGATGGCTGTACAGAAGGAGATGACACCAGATGAATTGGCTATGAAGGTCAGAGATATCTTAATAACAACTAAAGACATAGTTCCAGTAAAGAAAACACAAAAAGAATGGATGGATTACAGCAGACACACTAGAACTGATAAAACAACATAGAGAAGTGAAGACACAATGGAAACTGACAAACAGCAACAAAGAGGAATATACATTTTTAACAAAACAAGTACGAAGAAACAAAAGAAAAAAAAACAATATATACAAGATTGTTAGAAAAGAAGGACATCAGAAGTGTGCAAGGGATAGTGAAATATTTAAAGAAATGAAGACGTTGACAAAAAATGTCACATCTTAGCTAAATGTAATTTGTGATGAGATGGGGAATACCTTGACAGAGACAGAGGAAATTCTAGAAAGATGGAAGGAATATTGCAGAAGAATGTATGAAACAACAGACTGAAAGCAGAAATCAATAGTGTGAATTATTATTGAAGGAGAAAGAACCCGAACCGACAATAGAAGAAGTTTTATGGCCAATAAAGAATCTTAAAAATGGTAAATCGCTAGGATGTAATGAAATTACAGCTAACTTATTAAAGCAAGAGGAAAGGAATGTGAAACAATCTATCATGCACTATCTAAAAAGATATGGCATTCAGGTATTAAAGAATGGAAAAGAACTATATTCATACCACTGCCAAAAAAGGGTAACCTGAAATTATGCACAAACTACAGAACTGTTGCCCTGATTAGTCATGTCAGTAAAATTCTGTTAAAAATCATAATGGGTAAACTTCATAAGAAAATAGAAAAAGAAGTCGATATGGTCCAAGCTGGTTTCAGGTAAAGAAGAGGATCAAGAGGTCATATATTCAAGATAAGATTAATAATAGAGAAATGCAGAGAGTTTAATGTGAATCTAAATTTATCTTTTATAGACTACTCAAAGGCATTTGATTGTGTACAACACCAGAAACTTTGGGAAATAATGGAATAAAATGGGATTTCCAACACATTTGATACAATTAACATCACTCCTGTATCTAGACCAACAGGCAGCAGTGAGAATAAATGGTGAAACAATAACTTGTGACATAAAACAAGGGGTCCATCAGGGGTGCATATTGTCACCCTACTTATTTAACTTGTATACTGAAAACATAATGAGGAATGTTAGAGAAGATGTTGATAAAGAATATTATGATGTCATAACAATTGGAGGTTATGAAATAACAGAGATTAGATATGCTGATGACATAGTATTACTATCCATAACACAAAAAGGAATGGAAAAACTAATTATGTCAGTCCGTAAGAACAGCAAAGAGCAAAACCTCTATCTTAATGCAAATAAAACTAAATCGATGACAACTGACAAAACAAACAAGGCAGCTGAAATATGCATCAATGAGGGAAAATTGGAAGAAGTGGAGAGTTTTGAATATCTTGGATCACTACTAACTAATAATGGAGATACAATGAGGGAAGTTAAAAGGAGGATATCTATTGCTCTTCAGAAAGTAAAACAACTAAAGAATGTGTGGAGAGGAACAGACATAACTACAAAAATAAGATTTTTAAGGCATGCATCTTTCCAATCACAACATATGCCTGTGAAACCTGAACACTTAACAAAACAGCTAAGAAACACACAAATGCCTTTGAATATAAATGCTACAGAAGAGTTCTTAAAATATCATGACATATAAAAAAACAAATATATCCATACTACAAGAACTTAATATTGAAATAGGCTGTCTATTAAAGAGAGAAGACTTAAATATTTTGGACACATTAAATGTCATGATAATCTAGAGAAGACCATCTTGAAGGGTACATAATGGGAAAAAAAAAGAGAGGAAGACCAAGACAAAGATGGCTGCAAGACATCGTTGATGATCTGCAAATGGATGCATCAGCAGCAGGTCACCTTGCTCACAACCAAAAGGCCTACAGGAGTGCTGTTAGGGAGGCAACATTTCACAAGGGACATGCAAATGAATGAATGAATAGATATTCCTAATTTATCATTTATTAGACATAATGTTCTTCATAAATCAGAGTGTTCTCATTATTATTACTTATTTTCATTTTACATTTATATCTAAATAAATTAGAACTTTTTCATTGTAGCTGTGTGTTGATAAGGATACAATTGTCGGTGTTGATTGACACATGTGTACATCCACATTTAAAATGGTTGCACAGATATTAGGTGAGCATTGATACATTATTTATTTGGTCAGTGATATGTAGATTCTGTAAATATGTTTTTTTTTTTTTTATAGAGAAACAATCTGGGAACACAGAGTAGCATTTCTAGAAAAACAGATGTTGAGAAATTGGACAGAATTCTCCATATGGAATGCTGGAAAACAGGGTAGAAAGTTTTATCGTAGTTTGTCTGCACTCAGTAGAAGAAAGGTAAGATGGTCTGTCTCCATCAGCTCATTTCAGTAAAATAGTGGTTAAATTGTAACATTCATTACAGTTTCAAATTACATTCTGAATATGTAAAAACATTTTCTTGATTGCTCAACATTGACTGCAGATTAATATATGAGTGTCTTCCCAAAAGTTGACTGCAGATTAACATATGAGTGTCTTCCCAAAAGTTGACTGCAGATTAATATATGAGTGTCTTCCCAAAAGTATTATCAAGGGTCATTACTTCAAGAGTAAAATTTAATTGGACATAACTTACTGTACACTGTGTTCCATGATGGACACCTTATTTTTCCATGTAGTCACCATAATGATTAAGGCATTTGTCTGAACGTAGGTCAAGTTTTTCTATACTGATCTTGTAAATGAGGTGTCCAGCACATGGGGCAACAATGATACCGGTATTTTGACATCCTTGTCACTCTGAAATATGTGGCCACCAAGATATTCCTTGAAAGCTGGGGAGATGTGAAAATAACTTGGTGCCAGATAGGGGATATGGTGGATGGTCCAGATTCTCATACCATAAATGTTGCAAGAGTTCCCAAATCAGGTTGGCTGTGGGTGGGTGAGCATTATCACAGAGGAGCTTTTGTCAACAGCCCAGGACATCAACATCTGATGATAGCTTATAAACATTCCAGTGTTGCACTGTACACAGCTGCATTAATTGTTGCTCTCCTGCCTAGGAATTTGACCAACAACATGTCTTTTAGGTCCCAAAACACAGTAGCCATCACTTCACCAGCGGATGGCATGACATTGAAATTCCTGGTTCATAGGGAGCTCGGATGCTTCCATTCCATTCTTGCATATTTCAGTACTGGGATATTATGGTGAACCTTGTCCTATCACCGGTGACAATACATTTCAGTAAATCTTGGCCGTGAATGGCATATTGTTGCAGGAATGATGGGGCATATGCCATTCTCATTGCCTTGTGGTCCTCAGAAAAGTTCTCATGATGCCCATCGTGCACACATGTTATGAAATCCCAGCTGTACAGTCCTTCTGGACACTGTTCTATGTGACAGACTCAAGTCATGCATCAGTTCATTCACAGCCACTCATCTGTTCTCCAGTATCACACATTCAACATGTGTTTTGTTCGCTGGGCTACCTGCTATAATCTGTGCTACATCACTGGTTGTCATTCGCCTGGTTTAAAGTTCTGCACACTGTTTTGTCACAAGGTGTCAGTTCATCATACTGTCTTCATAGACTTTTAACAGCTGCCAAGTTGATGCTTGCTTTGCTTTCACAACTTATATCACAGCATGAACCTCTTCTTTCAACCACTGCTCCATATTTACATCTATGAAAAAGACAGAAGAATGACAGAAGATGGAATCCTCAAGGATCCTGCTTTAAATTCACCATCAATCACTGGATAAAACAATTCACTGTTAGTCAATGAACAATCGCACAATTCAATCAAATCAATCACTGAATCATCAAACAGTTCACTGTCAACCATTGAACTATTACACTGTCAATCACTGAACCATTACACAGTACACTATCAATCACTGAATCATCACACAATTCACTACCAATCACTAAATCATGAAACAATTCACGGTCAATCAATGAACTATCACACACTTGACTATCAATCATGGAATCATTACACAATCCACTATCAATCACTGACTCATCACACAATCCACTCTCAATCATTGAGCCATCACACAATTCACAAACAATCAACAATCAAACTGCTACAAATTAACCAGTTGAAATATTTTGTACATTAATTTTTACAACTATACCCCCTATACATATCAAGACCCACACTTTTTGTATGGCACTGACGGGAATATCTGCATTTTTTTTAGGTGGCACAGGAAGAGTTAAATAACAAACAACACTATGTGTAAGAATGTAGAAAAACCTTTACATTAAATAACAAATAATACTGTGTGTAAGAATGTAGAAAAACCTTTACATTAAATAACAAATAACACTGTGTGTAAGAATGTAGAAAAACCTTTACATTAAATAGCAAATAACACTGCATGTCAGAATGTAGAAAAAACTTTACAGCAAATAACACTGCATGTCAGAATGTAGAAAAACCATTACATTAAATAACACTGTGTGTTGGAATGTAGAAAAACCTTTAAAGTGTGTCAGAGTGTAGAACAACAACCTTTAAACTAAATCACATTGTGTGTTAGAATGTAGAATAACCTTTAAATAAGTCACATTGTGCGTTAGAATGTAGAATAACCTTTAAATTGTGCGTTAGAATGTAGAATAACCTTTAAATTGTGCGTTAGAATGTAGAATAACCTTTAAATAAATCACATTGTGCGTTAGAATGTAGAATAACCTTTAAATAAGTCACATTGTGCGTTAGAATGTAGAATAACCTTTAAATAAATCACATTGTGCGTTAGAATGTAGAATAACCTTTAAATTGTGCGTTAGAATGTAGAATAACCTTTAAATTGTGCGTTAGAATGTAGAATAACCTTTAAATTGTGCGTTAGAATGTAGAATAACCTTTAAATTGTGCGTTAGAATGTAGAATAACCTTTAAATTGTGCGTTAGAATGTAGAATAACCTTTAAATAAATCACATTGTGCGTTAGAATGTAGAATAACCTTTAAATTGTGCGTTAGAATGTAGAATAACCTTTAAATAAGTCACATTGTGCGTTAGAATGTAGAATAACCTTTAAATAAGTCACATTGTGCGTTAGAATGTAGAATAACCTTTAAATAAATCACATTGTGCGTTAGAATGTAGAATAACCTTTAAATTGTGCGTTAGAATGTAGAATAACCTTTAAATTATGCGTTAGAATGTAGAATAACCTTTAAACAAGTCACATTATGTGTCAGAGTGTAGAATAACCTTGAACCTTTTGCTGCTACATTCACCATGCATGCCGTGACCCAGTGCGCTACATACTTTTGCATGTGGACTTTCCCTCAGTGTTGAATACTTTTTTATGTTGTCTAAAAATCAGAGACTTATCTCCAAATCTTTGTGATTATTTTTCCTCATTCATGTCACATATTACTATTTATCTTCTTGATGACTAAAACTTCTTTACTGAACAGTTTCTAACATAAAATGAAAAATAAAAAAATTCGGTAATGTTCTTGTGCTTGAAATTTCCAAAGAAATGATGTAACATACAATGTCTCATGGCACTCTTGGTACATATATCTTGTTTCCTGTCATATTTTATTTTTTCACACACACAGCTCACCTTTTGTCATTTGACCCTATTTCCTTCAGTGTCAACAATTCTGTTGATAAGAAATACCGCTGAAAGTCGATCGTCACAGACATCACTGCCATTTTGTCTGAGAAATGCAGCATAGTTGATCATCACAGACATCACTGCCATTTTGTCTGAGAAATGCAACATAGTTGATCATCACAGATATCACTGCCATTTTGTCTGAGAAATGCAACATAGTTGATCATCACAGACATCACTGCCATTTTGTCTGAGAAATGCAATATAATTGATTGTCACAGACATCACTGCCATTTTGTCTGAGAAATGCAGCATAGTTGATCATCACAGACATCACTGCCATTTTGTCTGAGAAATGCAGCATAGTTGATCGTCACAGACATCACTGCCATTTTGTCTGAGAAATGCAGCATAGTTGATCATCACAGACATCAGTGCCGTTGTCTGAGAAATGCAACATTCTCAAAAGTAATTAAGAAAAAAATTGTCCTGGGACATAATTCCACTATACACATGTGATTGAAGCCAAGAGCTTTTCAACAAAAACTCATTTATTTTCAGCTTTTTTATTTTTGCCAATCATCCAGTCATTGGTCATGGCTGAACATAAGTTCTTTGATTATCTTGTTCATTGTGAGAACTACTTATTTCAGTTTTGTTGTCACCATCACTTTTCCTAAGAAATTATGAGAGTTTCTATACAAATTCATTTTCAGGCCATGATATAAGAAATACCAAATACAATGTAACCACAAAATACTAGTGAGCAAACAATATGAGATGAACACTGGAACACAACAAACACATGTAGGGTACTTACAACCTCTTCGGTCTCATGAGACAAAAATAACATTGGCACCAACTCAACAGTTACTGCCTGCATCAGACCATGTATATTCTGTTGCAGACTGTGGGGTTGACCCCCTGTTGTTGATCACAGCTCACCTGTTTAACCGAGCATGGAGAGAAAGTTATCTCTGTGTTCCGATTCGCTAGCTCAGTCACAAGTTTTGAGCTGGTGGGAAATTCACAAAAGAGACTTCTGTACAACCACTTGAGGAGATTAGCTGTGTGTTAGAGTTGTTCTGAGATGTCTGCTAAGATGGTGTGATCTGAAGTGTAAGTTTCTGGTTGCTTGTCCTTTTAAGACAAAATACATGTGGCTATGTAGTTTTGTGTTAAGAGTCGCTGTGTAGTTTTGTGTTAAGAGTGGCTATGTAGTTTTGTGTTAAGAGTCGCTATGTAATTTTGTGTTAAGAGTGGCTATGTAGTTTTGTAAGTTGGTTCGTCCCTTTGGACATGGAATGGATTCGTGTAGAAGGTATGCTGGGGTTTTTGAGAATATGAAGTAGCATGTTTTGATGTTGTATGTTAGCACGAGTGCCCCATGGTGATGTTTATCGTCTGGACCATTTTTCTGTACTCATATTAATTGTCTCATCAGTTCTAGTCACATCTATCTACAGCACTTATTTACAAATGGGGATTTCATCATTCAGTTTTTGTTGACCTTTGTAACTGCTGAATCCTGTACTCTTTGGATTCAAATGGAGTGTGCCATCTGTGGTCTTGAGTGAGATGTACTTATGTAAACTGGTCAGGTTCATGTGCGGATTTGTAGTGGTTGTTTGTCCTGGGTTTTCATTTGTTACATGGTGTTTATCAATGTAACATCTGTTGTGTCACTTGTGTAGCAGTCATGTAAATCTGCTCAGTAAACAGTGACGTTATGTAACATAGTTGATCATCACAGATATCACTGCCATTTTGTCTGAGAAATGCAACATAGTTGATCATCACAGACATCACTGCCATTTTGTCTGAGAAATGCAATATAATTGATTGTCACAGACATCACTGCCATTTTGTCTGAGAAATGCAGCATAGTTGATCATCACAGACATCACTGCCATTTTGTCTGAGAAATGCAGCATAGTTGATCGTCACAGACATCACTGCCATTTTGTCTGAGAAATGCAGCATAGTTGATCATCACAGACATCAGTGCCGTTGTCTGAGAAATGCAACATTCTCAAAAGTAATTAAGAAAAAAATTGTCCTGGGACATAATTCCACTATACACATGTGATTGAAGCCAAGAGCTTTTCAACAAAAACTCATTTATTTTCAGCTTTTTTATTTTTGCCAATCATCCAGTCATTGGTCATGGCTGAACATAAGTTCTTTGATTATCTTGTTCATTGTGAGAACTACTTATTTCAGTTTTTGTTGTCACCATCACTTTTCCTAAGAAATTATGAGAGTTTCTATACAAATTCATTTTCAGGCCATGATATAAGAAATACCAAATACAATGTAACCACAAAATACTAGTGAGCAAACAATATGAGATGAACACTGGAACACAACAAACACATGTAGGGTACTTACAACCTCTTCGGTCTCATGAGACAAAAATAACATTGGCACCAACTCAACAGTTACTGCCTGCATCAGACCATGTATATTCTGTTGCAGACTGTGGGGTTGACCCCCTGTTGTTGATCACAGCTCACCTGTTTAACCGAGCATGGAGAGAAAGTTATCTCTGTGTTCCGATTCGCTAGCTCAGTCACAAGTTTTGAGCTGGTGGGAAATTCACAAAAGAGACTTCTGTACAACCACTTGAGGAGATTAGCTGTGTGTTAGAGTTGTTCTGAGATGTCTGCTAAGATGGTGTGATCTGAAGTGTAAGTTTCTGGTTGCTTGTCCTTTTAAGACAAAATACATGTGGCTATGTAGTTTTGTGTTAAGAGTCGCTGTGTAGTTTTGTGTTAAGAGTGGCTATGTAGTTTTGTGTTAAGAGTCGCTATGTAATTTTGTGTTAAGAGTGGCTATGTAGTTTTGTAAGTTGGTTCGTCCCTTTGGACATGGAATGGATTCGTGTAGAAGGTATGCTGGGGTTTTTGAGAATATGAAGTAGCATGTTTTGATGTTGTATGTTAGCACGAGTGCCCCATGGTGATGTTTATCGTCTGGACCATTTTTCTGTACTCATATTAATTGTCTCATCAGTTCTAGTCACATCTATCTACAGCACTTATTTACAAATGGGGATTTCATCATTCAGTTTTTGTTGACCTTTGTAACTGCTGAATCCTGTACTCTTTGGATTCAAATGGAGTGTGCCATCTGTGGTCTTGAGTGAGATGTACTTATGTAAACTGGTCAGGTTCATGTGCGGATTTGTAGTGGTTGTTTGTCCTGGGTTTTCATTTGTTACATGGTGTTTATCAATGTAACATCTGTTGTGTCACTTGTGTAGCAGTCATGTAAATCTGCTCAGTAAACAGTGACGTTATGTAACAAGGTGAATGAAGAATACAGATTCATTCCTCAAGTCAGTTAGTTGCAACACACACACACACATACTAGCATAGTACAGTAAAGTGTGTGGGCAAGACTTGTACACTAAGCCACATATAGCTACTATGATTCCCCCTGTTTTGAACAGCTATAATAGGTTATAGAAGTGATTGGTAAAAAGGCAGAACTTATTAACAGGTCATTAGCACTAGAAACATGGAAGTCTAATGATACAGCAGAACATCTAAGCAGGTCCATAGCGGCTCTCTACATGTAATGACACTGCTCTCTACAGATGATGACACTGACTGTGCTCTCTACAGATTATGACACTAATTTTGCTCTCTACAGATGATGACACTGACTGTGCTCTCTACAGATTATGACACTAATTTTGCTCTCTACAGATGATGACACTGACTGTGCTCTCTACAGATTATGACACTAATTTTGCTCTCTACAGATGATGACACTGACTGTGCTCTCTACAGATTATGACACTGACTGTGCTCTCTACAGATTATGACACTAATTTTGCTCTCTACAGATTATGACACTGATTTTGCTCTCTACAGATGATGACACTGACTGTGCTCTCTACAGATTATGACACTAATTTTGCTCTCTACAGATTATGACACTAATTTTGCTCTCTACAGATTATGACACTGATTTTGCTCTCTACAGATGATGACACTGACTGTGCTCTCTACAGATTATGACACTAATTTTGCTCTCTACAGATTATGACACTAATTTTGCTCTCTACAGATTATGACACTAATTTTGCTCTCTAAAGATTATGACACTAATTTTGCTCTCTACAGATGATGACACTGACTGCTCTCTGTAGATGATGACACTGACTGCTCTCTGTAGATGATGACACTGACTACTGTCTGCAGATGACCTTGAATGTACTCAGTATAGATGGTGACTAACTAATAGTGGACTCTGTAGATGATGACTCTGATTGTGCTGTTTGTAGATGATGACCTTGAATTTACTATATGAAGACAATGACTCTGTGCTGGCTTCAGATTATAATCCTTTCTGTGTTGGCTCTGACTATGCTCTTTACAAAGATCTGATTTCTCTTACAAAGATCTGATTTCTCGCTATAAAGATCTGATTCCTCTTTACAAAGATCTCATTTCTCTCTATAAAGATCTGATTTCTCTTTACAAAGATCTCATTTCTCTCTATAAAGATCTGATTTCTCTTTACAAAGATCTGATTTCTCTCTATAAAGATCTGATTTCTCTCTACAAAGATCTGATTTCTCTTTACAAAGATCTGATTTCTCTTTACAAAGATCTGATTTCTCTCTATAAATGATTCTGACCATGACAGACTCTGTTCTCTCAGAAAGTGATGATTCTGACTATTCTCCCGTCATGGTATTTTAGACTTAAGTTGATCAGCTTGTCACTTCTCAAAAGATCTGAACTGTTTATAAATTCTTATGTTCCTCATCAGCTGGAGCAAACTTGGTCAGAGAATGTAATATGAACTTCTCTCTTTAGTCATCTTTGAATTATTTTTTTTCTTTGTAACCAGGTGTCGGTGTTTTGTGATGTTGACGATAAGAAGATAAAGAAGGAGTATTACATTTATGAAGAGAGCAAGGTAACTGTAGCATTTAAAACTAATGTAGTTGTATGTGTAATGTGTGTTGTAGTGATCTGACTTTCATTATCATGGGACATTTCTTTTTTTCTTTCATTATCATGGGACTCCTTTTCTCATCCTTCAGAGAATTTCATGTCAAAGTTCACCTATCAAAGAAATGTGTATTGGTCCAAGTATAAAGTTGTCCATATGTGGGCACTGTGATGTATGTGTTTACACTGTTTGTGCAATGTATGTGTGGACACAGTGTTTGTAAAATGTGCTTAACAGTAAATTATGTTTGCACTGTGTTTGATACTTCAAGATAATAGTCTTTTCTCTGGGTTGACAAGAGGAATGGTGATTTGCTTGTGTGGAATTTTGCACAAATGAGAGAGCTTTGTTTCATGTACAACTACATGGAGGGTGAACTGTGGTACATCTTTCCTTCTTACAGAAGCCCACCTGGCAGTGTTTTTATGCCTTGGTTAAGCCTTTGTTAGAATTTACAGTTGTTTGATGTACCCTTCTCATTTCTACCACATTGTTAGAATTTACAGTTGTTTGATGTACCCTTCTCATTTCTACCACATCACTTTAATGTCTAGTTTTAATCAGTTTTAGCATTCAGCTGTGTATACTGTTTAATCATCTTTGTGTTACATTTGTGTTTTGAGTTAGATATGTTACATCTTCCCTCTCAGCTTGCTCTGTCTTGTTTACAACATATAGAAGACATACTTGTTGATATACATTTAGTTTCTGTAGAATGCTCCAGATTTGGTGTGAAAACATTTCTGTGGTTGTTTGGTTATTATTATTATTGTTGGCGTCATGATGTGGTGGAAAATAATAATTTTCATGTTCAAATATTTCCCATTTTGATATCACAGGAAAAACCTAAACCCAGAATCCCAGTAGTACATTTTACACAGGTCAAGCCTCCAGTTGTTGTTTGTGTGAAGTTGGTGAGTGCAGTTTTATATCTTTGTGTGAAGTTGGTGAGTGCAGTTTTATATCTCTTTTGTTGTTTGTGTGAAGTTGGTGAGTGCAGTTTTATATCTTTGTGTGAAGTTAGTGAGTGGAGTTTTATATCTCTTTTGTTGTTTGTGTGAAGTTGGTGAGTGGAGTTTTATATCTTTGTGTGAAGTTGGTGAGTGGAGTTTTATATCTCTTGTGTTGTTTGTGTGAAGTTGGTGAGTGCAGTTTTATATCTCTTTTGTTGTTTGTGTGAAGTTGGTGAGTGCAGTTTTATATCTTTGTGTGAAGTTAGTGAGTGGAGTTTTATATCTCTTTTGTTGTTTGTGTGAAGTTGGTGAGTGCAGTTTTATATCTCTTTTGTTGTTTGTGTGAAGTTGGTGAGTGCAGTTGTATATCTCTTTTGTTGTTTGTGTGAAGTTGGTGAGTGGAGTTTTATATCTCTTTTGTTGTTTGTGTGAAGTTGGTGAGTGCAGTTTTATATCTCTTTTGTTGTTTGTGTGAAGTTGTTGAGTGGAGTTTTATATCTCTTTTGTTGTTTGTGTGAAGTTGGTGAGTGCAGTTTTATATCTCTTTTATTGTTTGTGTGAAGTTGGTGAGTGCAGTTTTATATCTCTTTTGTTGTTTGTGTGAAGTTGGTGAGTGGAGTTTTATATCTCTTTTGTTGTTTGTGTGAAGTTGGTGAGTGCAGTTGTATATCTCTTTTGTTGTTTGTGTGAAGTTGGTGAGTGGAGTTTTATATCTCTTTTGTTGTTTGTGTGAAGTTGGTGAGTGCAGTTGTATATCTCTTTTGTTGTTTGTGTGAAGTTGGTGAGTGCAGTTTTATATCTTTGTGTGAAGTTGGTGAGTGGAGTTTTATATCTCTTTTGTTGTTTGTATAAAGTTGGTGAGTGGAGTTTTATATCTCTTTTGTTGTTTGTATAAAGTTGGTGAGTGGAGTTTTATATCTTTGTGTGAAGTTGTTGAGTGGAGTTTTATATCTATTTTGCTGTTTGTGTGAAGTTGGTGAGTGGAGTTTTATATTTGCTATTTGTATAATGTTTTTGAGTGGAGTTTCATATCTCATTTGTTGTTTGAAATTTTACTAGGGCAAATTAAAAAATGGACTTTAATTTTGCTCTAAAAATCTGAACCGAGTAGTAGACAGTTGTAGTGCACATATGTTAGCCCATTCCTTCATAGATGTGTGTGTGTGTGGAGGCATGTCATTAATTTTGAAAATATGATGTCAGCAGAACCATGAAATATGATGTCAGCAGCTGAGCTGATAGCCTGCATGAAGGATCGTGTACTCTGGAGAAGCATAATAGCCAACGCCAGTCGGCACGGCACCTGATGATGATGATGATGAGACCAGATCAGAGATGATTGCTCCCTTGAAAGCATGCATAAGGATGAATAGCATACAGTTATTTGTTTCTTGGGTAATGAAAGTGAGAAATCTGGAAATATTCATGACAGAATGAAGAGGCAGTATATGAGAATGTGTGTCATTTCACTGTATGAATGATACAGGAAAAAGATGTCAAATTTGGCAGATGCAGCTTGCTTCAGTCATGGATGACACAGGAAAAAGATGTCAAATTTGGCAGATGCAGCTTGCTCCAGTCATGGATGACACAGGAAAAAGATGTCAAATTTGGCAGATGCAGCTTGCTCCAGTCATGGATGACACAGGAAAAAGATGTCAAATTTGGCAGATGCAGCTTGCTTCAGTCATGGATGACACAGGAAAAAGATGTCAGATTTGGCAGATGCAGCTTGCTCCAGTCGTGAATGACACAGGAAAAAGATGTCAAATTTGGCAGATGCAGCTTGCTCCAGTCGTGGATGACACAGGAAAAAGATGTTAAATTTGGCAGATGCAGCTTGCTCCAGTCGTGGATGACACAGGAAAAAGATGTTAAATTTGGCAGATGCAGCTTGCTCCAGTCGTGGATGACACAAGAAAAAGATGTCAAATTTGGCAGATGCAGCTTGCTCCAGTCATGGATGACACAGGAAAAAGATGTCAAATTTGGCAGATGCAGCTTGCTCCAGTCATGGATGACACAGGAAAAAGATATTAGATTTGGCAGATGCAGCTTGCTCCAGTCGGCCTCAAAACTTTGGTTAGGTCTGATGCTAATATGGAAGTGAAATGAATGACATGGGCAACAATCAGTGAGGTGGCCAGAGAATTGAAGATTAATCATGGCATGGTGCCCCCACATTATTCACAAAAGCCAAAACTTCTCACCCCTGATCCAAATGATTTTGTGAGGATGGTTGTGAAACTCTTGTAGCACACCTTGAAGCTGAATGAGCTGGCTTTATAAAATATGTAGTCACTAACAACAAATGCTGGATAGAGACAAAGTGAGCCAGCAAGAAGTGAGGATATTCTTCTTTTCAGAAACCAAAGAAGTTCCATACAACTCTGTTGTCTGAAAAATTTATGGTGATGCTTTTCTGGGATGATAAAGTTACATTCCTGGTATACAGTGGTATTTGATGATTATCATGTGTTTGAATCCATCAGGTGGGCACTAGGTGGGAAGAAGTTCAAAAGGACAAAGAGATTAAAGAGACTGTAATCCTGACATTAGGGAAGTGGTGGTGAACCTACAGTAATGCAGTGGTGGGAACTATGTTGAAATGTGTTACGGCATCTTCACTCATATTTGTACATTTTATTCTAATACAAATTACAAAAAATAAGGCTACTTTTTAACTCACATTCTTATTTTGTTTGTTGTTTGTGTGAAGTTTGCAAGCAGAGTTTTATATTTTGTTTGTTGTGTGGAGAGTGTGAGGAAAGTTTTGTAGTTTGTTTTAGAGTTTATGAGTACAATTTTATGTATTACTTGCTATCTATGAGTAAAGTTTTATATTTCATCTGTTGTTTGTGTGAAACAGGTAAGTAGAATTTTATATATCGATTCTTGTTTGTGTTTGAGTAAAGTTTGTTTTTTTTATCTCATTTGTTAATTTTTGATTGACAAGTGGCCATCACACTCAACTGTGAAGAAGTGGTGTGCTAACTTTCTACATGGAGATTTTGACACCGAACGTGCTGCAAGATCTAAAAGCCCTTCAGCAGCATCAGCTCCAGAAATTATTGATCGTGTTTATGAACTGGTTCTGGCAGATTGACGCAGAGATATCCAGGGAACACACTGGGTTTATAATTCATGAACATTATGTAGAAACTGTCAGTCAAGTTGATGCAAAAATGTTTTAATACCAATGGGAAATGTAATACTTTGGACACTTTCAATCTGATTTTCAGCAATTTAGTGAGGACTTTTTGGAACGACTCATCACTGTTGATGAAACATTAGTACACTGCCATGACCCCAAGACCAGATGATAGTTCTTGCGGTGGTGGCTCTTGGCTTTTCTACAGCCAAGGAAATTCAAGAACCAAAAATCACCAGGAAAGGTCATGGCCACTGTTTTTTTTAGATGAGGATGGTATTTTAATGAAAGAAAAATGGTGAAGGAAACTGAAAAAGTGTTCTCTTTTGCAGGACAGTGCACCTGCTCACCTGTGGAAAGGTGTTTTTTTCTGCAGGACAATGTACCTGCTTATCTCTGGAAAGGTGTTCTCTCACCTGTTGAAAAGTGCTCTTTTTTTGCAGGACAATGCTCCTACCCACCTGTGGAAAAGTGCTCTTTTTTTTTTCTTTTTTGCCAGACAGTGCTCCTCATCTGTGGAAAAGTGCTCCTTTTTTTCTGTTTGCAGGACAGTGCTCCTGCTAACCTATGGAAAGGTGTTCTCTTTTTGCAGGACAGTGCTCCTGCTAACCTATGGAAAGGTGTTCTCTTTTTGCAGGACAGTGTTCCTGCTAACCTATGGAAAGGTGTTCTCTTTTTGCAGGACAGTGCTCCTGCTAACCTATGGAAAGGTGTTCCCTTTTTGCAGGACAGTGCTCCTGCTAACCTATGGAAAGGTGTTCTCTTTTTGCAGGATAGTGCTCCTGCTAACCTATGGAAAGGTGTTCTCTTTTTGCAGGACAGTGAACCTGCTCACAAAGATTACAAAACAGCGGATGTTTTAAAGAATGTGGGGTTTGAGCACATGAATCATCCATCCCACTCACCATATCTTGCTCTGTTTCCTAACCTTAAAAACAGTGTTTCAAAAGGAGGAAAATTTCACTTGTCACAAATGATAGAAGCAACAGAGTAGTACTTAGTTACCAGACATCAGATTGTTTTTCCCAGGAAGTATTAAAGAAACTTGGGAAATGGTGTCCAGAATGTGTTGAACTTAGGGTGAATACATGAAGGATTATATGGTTTCATATATAATTCATACATAATTCCCTTTGTGGTCAGGCTGATAACTTTTCATCCTACTCATAACAGCATGTTTTCATCTTCATCTCTCTAATAGCAAATTCTCATCCTCATCTCTCTGATACCAAGTTCTTGTCTTCATCTCTATAGTATCAAGTTCTTGTCCTCATCTCTCTAATACCAAGTTCTTGTCCTCATCTCTCTAATACCAAGTTCTTGTTCTCATCTCTCTGATATCAAGTTCTTGTCCTCATCTCTCTAATATCAAGTTCTTGTCCTCACCTCTCTGATACCAAGTTCTCATCCTTATCTCTGTGATACCAAGTTCTCATCCTCATCATTTTAATGCCAGTCATTGCCACTGACACTGGTCATGTTACTTTCAGAGCTTATCTGGCAACTTTGAGCAGAATCTGAGAAGCCTGAGACTGAAGGAGGGAAGAGACTATGTACATTTTAACTAAGCAGTAAAAATCAGTTTTCATGTTTGCTTGTTTTTGATAAACTCAAATACTCACAAACACAGCCCACTCCTGGCCCCCAGCCCACATTAACAACTTATGCTGAACATTCCAAAATGCAAGTGACAAAGGAAATGACAGAGTGAACAGGAAAAAATATTTCTCTTCAGCCATACTTGATCAAATTAGCTCCTTTAAGATCTGAAGATGGTTAGCTTATTACAGATATAAACATGCAGCTGGAAAAATGGACAATAGAAACATGAAGTTGAAAAATGTACAATAGAAACATGCAGTTGGAAAAGTGGACAATAGAAACTTGAAGTTGGAAAAGTGGACAATAGAAACTTGAAGTTGGAAAAGTGGACAATAGAAACTTGAAGCTGGAAAAGTGGACAATAGAAACTTGAAGTTGGAAAAGTGGACAATAGAAACTTGAAGTTGGAAAAGTGGACAATAGAAACTTGAAGTTGGAAAACTGGACAATAGAAACATGAAGTTGAAAAAAGTGGACAATAGAAACATGAAGTTGAAAAAAGTGGACAATAGAAACATGAAGTTGAAAAAAGTGGACAATAGAAACATGAAGTTGAAAAAGTGGACAATAGAAACATGAAGTTGGAAAAATGTACAATAGAAACATGCAGTTGGAAAAGTGGACAATAGAAACATGCCGTTGGAAAAGTGAACAAGAGAAACATGCAGTTGTAAAAGTGGACAATAGAAATATGAAGTTGGAAAAATGGACAATAGAAACATGAAGTTGGAAAAATGTACAATAGAAACATGCAGTTGGAAAAGTTGACAATAGAAACATGAAGTTGGAAAAAATGTACAATAGAAACATGAAGTTGGAAAAGTGGACTGGAAACCACAGAAAATTTAACTTCTAAGAAAATCAAAGAACTCCAACCAAAACATCTTGTAATGGCTGAACTGGATAACATACCCACAGAACAGGAGCTATCAACAAAGTTTCAAATAGAAAGCAAATGTGCTGCAAGTAGATCATTTCTGCAGAAGTTTGAAAAAATATAGATATGCTTCTGGTTTTAGTTCCCTCATTCACCTCATCCAGTTCTGGTGAGTGTTTGAAATATACTACTGTCCAAAAGTTAAGGGCCACCCCCTTATTCAACACATTTTTATATCAGCTAATATAAAGATACAGTAAAGAATAATTTCATTGCCATCCACAGACAGTCCTCTATGCATGTGAGGTATAAAATGTACTCACTGATTATGAGTGTGAAAATCATGTGTTATGTTAAGTGTAAATTTAGGGTATGATTCATGTGCTCCACCAGCCCACACAGGTAGAAGAATCATGCTGATTCATGATGCAAGTGCAGTAGGGACTTACTAAACAGATGTCACATTTTAAAATTGGTGATGAAAGGACGCTTCTGTCAGTTGCAAAAACAATGCCCCAGAGGAGACGTCTTTGCACCCTAGAAGGTGTTCAGGCTTACGTGTAGGTTGAGAATGACACATCTGCTCGTCAGGTTGCAAGGCATTTGGGAGTGTCTACCATCCATAGGCTTTTGGAGAGATTTAGCGCCACCAGAGGAGTAGAAGACCAAAACCATTCCGCATGCCTGCATTGTATGAGCTGGCAGGATGACAGAAATCTCTTCTTGTCTGCCTTTCACCACCAGACAGCCACTCAGACCAGCAGTCAGAATCCCTCTCACTCCAGCTCACTGCAGAGCCCATGTTGCCTGCAGTTGTAAGCACAAGTCAGAATCCCTCTCACTCCGGCTCACTGCAGAGCCCATGTTGCCTGCAGTTGTAAGCACAAGTGAATGACATCAGAGATTTATCGAATGCCTGGCTGCAAATGGTGGTTGTACCAGATTTTGACAGTTCAAGTGTAACAGTACTTATCTTGTGACTTTTATGATGATGGCTGAGTGACTTCTCAGGCTTATAACATTTGTACAGATTATCATATTCACATAAGAGTTGTATGATTTTGTTGCAATTTAAATGCAGTTAATTATGCTATGTAATTTTTCTGATACTGGCTGCATATTATTTTTTAGACCTTGGTTTTAGCAAGTGGTCCTTAACTTTTGGACAGTAGTATATATGCAAGATGCTTAGATAGTGTTGTTTGTATAAGACCATATGTAATAGAGTAGGATAGGTAATTAGTTGGATAGAACAAAATAGTAGTCTCCCCTGTAGAGAGTTAATTTTTGGATACTTATAGGCAGGAAAATCTGTTGTAAACCTGGCACATATTTGTACTCGTAGTGAACGAGTTTAGAAGAGATGCACAGAAAATAGGCAGATGAAGTGATTAACAGTTGAGACGGGCAAGAAAGGGGTTCCAGAAATGTAGCCATGCAAGATTTTTTCTTCAGAGTCCGTATTTTAGTTGGGCCTCAAAATAACAGAACGTAGATTGTAGCCCATCCTTTGTAGGAATGCTTAGTATGGGTTAAATTTGTCCTTTTTAGGAGAGTTTCTTCTGAGTTTAGTTTTTGAGAGAGTATGTGGTGTTGTCTGTGGTAAGAAGCAAAAATGTCCTTGAAAATCTTGCTGTGTGAGAAGTCATCCCATGGCGGCATTAAGTCACCCAGACACTATTTCATGTAATTGTGAATTCCATCAATCTTTTCGCATCACTTCCATTTGGCAACATCCACCAACAAATGTGATTTCATCAATAAATCTGTTCTGTTATAACATCCAGAGTTAGGTGATTACTGACTTATGTTTTGTGTTGCAGTTGTGGAGTTGGATGATCAGTAAATTTTATTTTATATAGTTCACAAGTTGTATATGAACTCTGTATAGTGATCTTGGGTTATGGAAGTTGCATAGAGCATATCAGTGTAATGAAGTGAGGCAAGTGTAACAACTTCATGATGTCATGGAAGTTGCATAGAGCATATCAGTGTAACGAAGTGAGGCAAGTGTAACAACTTCATGATGTCATGGAAGTTGCATAGAGCATATCAGTGTAATGAAGTGAGGCAAGTGTGACAACTTCATGATGTCATGGAAGTTGCATAGAGCATATCAGCGTAAAGAAGTGAGGCAAGTGTGACAACTTCATGATGTCATGGAAGTTGCATAGAGCATATAAGCGTAACAAAGTGAGGTAAGTGTGACAACTTCATGATGTCATGGAAGTTGCATAGAGCATATCAGTGTAACGAAGTGAGGCAAGTGTGACAACTTCATGATGTCATGGAAGTTGCATAGAGCACATCAGTGTAACGAAGTGAGGCAAGTGTAACAACTTCATGATGTCATGGAAGTTGCATAGAGCACATCAGTGTAACGAAGTGAGGCAAGTGTAACAACTTCATGATGTCATGGAAGTTGCATAGAGCACATCAGTGTAACGAAGTGAGGCAAGTGTAACAACTTCATGATGTCATGGAAGTTCCCCAAAATGTTCAAGGCACTCTACAGCCATCAGCATAAAGAATAGTATGTTCTATAACATTGAAGCAATGCATGGTGCAAACAATAGATGAAGTCAAAGTCTGTTCATATTAACAATAGTCGTGCAACCAACTAAAAATAATTCTTTACAAATGAGAGAAAAGTGAAAAGTGTCTTGTAATCATAGAGGGATCTCTCTGCTAAGTTAAACATGTACAGCATTTCCTCAGCTTGTAGAAACCGGAAGTGAGTAGCTTCTGGTCCAGGCAGTCGAGCAGTGACGTGACTGCCACACACTATAATATAAAATAAATAATGCACCAATTTGTTGTTCCTTCTACCTTATTCTACATTATGAGCTGACTTGAACGACATGACGTGTAAGCATGTGGTAAAAACATTACTCAAACTGATTATTTCTTTCCACAAAGATATGATGACTATCATACATGTTTGATGGTTGAAAATCTTTTAGTTTTGAGGTGAACCAGGGCTGTATCCTAACCCCTGTTCTCTTTGAAAAATACTTTCCCATCCTCATAGACTGCACAGAGTGTAGCAGTGTGTTAGAAGTGGAGGGTTAGCGTAAGGGAGAAGCTAAGTACAGAGTGATTGGGAAAACCTGATCCTCTGGTTGTCGCTCAGCTTAAATAAAAAGGCACTGTGCGGCACTTGAACAGACAGAAAAAAAGAAAGGAAAGAGAGCAGACGACAAGACAGAGGGAAAATGATGGTTAGGACTTAGGATCTAGAAAGAGCTGAAGTTTGTATTTCAGTTAGGAAGTTGTAATTAGTTAGTTTGTGAAATGTGTAACTAGTTTGTAATAGCTTATTACAATAGAAATGTAGCAGAAGAATCCACTGGCGTTGAAGTCTTAGGACGTTAGTAGATGCTGGGAACTTGTTCTACGTGGTTGCCTTGAGGTTTACATCCTGAATGTGTGTTCTTGGAATGGTTTGTGCCATTGTCACATCGTCATCCAGTGCAACATTACAAATCATCATAACTTCTGAGGTAATTTCTGTGCTGCTGTTTTATCACTGAGCGGAAGTGTGAGCCTGGCTAAAATTCGTCTGCAGACGTAGAGTATGCAGACAACAAGGAGAGCACCACGCAAAACTCCATCACCATCATCAAGGTCATTGGAATTTGATTGCTGTTTCTAGCCACCTCATTGGAGCCCGTCATATGGGTACAACATGCAAATGAAGAATGCTGCTTTAAGAGAAGGTGGCAATACATCCATTCACACACAATCAGATGGCTTATTGTTAAAGTTAGCATGACTTGGAGCCATGACAAAATTGAATGAAGTTCTTTCTGCTCACGATGCAGTCCTAGTTTCTTACAACCAGGCTGTTGTGTACTCGCTGATAAACATTCTCGTTCATGATAAATATCAAAAGGAGAAGACCATGAATTGGATCAGTACTGGGATACAAAGATGTCTGTATGGAATCCATAAAAGATTTTTGTATCAACCATGAGAAATGGGAAGAACTGGCATAGCATCATGCAAATTGGCAGGAAACTTTCACAGCTGTGCTTTGTCTTCTGAAGAAGAGCCAGCATTAAAGTGTGCACAAACAGGCAGATTCTGGACTTAGAAACACATTCATAGTTTGTATAAACAGGCAGATTCTGAGCTTAGAACATATATACAGTTTGTAGAAACAGGCAGTTTCTGGGCTTAGAAGAACATACATAGTGTGTAAAAACAGTTGAACACATCAGTAAAATATTGGTAAAAACATCAGTAAAATATCGGTAAAGGTAAGACAAACAGTTCATAACTGCCTTCCTGAAGGCTTATCTCTTGAGATAAAAAGAGCTAACATAATAGCAAACCATGTTCTTTTTGCTAGATCCAGTTTCTTCATATTTCTTATAAACCTCAAATTTTTTTACCAACAAACTACTTGGCAAAACTAGAAAAAAATCATTTAAATGTCCTTTGAAGGGAAAAAGCCATGATCTAAATCTGAGTCATCCATGACAGGGAAGTATTGTTTGAAAGAATACATCTGTAGCCAGAAGTGTTTTCAAGTAGTCATTGACTTCGGTGGTAAATATATTTTCTGCAAGATCAACAGAGTATGATAATGTAACAAAATATAACAAAGTAAATATTCTCTTTACAAGACCAACAGAGTACAATCTTACATTTTATAATGTAGGAAAATAAATGTTCTCTGTACAAGATCAGTAGAACACAATCTTACAACAAACTAGGAAAATATTCTCTCTACAAGATCAATAGAACACAATCTTACAACAAAATGTAGGAAAATAAATGTTCTCTCTACAAGAACAGCACAAAACAATCTTACAACAAAATGTAGCTAACTAAATATCCTCTCTCTCTCTCCATAGCAGATGCATTGTGCTACTAACTGTGAAAACAGGGTGTCACTGAGCCAGCTGACATGTTTTAATTTTAGACTCAAACTGTTCAACAACTTTTAAACAGAGACAAGGAAGTACAGGTTGAATTCTATACCACCATGCTTGTCTTGCTATGGAAAGAATTTGAGCTCTTGAACAATTTGTTAATGACCAAAGAAGCTCACTTTCATCTGCTGGGGTTTGTCATTAAACAGAATATGTGGTACTGTCACCTATGAGCTGACAAAAACTGTATGAGATGCCATTGTACTCTCTGAAAATGATGGTGAGATTTGGAATTGTTGGACCATATTTATTTGTAAAAAATAAAGGAGAAATTGTGACTGTAAAGTCAGATCATTACACAATCCTGTTAGAATCCTTTGCCATGTCACAACTAGGATGCATTTGAATTGACTCAAAAGCCCTTCATTTTCAGCAGAATGGGACAACAATCCACACTGTACAAAACAGCATGACTGTTCAGCAGTTGTTTAGATATGTTATCTCTTGTTTTAGTCATCATATGGCCTTCTTGGTCCTCTGGCCTTAGCGTCTCTGACTTTTACTGTAGGGATTCTTGAAAGACTGTATGTACTGGAGACATATGGCAAAGTTCTTGAACTGTTGATGAGGTTTGTGCCATTGATGAGAATGCCAGAGATGTGCATATGGTGATTTCCAAAAATGCTTACAAATGTCTAGGCTCCCATGGGTACCATTGTCTCTCTGATATAATATTCAAGAAATATATTTTATATATATATATATATATCATTCATTCATTCATTTGCATGTCCCTTGCGGAACTTTGCCTCCCAAACAGCACTCCTGTAGGGCTCTCGGTTGTGAGCAAGATGGCCTGCTGCTGCTGCATCCATTTGCAGATCATCAACGATTTCTTGCAGCCATCTTCATTTTGCTCCTCCCCTTTTTCTTTTTCCCATTATGTATCCTTCCAATATGGTCTTCTCTAAATTATCATGGCGTTTAATGTGTCCAAAATATTTAAGTTTTCTCTCTTTAATCCTCTTTATGAGCCAGCCTTCTTCAATATTAAGCTCTTGTAGTATAGATATATTTGTTCTTTTTTGTGTCCACGATATTTGGAGAACTCTTCTGTAGCATTTACATTCAAAGGCATTTATGTGTTTCTCAGCTGTTTTGTTAAGTGTCCAGGTCTCACAGGCATATGTTGCGATGGGAAAGATGCATGACCTTAAAAATCGTATTTTTGTAGTTCTGTCTGCTCCTCTCCACAGATTCTTTATTTGTTTTACTTTCTGAAGAGCAATAGATGTCCTTTTTTTAATTTCCCTCATTGTATCTCCATTATTAGTTAGCAGTGATCCAAGATATTCAAAACTCTCCACTTCTTCCAATTTTTCCTCATTGATATATATTTCAGCATACTTGTTTGTTTTGTCAGTTGGCATCAATTTAGTTTTCTTTGCATTAAGATAGAGGTTCTGCTCTTACGGACTGACATAATTAGTTTTTCCATTCCTTTTTGTGTTGTGGATAGTAACACTGTGTCATCAGCATACCTAATCTCTGGTATTTCATAACCTCCAATTGTTATGGCATCGTAATATTCTTTGTCTACATCTTCTCTAACATTCCTCATTATATTTTCAGTATACAAGTTAAATAAGTAGGGTGACAATATGCACCCCTGACGGACCCCTTGTTTTATGTCAAACCAAGTTGTTGTTTCACCATTTATTCTTACTGCTGCTTGTTGGTCTAGATACAGCAGTGATGTTAATTGTATCAAATGTGTTGGAAATTCCATTTTTTCCATTATTTCCCGAAGTTTCTGGTGTTGTACACAATCAAATGCCTTTGAATAGTCTATAAAGGATAAATATAGATTCACATTAAACTCTCTGCATTTCTCTATTATTAATCTTAGATTGAATATATGATCTCTTGATCCTCTTCCTTGCCTGAAACCAGCTTGGACCATATTGACTTCTTGCTCTATCTTCTTACGAAGTCTACCCATTATGATTTTTAACAGAATTTTACTGGCATGACTAATCAGGGCAACAGTTCTGTAGTTTGTGCATAATTTCAGGTTACCCTTTTTTGGCAGTGGTATGAATACAGTTCTTTTCCATTCTTTTAGCTGAATGCCATATCTTTTTGCACAATGCATGATAGATTGTTGCACACTCCTTTCCTCCTGCTTTAATAAGTTCAGCTGTTATCTCATCACATCCTGGTGATTTACCATTTTTTAGTTCTTTATTGCCCATAAAACTTCTTCTATTGTCGGTTCAGGTTCTTTCTCCTCCAATAATAATTCACACTGCTGATTTATGTTTCCACAGTCGGTTGTTTCATACATTCCTTTACAATATTCCTTCCATCTTTCTAGATATATATATATATATATATTTGATAATAAAAGGTGTGTTCTATTCTGTTTATATGTGGTTTTAATTATTTATCCTGCTTTGAATTCAAATGTTTATGATCTTTGTAAATGTGTCAGTTGGCTTGGCACTTCCCTGTATGTACTATAGAACAAACACAAACATAGCATATTGCTGTTTTTATGCATAATTATTTACACTGAACACAATATACAAACAAACAATTAGTACATGAACACAAATAATATACAAACAAACAACATTTAGTACATGCAGTTTTAATATGTGACTATACAACTGATAATTGTAGAACTCCACATATCAAGAAATCCTCTTGTGACCACCATTAAATATGTTCCCGTGCTGGAGGCTAGGTTTATCAATAGAAATGGCCATCATCTTTGCAGTAAAGACATGTCCATAGGTGCTCAATCTCCACTTCAGTAGCTCAATACTACTTCTACCTGTCTGGAACTGTGAGGTTGGTGTTCTCTTCCACCAATATGGTGAAGGTGTTAGGTACAACATGTTGGATTGGGAGTGGGTTATGGTCCCTGGTTTTTTTTTTCAGTCACAGAATACAGCTGGGGGTGTGGAGTACTTCTTTAGCAGACTCCACCACCATGGGAACTATGGTGATCCCAGTTCCATTAACCAGGCTGGTTGTCAGTGAAGTCTTCTGTCAGACCAGTTTCTTTTATAGCATTTGTTCAGTCCATGACTTGGTCTTCCTCTGCCATATCATTATCAGAGTTATCATTTGTGTCATCTCTAGCATAGTTTGATGATGGTGGCTCAGTCCATAACTGCATTTCCTCTACCATATCATTATCAGAGTTATCATTTGTTTTATATATATATATATATATATATATATATATATATATATATATATATATATATATGAGGGGAAGTCATTAAGTAACTCGCAAATGCTTGTTACAAAAAAAAACTAAATGCGACAGTAATTTGAAAACCTTAAATTTTTTAACCTACATTATTCCCCTATTTCTCAACATAATCGCCACCAACACTGATACATTTGTCCCATCGTGTTAATCTGTGATTTTATCCATGGCGTAAAAATCGGAAGTCAATTTCTGAACCATTCTTTTACTTTTGTTTCCACCTCTTCGTCACTCGAGAATCTTCTCCCGCCAAGGTGGTTTTTCAATGGACCAAACAGGTCAAAATCACTTGGAGCTAAGTCAGGACTATAGTGTGGATGTTCAAGAACTTCCTAACCCAACTGGTTAATTTTCTCTTGGGTTAACCGAGCCATATATGGTCTGACATTGTCATGAAGGAGAAGCACACCTCTAATCAGCAGACCAGGACGTTTTCTTCAAATTGCATCCCGTAGCATCGACAGAACTTCACAGCACGATACAGATTTCACACTGTCACCATACTTCTGGAACTTGGTCAACAACACTCCTTGATAATCCCAGAACACTGTCAGCATAACCTTCCCCGCAGAAGGCGTAATCTTGAATTTTTTTTGCGCATGGTGAAGACGGGTGTTTCCATTGCATTGAGGCATGCTTTACGTGATAAACACTTTTCAGCATAAACTGTAATCATTTCCTTATGAATATCCTCAACTGAATGTTCTTTAGCCTACAGAAATCGCACTGCACTTCTCTGTTCTTCTTTGGTACACCCTAACAGTTGGATAGCCATTTTGTTATTGCTTTGCGCATGCACACGTAACTCCCAGCACCCCCTACATACAACTACTATAAAGTTGGATGATGGTACTATCTAAGGATATATTTAAATACTACCTGATAAATGCCACTGATAAAATATTTTAAGTTGCGAGTTACTTAGTGACTTCCCCTCATATATATATATATATATACTCAGCATCAAGTGGAACGAATTCAAGAGCAATGCAGAAATAAGACAGAGGACTGAACAACAACCAGTTTCATGGTTGATCAGGAAAAGAAGATGGACATATGCTGGTCACTTGATGAGAAGAAACAGTCAGAGAATCCCAAAACAAGGTATCAGGTGGAACACAAAAGGCCAAAGAAAAAGAGGCAGACCGTGTGAAACTCTGAAGAGAACACTGTTAAGAGAGGCCAAATTAACAGGCATAAAATCCCTTGATGAGGTTGAAAGACTCGCCGAAGACAGGAAAAATTGGCGAACTACTTTGTGAGCCCTATGTGACATTTAACGGCACGGGAAGGATATAAGATACAAGAACCTAATGTCGACCATCGTGATCGTGAGCACGTGTACGATGAAACCCTCTTGTCTGGGACCCTCTGGCCTGCCAAAAACAGAGTGTGTTGGCTGCGGCACAGTACCTGGGTAAAACAGGACACACACACAGAGCTACGAGGTTAAGAATGGTCTTGATACAATCCGATCTCACGGCATGGCTTCATCCCAGCCCTGCTCCATCAGGAAGGAAAAGGAATGAATCCCATACCTCAAAACAAACCAAATACTACAGAACAATGACTAATCATCATTGGACCTTTACAGACTGGACAGTCACAAAGTGTTGTGGCCAGACATTTTAATGTGGTTAGAAGCACCATAAGTCGCCTTTGGAGATGATTTCAAGAAACTGGCTCAGTTGCAGACCAGCTGCACAGTGGAAAACCCATAGTCACAACTCCTGCCGAAGACCGCTTCATACGGCTGCGTCACCTCAGGAATCAATTTGCATCTGTGTCCTCAACAGTCCATTCAATGAAAGCAGCTCATCATATATCAGATCAAATGGTCAGAAACCAGCTGCACGACACTGGTCTTTGGGCTAGAAGACCCTATAGAGGTCCTGTTCCTATGGACCGGCATCGCCAGAACCGACTGCAGTGGGCAAATCAACATTATCAATGGACTGTTGCGAATGATTGGAGAAGAGTTTGGTTTAGTGATGAATCATTCTTTCTGCTCCAGTGACACAATAGACAGAGAAGAGGTTACTACAGAGTCCATGAGCACTATGCCCAGAACTGTGTGAATGAGGCTCTTCCATATGGTGGTGGAGGTGTTCTGGTGTGGGGGACAATCAACTTCATGGGAAGAAGTGACCTAGTGAAAACTGAAGGATGCCTGAATGCCCAATGATACGTTGCTGAAATCCTTTGTCATCACGTCCTTCCACTTCTGGCTGCACCAGGGTTGATTTTTTGCCAGGATAATGCTCGACTTCATGTGGCACAACTCACCATCCAGTTCCTCGCTGACAACATCCAGACCATTCTGTGGCCATCCATGTCATCAGAGACATGAACCCAATAGAACACTTATGGGATGAACTCAACAGACAAATCTGCCAGTGAGACGTGGCACCAACCAATCTCCAACAGTTGTCCCTTGCACTGCAGGAAGAGTGGGCAGCCATCCCACACAACAGATCCAACGGTTAATCGGATCCATGTCAAAGAAATGTCGTTCTCTGATAAAGGCCAGAGGAGACCATACACCTTACTGAAACAGAAGCCTCAGTTCCAAAGAATAAAAGTCCAGACCAAATTTAATGAACATCATTTCATTGTTAAAGTCTTAAAGTTTCTTCATGCCAAGGTTGAAACATTAATTCTGTAAAATAAAGTTTTGATACAAGTTTGAAATTTGGTGTCCATTATGACTACAGTAGTGGTGCGTTTCTTTCTTTGATATATATTTAATGTACAGAGACATTAAATTTTGTGTGGAGGCAATGTTTGTACAGAGACATTAAATTTTGTGTGGAGGCAATGTTTGTACAGAGACATTAAATTTTGTTTGGAGGCAATGTTTGTACAGAGACATTAAATTTTATGTAGAGACAATTTGTACAGAGACGTTAAATTTTGTATGGAGACAATGTACAGAGATATTAAATTTTGTATGGAGACAATGTACAGAGACATAACATTTTGTATGGAGACAATGTAGAGAGACATTAAATTTTGTATGGAGACAATGTAGAGAGACATTAAATTTTGTATGGAGACAATGTACAGAGATATTAAATTTTGTATGGAGACAATGTAGAGAGACATTAAATTTTGTATGGAGACAATGTACAGAGACATTAAATTAGGCAATACTAAGTACACTGGTTCAGAAATTTGGCAACATCAAGTAAGATGGAACAGAAGTTTAGCAATATTAAGTATGCTGCGACAGAAAATTGCGATACCAGTTATGTTACGGCCTGGAAATGTTTGTGAATCTATGCATTAGAAGTCAGTACAAATGTCACAGTGTTAAATATGTCATTTATAATGGATCACGTCTGAAACAAAACCTATATCAACAAAATATGCTAAAAATTTCAGACAGATTTGTGTTCTCTGTTTTTTGTTCTTTCCATTGTGCCAGGCAGTGGAATGTGCAAGCTATTTTCAGTTGTTTTGAAAAACAAAAAACTCCAACATGTCATTGTTGAGGGAGTTTGGTGGTAGCAGATGTTTTAAAAGATTTTTCAGTGCACTGCAATCCATTAAGTAGGGTAGAGCCATTTCTTCATCTCTTGTATTATGGTATATAGTCACCAGTCACTGTCTGTAAGTGTTCACTGAGAGTTGTGATCTCTGTATTTAATGTGAAGATAGCGGCCTCCGTGATCAAATCCCTAATCATTTCAATGGCCCCAACCACAGAGCCAAATCTGATTTTCTGGTAACACCCATCAAACAATGTCACACCAATGATAGAAGCCACCTAGTGTTTGAGAACTACTACATTCAGGAATATGGGATGCTGGAACCACATGGTTTGAACTCAAAATTCAGTTACACCTAACAATCCCCTCTTCCACAATCATATTCCCTCTGCACTGAGTTCCACTCATTTCTCAGTTGCTAAACATATTTCAAAACCTCCTCACAACATCGATTACAACCCCTCTGCCCCAACTGCAATCATCTATTCCACCTTCTCCTGGTTAGATTACCATTATAGCACTCACCCCTCTTTCTGTAGTTCTCCTCCTCCCCCCCCCCACCCCCACTTATGACCCACCTATCACAAATCTCCATTTAAACATTCTCAACACTCCACCATGTGCATTTCTGGACACAGCCTCTTACAAGTCACAGCTAAGTGCTCCATTTATTTTATTTTTTCCATTCCTACTTTTTATTTTTACATAGCATTCATGTGAATTTATATTTTATCTTCTTTATCTATTTCTTCATCCTGTTTGTTTCTGTATGATTAAAGTTCACACCAAAACATCACAACTGTGTGCTCAGTAATTAATAAAGCTGTTCCTACCTTTTTTCTAGTTTAAACATTTTGGTCTTGATGTCATTGGAGGAGAGTCTGTTTATTGCAGCAAGTACAATGGTTGCGATGTGTTTAGCCATTTTCAAGACATCAAAGAGCAGACTGAAACTCTAATAAGGTTTTTTTTTAATACACATGTGGCATTGTTTGTTGTTGTTGTAACTGGTTGTGGTGAGTGTTAAGATTGTTAACATAGCCTGAATGGAGCAGTGAGATCCACAGGGGGCAGACATGTGACTTGTTGTCTTGTCCGGAAACAAGTATCCCATATCCTGCACTGTCCATTTCCTTCAATGCTGACCCATCAGTGTACATCTGCATCTAGTCCTTGGAGTAGGATTCTTCAGTGTCCTGCACACATAGCTTTAAAATGCCGGGATCTGACAATTTGATCACTAGTTTATTGTTGAGTCTGGCATTAATTTGAGGTAGTATATAGTTTGTGTTTGGTGGGATGGCTGCTAGTTCTTCTCTATCTTTGGGGGATTTGGTGTCTTATGTTTACTTGTTCTAAGGAATGGAGTTTTTAGCTTCAGTCTATTATTATCTGGTACTTTTCTGTTGAACAGCTTGCGGCTTATCTTTCCACTGCTTCAGTGGTTGCCATTTCTCTTCTTATATTTAGCACACCTAGGTCTGCATCAAGGTGTGACCAGTATTATACCTGCCTGTCTTTCCTTTTCAGCTTCAAGAGACGCACATTTTTGCAACTGGAGCAGTCAGGATCAGACCACCAAGCTTCACCATGAGAGGTGAGTACATTGCATCACGTTACTGCTCAGTAAACAGAAATGTGGTCCTTACTGTAAAAAATGCCTCTTGTGAAAAAACTAATAAAACTAGTGGTAATTAAATGGTGTCAAGCTGATCTCTGACCAGTGGTTACTTGTACTGTGGTAGAAGCAGAATCACAGGATGTTGGAATAATTGGATGCAAAAAATGAATGAAAATTGTGGTTTAAATTCATAATTTAAACATTTTTATTATCCATAAAAGCTGTGTATATGTGTCTGAAGATGCTGTCTCCTGTGATGATCACAAACCCTCCCCCCTCCCCCCCCCACAGCAAATACATTTGTCTGGACTGACTCACACTAAGATACAAGGTGTGTCCTGTAGTAATGAGACTTATTTTATTCAGCCAATCAGCAGGGCCAGAGAGCAGATTCTCTGGGCCTGAAGGTTAGTGAGGGATGTTAGGTAAAGGGTCAATATCTCATCATTTGGCCCTGAGCTTTTACAGAGTGCGGATTGCTTGCGAAGTGGACAGCTATTTAAGTGTTGTGTAATGGTAAAAATGCAGAGGAGTGTCAAGCAGCGATAAAGCTTTGGGTTAAACTTGAAAACTCCATGACCGAGATGCTTGCCATGATATAGAAAGCCTACAGGAAGGATGCTTTATTGAAAGCACAAGTGTTTTTGTGGCAAAAGATGTTCAACGAAGGAAGACAGAGCGCTGGGGATGAACAACGCACAGGGCCCCCATTAAATGTGCAAATTGAAGATGAAATCAATGCTCATTGTCTTTTTTTACTCTAAAGGTGATGTCCATAAGGACTTTGTAAGTAAAGGTAACCCTGTCATGCCTTAGAGGCACATAGGGATATGGTGTTAGTGCCCATATTTTCCTTGACCTGTCAGCACACTAGAGGGTGATATGGTCAGTATCACGCCTGGCCGCCTTTCCTTCCCCAACTCCAGAAGAAGTCGGGTACCCATTTCTACAGCTGGGTGACTGGGGTGCCGCCGGCCGGATTCGAACCCCCGACCTTCGCCATGAGAGACCAGTGCACTAACCACTTCGCCACTCAGACACCCATAAGGACTTTGTACAACCTGGATAATTGGTCAATGCAGCATTTTAAGTGGAAGTGCTTAAACAGCTGAAGAACATAGTTACGCACGTCCCCAACACCTGGGTTCTTCACCACTACAATGTGTCGAGCCAAGCATCGCTGATAGTGAAAGAGTCTCTGGTGAAACGAGCCATGGCAACACTGTGTCAACATCCCTATAACCCGAACTTGGCCCGGCTCAAATCAAACTTGAAAGGCCACCATTTTGGGACTGTTAATGACGTGCAAGCTGTCATGATGAGTGCTTTGAAGGAGATCCCTGTTCAAGACTTTCAGGCGAGCTATGATGCGTGGCTGAACCGCTGACAACAGTAAATTGATGCTCAAGGATGGTATTTTGATGAATTTTAAGTATATATAAGTATATCTTTAACAAATCGAATTTTATGGAATCGTTCTTATTACTTACCGGACACACCTTATATACGAGGGTCATTAAAAAAATAACAGCAAATTGACAATATCTAACAAATCCAAGTATATAAAACTTCCATGAAAGCAAGATACATTATTAGTGAAGATACTGACACTGTCCAACAGATGGCATGGAGCGCTTAATTGGTAGGGTGCCATTTTCAACATGGCAGCACCCGTAGCTGTTTGCACCACTGAGGAGCAAAGAGCAGTTATCAGATTTTTGTGTTCAGAGGGTGTTAATTTATTCATTCATTCAACTTTTTCAGCCACTGCAACTCGTTGCTGCAGACAAGGCTTTTCACCATTTCTCTCTGTTCTTAGTCTTTCTTGCCAATTGTCCACTCCGAAGGCTCATAGGTCTTTTTCTAGGTTGTCACGCCACCGTTGTCTCAGTTTGCCTCTTGGTCTGTCTCCATTAATCACTTCTGTTTAAGCCTTTTTTGTTTGTCTGTTCTCATCCATCCACTCCAAGTGTCTGAGCTATCTCAGCCTCTTGTTTTTCATAATGGTAGTCACAAGTGGAGACTGGAATAGTGCGTGTATTTCTTTGTTGTTTCTAATTTTCCATTCTTGTGATATAAGATCTCTAACTGGTCCGAATATTCTTCTCAAGACTCTGTTTTAAAAGATATGTAGTTGTGGTTCATATTGTTTTATAGTGCTTCATGTTTCTGAGGGTGTTAAGCCTTGTGAAATTCACGGTAGAATGAAGCACAGTGTGGAGATACATGCATCAGTGAGAGAAAAGTTTATGAGTGGGCAGAGGCATTTAAAAATGGGCAAACTTAAATCTGAAATGAGGAATGTTCTGTTCATCCAGTGCAGCTGTTACAGATGAGAACGTGGGTCATGCTGAAGCCATTATGCATAGTAAGAGGCACATCTCTACAGAACTTCTGGCCAGCGAATTGGATGTTAGTATCAGATCTGCAGATAACATAGTCATGGATGTTTTCAAGTATCACAAGTTGTGTGCACAGTGGGTGTCTAAGATGCTGACTAATGAGCATAAGCATGAGATGATTTGTGTGCAGACTTCCACAACCTTCTTGGTGTGGTATAGAAATGAAGAAGAAGAGATTCTGGTACACATCATCAGCAGGGATGGAACCTGGGTGCATTAGTATGAGCCTGAAAGCAAGAGGCAGTCTTCAGAATGGTGACACACTACTTCTCAGCCAAGACAAAGTTAAAGTCTCAACAATCTGCCAGTAAGGTCCTGTTCATTCTTTTCTGGGATATGAAAGGACCAATTTTGGAGCATCATCATGAAAAGGGTGAGACTGAATAATGCCCATTACAGCACAAAGTTGGAGGAGAAGTTGAAGCCAGCAATATGGAACTGTCACAGAGGACTTCTGTCTAAAGGCGAGTTTCTCCTTCATGATAACACATGCCCTCATGTGGCTGGTGCAACTGTTGACACCACTCAAAGATTGAGATTGCAGATCCTACAGCATCCTCCATACAGTCCTGACCTTGCTACCTCTGGTTATCACGTGTTTGGACCCTGAAGGATGCTTCGAGAGGATGAAGGTTTGGGAGTGATAATGAGATCAAAGAAATGGTACATTTCTGGCTGAGGGCACAACTGAATTTTTTTTTTTTTTCTGGTGAACTGATGTGAGAAGTGTATTGAAAAGGAGGGTGATTATGTAGAAAAATGATGTGTGTGACTTGTATCTACAACTGAAATACATATATCAATTTGCCTTTGCTTTTTGAATGACTCTTGTAGCAAATACATTTATGTAGACTGATTCAAACTGAGATACAGCAAATGCATTTGTTTGGACTGACACACACTGAGATAAAGTAAGTTTCTAACAGCAAATACATCTGTCTGAACTGTTTCACAGTGAGATAAAGCAAAACTCTCAAAGCAGCTTGTCACTGCCATTTCACCTTGAATTTAAACAATTCTGTTATAGAACTGTACAATTTACATTCAATTTATTATGTTAACAGTATTTACATAACAATCTGGATTCATATAGGATATTCATATAAATAATTTTTTGTGCAAATTACTCAGCTTGTAACAATGGATAGTGATATTATAATAAAGTTATTCTGAAATTATATGTATAGTTTATACATTTTTTATGTATTTATGTATAATTATTTTTGTTTATTTTTAAATCACCATCTAATTTTGAAATAATCAAGTAAAAAATAATTACCATTTAACAATATCAAATAAGATACTCATTATAATATGAGGGTTGGTCCAAAAGTAATGCCTCTTAATTTTTTTTTTCCAGAAACATCACAAGCAGAAGCTGTTGATGTGTAAGTAAAGTTTCAACCATTGAGCAACTGTTGCACATATTTGGTTGGCATGTGTGAGATAGCAAAAGAGAAACAGGCTGCCAGAATTATGAGGGGTGATTGATAAGTTCTCTGCATAAGGTACAACAGATTATTTGTGGACAACTTTTTTGGGTTATTTCTCAACATAGTCCCCTTGCAAGTTTATGCACTTAGTCCAGCGACCCTGGAGCATACGGATCCCTTCTTTGTAAAAGTCAGCATCTTGTGCCAGTAGAAAGTTGTCTACAGCATGAATGACTTCATCATTTGAAGCAAATTTGTGATCACTGAGCTCCTTTTTGAGTTTGGTAAACAGGGAATAGTCCACAGGGGCCAAATCTGGCGAATGAGGATGTTCAAGAAGCTGCATTCATGAATGGCAGCCATTGCCACCATCGACTTGTGAACTGGAGCTTTGTCCTGCTGAAAGATGATCCTCTCATCAATTTCCCTCGATGCTTTTCCCTCAGTTTGACTCACAGTTGCTTCACAAGATTAGCATAACAGGCCCCGGTGACCATTCTGCCCTTTTGAAGAGTCTACCTATAGCATACCTTCTGAATCCCAAAAGATGGAAGCCGTCACTTTGCCTGCAGACAGAACCACCCTGCCTTCTTTGGAGGTGGGGATCTATGTTTCCACTACTTTGACTGTTCTTTGGTTTCTGGTTGAAAATGATGAACTCAAGTCTCATCCATAGTCACAAATTGTTGAAGAAACTTTTCAGGATCTGCAGAAAAATGGCCAAGATTGTCTCTTGACATGTTGAGACGCTGTCATTTGTGATCAGCTCCAAGAAGCTTCAGGACCCATCATGCAGAGACCTTTGTCATTTGAAGATCATTGTGAATAATGGCATGAACACACTCCTGGGAGATGCCCAACTCAGCAGCAATGTACCGCTCAGTTAGTCGTCGATCCTCCATTATCATGTCATGGATTCTGCCAATGGTTTTGTCAGTGGTTACCGTTCTTGGTCTTCCTGGATGGGGATCATCTTCTAGACTCTCCCTTCCATGTTTGAACTGAGCTGCCTATTTCTTCACTGTGCTGTAAGAAGGGGCACTCTCCCCTAGACCCTCTACCATATCCTCATGGATCTCCTTTGATGATAAGCCCTTGATGCAGAAGTAGCAAATGACTGCTTGATGAAAAATTTTATCCATTTTCTTAATTTCTGCCACCCCTTCCACTTCAGTAGCCTGTAAAAAAAAATTGGTTGCAGTTAATTTCTTAAAACTTTGTGTTTAATCTTACATTAACCTGATCTACAAATGCACTTAATATCAACTGTGTGTTTCAAGTATTTGTACCTTATGCCAAGAACTTATCAATCATCCCTCGTACTTATAATGTGGATGTTCAAATGAAGCAGAGGTTTGTGACTGAATTCCTCCCTGCTGAAAAAAACGCCACCAAGTGACATTCATTGACACTTGCTAAATGTCTACAAAGACCAAACAGCAGATGTTAGTACACTGAGGTAGTAGGTGGCACACTTCAGTGGTAGTGACAGTGATGTGAAAAAGTCATGTTCTGGATGGCTGTCCGCTGCTTCACACCATCAAATGAAGAGCATCTCAATCAGCTCATCCATGCAAATCGTCAGCTTACTACCAAGGAACTGGGTAGAGAGCTTGATATCGGCTTCAGTGATTTAGAAATGATGATGACAAAGTTGGAATATTGCAATGTGTGCACCAGATGGGTCCCACAAATGCTGACACAGGTATAGAAAAAACACTGTATGTAAGTGTGTCAGGACCTGTTGAAACTATGAGACTGATGGTGACAGTTTCCTGGATCGCATCATGACTGGTGATGAGACTTTATGTCACTACTATGAGCCGGAGTCAAAATGGCAGTCTATGGAGTGGCAGCTTATGAATTCTCCGTTGAGGAAAAAGTTCAAGACATAACCCTCAGCGGGTAAACTAATATGCATTGTCTTTTGGAACAGGAAAGGATGATCCTTCTGGATTTCTTGGAACCTTGAGAAATCATCAACTCTGACCATTACATCATGACACTAACTATACTGAAGGCTTGAACTGCCAGAGTCTGGCCCGAGAAGAAGACAATCTTTCTCTTGCAACATGATAACACCAGGCCACACATCAGAAGGGTGAGCACACTGCCAAGCAACTGTCCTATCACACCCACCATTTAGTCCAAATCTGACACCTTCTGACTTTCATTTGTTCAGGCCTATAAGAGATGGACTTCATGGGAAACTTATTAACAACGATGCCATCAAAACAGCTGTGAAATAATGGATCATGTCTGCTGGCATAGATTTCTATGAGCACAGCATACAGGTTCTTGTTCACTGCTGGCAAAAATGCAAAATGAATGGTGGTGTCTATGTAAAAAAAATAGTGTTTTCTAGCTGAGACACTGCTCTATTAAGTAATGTTATTGTACTTGTTGTATATGCTGGAGTTTCCTAATAAAAAATTAAGAGGCATTTTAGAGCAATCCTCATACTAAGATATGGGCAAAGAGAAATTGTTGAACTTATTTTCTGACTGAACTCTTATTACACTCGATGGAATTTCTTACAAATAACAGATAAGTGCTCCCTTTTTTGTAACTGTCTCAATTCTTATTAGTTGTACAGCATTCATGTCAATTTATACTTTATCTTTGTCCTGCATGTTTTTGTATGATTAAGGTGTAAACTAAAACATTACAACTGTGTGCTCGTTAAACTAAAGCTGTTCCTATTTTCATTTTAAGTAGTTTTAACATTTTGTTATCACAGCTTTACTGCAGTGGCTTCATGTATATTTATATATTTAGTTTTATATATACTTATACCCAAAGTATTCATGTGTTCAGACAAGATGTGTTAAAAAAAGAGTGAAATTTTGCTATAAAAACATAAATGCTCTTATGGCAACATTATTAAGCACTGTCCCCTTTAAAGTAATCCTCTCTACTGGTGATATGCTGTTCCCAGTGTTTCTTCAATTGTTCGAATGCTTCCTGGAAAGCACATTATGTGATGTTGCAGAGTTCTCTTTTCGCATTTTCCTGAATCTCCTCTATGGTTTGGAAACAGTGTCCTTTCAAAGTGGTTTTAAGTTAGGGAAACAGTGTCCTTTCAAAGTGGTTTTAGGGAAACAGGAAAAAGTCTGCTGGGGTTAAACCTGGAGAATGGAGCACAATATATATCTGATGTTGTGCCAAAAAAACTGAGGATAATGAGCAATGCGTAAGCCAGAGCACTGTCATGATGCAACATCCAAGTCTGGTTTTAGCAGAATTCAGATCTCTTCCTACCCACAGCATTCCTCAAACATGTTAAAACTTCCTGGTACAACTGTTTGTTTACCACGTGACCAGTCAGTTAGTCATTTGCTTGTCCCTTGCAGAACTTTGCCTCAAAACAGCACTCCTGTAAGGCCTCTTGGTTGTAAGCAAGATGCCCTGCTGCTGATGCATCCATTTGCAGATCATCAATGATGTCTTGCAACCATCTTTGCCTTGATTTTCCTCTCTTTCTTTTTCCCATTATGTATCCTTCCAAGATGGTCTTCTCTAGATTATCATGACGTTTAATGTATCCAAAATATTTAAGTTTTCTTTGTTTAATCCTCTTTACTAGCCAGCCTTCTTCAAAATTAAGTTCTAGTAGTATGGATATACTTGTTCTTTTTTGTGTCCATGATATCTGAAGGACCCTTCTGTAGCATTTACATTCAAAGGCATTTATGTGTTTCTCAGCTGTTTTGTTAAGTGTCCAGGTCTCACAGGCATATGTTGCGATGGGAAAAATGCATGCCCTTAAAAATCTTATTTTTGTAGTTCTGTCTGTTATTCTCCACAGCTTCTTTATAGTTCACCACATGATGACGTGGTACAAATTCATAGTGGACAATGCCTTTGCAATAAAAAAACCACCATCAACACTTTGATCTTTGACTCATCTGTGGTTTCTTTTGGTCAAGGAGACCCTTTCCCCACCCACTGTGAAGATTGCATCTTGGTTGCAGCATCATAGCCATAAACTCGCGTCTCATCTGCTTTTACAATGTTCTTAAGAAAGTTTCCATGACCATTTGTATTCACAAGCAATTCTCTTTCTGACTGTCAGTCAGCAAATGCAGCATGAACTCTCTCAACATGGTTGTTGTAATCACAGCATGAAGTTTTTCAGTCAAAATCTGATAGCCCACTTCTTCACCAACTTCTCAGACAAACGATGATAATCATGAATCACAGCATGAACTCTCTCAACATAATTGTTGTAATCACAGCATGAAATCTCTCAGCATGGTTGTTGTAATCACAGTATGAAATCTCTTGACATGTTTGTTTTAATCACAGCATGAACTCTCTCAACATGGTTGCTGTAATCACAGCATGAACTCTCTCAACATGGTTGTTTTAATCACAGCATGAAATCTCTCAACATGGCTGTTGTAATCACAGCATGAACTATCTCAACATGTTTTTTTAATCACAGCATGAACTCTCTCAACATGGTTGTTGTAATCACAGCATGAACTCTCTTGACATGGTTGTTGTAATCACAGCATGAACTCTCTCTCAACATGGTTGTTGTAATCACAGCATGAACTCTCTCTCAACATGGTTGTTGTAATCACAGCATGAACTCTCTTGACATGGTTGTTGTCTGTTGATGTGGAAAGTTGTTCAGCCTGGGATCTGTTGTTCTGCCCTCTTTAAGATGCTTAAACCACTTATAGCACTGTGTTCAACATATAGGTCTTTCCTATATGCTTGGTTAAGTGACTGTCATGTCTCTGTAAAATTTTTACCAACTTTGCAGCAAAATTTCACACACATACAAGTTGTTCCTCAAGCTCTTTTGTTGTCACACCATGCTATCTGTGTTAGTTGGCACACTTGTAGTCACACCATGCCCTCTGTGCTGGTTGGCATGCCTGTAGTCACACCACACCCTCTGTGATGGTTGGTATGCTATTTAAAAAGTTCATTCTTTTCCTGAACACACCTTGTATATAAATTATATTGGAATACTCTTATCCTAGGTTTCTGTACACTTGATTTTGTGTGGACTGGAGCATATAATCTCTTTAGATAATTTATATTAAACAACTTCACCCCTGTCTGCCTCAAGTAAACTTAAACTGAGATGAAAATGTTTTTATAGTAAAAGTAAACAGAAACCAGAAGCCAGAATGCAGTCCCCCAGATGTTTAATGCTAGCAGGGCAACATGTGTCTGACAGACCCTGAATGAAACAGGAGCTTGTCCATTGAAGAACTCATGACCACAGTACAGAGCTATAGAATTCATTCCTGAAATAGGATACATAGAAAATGATACAGTTGTTCACAAAGCAAAGAAATGAATCTGTTACATAACCAACAAAGTGAATGAGTGACTATATTATATAATATTGCTATAACAATATAAAAAGATAAAAAAATTATATTACTAAAGCAAACATTTACATAACCATTAAAATACACACATAAGCTATGAATTTTATGAATATTTTTATGAAAAACTTGAGATAAATTAATACCAATTTTTAAAAAATCATGTGTTCAAATATTGGATCATGCTAGATTTTGGGAAGAATGACAATAATACAGTGTTATGCACCCACGAATGATGCAGATGATGATGTGAAAGACGACTTCTATCACCAACTACAACAAATCATCAACAAAGTCCCTAAACACGACATCCTAATTGCTATGGGGGACTTCAATGCTAAGGTAGGGAAGGATAATACCGACGTTGAAAAAGTGATGGGGAAAGAAGGAACTGACATGGTTAATCAGAACGAAGAAAGATTAATTGAAGTATGTCTAACAGAGGGCATGGTCATTGGAGGCACAATATTCCCACACAAAGAGATACATAAAGGAATGTGAATATCTCCAGATGATAGAACTAGAAACCAGATAGATCATTTTTGTATTAGAAAGCAATACAGAACATCTCTCATGGAGGTAAGGGCTTATAGGGGTGCAGATGTCAACAGTGATCACAACCTGTGCATAGGGAAAATAAAACTAAAATTGAAAAGTCAACACAAGAAATCAGTACACAGAAAGATAAACAGCCACAGCCTACAAGAAGAAAATACTAACATTAATTTCAATCAGGAACTTGCCAATCATTCCAAAACACCCAGTGAAGTTGAGGAGATAGGTATAGATGAGTTATGGATTCTTACAGCACAGTCATAATCACAGCAGCAAAAGTAACCGCTGGACTAGAAAAACCAAATAGAAAAGCATGGATATCAGATAAAACATGGAAGTATATACATGAAAGACGAGCAGTCAAATTAGACATGTTGAATGCAAAAACAGATCATGAAAGAGATTTGGCAAAAGCAAAACACAGAGAAACAGACAAGAAAGTAAAAAGTTCAGCTAGAAGGGATAAAAGAGAATACATAGACAATATGGTGAAAGAGGCAGAAAAAGCAGCAAAAACAGGAGACAGCAAAACTTTATATAACATACAAAAGAGGCTAACAGGAACTATTACATCTAAAGAAAGACCAATCCTTAGCAAAATTGGAACACTATTAACATCAAATAAAGACCAAAAAGCAAAGATGGGCTGAACACTTCCAAGAAATACTCAATCGACCACACCCAAAAGAATTGTTAAACCTTGAAACTGACTTACCAGCCCCACAAATAAATGCCAACCTAGATGAAATTAAATTGCATGAAATTGAAACAGCAGTGAATTTAATGGCTAACAACAAAGCTGCAGGTGAAGATGAAATAACAGCCGAAATGCTAAAAGCTATCAATAGTGACAACATGAGACAACTATAGAGAATGTTTAACAAGATTTGGAAAGAAGAAAAGGTCCCTTCTAATTGGAAGAAAGGAATCATTGTTAAAATACCAAAAAAGGGCAACCTTAGTGACTGTAACAACTGGAGAGGAGTAACCTTAATATCAGTTGTGTCAAAATTATTTTGCAAGGTCATTTTGAATAGACTCAAAGATATAGTGGATGCTGCAATGAGAGAAGAACAAGCAGGATTTCGAAAAGGGAGAAGCTGTCTCGACCAGATCTTTACTCTCAGAATAATACTTGAAGAACATATTGAAAAGCAGAAACCATTAATACTGAACTTCATAGATTTTAAAAAGGCATTTGATAGCATACACAGAGATTCATTATGGAGAATTTTAAGTCTATATGGAATACCATCTAAAATTGTCAACATCATTAAGGACTTATACAATGGATATGTTTGTGCAGTCAAGACAGAAGAAGGGATGAGTGAATGGTTCCAGATTGAAACAGGCGTGAAACAAGGATGTATACTATCTCCTTTACTTTTTGGGATTACAATAGACTTCATAATGAAAAAATGCTGCACAGGTAACACAGGTATTGACTGGGTACATGGGACCCAACTAGAAGATCTTGATTTTGCTGATGACATAACTCTTATCAGTAATAATGTGAATTTCATGCAAGAAAAAACAGATAGCCTGTCTTCACTGGCTAGCAAAATAGGACTTGAAATTAACAAGGACAAAACAAAAATAATGAAAATTCCTATTAATCAAAATGGAAAAATACACATAGAAGGGACAGATATTGAAGAAGTCAATCAATTTGCATACCTTGGCAGCTACATAGACCAGGATGGTGACACTAGAAAGGAAGTTAGGATCAGAATTGCAAAAGAAGCATCAATCTTCAATAATCTTGAGAACATATGGAATTCAAAAGTTATAAGCACAAAAACTAAGTTAAGACTATTCAATTCAAATGTAATATCCACCCTCATTTATGCATGCGAAAGCTGGAAAACAACTAAAGAAATAGAAAAGAAATTAGACTCTTTTGAAAACAAATGCCTAAGGAAAATACTCTGCATCAAGTGGAATTAATTCAAGAACAATGCAGAGATAAGGCAGATGACTGAACAACAACCAGTCTCATGGTTGCTCAGGAAAAGGAGATGGACATATGTTGGTCACTTGATGAGAAGAAATGATCAGAGAATCCCAAAACAAGCTATCAAGTGGAACACAACAGGCAGAAGAAAAAGAGGCAGACCACGTGAAACTCTGAAGAGGACATTATTAAGAGAGGCCAAATTAACAGGCATAAAATCCTTTGATGAGGTTGAAAGACTCACCAAAGACAGGAAAAATTGGTGAACTACTTTGCGAGCCCTATGTGACGTTTAACGGCACAGGAAGGATATAAGATAAGAAGATTTTGGGTCATGTAGCAAGGTCAAAGTTCATTAACATACACTTCCTCATCTAAAATGGTGAGTCAAAAATTCGTCACTTTTTTTTATACCCTAATTTTGGTCAAGGCTGCCATCTTATACACTGTACTGGCATTTGTAGGTTCATGCTGATGTCATGTGTTGTATCATTCTGAAAATGTGATACTCACTTTTAGCCAATGAATCGTAAGATACGAGGAGCTTTCAGAAAGTAATGCACCACATTGTTTTTCTCAGGAGCTGTTTATTCAAAAAGCATGAACTTTATATACAATATACATGGATATGTCATGTAAACATCAGTATTATTCAACATAATCCCCATCAACATGTATGGCTTTACGTCAGCATGAAACAAGTGTATGTATTCCTAGCCCGTACCAGGTTTTTTATTGATTATGTAGCCATTTCTTTGCTGCATGAATCACTCCTTCATCATCTTCAAATCTTACCCCATGGAGTGCATCTTTAAGTGGACACAACAGATGAAAATCAGAGGGTGCCAAATCAGGACCATAGGATGGATGGTGTAGTACAGTCCAACCCAATTTGGTGATTGATTCCCGTGTTGCCAGACTTGCGTGAGGGTGCACTGTCGTGAAGGAGAAGAAGGTCTGCTGGATTTTTGTGCAGCCAAACTCTGCGAAAATGTTGTTTGAGTTTTTTCAATGTCTTAATGTAAGCTTCCGAACTGAATGTCTCTCCTCTTGGCATAACATCCACAAGAATCACACCTTCAATGTCCTAAAAGACAGTGATCATGACCTTTCAAGCTGAAGGAATTGTCTTGAATTTCTTTCTTTGTAGCGATTGTGGATGATGTACTCCATTGACCGTTTTTTTGTCTCAGGTTCAAAATGATGTGCCCAGGTTTCATCACCTGTTACGATCTTAGCCAAAAAGTTCTCTCCCTCAGCAATGAAATGCTCCAACAATTCAGAAGAAATTACTTTCCTTTGCAATCAATGGTCATTTGTGAGACTTTGAGGAACCCATCTTGCGCAAACCTTAGAAAATCAGAGAGCTTTTATAACTGCATTTGCACTACCATTGCTGACTGACAGCTTTAAGGCCAATTGCTGAGTAGTGATATGCTTATTAGTAAGAATAATGCCCTCAGCGCATTTCAACATTTCTGCCTTAGTGGCTGAAGCAGGACATCCACAGCACGGCCAATCATGTAATTCCTTATCTCCACTTATTGATTCTTTGATTCTCTGAACCCAGCAACTGACTGTACTTCTGTTAACTGCAAAACTTCCATACACATCACATAGGCGCTTGTGAATGTTCACAACAGTTTCTTTCTCTGCAACGAGAAATTCTATCAAATTCACTGCTTATACCACAAGCTGCTAACATGCTCCATTTCAATGGTTAGGGCAGCCATATTATTTTCCCGGTTGTGGTGCAATATGGTTCACACAATCGGCACATGCCACATTTAAAGTATGGAAAATTTCATGCTTCTATCTTCATTATTAGCTGAAAAAAATGATGTGGTGCATTATTTTCTGAACGCTCCTCGTATATGTGACCAGCAGAAGGGAATATGGCAGACAGCAAAGCTGTCATTCACATCCTCCTGAGGCATTATAGGAAGAAAGGGCTGAGTGCCTCTGCAGCTGCCCATGAAATTTACAGTGTGGAAGGAAGTGGTTCCAAAGGTCCAGGTCTGGAGACACCAATATCAAAAACAAGCCCAGGTTGGGATGTCCCTCAGCCATCAGTGATGAAGCCCTGCACCAAGATGTTGAAGACAGTCTCAGTACCAGTACTTAGCACTTGTCAGTCCACCTGGGCCCTTCTCAGAGCACCATAGTTTGGCATTTGCATAAGTTCATTCCCCACCAATGCAGAGATGTTTGGATATCTGTCGCCAATCATTGGCAAGCTCACAAGACAAAGGGTTTCTCTGCTGTATCGTCACTGGGGATAAAAAGTGTATTTTCCTGTGGTACCTCTACACAGGTACCCATTGGCTCCAGCCAGACCAGGTGGCAGAAGTCATTGGCCAACAAGGCCGGTTCGAGAAAAAGGTTATGCTTTGTATTCAATGAACTTCGAGGGCCCCCTACACTGAGAACTGGTTCCATTTAGTCGCTCCATGAACAGGAATCTGTATGCTGAGCAAATGAAGTGGCTGCATAATGTTCTGTGCACCCAATACCCAGCACTCATCAAGAGGAATAGGGCACTTCTCCAGCGGAACAACATGCCGACGCACACTTCCAACATGGTCCATGGGTTGTCCATGTTGAAGGGAATCAAGACCCTGCCTCATCTGCCGTACTTTCCCAACCCTGCACCCTCTGACTACCATCTGTTCCGAATGATGGCACGCTTTCTTCAAGGGCGAGAATTCAGTTCACTGTAAGAAATTGATGCCAGTGTGAGAGATTTCTTCACCTCAAAGCCTTCCAAGTGGTACTACAAAGGACTCTTCACATTGGCTGAGTGATGGCAGAAGACCATTGAAAGTTATGGACTGTATTTTGAAGAGTGAAGTTACACTGGTATTAACGTTATGTACCACCGAGAACACAGCGAAGTATATATTATGTTGCTTGGTTTTGTGCAGCAGTGAAACATTGCAGAAACATGATGAACTTTAGACTCAACCCAGAATTAATCTTCACTCCCTTGCAAACTTGCTTCACATATGTTTATACATAATACACTTCATATGAAATAAATGTAAAACCAATGTAAAAACTCACTGACCAGCAAACAGAAATGGTGCTCCACTCCAAATCTTGTACACATCGATTAAGATGTAGCAGACCATAAACACAAAAAATGCCATGCCAGACGTGACAAAAACATAAGACAGAGACCTGGAAGCAGAAACATGAGAAGGTAAAATGTTCCCATGTGAATCCCATCTCTCATTCATCCCATCATTATTCTTCCCTCTTTTTTCTATTTCTATTCATCAGAGATATCTATTTTATTTATCGTTTTATCTCATCTTCTTCTCTTCCTTTTCATCATTTAATTTTGTTCTTAAAGTTTCTCTTCATCATTCTCTTCCGTGTTTTCCTTTATACATATAATTATACATACATACAGGTTTATTCATAAGTTTGTAAAACATTTCAAAACTTCACAACAAAGAAGCTATGTAATGAATTATTGAATTATGATTATTCTTATGCCAAGAGAGAGAGAGAAATTCTTCAAGTTTTTTTTTGTAAATAAAGCCTGTGGTTTGCCACAGGAGGCGGCATCAGCAAATATGGCATTCACTAAATGTCATTTTGTGTTTTGGAATACTCAAGAATCTCATCCGTTGTGACTGCAGTGATCTTCTTCTTCTTCTTCGTTCGCAATTATTAGTGATAATGCGTGTAACTCTGATTTTTGTGATGCGCCTTTTGGCTGAGTAACTCCGACTTCAGCACCTTTCCTTGCTAGGGCAGACTGTGGTCTTGCTCGGACTGCCATGAAGACAGTGTGGCTGGCCTGGCCAAAATTTTGTTTTCCAGCCTCTGGTGGCTGTTTGTAAGTCCCTTCTCCATGTCAGATGGTTTGGAGACAGTTCCACAAAGACACTCCGACTTTGAGATGAGGAATCTGATGAGTGCTTCAACGATATCCATTCCCCGCCACCTATAGTCTGCTGGCTCTGTTTTGTTTACATCATTCTGATAGCCATTGTTGTAAAGACCTATAGGCTTGTCACGTCCTGGATTCATTGGTTCCACACCAGACTTCCCTCATCCCTGCCAGAGATCTCCATGTCCCCATCCGTCCACCAACCTGACATTACATTTTACAAAAATAACAATTACAATTAGTGTTGATTGCTACAAGTTTCTGGGCTACAGAAGTAGGTCAGAGTTTTCAAGCAAACAGATCTATGTTCCCTGTCTCACAAACACTATGTTAAGATAAGTGTGCTCTTAACACAGTTGTTCCCAGGGGGAACTGCAGTGATGATTTTGAGCAGAATTCCAGACGGCAGCGCCTGTTTTCAACAGTATCATGAAGTGGTATGCGAAATTCTGGGATGAAGGCTGTCTGTGCACAGCTCCTCGGCAGGGACGTCCAGGACCAAGTGAAGAAACTGAAATGAGTTAAAGAAGCTTACCAGCGAAGCCCCAAGCCCATTACACATGCAAGTTTACATCTAGGAGTCTCGCAATCAGCAGTAAGGTGAATTCTCTGTAAGAGATTAAAGTGTGAACCTTACAAGTTTCAGCTGCCTCAGTATCTCAGTGAAAATGACAAAGATGTGCATCCGAATTTCTGCAATGAAAAGAGTTTTGAAGTGTACAGCTTTGCAGACTCACTCATCTTTAGTGATGAAGCTACTTTCAATCTGCCCGGAAAGGTGAATCGGTACAAGGTGAATCTGGGGGACCGAAAATCTCTGTGTAGTCACAGAACATGTGTGACACTCACCTAAGGTGAATGTCTTCTGCGCTATTTTGAAAGAGAAGGTGTATGGACCATTTTTCTTTGAAGAGCCCACCATCACTGGGATGATTTACTTGGACATGTTGGAAGACTGGCTGATGCCCCAGTTGAACGAAGACAGTAATGGCTACATCTTTCAACAAGATGTCTGTCCAGCATACTACCACAGAGATAAGTGAGGGTATCTCAAGTAAAATTTGCCACAAAGATGGATAGGGCGCAAAGGACGACAAGATGACATGTTAATGGGTTGCCTGGTCCTCTGATTTAACCCCTTGCGACTTTTTCTTGTGGGGATTTGTGAAGGACACCATCTTTGTGCCACCATTCCTTGCTAATCTCCAGGATCTTTGCAACCGTATCACCACTTCTGTGGCTCTGGTCAGCCATGATATGCTGGAATGTGTGTGGCATGAAATGGATTATCGTATAGATGTCTGCGGCATAACCAAAAGTGGTCACATGGAGCAGCTGTGAAATATGTAAAAAGAACTTGGAGAGATTATCTGTAATTCAGTCTAAAAAATTTTGGTATCCATTACGTAGTTTATTTGTTGCGAATTTAAAAAATCTTTCACGGACTTATAAATAACCCTCTGTGTGTATACAAGGTCCGACAATTAAGTAATGAGACTAATTACATAAAAAATAAAACAAACAACAGATGAAGATATAACCTGCATTTTATTCAAAGTAAGCCCCTTGTGCAATTATACACTGAGTGGCATGATCTAACAAACACTGAAACGACCTCTGCAGTTCTTCTGTTGGTATGGCCTTTAAACTTGATGTTACAGCCCTTTGGATGTCATCAGTATTGTCAAAGAAGTGTCCTTTCAATGGTAATTTTAATTATGGGAACAGAAAATAATTGCAGGGAGACAAATCTGGGGAATAGGGTGGATGGTTGAGAATACACACCTGTTTTTGGGCCAAAAATTCCTGTATATCCACCAACGGTGAGCCAGTGCATTGTCATGAAGAAGGAAAAAACTGCCAGGTGGTGAATACTTGGGTCGGACTCAGATAAACTTTGGGTGTGACAGTCTGTCCCTCTGGAATAAATTCTTTGTGAATAACTCCTTTGCTGTTGTAGAAGCACACCAACATTGTCTTCACTTTCGACTTTTGAAGACAAATTTTTTGCTTTTTGGTGACGATGATGACTTCCACTGAGCACTTTGGCATTTAGTTGTGGAATCATAGCAGAAAATCCATGTTTCATCCTCTGCAACAATCAAACTTAAGAAACGTTTATTTCTGCAACATGTTTTGATGATGTCTTTTGTGTACTCAACACGCTGATGATTTTGGTCATCAGACAACGAATGTGGTACAAACTGGCAAGCAACTATTTTCTTCCCCAAATCTTCCACTAAAATTTACAAATGGTCTCTCAGTTAACACCAAATTCATCTGCCATCATCCTCACAGTCAAACAACGATCTTCTTGTATCCGTTCTCTGACTTTTGCAATAAGTTTCTCATTACGAACAGAAATTGGGCATCCATATCTAGTTGTATTTGTAATCGTTTCCACATCACTTTTGAATCGTGAATACCACCTGAATATCTGTGCACAAGATAAACAATGACTTCCAGGAAAATGGCGATAGCGCCAAGTTGCGATTGCGTTATGTGGTATTAAATTGGTGGTTATTAATGTTCCTGACATGGATTAGACCCGGTTCATGTGGCCCTGGCGCGCCGAAGTGATGAACTTTATTATGTGTGTTATGCTTTCACTAAAGTGGAGGTCATGGTAATAAAACCAGTGTGTAGTGGTCAGCGAGTTTACAGCATCAACACACAGTGACAAAGGGAAGTCGGGCAATGTGATCAGCCCCCCCCTTACGACAGATCTAGCAAATCGGTGAGGTGTACAATGCTCATAGATATAATATGAAGTGCAAAATAGGTACCATCAACATATGTGGAGCAAACAACAAACTAGAGGACTTGGTTGAAACGATGTATAAGAGAAAGATTAGAATTATAGGATTAGCAGACACCAGAATAAAAGGTGAAGGATGTAAACAAATCCACCAGAACTACACACTCATATATGCTGGCATAGACAGATACACGAGAGCTAGACAGGGAGTTGGGATAGCTGTAGAGCCATCGCTATCAACAAAAATATTAGACACCAACTTTATATCAGAAAAAATTGTAACAGTTAGAATAAAAGAAGAAAAAAAATCACCACATACATCCAGGTCTATGTACCTTGCAATGCAGTGAACAATGAAGAAGAGTGCGAGGAATTCTACGATGAAGTAAATGACACACTGAACAAGATTAAAAGACAGGAAAACATAATAGCGATGAGGGATTTCAATATAAAACTGGGAAGAGACAGAACAGATATAGATAAATACCTAGGAGCATTTGGGGACCCCTATGCCAACAAGGATGATAATGGGACCAGGCTACTTGAACTGTGCAGTCAGCACGACCTTTTCATCACAAACACTTTTTTTAAGCACAAAGAGTCCCACATATACACATGGTACAAATGGAACGATCTTAACACAAAAAGCCAGATCAATTTCATATTACCAAGAAACACCAAGAAAAGGCAGATAGTAGATGCAAGAATAATACCAAACCTATGTACTGACACAGATCATAAAGCAGTTATCACAACCATAAGGACAACAAATAAAATAAAACGGAAAACACGCAAAACTACCAAAGTTGAAGTAATAGATGTAATGAAACTCAATGATGAGACAGTGAGGAGCAACTATGAAAAGAAACTGGAATCAATTTTGACACTCAATATCCCAACTGAGTCCACAGACCAAAGTAACCACAACATAGAAATTTCCACAGAGTTATAACCTGATATACTCAGATCAGAGAAGCTATACAGCTGACGCCAAGGGGTAAAGCTGCAGGGCAAGATGAACTAACCAACGAACTACTTACAGCAGTGAATGAAGTAGGCGTAGCATGGCTACACAGACTATTCGGCCTAGTTTGGACCAAACAAGAAACCCCACAAGACTGGAAGAATGACATAATCACCCCACTGTGGAAAAATAAAGGCAGCAAAAGAGACTGCACACAATACAGAAGCATTTCCTTATTAAGCCATACAGGAAAGATATTTTGTAAAATTTTAGTGAAGATATTAAGACCAATGATAGACCCCCAGCTGAGTGAACTTCAACACGGCTTTAGGAAAAACAGAGGATGCACAGATGCAATATTTGCCCTCAGACTGTTGTCAGAGAAAGCAATCAATTTAATAACACCCTTTACTTAGCTTTTGTTGACCAGGAAGAGCATTCGACAGAGTGGACTGGAACAAACTATAGGAAGTCCTAAAACAATATGGGTTTATCAATCATCTAATAAATCTGTGTAAGAGTCTGTACAACAACAGAAGTGGCATCATCAGAGCAATAGGGGGACATTCTGAAACCTTTATAAATAAATCTGGCATTTGGCAAGGCTGTATCTTATCACCGCTGATATTTACAACATATATTGATAATATCTGTAGAGAAGCTGGACTGATAAGGACAGCAAAAAATCAACAAAATGAAATAGAACAAACAGAAGATGACGTAACCATAAACGAACTATTATTTGCAGATGACCAAGCTCTAGTTGCCGATTCAGAAGAAGGCTTGCAAGATCACATTAATAGATTGAATGATGCATGCAAAGAACGCAATATGAAAATTAGCCTAGGCAAAACAGAAATCATGACCACTGCAAGAGCAGACACATCAATAAACATTACACTGGAAAACCATACTATGAAGTAAAGTAACGCATTTCAAATACCTCGGAAGCATTTTCTCAACAAAAGGAAAAATAGACATAGATATTGAAAACAGATGTAATAAAAGTGAACCAACTTATTGGGCAAATGGCTCCCATACTAAACAACAACCATGTCTCACTGGAAACCAAAAGAACTGTCTATAAGACAATCTTTGGAAAATCACTAAAACCATAGAAAACAAGTTGAATTCTTTCCAGACTAAATGTTTACGAAGAATTAGAAAAATATTTTGGCCAAACACCATAAGAAATAACATCTTATTAGCAGAAATGCAGATGAAACCACTGGCAACAATTATTGAGGAAAGACGCTGGTGATGGTTGGGACATGTGCTCCGAACGACTGACAACTCACTACCAAAAACAGCACTAAGATGGACACCACAGGGGAACAGAAGTAAGGGTAGACCAAAAGAGACATGGAGAAGAACAACAGAAAGGATGTTGAGCAATAGAGGGCTCACCTGGGCAACAGCAGAAAAAAAGGCGAAGGACAGGCATTTGTGGAAAACCCTTGTGGAAGCCCCATGTGCCCTAGGCACTTAAGGTTCAGAGAGAGAGAGAGATAAGACAATCTTCATATCAACTTTGTGCTACCAATGCCAGGCATGGATGCTGACAGCAAAAGACAAAAGGAAAATTACAGCAACTGAAATGAGATTCTTGAGAAGAATTCATGGAATATCAAGAATGGACAGAATCAGAAATGATGTCATTAGAAATAAAGTATGAGTCGAACCCATTCTGAACTATATTAAAAAACAGTAAATAAAATGGTTTGTTCATATGTCACGACTACCAACAGAATGTGTACCACAGAGAGCAATGTTTTACAGACCACACAAAGGCAGAGGAAGGGGCCGCCCATGCAAATAATGGACCGATGGTATAGCAGAATCCCTGAACATCTCAATGTACAAAGCCAACAGGTGAGCCATTGGGATTGCACTTCACCTCTACACCTAAAAATAAATGAGGAAGGACAAGACAAGATAAACAATTATCCCCATAAACTTGTCGCATCAATTCAACTGTCTCAATGGCACTTTTTCCGAGTTTTCAACAGAATTTAATGTTAGTTTTTTGCCTCATGCTGATTACATAACAATGCGCCAAAATAGGCAGACCATGTGAACTCTGAAGAGGAAATTGTTAAGAGAGGCCAAATGAACAGGCATAAAATCCTTTGATGAGGTTGAAAGACTCGCTGAAGACAGGAAAAATTGGCAAACTACTTTGTGAGCCCTATGTGACGTTTAACGGCACGGGAAGGATATAAGATATAAGATAAGATATACATATATATAATCATATATATATATGTATATATATATATATACTATAATCCATTTATATTAATTTTTTAAAACCATCCCTACTTTTATCCTTTAACTTTTTACAAGAGCAGGGTTTTCTTCTTCTGTTTCAAAAACACCAACAGTAAAAAAAGAAAGAGACAGCTAAAATAATGAAATTGGAAGAATTATGTACTTGGAAATGTACAAAATGAACAAAGGATCTGTTATGTGCAGATAATACAAAAGCAGGAAACACACACACAAAAATCATAAGTTAAAAAAATATAAAACAAAAAAAAAAGAATCATAAGTTAAAAAAAACATAAAACAACAAACTGTAAATTAACTCTTTTGATATTAGACAATGGTGATACTCAACAATCATGCTAGTGTTAAATTTTCTTTTTCAGTTTTTAACATTTTTGCACTTTTTGTTAATAACAAGATACTGTGATTTTATTGTTCAATTACTTTGACTATGATACATAATATGCTGATATGTAATTATTAGATACATAGATTATGGTACATGAAGCTGACACACATTGTTTAGAAAAGTTCTGAAAGAAATTTATTCTGGAATGGTTTGGAGTAGGTGGGATTCAGAGAGAATAATTCTGGCACAGAGGTTAAAAATAGGAAAAACTAACCATAAATTTTTGTTCACTGGAATCCATCCATCATTGAGTGAAAACTCACACAATAAGGCTCCCAGACCAGCCTACAGACAACACAAAAACTGACAGTTTAATAAGGTTCATTCATTTGTATTATTTCATCATCTGTAGTCTTTCCTAAACTTATTTATGGCGACTATTGTTGATAGAACTACCATGGTTGTTATGTGGTCACTGGTGGTGTTCTGTCTCAAATGCAGCGTGCATGTGCACACTTACACACACGCACGCATGGGATATAACCATTGAAAAATATACGAATATACCCAACAGAGGATCAAAATGCCTTTTCTATATCTTTTTAGTGGTTATATCCTTTTGTTTGCTTTTACTTTTTGATCCCTCTGTGTTTTTATATAAGGGTTGAAGACATTGTCTGCTTTGGCAATCGGAGACCCATAGCTGACATGCTGGCATCAGGGTCAGTGAACCATAGCAGACCAAGACCCTGTCTCACCACTCCATTGTGTTCTTTGCAGCCGATGCTGTGAAGATGTTGAGGCACGCATCATGTTGGCTTGTGAGTGGGTTGTGGCAGCTATTTTTCAGATAAAAAGAAAGTAGTAAGGAATACCACCATGGGGACTACGGTAGGCCTGTTAGTGGGGGTACCAACTTATGCTTTTAGCAAACATCTTGATTTGGATTTAAGCCCTAAAATGGATATTCTGAAGCAAGTTGATGAAAAAGTTACAAGAAAGGACAAAGCGGATACATTTGAAATTGACGTTTCAACTGCATCGAAACTTGTTAAAATTGGAGACAAAATTGAACAAGACTTTCACTTGTCTTTAGTTAAGTCAAACTATGAGCGAAGGCATGCAAGTTCTTACATGGATATTGAGCGTGCTCTGCTAAAATGGTTCAAGCAGACACATTCTGCACAGTTGCCTGTGTGCATTCCTATGCTGGTGGAAATTGCAGAACATTTTGCAAAAGAAATGGATATGCCTGACTGGAAGTGTTCGAATGACTTTCTTAAGTGCTTTAAGAAACACCACAACATAACATTTAAGGTCGCTTCATGTGAAGTGGCCTGAGTTAACACCCATGTCGTTAATGATTGGATTTCATATTTGCCAAAAACTGTGGATGCGTACAGCCTAGATGACATTTTTAACATGGATGAAACAGGCGTGTTTTATAAACTGCTACAGAAAAGAACTTTCTGCTTTTGTGATGTGAAGTGCTATGGTGGCAGACGAGCTAAAGATCGCTAAACAGCTGTCGTGTGCTGTAATATGTCTGACACTGAGAAGACTCTGCTCCTTGGAAAGTCACAAAATCTGCAGTGGTTCAAGAACATAAAGAGCCTGCCAGTCACTTACAAGACCAACCAACATGCATGGATGACAAGTGAACTGTTTGAGGACTAAGTCATTTCTTTCGACAACAAAATGAACCGAGTGTGCAGAAAAGTTTTGTTGTTTGTTGATAACTGTCCAGTAAACACTGATGTCACCAATCTGATGGCTACAAAGCTTGTTTTCCTGCCACTTAACACAACCACCATGCTGCAATCATGCGACCAAGGCATCATTTATGCCTTCAAGAACAGTACAGAAAGTGAATAGTGCATCATGTGCTGCATGCTGTGAAGCAAAAGAGTGTTGTAAAGATTGATATCAAAATAGCAATTAATTTTATGCATGCTGTATGGAATAGTGTCAGTCAGTCAGAGATTAACGCTGCTTAAATTTCACTGAATCACTAACCTTTCAATGTTTTCTTCAGATGTGGAAACAAGAAGTTGCAGGTGAGTATCTAGTTAACTAGATGTTAACGTTACAGTTCAAAATCAATAGGTTCAGTCTGTGGTCATAAACTATATTCTGGTTAGATGCATCATTAACTGTTTCCAGATATAATATCATAAACTGTATTCCTGACTATAGCATCATAAACTGTATTCCTGGCTATTGCATCATAAACTATTCCCAACCATAGCATTGTAAACTGTATTCCCAGCTATAACACTGTAAACTGTATTCCTGACTATAGTATCATAAACTGTATTAATTATTAATTTCAAGAACTAAAACAGAAACTCAGAAATTATTGAAAAATAAACACCTGCCACATACCATCTATTAAATAAGAGTTTCATGATTAATTTTGCACTCACCAACAAAACAGACCAGATTACAAATCTCCTACATCTCTTCACCCAGTCATTGTGAATGTGCAAAATCTTTCCTGCCTGCAAGAGAATTATGACAAACTTCATGGATCATCTATTACTACAATCTGTGAGAAATAGTTATATTGAAACATAACAAGGCAACAGGAAACAAGTGCTGTGTACTTCACATCACTATTAAAATAACAGCAAATAATATGCTGAGTAGAGCAGAACCACCTGAGAGTTTACTAAATTAAATAAACATCACTTTGAGCTAAAAAACATTCAGGATGGCCAAGTATCCCCTTCATGGAAATAAGGCCAAATCATGCAGTACAAAGTACACCATTTAACTTCGGACTATGCAAAGGCCACTGACAAAGGCAATAGGGATTTTCAGCTACTAAGTAGGGATAATTCTGAAAGGAACTGCACCGTCAAGATGTGCTTCATCAGAACAAACATTTCCAAGTCATTTTGCAGGTTTCAGTTCTTTGTTGTTTATGTTGATTTGTTAGTGACTTATTACCTGAATGCTATAACTGTTGTCCTCACACTGTTGTGTTAAAACTGTTGCCCTCACTGTTGTGTTAAAACTGCTGTCCTCACTGTTGTGTTATAACTCCTGTCCTCACACTGTTGTTATAAGTGCTGTCCTCACTGTTGTGTTAAAACTGCTGTCCATACACTATGTTATAACTGTTGTTCTCACATCATTGTTATAACTGTTGTCTCACACCTTGTTATATAACTGTTGTCCCTGCACCATTGTGTTATAACTGTTGTCCTCACACCACTGTGTTATAACTGTTGTCCTCACATCAGTGTGTTATAACTGTTGTCCTCACACCATCATGTTTATTTATCTCCCACCTGGGTTTTGCTATTGAGGAGTTACTACATTCAGCAGCTAATATACTGTAAATATTTATGTATACATGTAAACCTCAAATAAATCTCTGTAGCATATAAATCATTACCCCATAGTGTGTCCTCCCCCCCCCAACCCCCCAAAAAGGACACTATCCATTTGTTAATATCAAAGTTGCTTTTCATTGTAGTCTTTTTTTCATGCTATGAATATTAGCACTTTACTGTTAATATATAAATAATAAATATAAAAAATGTGTAGTTTCTCCAACCATACCAGATTGAATACATTTCACATCTGGTATTCCAAACTGGCCAAGAACTTAAAACAACTAAAGGAAGGACATATTTCACATCAAACTTACCTGTAAACCAAAGAAACAAAGGACACATGAGGCAAGTGTGCCAAGTAAACCTTCAGGATCATAAGGGACCGTACTGCCATAGATTTCCTAGAAAAATAAAAAAGTTGCTGATTTGTTTATACATTTATATAATAATTTTACAGACTTAAAACAGCACAAACATTCAAGAGAAGTGTAGAAATAACAGTTTACATTTGTTATAAGTACATGCTGAAAAGAAAATTGTAGGGATAGCAGTTCTGTCTGTATTCTGAGACTGACATCATCACAGTTGGTACACTTGCATAAGTACATCATCTCCTGTTCCAGCATTCATAAAACCATGAGCCTACAGATCATTCTGGTCATACATTAGTTGTGGGTGATGCATGCCCTACCACACAGGCTGGACTGTCTGCCACTTCCCTTTTCTTGTCCTAGTTCTAAAATTTGCTTACTGTAAGAGTTGTCCTCCAGCCTAATCTCCTATTATGTCCACACAGTCCAAAACAGGCCAGAGATATCATAATAACAACAGCTAAACACATGGTTCCAGTGAAGAAAACACAAAACAATGGATGGAGTACATCAGACACACTAGAATTAAACATAATATATTATACATATAATAAAACAATGTAGAAAAACGAAGATGCAATGGAAAGTGACAAACAACAATAAACAGGAATATAAATCTTTAACAAAAGAAGTAAGAAGAAACATAAGAAAAGAAAAAAACAATATATAAAAGATTGTTGTGAAAGAATAGAAGGACATCAGAAGTGTGGAAGAGATAGTGAAATGTTTAAAGAAATGAAGACACTGACGACACGTTCTATCTTTTCTGTACTTGATTCATTTCATGTGGCACTTGTCTTCTTCAGTTCTTTCTAAATCCTCAAATCTCAAAACATATTGCATTTTATTTTACAGCAGAAAAATTTCCTATAAAAAATATGTCTCCCGAACTTGTCCATCACATGTTTTCTGTTTTGGTTTTTTTTTATAGGCCTAAGATAAAGTTACATGGCCTCTGTGTTATATTTTCACCAGCTCTCTTCATCTTTGGTATGTCTCTACTGAAATTCCAACTTCGGGAAGCAAATATATCATTTCAAAAGTGGAGTAAATTGTACTGAATGGTTTAACATCTTCAAGTGAAACAAATAAGTAAATTTTTCTGCAGCCTTCACCACCATCAAAACAAGACTGTAACAGCCCATTGTTAGGAGCCATATAGAGGTGAACAGGATGTTGGCCAGTTCTGTATCATTGTTTCAATCACAAGATTAGGATGTTGGCCAGTTCTGTATCATTGTTTCAATCACAAGATTAGGATGTTGGCCAGTTCCGTATCATTGTTTCAATCACAAGATTAGGATGTTGGCCAGTTCTGTATCATTGTTTCAATCACAATTATACAATGCTGCTGACACTTCTGATGGAGTGTGGGATAGACGCAAGACTGGTTCGATGGATAGCTTCAATGTTGTTGAGGTGATTGGTTGCCTTATGTTGCAGAACATGGATCTCAGAGCCCAGAACCATTGCTACGGGACTGCCTCAAGGGTCTCCCTTGTCTCTTGTGCTATTCAATCTATATTCTATTGACACTATGCTGTTATTTAGCAATGGCGTGGGGTGAATGCTGACCTATGCTGATGACATATTAACATATGAGCTTTGGAGGTGTAAAGAAGTACAGAGTAGAGTGAATAAGATAACAAGTTGGTGTGAGGATAACAGCACAGCGATAAAACCAGAAAAAGCCAGCATTCTATGGTGCTCATTAAATAACAAAACTGTAGGATCTGAAGTTCTGATTGTGAAGCGTCGAGGCCAAGATATTAAGAGAATACATTTTATGAGGTATCTAGTGATCACATTTGATTGTTCATTGTCCTTTGCACACAATGTGGGCAATGCAATACAAAAAGCCAGGAAACCATTGGGAGCGGTTAGGTTAATGGCCATAGAGGGCTTTCCATAGTGTATTCTTGCTGATGCAGATGCTGGTGATGTCACTATTGGAGTATGGTCTAGGCCTAATCACTCTGTCCAGTTCACAGTTGGACAGACTAGAATGTGCACAGAATGAGGCAATGAGAGTGGTCTTGGGTTCCACCAGTGATATTCTAGTGGCAGCCATGCACTTTCTGCTTGATTATTTTGCAGAGTGTGAGGTCTAACACAAGTATGGTCAGGTAAAGGCATCAGGGTTGCTAGCAAGAATGACCATCCTCTCCATAAGGATCTGGAGTTGATAAAGAGAAGATGCATCAAATCAGGCAGATCCAGACACCTGGATACGTGTGTATACAGACGGATCTGCACACAATGCCATAAAGAATGGAGGGGCAGGAGCATATATTGAATATCCAAACAACACCACTGACAAGATTTCCATACCCACTGGAAAATACTGCAACAACTTTGATGCAGAAGTTAGGGAAATTATTGCTGCAGTTGAAAAACTATCAGACACCAGAATTGATATGTGCCCCGTAGTAATTCTCACAGATGCAAGATCAGTATTGGAAGCTCTTCAGTGCAACAAACTGCCAGACCTTAAGGATGCCTTGTCAAAAATTGGCTTACAACGCGGAGTCACCTTGCAGTGGATTCCCTCCCACTGTGGGATACCAGGCAATGAGAAAGCTGACCATCTGGCCAAAGAGGGCACTGAAATGGAGCAACCAGACATACCAATCACCTATAATCATAAGAAAAGCATGATAAAAACCTACAAGAAGCCACAAACACCACCACATGATGACTATCACATGTTAAATAGAAAGGAACAAGTCACCATTTTCCGTCTCTGAACAGGACACAGCTGACTCCGAAGTCATATGTATACAAAGTTTAAGGTTGGTACTACTAATCTATGTACATGTGCCCAGGTGCCCCAAACTGTGGAACATATCCTCCAAAACTGCACCAACTATGAGACACTGAGAAATAATTACTGGCCCAGTGAAACCACTAAAGAAGATAAGCTCTATGGTTCCATACATGAATTACAAAAAACAGTGAAATTTGTCCAAGAGACAGGACTGCAGATACAGACAGACAATGCGAACAAAGAAGAAGAAGAAGAAAGGCAGATCCAGGATGGCTGAGGCTACAATAAAGTCAATTTGCAATCTAGATGAGGTGCCTAAAGGTGATGATTGGTTATGGGTACAGGACTGACCTCAGCTAAGAAAGGTTATTATACAGAAGGGCTGTGAATGTCAAGATAGGGCACAGGGAGCAGTTGAACTTTGGATTCAAGATCTCACCCAGCATCACTGTGGGTCTCCTGACACTGTAATATATACAGATGACTCAGTGACCCAGAACAGCAGAAGTGGTTGGGGTTGTGTTTTCTACCAAAATGGAAGAGTAGTGGCAGATGAATAATTAGTGTATAAGTATATAAAACTATATATACAACTATGCATGAAGCCACTGCAGTAAAGCTGTGATAAAAAAATGTATAAATTAAGAAAAACGTAGGAATAGCTTTATTACTTAATGAACACACAGTTGAGACATTTTGGTGTGAATCTTAATCATACAAAAACACACAAGACAAAGAACAGAGAGAGAAGATAAAATATACATTCACATGAACGTTATGTAAAAAATAGGAATGAAAAAAAAGAATAAAATAAAATGAATGGAAAACTTAGCTGTGACTTATAAGAAGTTGTGAATTGTAAGATACTATGTTCAGAAGTGCACATGGTGGAGTGTAGCGATGTGTGACAGGTGGTTCATAAATAAGGAGGGGGGTGCCTGTGGCAAGGGGAGAGAGTGATATGATGGTAATCTAGCTGGGAGAAAGTGGAATACATTATTATAGTTGGGGTAGAGAGGTTGTAATCTGATGGTGTGAGGAGGTTCTGAAATATGTGTTAGAAAGGAGTAGAACTTAGTGCAGAGGGAATATGATTGTGGAAGAGGGGAATGTTAAGAATAGCTGAAATGTGAGTTCAAACCATGTGGTTCCAACATCCCATATTCCTGAATGTAGCGGTTCTCAAGCACTAGGTGGGTTCTGTCTTCAGCGTGACGCAGTTTGTTGGTTGTTACCAGAAAATCAGATTTGCCTCTATGGTTGGGGCCATTGAAATGATTAGGGACTAGTTTCGAAGCATGTTTGGTGATATCACACAAATGTTTCTGCTTGTGACCACCTAATCTGAGACAAGTTGCACCAGTATAAGTTATCCTGCATTTTTTACGTACAACAGCATATATCAACATTGAAGGACTTGCATGTGAATCCCTCATGGAGAGTAGTGGCAGAGGGTGTGGCAGCCTTTGAAGTCACAACATCAAGCATGCAAATGGAAATTGAGGCTGTGTCGGGGCAATGGAATGGCTAGTTGCTCAGGTTGTGATTAATGGTGTCATTGTGATGGGTTCACAGAGTATGCTTTGTAAGACTGAGAAGAAATTGCTTCGAAAAGAATGGGTTCATTTGTTAAGCCAGTCAACCGTGAAAAGCCTAACGTAGCTTTACTGTTCAAGGCATGCAGGAGTACATGGAAATGATGTGGCAGATAGACTTGTTGGACAGGTTAAAATAAATAGTAGACTGACAATGGACAAGGGGGACATTGCTTAAGCTGTATTGGACAGACTACAGGAAAATGAAGAGTGGAATGGATGAACAATGTAGCTGTGAGGAGACTACTGGAGCTAGGACAAATTAAAGATGGTGGCAGGAAATCCAAAATGTGTGCAGAAAATGCATCATAAACAACCAACATTGGACAGGAACTATTAGCAAATATATCCACATGTGGTGGAGTATCTATGGGGTTGTCCCAAATGCAATGAAGTGGAAGTCTGAATTTTTAACTTTTAACCTTTGTTTCAATCACAAGATTAGGACATTGACCAGATCTGTATCACTGTTTCAATCATAAGATTAGAATGTTGGCCAGTTCTGTATCATTGTTTCAATCACAAAAACATAAACTGCTCAAGCAGACATATCAAGAAAATCAGTGTGGTTACCTCTTCAAAAGAAAGAAGAATGCTGACAGACAAATGGATGGATTCATGGAGAGATGGACAGACAGAGAGATAGACAGTGTATACTAACAAGACAATATCAAGCATTCTTTGTAATCAAAAATATTTGTAAAATAAATCTCCATTAATAGGCATAATCAGCAGATATATGTAAAATATCTCAATCAATAAACAGAGAGACAAATCATTGTGATAACAGTTACAACACAACATACAGGTAACAAATGTTGCACCAAAAACATTGCCACAACAACAACCACAACATAACATTCAGGTAATAAATGTTGCACCAAAAATACTGTTACAACAACAATCACAACATAACATCATCATCATCATTAAGTGCTGTGCTGACTTAATTTTTGTTCTGCATTTCCCATTTGAAGTTATTACTGCTCCTAAGTATTTGAATTCCTGCACCTGCTTTAGAATAGTTCCATTTAATTTTATACTGCATTTTGGTGGATTCTGTTTCTTGGATATAAACATAGTCTCTGTCTTTTTGATATTCAAAGGAAGCCCTTTCTTTTCACTCTCTTTGGCGATTTTATCCAAGAGATTTTGCAGGTCTTGTTGGTTCTCAACTATCAGTACTGTGTTGTCAACATGCCGAAAGTTGTTAATATTGTATCCTCTGACTTATATACCTAGTTCTGTAATGATCGTTCTTAGAATATTCTCGCTGCACAGAGAAAAAATTCTGGAGATAGAACACATCCCTGATACACCTTCTGTTTTATAGGTTGATATTTTCCAGTTCTATTTTCAACTTGAATTGCTGCTTCTTGCTGCCAGTATAGATGTTTTACAATCCTCAGGTCTTTGCTGTCTATGTTTATGTGTCTTCAAGTATTTTAATAATCTCATTATGTTTCACCTTGTCGAATGCCTTGGTGTAATCAATGAAGCATAAATAGAGATCTTTCTGTACTTCTAAAACTTTCTGTTAGTGTTCACAAAGCATAAATGTCATTGTGTGTTACGTTCCCATCAACAAATCCAAACTGTTCATCTGCTATTTCCTTTTTTCTTCTCATAATAATTCTCAGAAGTAGCTTTGTTATGTGACATGAGAGAGTGATAGTGGTGGTCATCACATTCCTTTGCACCTGGTTTTTTTGGTAGTGTTATAAATGTGGATTTAGGCAGGTCATTGGGCATATCACCACTGTTGTAAACGTCATTCAGTAAATTGATTATTATTTTTATTCCTGTCTCCTCTAGTGCTTCTATTTCTTCTATTGTTATATTATCAGGCCCGGTCTCTTCTCCTTTCTTCATGTGTTTGATGGCATCTATGGTTTCATCTTCAAGTACTGGTGGTCCATCACAGTTTTCAGTATCTGGTGTTAATTTTGGTCTTTCTCCTCCATACAGCTCACCGATGTACTCTGTCCACCTGTCTACAATGTCTTCTTTTCCCATTAACATTTTACCTTCTGTTGATTTCAGGCATCCTGTAGTACATTTTGTCTTCCTGCTTATGAGTTCACTAATTTGTTTGTGTATGTTTTTGCTGTCTTTATTATGAGAGTCCTATATTTGTCTCCACTGTTCATTTAGCCACACTTCCTTTGCTTCTCTACATTTGGATCTTATTTCTTTATTTATCCTGCTATATTTTTCTTGGTTATTTTTACTACTCCTTCTCTTGTAATCAGTCACAACATAACATACAGGCAATAAATGCTGTACAAAAAACATTGCCACAACAACCACAACATAACATTCAGTCAATAAATGTTGCACCAAAAACACTATAACAATGATGCAACATTTAGGTAATAAATGTTGCACCAAAAACATTGTCACAACAAGAACAATCATAACATATCATTCAGGTAGTAAATGTTGAACCAAAAACATTGTCACAACAACACATCATAATATTCAGGTAATAAATTTTGCACCAAAAATACTGTCACAGCAACAACAACAATACATACAGAAAACAACTGCATAAACTGATTGCTGCAATTGAAAAGACAAGACATACAAATAATGAATATTGACCTAAAAAGCATTGCCATAACTATAACCACAAGAAAACAAGCAAAAACAATAAATGCTTCACAAATTGTCACTACTTACTTTACAGGTTGGGCTCTGATAAATATGAGCACTTCCAAAGAACATGTGATCAATATATCCTGCGGCACCACCAGTACAATTGAAATAATTACCACCATAATGAAAGCCACCAGGACCTAAGTATCCTCTGCAAAACAAAAAATAAAATGAAACAAAACAATTATGAATTCTTAATATGAGATTGTCATACCATATCTATAATGACTCTTTTCTTCTATTATTATTATTATTATCATCCAGTTTAGATTAGACGTTTTCAGTAACTCATTTTTAAAAAATTTATGTAACATTCTGCACAAGTGAGAGCTTGATTTCTAGTAACAGAATTTGTGTGTTTACATAGCCCCTGGACACATTTTTGTGCATCTTTGATGTGTGCATTTGTATGAGTGAGTGAGAGATAGCTCAGTGATTCAAATCCAACTGAAGCGAGAGAACACATGCATGCTTTTTTAAAAAAATTATAGTCTCATGTACATTTGGATGTACAAACTCTTGAAAACAAAACCGATCAGAGCTGAAAGATTCTGTAGAAAACTTGACCTGCAGAAGTTGTTATAAAGTAGTCTGCTTGCTCTAGAGATTAACCTAATGTCACTGTTGGTCACTAAAGGAAAGGATATGATCACATCAACCACACTACCACAACATAATGAACATATGATGAAACACTACCACAACATGATGAAATATGATGGAACACTACCACAACATGACGAACATATAATGGAACACTACCACAACATGATGAACATAAGATGGACAGAGGGTAATAAATTATCATTAAATACACCAGAAATGAACTTTGTTGGAATGCTCATTAAAAAAATGTAAGAATATGATTCGGCTTCAAAAAATGAGAATGGTGTAGTTTTACAAAGTGGCAGAGGGAGTGAGTAAAGTGAGAAAAATTGAATAGAAAGTATGAGAATGTATAAATGAAAAACATTCTGCCACTCTGTAAAACTACACCATACACCTCTATCTAACTTTATTATTTAAACCAGTTTTACTGCAGTCACCATCCCTTTTATCTGTCACAAAAAATGGGAAGACCAGTTACTCATATAAACTGTATACAAATCTGATGTCTTGAGATATTCAAGTAAAAAAAAACTTCCATAACTTGAGATGTTCAAGTGCTGAACTTTGACAACTTGAGATGTTCATGTACAAAACTTTGACAACTTGAGATGTTCAAGTGCAGAACTTTGATAAACTGAAGTGATCAAGCAAAATAATTTGACAACTTGAAGTGTTCAAGTACATAACTGTGGCAACTTTTGGTGTTCAAATAAAAAAAAAAACTTGGGGTGTTCAAATAAAGAACTTTGACAACTTGAGGTGTGCAGCAGTACTTTGTTATAGAAATAAAGGACAAAGGGAAATAATTCCTTTAATCTGAGTAAAGAAAGAGTTCTCTTCTTGATAACTTCTCACACCTTGACCCTTGAGTTCACTGAGCAGTCTAAAATTAGGAAACTTTAGGTAACAAGTGTGATCAGTGAGATGTTCACCGTGGCATGAAAATTATATGAGAAGGTCAAAAACAGTTTCTCGTGTGGCTTGTGTGAACTGAAAGTCAAAATTGCACGGAGGCTTGTAGAAAGTATGAAGGATATAAAACTAATTTTCAGGGTTAGTTAGAAAAAAAGAGAAGATCAGGTAAGTTCAGTGTAGAGTCAGTTCAGAGTTAAGTCAGTGTAGGATGCAGAGTGTACAGAGTTTTTGAGATGGGTTAATTGATTTTTTTTTTGGGATAGAATGTATAGTCTGCAGTGCTTTTCAAGATGCAGACAGCTGTTGTTCATTTGTCCTTTTAGGGCAATTAGTTAGTGTTTGAAGATGTAGACAGTTGTTAGTTATTTGTCTCAGGGGTTTTCAAGTTCCAGTAAATGGTGTATTGTGTTAGTGTAGAGATTTCCTTGTGTGAGTTCTGAATTTTGCAAGTATGAGTTTTTGGTAGTCATTCTTTTGTTTAGGGTTCACTTCCCTCTGGCAAACAAGCTTTTGCTCAGGAAGATGTGTTCTTTGTGTCTGTTTGTCACTGCCATATGGCAGTAGCTTCTTCATCTTCATATACTTCATCCTCATTTTCTCTATTAATAAACTCTTGTAAATCATCATTACACCAATGTATCTGTTGACTTCCTGAATGTTAGCAGTGCTGTCTTGAAAGTCTGCTAGTGCTGTCTTGAAAGTCTGCTAGTGCTGTCCAAAGATTTACTGGTTGTCCTAGTGTCAATAAGCCTGGGAGTGCACGTTCGTAAGTGTTTAACTAGAATGTAATGTTGAAGGTTGTATAACCAAAGTCAGACGGTTCTAAATTTGAAGTTAACACTTGACAACATAAAGATAGAAGGTTCTCAATCTGTTTAGTTACACACCACATATACTTGTAAAGGCATGAAAATAATTCAATCATTGATAGAAAAATAAAATGTATAAAGGTGTTCAAATAAAGAACTTTGACAACTTCTGGTGCTCAAATAAAGAACTTTGCCAACTTCAGGTATTCAAACAAAAATATTGACAACTTGAGGTGTTCAAGTACAAAACTTTGACAACTTGAGGTGTCAGAAAAAAACCTTGACAACTTGAGATATTCAAGTACAAATCTTTGACAACCTGAGGAACCAAAATAAAAAAAAAAAACTTTGAGAACTTGAGGTGTTCAAGTACACAACTTTGACAACTTGAGGTGTTCAAATGAAAAAAAAAACAAAAACTGACAACTTGAAGTGCTGAATTAAACAATTATGATAACCTGAGGTGATCAAGTAAAAACATTTGACAGCTTGAGATGATTAATTACAGAACAGTAGTAACACTTGTTAAAAAAAATGGAACACCAACAAATTTTTATTAGCTCTAGTTTCAAGATATTTAATATTCAAATCTCACAACAAAACTAAATACTTTATTTAGTAAGCTTTGTGGGAGAATGTAACAGAACATAAAATCCTTACTATCATTGTTTTCATTTATATTCTACCTCTGGTGCATCTCTTGTCACATTCTGACAGCAGACAGCAAGCACATATGAGTTCCATCTGCTCTGGAACCTTTCTACTTCTGGGAAATCTCTTGTCATATTCTAACAGTAGTCAGCAAACATAGCTAGTTCCACCTCCCCTGGAACTTTTCTACTTATGGGACATCTCTTGTCACATTCCAGCGGTAGTCTGCAAACACAGATGCATTCCACTTGCCCTAGTAGCTTCTTTCTATTGCTGAAATATCTTGGTGGAAGATGTTTTGTCACTCATTGTAAGAAGTTCATTAACAGCCACAACACAGTTTTCAGCTCTTCAAAATCCCGGGAATGTAAATAATACATCTGAAGGCTTCCCATGGTGCTTTCTCATTCTCTCAAAGAAGTGAGTAAAAGTTTTTGTCCTTGAATAGTTCATGAATCTGAGAGCCAACACAGTTCCCTCTTTGACTTTAGCATCAGTCAGTCATCAATATTTTCTCCTTGGGTACTTGAATGTTTTTCCTTCCTGATTCAAGGTTCTTCATTAACCCTAGGGGACAGAATGATTTTGTTATAGTCATCTGGAGGAGTTTGTGGGATATTCTTGTTTCCAAGTTCTGGTTATTTTTCTTACAGGCCTGATTTCTATTTTGTAGTGGGAAGACCTATCCTGATTTTCCCACCCACAGAGAAAGCAATACTTTGTGTATCCTAACTGCATTATCAGTAAAACTGTAATAACCTTATGGTATCCACAAATATGTCACTGATGGTCTTTACATTTAATTGCTTCTAGTAGCAATTTAATTTTGTCATAATCTCCTCCACGTGCACAGCACAGCCCAGATGAACTGTTGGTAGTCAATTTCTGTTAACAAAACAGCTTTCACATTTAACTTGGATGAGTCTATGAAAAGTCTCCAGTCTTGTGGATTGTGTTCCATCACCTGACCACTAACATCACAGCATGCAACATGGTAGTTTTTCATTCTGAAAAAAAAAAGTTATGTCTTTCTGTTGTTTTCTATACATTGACACTTGTAAATTTTTCTCAAGGTGATTCCATTGGTGAGATCTTGATGCAAGAAGACTGCCTTTACTTTTTGACAAGTCAAGATCTGTAATTAGCTCACTCATTTCATTCTGAGAAATTTTGTGTGGCTTACTTGACAAGTCTGATTCTGATATAAAATCAGGATCTTGCGGTGAAGGCTAAGGTGATGTTTCTCGACCATTTTCCATGTCTTCATCAGGCTTTAGGACATACTTGTCTGATGGAATAGTAACAGGCAGGTCATCTCCATGTGATACTAGTCCTATAGCTGATGGGATATTTGGATCATTCAAGGTCAACTTCTTTATTTTATGACATACTGTGCTGAAGGGGAGGCATCAGGCAAAGAGGACAATCACTTATGTCATCAGTAGGTTCTTGTCATAAGATGGGAATACTTCTCACAATCTTAAAAGAAATTACATCATGCCAGTGTGAGCTAACTAAGAAGCTGGAACAAGTGACAAACTACAGCTACCTAGGGCATACACTAACTGAGGATGGGAGATGTGAGATGGAGATAAAGAGAAGAATACGAATGGCAAAACAAATATTCAGCTCCATGAAGATAGTGCTGCTATTCAAGAATATGCACTTAAAAACAAAAATGAGATGTGTAAAATGGTTTATCTATTCTATTCTTTTGTATGGAGCAGAAACCTGGACAACTGTAAGAATAGATTATGCAAAAACTTGGAGAGAAAGATTAATGCAGCAATATGTGTTTCTACACTAAATTAGGTCATAAAACATGGAGAATAAAAGAACAAATGTACAAGTTCTAGAATAACTCAAAGTGCAATGTGAACTTCTCAAAGAAATGAAGATCAAGAAAAAAAAAATAACAACATACTAAAAACCACACTAGAATGAAAGGTGGAAGGAAAAAGAGTGAGAGGTAGACATAGATGTAGATGAGAAGAAAGCATGCAAGAATGGGCAGGGCACAGCCATCATGGCAAGGGAACAAATAAACTGGAGATTCATTACCATCATAAAGCAGGATCCCTCTCTTCTACTCGTCTGCTTATGTACAGACGTAACTTGCTGCTTACAATTATTCATCTCTCTGTAAATTTCCCTATTGTCCACTGTAATAATGAATGACTTAAGATTTTATCTCATTTAATCTACGACTGTTCTACATTGTTTTGCGACTGTTTTGTTATTCACTTCGCAGACTTACTTGCTCCCAGGTTCGTTCTCTCTCAGTGGAAACAGTGATACAGAAGCAACAACTTTACAGTTGAATTAACTTTAATGATGTGCGGGGTGACAATGAGTCAATGAACGATATGATGAGAACAACAAATGCATCAACAAAATCCATGGACACAAGACTGGACGTAATTTCCATTTCCACTACACAATATATGTTCCTGGCAGACTGCTGTCGCCATCAGAACATCCTAATACACTCTATTCTACAACTATTTCACTAAACAATTGCATTTCTAACAGACTACGTCTATCTCAGACAGCACACAAAACACAAATCTTTCTTCTGTTTTAAAACATTTCTCACTTCTGCCAGTCCCTGTCATCTGCTAGTTCAAGTGCCACACTGTGCTTTATTCTATCCGGGTGACAACCAGAGGATTAGGTTTTCCCAATCACTCTGTACTTATTCTAATATACTGCGACAACCAACCTTTATTCTGAAGATGGCATATGATGATGATGAAGAGTTTTAAATGTCATATTCTTTTTGTTAGATCAAAATTAATAAGAACTGATTATTTCAAAGGTGGAAAGATTTTTCATGCTGAAGAAGTATAGTGTGAGATGTTCAAATATAAAACATGTTGTATAGTTCATGTATGAGGTATGTCCAAAACAAAAGCAAACTTTTCTAATACAATATTTATTAATATAGCTACAACTTAATAGACTTGTCTTTGTCTTCTTCAAAGTACTCCCCTCCTCTGTTTATAAACCACTCTCAATGCTTTTTTCATTTCTGACATGTGTCCTAAAACCTGTTTTCTGGAACGGTGTGCAGTGAATTTTCTTTTATCGTTAGAAATTGACAACCTTTCACAGTGGATTTCAACTTCAGGATAAAAAAACTCTGCATAGATCTAAAGAGTAAGGCAGCATGGGACTAGAATCATCTTGTACTTTGCCAAAAATTCACAGATAAGGAGCAATGAGAAAAGCAGTTGCACTGTCATGGTGCAGCATCCATGTCTTGTTTCTTCACTCTCTGGCCTCTCTTGTGCACTTTATGATGTTCAAGTAAAACTATCTGTTGATTGTCTCCCAATGTTGAACAAACTCATGATGAACAATGCCCATCCAATCAAAAAAGATAATCAACATCACTTTCACTTTTGACCAACTCTAAAATCATTTTTTTTAAAACAGCTATGATTTTCCCATCCACAGCAATGGCTGCACTTTTGTTTCGGTATCATATCCTCACACCCATATATTATCACCTGTTATGACATGTTTCAGAAAGTTTTCATCAGCATTTGAATAATTTAAAAACTCCTGACTGACTGTGACATTTGAATGATTTAAAAACTCCTGTGACGACTTTGACATTTGAATGATTTAACGACTCCTGACTGACTGTGACATTTTTCACAAAAAAGAACAAATATATCCATACTACAAGAACTTAATACTGAAGAAGGCTGGCTAATAAAGAAGATTAAAGAGAGAAAACTTAAATATTTTGGACACATTAAATGTCATGATAACCTAGAGAAAACTGTCTTGGAAGGGTACATAATGGGAACAAGAAAGACCAAGGTGAAGATGGCTGCAAGACATCGTTGATGATCTGCAAATGGATGCATCAGCAGCAGGCCATCTTGTTCAGAAATGAGAGGCCTACAGGAGTGCTGTTAGGGAGGCAAAGTTCCGCAAGGGACATGCAAATGAATGAATGATGGAACCTGTGCCCACTCTGAAATGCCTGCACCAATCATAACATTCAGGAACTCTCTTATTAAGCTTAATGCAACATTTGAAAAGTCTCAATAACAAGTTTTTGCTAAATTTACACACAGAAGCAAGTTGCTCTTCAAGGTCCTTCATATTTCAACCTGCAGTAGGTTGCAAAAGACACAAGAGACAAGTTCAGTCTACTGCATGTACTTGCTGACTAACTGACTTGGCATAATAATGCAAATGGAAGGCTAAATATTAAGGTCACAGCTATACACCATCACTATCACAAGTCTCTCATGTTGGCTCATTGGCACCCTATTTAAAAAGTTTGGTTACTTTTTGGACAGACTTCATATAGCATTCTGACAACTTGAAATGTTAAATATGAAACTATGGTAATTATAAAACTGTGATAACTCCAGATGTCCTAGTACAAAACTTTGACAATTTGAGTTGTTCAAATAAAAAATGTTGGTATCTTGAGGTGTTCAAGTAAATAAAAACATGTGGTGTTCAGCACAAAACAGCATTTAAATCTAAACTCTGTGGGTTCTTAAAAACATGTGAAGAGCACAGACAGAGTTGACTATAAAGATTTTTAATTTTGGTAACTTTAAAAAAAAAAAAAGACTAAGCAAAAATGTATTTGATAGAAACCTTTCAGGGAGCACTACATATATGATTTTGGAAAATTATTCTGTGCACTTAAACAATTTTAAAAGTATATTAATCTCAGTTAAAAACAGACAAAATAAAGATTAGGAACTCAAAAATAAATCTGGATGTGAAAAAAAAAAAAAGATTGAGAAATAAAAGAGAAATTCAAGACAAAAGTTCAAAATAGATATTGTGCAATATCCAATTACAAAATGCAAAATTTCAAGATGTAAATGATAAATGGGAAATCTTTTTAAAAAAATCATTCCACCAAGCACTCCAGGCATCAGTACTGAAGACATAGAGAAAAGCCAAGAAAAAGTGTATGACAGATGATATTCTAGAACTGATGGAGAAGAGAAAAATGAACAAAAATAACCAACGTAAGAACAGATTAACAAAGAAATAGGAAGGCAAAGCAAGGAAGAGAAAGAAAAACGGCTGTTACAACAAAATAATGATAAACAGATTAACAAAGAAATAAGAAGTCAAAGCAATGAAGAGAAAGAAAAATGGCTGTTACAACAAAATAATGATAAACATGGATGCTTCTCCAGAGTACCCGATCCTTCATGCAGGCCATCAGCTCAGTTGGTGATCTCCTCTCACACCATCCCGTCAGACTGTCCAGTATCATTTCTCTTGGTCTTCCTCTTGATCTTCTCCTTCTATTTTTCCTGTTGTTATAATATTTTCAATGCCCCCTCTTCTCATTGCATGTCCTATGAAAGTACATTGTCTCTCTCTTATCTTTTTGACAAGGTTTTTTTGTCTCTCCAGCTCTTCTCATACATTCTTCTTTAGTTATTTTTGCTGTCCAGGGGATTCGCAACATTCTTCTAATAAACCACATTTCTGCTGCTTCCAATGATTTTTGTGTAGACTTGCCTATTGTCCATGATTCACTTCCATATAACAAGATAGGCTCAATATAGCATTTTAGGACTCGTTTTCTAACATTCATTGATAAAGATGTTCAAGCATAACTATTCTTGGGAACTACAACAGTGGTTTCCCACTGCCTTCTGTCGGTTTGTGTACGGACTCTCCGCTAGCCTTTGGACTCCCTGTCCTACCTGCAAGGCAACGGGAGCAAGAGGTTTTAAGGCGCCTCTGACCCGCCTGGTGTTCCCTTCACTGAGCACCTGAGGCACTTTATAGGAGTAGTAGAGCCACCTACTACCCCACCTCGCTCTCTGACTCTACCGCCAATTGGTCCGTGCCTTCTTATTTGGACAACTCCTTATTCACAGGGATCCTCCATATCTGGAGGACTTTCACCATCCGCCACCTGTGACGCGCTGGGTTGGGGATGGTCGCCCATCAGTAGATACTGTTGGCATATAAAATTTAACAAGCCTACAACACACAGGACATATACCATCAGATCTGTCAAAATCAGCTTCCATTGCATTTTCAAAAAAAAAAAAAAAAAAGCTGGAACAACAGAATATGATTAGCCCCACTGAGTCAGTTTAAGCCATATCACAAAAAATGCTATTATGAATTATTAATCTGAGAACACAAAATATGATTAAGACAGAAACCACAGAAGAACACTGAATCTGTTGAAAGAAAATGTACAAGTAATGCCATTTTTATATTAGAACCATAATAGAATGATCTTTAGAAATAAAGATTTATACTCATGCTTCATTGACTTACACAAAAGCTCTTGACACAATTAGACATAAAGATATGATACAAATGCTTGAAAAACTTTGTGTAGATGGTAAAACTATGAGAATTATTAAAATATGCATAACATCAGTAACACTGAACAATGACGGAGATGAGTATCAAGATATAAAACAAGGAATAAGCCAGTGGCATGTCCTGTCACCTGATCTATTTTCATTTTATAGTGAAAAAATGCTCATGACAGAAACGAGATGTTTAAGGAGAATACTAAGTATGACAAGAATAAGAGACCAAGTAAAAAATGACACCATCAGGGCAAAGGCTAGAGTAACACCAGTACTACATCCAGAAATAGTAAGTCAAATGGTTTGGCCAAATTACATGGCTACCACCATATCTTACATCCTTCCTGTGCTGTTACACGTCATTTAGGGCTTACACAGTTGTTTGCCAAGTTTTCCTGTTCTCTGTGAGTCTTTCAACTTCATCAAGGGATGTTATGCCCACTAAACTGGCTTCTTTTAACAGTGTCCTCTTTAAAGTTTCATGTAGTCAACCTTTTTTTCTTCTGCCTGTTGTGCTCCAGTTGATAGCTTGTTTTGGTATTCTCTGATTGTTTCTTCTCATCACAATGGCCTACATACGTCCATCTTCTATTTCTGATCACCCATGAGGCAGGTTGTTGTTTGCTCATCTGTCTTATCTCTGCGTTGTTCTTGAATTCCTTCCACTTTATACCAAGTATTTTCCTTAGGCATTTGTTTTCAAAAGAGTCTAATTTCTTGCCTATTTCTTTAGTTGATTTCCAGCTTTTGCATGCATAAATGAAGGTAGATATCATGTTTGAATTGAATAATCTTAACTTGGTTTTTGTGCTTACAGCTTTTGAATTCCATATATTCTCAAGATTACCACCATATAGCATACCACAAAAAAACTTTATGTAAGAATTGAAGGTAAGAGAGGAAGAGGTCGCCCACACAAAAGACTGAGGGAGAAAATTACAGAAACCTTAAATATCTGATAATATGAAGCAAATGAAAAGAACAAGGATACACATTTTGGGAATCTGCGAACATCGATGGAAAGGATCAGGACATTTCAAGAGCGAGAATGATAATTTCTTTATATACTCTGATGGAGAATTAGGAAGAAAGAATGGAGTGGCTTTTTACTTAGACAAATCAATATCAAAAGCATTACTAGGTTACAATACAGTAAGTGATAGAATCCTCACAATCAGACATAAGGGCACTCCTAGAAATGTAACAATCATCCAGATATATGCACCTACATCAGCAGCAGAAGAAGAGGAAGTAGAAGACTTTTATAACACACTGCAAACAAAGATAGACCAGGTATGGAAAAAATGAGATTGTATTAATAATGGGGGATTTTAATGCAAAAACTGATACAGAAAGAGCAGAAGATGAAGGACATGTTGTAGGGAAATTTAGCATAGGACATAGAAATGAGGCAGGTGACAATCTAATGGCGTTTTGCATGGAAAATGAGCTAATGATTGCTAACACACTTTTTAAACAACATCCAAGAAGACTTTACACATGGACATCACCTGATGGGAAAACCATGAATCAAATAGATTACATTTTAGTGCAAAGAAGGTGGAGATCAAGTATAACATCAGCAAAAACTTTACCAGGTGCTGAACCATGAGTTATTAATAGCAGACATGAAGATAATGATAAAAAAGACAGTTATGGGATCAAGACCACTCCGCTTTGATCTTACAAAAATACCAGAACAATACAGTATAGAAGTGAAGAACCATTCTGAAATCCTGATGGATGTACGAGATGACACCAGATGAATTGGCTACTCAGGCCAGAGATATCTTAATAACAACAGCTAAAGACATAGTTCCAGTAAAGAAAACACTAAAGAATGAATGGATTACAGCAGGCACACAAGAGCTGATAAAACAATGTAGAGAAATGAAGATGCAATGGAAAGTGACAAACAACAACAAAGAGGAATATAAATCTTTAACAAAAGAAGTACAAAGAAACATAAGAAAAGGCAAAAAAAAACAATACATACAGTATTGTTGTGAAAGAATAGAAGGACATCAGAAGTGTGGAAAAGATAGTGAAATGTTTAAAGAAATGAAAACACTGATGAGAAATGTCACACCTAAGCTAAATGTAATTTGTGATGAGATGGGGAATACCTTGACAGAGACAGAAGAAATTCTAGAAAGATGGAAGGAATAATGCAGAGGAATGTATGAAACAACTGACTGTGAAAGCAGAACAGAGTGAATTATTATTGGAGGAGAAAGAACCCAAACCAACAATAAAAGAAGTTTTATGGGCAATAAAGAATCTGAAAAATGATAAATCACCAGGATGTGATGAGATAACAGCTGAACTTACTAAAGCAGGAGGAAAGGAATGTGCAACAAACTATCATGCACTATATAAAAAGATATGGCATTCAGGTATCTGGCCAAAAGAATGGAAAAGAACTATATTCATACCACTGCCAAAAAAGGGTAACCTGAAATTATGCACAAACTACAGAACTGTTGCCCTGATTAGTCATGAATCAAAAATCATGAATAGCACATAGAACCTGATATGAATATAAATGGTCATAATATCAACAACCTGACATATGTAGATACATCTTCATATAGCAGAAAGTGAAAGCAATATGCAGAAACCAGTGAACAAGATTATTAAAGTCAGCAATAAAAGAGGATCACAGCTAAACAGCAATGAGACACCATCTCTTCCACACTTCTGATGTTCTTCTATTCTTTCAAAACAATCTTGTATGAGACATAAACACTATATATATAAAGGACAATCTGAACTAAACAGCAATGAGATAGAAACAATATATAAATAAAGAGGATCACAGCTAAACAGCAATGAGACAGAAACAATATAAATAAGTGAGGATCAGAGCTAAACAGCAATGAGACAGAAACAATATAAATAAATGAGGATCAGAACTAAACAGCAATGAGACAGAAATAATGTATAAATAAAGAAGAATCAGAATAAAACAGCAATAAGACAGAAACAATATATAAATAAAGAGGATCACAGATAAACAGCAATGAAAAAGAAACAATATATAAATAAAGAGGATCACAGCTAAACAGCAATAAGACAGAAACAATATATAAATAAAGAGGATCACAGCTAAACAGCAATGAAAAAGAAACAATATATAAATAAAAATACCAGAACAATATGGTATAGAAGTGAAGAATCGTTTCAAAATCCTAGTGGCTGTACAAGAGGAGATGACACCAGATGATTTGGCTACACAGGACAGAGATATATTAATAACAACAGTTAAAGACATGGTTCCAGTAAAGAAAACACAAAAGAATGGATGGATTAAGCAGGCACACTAGAGCTGATAAAACAACGTAGAGAAATGAAGACACAATGGAAAGTGACAAACAACAACAAAGAGAAATATAAATCTTTAACAAAAGAAGTACGAAGAAACATAAGAAAAGACAAAAAACAATACATACAAGATTGTTGTGAAAGAATAGAAGGATATCAGAAGTGTGGAAAAGATAGTGAAATGTTTAAAGAAATGAAAACACTGATGCTAAACAGCAATGAAGGAGAAACAATCAAACAGTGGAAATTTGTTAAACTTATAGGAAAAAGTCAAAACATCATGAGAAGACAGATGCTGGAGAACTTGGACATCTCATGATAAGATATAAGTTGGAGAATTTGGACATGTCATGAGAAGACAGTAGTTAGAGAACTTGGACATGTAATGAGAAGACAGAAGTTAGAGAACTTGGACATGTAATGAGAAGACAGAAGTTAGAGAACTTGGACATGTAATGAGAAGACAGAAGTTGAAGAACCTGGTATTGATGAGAAAATTCAAAGAAACAAAGAGGAGAAGGAGGGGGGGGGGCCAAAAGAAAAATATCTCAGGGGACAGACCAAGTGGCATGGATAGAGAAAAGCATTTAAACTGATGAGGAACACCAAAGATCATGCTAGATGGAGAAGAAAATTGTCATCACTATCTGACATGGCACATAATGGAACAAATTATTTACTAGTAATCTCAACAAATTTCACTCCAAATCACCAAATCATGTTAGCAATCATTGCATTAAAAACAAAAGAAGAAATCACCAAATCATGTTAGCATTCATTGCATTAAAAAGAAGAAATCTGGCTCACCTTGGGCAACCTGGCACAGGCATATACATTGTTAAAGATGAGTGTAAAATGATGAAGGCAATACACACAAGCCACTCTGGCCAGTACAAAATTACATCTTGAAATACTGCAAACCTTACAAACTGAAAAAATGGAAATAATTATACAATATAAATTTCTTACATTGAAAACGAAAGAAGCAATCACACAGTAAGAATTCAAATATGATGTATGTGTGTGTATGCATATGTATGTTCTAGCATAACTCTGTAATGCATGGAGAAATGTCAATCAAACTTGGTAGAAAATATGACTTACAATCTGGAGAAAAGTACTGTGGGAGTATGACATCCCTAGCGGTGGGGGTGGGAAGGGGTGACATATCCACTAAACTTAAGGAAGAAAAATAAAGTGATCTAAGGGAGATAATCATAAAATAGAGTGGTGCTGGTCTAAGAGCAGCATTTCCCATATCAAGTCCAAATAATTTTGATGGTACCTCTAGAATGCCTGGAGCAATTTCAACCAAACTTGGTACATATATGACTTACAATCTGGAAAAAAATACTGTGGGGGTATGACACCACTAGCACCCCTAGGAGTGGGAGTCAGAAGGGGGTGCCATGTAAAAATAATTGACAACGACTGATATTGATGTCAAATCCATAGTTTTCGGGGTTGCTGAGATCAGTAGTGACACTCTCAATGCCATTTACATCTATGTATGTTCAGCCTCCACCAGCATGGGAGGTGAGAGAGGGATGGGGGTGGGATTGGAGTGACATGTAAATGTAATTGAAAACGACCAACAGTAGTGTCGATTCCATAGTTTTCGGGGTCTCTGATATGAATAGTGACACTCCCGATGCCGTTTACATCCAAGTTCAGCACCCATCAGCATGGGGGGGGGGGGGTGAGAGAGTGGTTGGGTGGGAAGGGGTGATATGTAAATGTAATTGAAAACGACCAACAGCAGTGTCGATTCCATAGTTTTTGGGGTCTCTGATATGAATAGTGACACTCCCGATGCTGTTTACGTCCAAGTTCAGCCCCCATCTGCATGGGGGGGGGGGGGTGAGAGAGGGGTGGGGTGTGAAGGGGGTGACAAGTAAAAGCAATTGAAAATGACTGATATGCTGATATTAGTGTCGAGTCCATAGTATTTGTGGTCGCTGATATGAATAGTGACATTCGTGATGCCATTTACATCCAAGTTCAACCCCAATCGGCATGGGGGGAGGGTGAGAGGGGATAAAAATTAGGGTGAGATCTCCAATTATTTTACTACGGAACCTTGACCCGCCAAAAATTTGCAGTGGCATAAGGCTGTGTGTAAAGAGGATGCTTGGCAATGTATTTGAAGCAACTATCTTAACAGGACAGGGAGAGGGTGAAGCAGTCTTTATCCCACAGATACCACTCATTCCAATGAATCTCCCTTTTAACTTTAAGAGATTGCAATTTCCAGTGAGTTCTCAATCACAATCAACAGGTCACAGGGGCAGTTTAAACATTATAGAATAAAGTCTTTTACAAATTCACTATAATATTAACTAAAAACTTTACATACAACATTTTTAGTTTCACCTCCAGGAGCAAAAATAAATAATGTCTTGAGCAACAAACATAAGGTTGTCCATGGGAGAAACATGGTGATCTCAAATCCACTCCACAGTATTAGGTAAAGGTCAAGGTAAAATTCCTGTTTCCAAGCCATTCAGGCATATTGGGGAATACGGTGTTAGGCCTGTATTTTCCATGACCTTCAGTACATGAAAGTGTGATGTGGTCAGTATCATACCTGGCTGCTTTACCTTCCCAGATTTCTCTGGTACCCATTTTTAGAGGCTGGGTCGACCCTGGGGCATTTTTCGACCGTGTGTACCAGAAAAAAATCAAACTGATGGGACTGAATCGTGTGTGTGTGTGTGTGAGAGAGAGAGAGAGAGAGAGAGAGAGAGAGTGAGTGAGTGAGTGAGTGATTGCATGCGTGCGTGCATCTACTAATTTGGCCTTTCTTAACCATGTCATCTTTAGAGTTTCTGATGGTTAACTCTTTTCCTTCGGCCTGTTGTGTTCTACCTGATAGCTTATTTTGGGATTCTCTAATGTTTCTTCCAGTCATGTGAATAACTGTCCAAAGAAACGCATAACTACTGATGACCTAATTTTAGCCATACCTTTGATATTCTATAGCTTTTTAAATTGAATTAATAAAATTTTCAAATTGCACACAATAATACCTTGTTGCATTTGTGTCACACAAATCTGTTAGTCCCTAGGGTTCTCAAGTTAGTATGGTGTGTGGCCTCCATTTGCATTGATCAGCGACTGGCATCTCCTGGGCATAGATGCAATCAAATGTCTAATGTGGGATGGCTGCCCACTTTTCCTGGAGTGCCTGCCACAGATCATGACAACTGGCTGGAGACACATTTCGGCGACAAACACATCTTTGCAACTCATCCCAAAGGTGCTTGATCGGATTCATGTCTGGAGACAGGGATGCCAGGGAAGGGTTAGAATGTTGTTGGCAGTCAGGAACTGTGTGGTGAACCGTGCAGAATGGGGTCTGGCGTTGTCCTGTTGAAATACAGACCTATGTGCAGCCAAAAATGGAAGGATATGAAGTCATGATATATCACTGCGCATTCACGCCTCCTTCAACCTCCACCAGTGGACTCCTTCCATTGAAATTGATCATTCCCCATACCATTACACCTCCACCACAGTGCAGTGGAGCTTCATCAACACAATTTTGGGCAAAACGTTCATTTGGCCTACGGTAGGCCCTTCTCCGCATATCATGGCGGTGCAACAAAAAGGAAGATTCATCATGAAACCAGACACATCTCCACTGATTGTCAGTTGTCCAGGGCTGATGCTGGTTGGCCCAAACAAGTCGATTTTAGCGATGGCGTCTTGTTATGACAGGACCTCGGTGAGGTCGTCGTGCCACAAGTCCAGCTTCATGCAGTCTATTCCGGATAGTTTGATCAGACACACTAAGTCCTGTAAGCAATGACTGGGCACTTGAGGAAGCTGTTGTAAACCTGTTGTTTCTGAGATGATGAACCAGAATAAAGAGATCATCAACTGCTGTTGTCACCATGGGTCGTCCACTGCGGTGCCAGTCTTCAGCTGAGCCAGTGGCTTGGAAACAGTGCCAAAGTCGACTGATGGTACTCTGCTGCACATTTAAATGCCTGGCACCCTGACTTTGACTTTCGCCTGCTTGAAGGTGATCAATAGCAATTTTTCTTAAATTTAGCGATAGATGCACTGTAACTGTCTGCTAGAAAATTAACTGAATTTGTTTGTGCAACATCATCCTTTCATATAGTTTCATTTGCATGGAAAGTGAGCCATGCTCACCACAAAAATCACGACTTTTCCATAATGCAGCGTGAATTATGGTAAAATATCTTGGTGATATCTTGGTGACAATTTTTGGTTTGGTTTGAGATACCCGGGAAAAAAATATTTGTTATAACATATAAAAAATGAAGCTTATATAAGCTGTGCATTTCATTTTTTTGGACAGTATATATACATCTCCTTTTTCTGATCACCAATGAGACAGGTTATTGTTTACTCATTTGCCTTATCTCTGCATTGTTCTTGAAATCGTTCCATTTTATGCCCAGCATTTTTCTTAGGCATTTGTTTTCAAAAGAGTCTAATTTATCGTCTATTTCTTTATTTGTTTTCCAGCTTTCACATGCATAAATGAAGGTAGATATTACATTTGAATTGAATAGTCTTAACTTGGTTTTTGTGCTTAGAACTTTTGAGCACCATATATTCTCAAGATTCTTGAAGGTCAATGCTGCTTTTGCAATTCGAATACTAACTTACTTTCTGGTGTTGCCATACTGGACTATGTAGCTGCTAAGGTATGCAGATTGATTAACTTCTTTAACAGCTGTCCCTTCTATGTATATTTTTCCTGCTTGATTAATAGGAAGTTTCAATATTTTTATTTTTTCCTTGTTAATTTCAAGTCCCATTTTGCTAGCTAGTGAAGCTAGGGTATCTGTTTTTTTTCTTGCATTGAGTTCATATTGTCACTGATAAGAGTTATGTCAAAATCAAGATTTTCTATTTGTGTCCCATGTACCCAGTCAACACACGTGTTACCTGTGCAACATTTTTTCATTATGAAATCTATGGCAATTCCATAAAGCGAAGGAGATAGTATACATCCTTGTTTCATGCCAGTTTCAATCTGGAACCATTCACTCATTCCTTCTTCTGTGTTGACTGCATAAACATATCCGTTGTAAAGTTCCTTAATGATGTTGACAATTTTAGATGGTATTCTATACAGTCTTAAAATTCTCCACAAAGAATCTCTGTGCCTTTTTAAAGTCTATGAAGTTCAGGATTAATGTTTTTTGCTTTTCAATATGTTTTTCAAGTATTATTCTTAGAGTAAAGATCTGGTCAAGACAGCTTCTCCCTTTTCGAATGTATAAACTAGGAAAAATATAGGAACAGCTTTATTACTTAACGACTACAAAGTTGTGATGTTTCGGCGTGAGCCTAAATCATACAAAAACAATCAGGACAAAGAAACAGAGAGAGGAGATAAAGTGCAGATTCACATGGGTACTATTAAAAAGAAAAGAAAAAAAAATTTTTTAATTAAATGGAGTACTTAGCTGTAAATTGTAAGGTGTGGCTTGTCCGGCGGTGTGTGTCAGGAATGGATTTAGTAGAACGTGGAGACTGTTTAAATGGAGACCTGTGATATGCGGTCAGTGGGCTGCAACTTTGGGTGGTAGATGGGGAACCGGGGAGGGGAGAGAATAATACAATGTTGACCTAGCCAGGAGAAGTTGAAATAGATGATTAGGGAAGAGGGGTTGCAAAGTGATGCTATAAGGAGGTTTGACAAGTAAGAAGGGGTGGAGCTTAGTGGAGAGGTACTATAATGATTGAAGAGAATGTTAAGTGTAGCCCATGTGGGTCAAGCGTCCATAATTTTGAATGCAGCAGTTCTCAAATGCCAGGTGATTTGTGTCATCTGCGTGACATTGTTTGTTGGCTGTTACCAGAAAATCCCTTTTCAAAGTCCTGCTTGTTCTTCTCTCATTGCAGTATCCACTATATCTTTGAGTCTATTCAGAATGATTTTGCAAAATACTTTTGACACAACTGATAGTAAGATAACTCCTCTCCAATTATTGCAGTTGCTAAGATTGCCTTTTTTGGTATTTTAACAATGATTCATTTTTTCCATTCAGAAGGGACCTTTTCTTCTTTCCAAATTTTATTAAACATTCTCTACCTGTCTCATGTTGTCACTGTTAATAGCTTTTAACACTTTGGGTGTTATTTCATCTTCACCTGTAGCTTTGTTGTTAGCCATTAGATTCACTGCTGTTCCAATTTCATGCAATTAATTTCATCTAGGTTAACATTTAGTTGCGGAACTGATAATTTTTGTATTGTGCTTAGTATTTCCAATCTGATAAGCACTTCTTATAATACTTTCACACTCTGCTGGGATATTTTTCTTTAGGTCTCCTCTTTATTTTTTCCCTCCAATTTTGCAGTAATTATTAAGTCCAATAACTCTCATGTTTTCACGACATGTCAAAAAATGTTTTATTTTCAATTTAATTTATTAAGTTTTTGATGTTATGCAACTTTTGCAATAATCTCCAAGGCTTACATTAAAATCACACCTCTGTTACTTCCAATTTCAGTTCCATCTGTTTCTTGTCACAGATAAAACTGGTTCTGTATAGAACAGCTGTATCCTTTCTTCACTATCAAGAAATCTCATATTCATTAGCATTTCTTTAACTTAAAAAAAAGGCTCATTTTGTTTTTCCCACTTTTTAAAAAAATTAATTATATACATGTATTTGTCATCAGCTGTTGTTCTGAGCCAACTGTGCCAGTGCATATCACTCTATATACACTCTCCACTTCTACATGCTTATTTAAGGGTGCCAGATTCTGTAAAGGGAAAATCGGACTGATAAACAATAGCAGGCATGTCCAAAGATGAAAGAATTTTGTTTTCAAAGAGTTTATCCAAGGAAAGAATATAAGTTATGTCATACTGCTCAACTCAGAAGAGCAAAAATGATTAGTACTCTATGAATCTATAATACCAATGCATAATGTTTTATACTTTGCACGCATTCTGAAATTAAAATAGCTCAAAATTAATTCATCAGATGTAGAACATTCTTTATCTGACTATGAATGTATTATTACTGTTGGTTATTTACCTTCAGGATCCTGCATTATCCTGTTCTGCATTTTGCTTTACTTTACTCTCTCTCTCTCTCTCTCTCTGTGCATGCAAATGAATGAGTGAATTACATATATATATATATATATATATATATGTAATTCACTCATTCATTTGCATGTCCCTTGCAGAACTTTGCCTCCCTAACAGCACTCCTGTAGGCCTCTCAGTTGTGAGCAAGATGGCCTGCTGCTGATGCATCCATTTGCAGATCATCAATGATGTCTTGCAGCCATCTTCGCCTCAGTCTTCCTCTCTTTTTCCCATTATGTACCCTTCCAAGATGGTTTTCTCTAGATTATCATGACGTTTAATGTGTCCAAAATATTTAAGTTTTCTCTCTTTAATCCTCTTTACTAGCCAGCTTTCTTCAATATTAAATTCTTTTAGTATGGATATATTTGTTCTTTTTTGTGTCCATGATATTTGAAGAACTCTTCTGTAACATTTACATTCAAAAGCATTTATGTGTTTCTCAGCTGTTTTGTTAAGTATCCAGGTCTCATGGGCATATGTTGGGATGGGAAAGATGTATGCCCTTAAAAATCTTATTTTTGTATTTCTGTCTATTCCTCTCCACAGATTCTTTAGTTTTTTTACTTTTTGATGAACAACAGATGTCCTCCTTTTAATTTCCCTCATTGTATCTCCATTATTAGTTAGTAGTGAGCCAAGATATTCAAAACTCTCCATTTCTTCCAGTTTTTCCTCATTGATGGCTTGTTTGTTTTTTCAGTTGTCATCAATTTAGTTTTCTTCGCATTAAGATAGAGGTTTTGCTCTTCACTGTTCTTATAGTCTGACATAATTAGTTTTTCCACTCCTTTTTGTGTTGTGGACAGTAATACCGTGTCATCAGCATATCTAATCTCTGGTATTTCATAACCTCCAATTGTTATTGGACGAGCAGTCAAATTAAACATGTTGAATGCAAAAGCAGATCATGAAAGAGATTCGGCAAAAGCAAAATACAAAGACATAGACAAGAAAGTAAAAAGTTCAGCTAGAAGGGATAAAAGAGAATACATAGACAATATGGCGAAAGAGGCAGAAAAAGCAGCAAAAACAGGAGACAGCAAAACTTTATATAACATACAAAAGAGGCTAACAGGTACTATTACATCTAAAGAAAGACCAATCCTTAGCAAAACTGGAACACTGTTAACATCAAATAAAGACCAAAAGCAAAGATGGGCTGAACACTTCCAAGAAATACTCAATCGACCACACCCAAAAGAATTGTTAAACCTTGAAACTGACTTACCAGCCCCACAACTAAATGTCAATCTAGATGAAATTGAATTGCATGAAATTGAAACAGCAGTGAATTTAATGGCTAACAACAAAGCTGCAGGTGAAGATGAAATAACAGCCGAGATGCTAAAAGCTATCAATAGTGACAACATGAGACAACTACAGAGAATGTTTAACAAGATTTGGAAAGAAGAAAAGGTCCCTTCTAATTGGAAGAAGGGAATCATTGTGAAAATACCAAAAAAGGGCAACCTTAGTGACTGTAACAACTGGAGAGGAGTAACCTTAATATCAGGTGTGTCAAAAGTATTTTGCAAGGTCATTTTGAATAGACTCAAAGATATAGTGGATACTGCAATGAGAGAAGAACAAGCAGGATTTCGAAAAGGGAGAAGCTGTCTCGACCAGATCTTTACTCTCAGAATAATACTTGAAGAACATATTGAAAAGCAGAAACCATTAATACTGAATTTCATAGATTTTAAGAAGGCATTTGATAGCATACACAGAGATTCATTATGGAGAATTTTATGTCTATATGGAATACCATCTAAAATTGTCAACATCATTAAGGACTTATACAATGGATATGGTTGTGCAGTCAAGACAGAAGAAGGGATAAGTGAATGGTTCCAGATTGAAACAGGCGTGAAACAAGGATGTATACTGTCTCCTTTACTTTTTGGGATTACAATAGACTTCATAATGAAAAAATGCTGCACAGGTAACACAGGTATTGACTGGGTACATGGGACCCAACTAGAAGATCTTGATTTTGCTGATGACATAACTCTTATCAGTAATAATGTGAATTCCATGCAAGAAAAAACAGATAGCCTATCTTCACTGGCTAGCAAAATAGGACTTGAAATTAACAAGGACAAAACAAAAATAATGAAAATTCCCATCAATCAAAATGGAAAAATACACATAGAAGGGACAGATATTGAAGAAGTCAATCAATTTGCATACCTTGGCAGCTACATAGACCAGGATGGTGACACTAGAAAGGAAGTTAGGATCAGAATTGCAAAAGCAGCATCAATCTTCAAGAATCTTGAGAACATATGGAATTCAAAAGTTATAAGCACAAAAACCAAGTTAAGACTATTCAATTCAAATGTAATATCCACCCTCATTTATGCATGTGAAAGCTGGAAAACAACTAAAGAAATAGAAAAGAAATTAGACTCTTTTGAAAACAAATGCCTAAGGAAAATACTCGGCATCAAGTGGAATGAATTCAAGAACAATGCAGAGATAAGACAGATGACTGAACAACAACCAGTCTCACGGGTGATCAGGAAAAGGAGATGGACATATGTTGGCCACTTGATGAGAAGAAATGAGCAGAGAATCCCAAAACAAGCTATCAAGTGGAACACAACAGGCCGAAGAAAAAGGGGCAGACCGCGTGAAACTCTGAAGAGAACATTATTAAGAGAGGCCAATTAACAGGCATAAAATCCTTTGATGAGGTTGAAAGACTCGCCGAAGACAGGAAAAATTGGCGAACTACTTTGCGAGCCCTATGTGACGTCTAACGGCACGGGAAGGATATAAGATATATAAGAATTGTTATGGCATCAAAATATTCTTTGTCTACATCTTCTCTAACATTCCTCATTATATTTTCAGTATACAAGTTAAATAAGTAAGGCAACAATTTGCACCCCTGACGGACGCCTTGTTTTATGTCATACCAAGTTGTTGTTTCACCATTTATTCTTACTGCTGCTTGTTGGTCTAGATACAACAGTGATGTTAATTGTATTAAATATGTTGGAAATCCCATTTTCTCCATTATTTCCCACAGTTCTGGTGTTGTACACAATCAAATGCCTTTGAGTAGTCTATAAAAGATAAATATAGATTCAGATTAAACTATCTGCATTTCTCTATTATTTATCTTATATTGAATATATGACCTCTTGATCCTCTTCCTTGCCTTAAACCAGCTTGGACCATATTGACTTCTTCTATTTTCTTACAAAATCTACGCACTATGATTTTTAACAGAATTTTACTGGCATGACTAATCAGGACAACAGTTCTGTAGTTTGTGCATAATTTCAGGTTACCCTTTTTTGGCAGCGGTATGAATATAGTTCTTTTCAATTCTTTTGGCCAAATACCTGAATGCCATATCTTTTTTCATAGTGCATGATAGATTGTTGCACATTCCTTTCCTCTTGCTTTAATAAGTTCAGCTGTTATCTCATCACATCCTGGTGATTTATCATTTTTCAGATTCTTTATTGCCCATAAAACTTCTTCTATTGTCGGTTTGGGTTCTTTCTCCTCCAATAATAATTCACACTGTTGATTTCTGCTTTCACAGTCGGTTGTTTCATACATTCCTCTGCAATATTCCTTCCAACTTTCTAGAATTTCCTCCGTCTCTGTCAAGGTATTTCCCATCTCGTCACAAATTACATTTAGCTTAGGTGTGACATTTCTCGTCAATGTCTTCATTTCTTTAAACATTTCACTATCTCTTCCACACTTCTGATGTCCTTCTATTCTTGTTTTTTTTATGTTTCTTCTTACTTCTTCTGTTAAAGATTTATATTCCTCTTTGTTGTTGTTTGTCACTTTCCACTGCGTCTTCATTTCTCTATGTTGTTTTATCAGTTCTAATGTGCCTGCTGTAATCCATCCATTCTTTTGTGTTTTCTTTACTGGAACTATGTCTTTAACTGTTGATATTAAGATATCTCTGGCCTGCATAGCCAATTCATCTGGTGTCATCTCCTCCTGTACACCCATCAGGATTTCGAAATGGTTCTTCACTTCTATACTGTATTATTCTGGTATTTTTATAAGATCAAAGTGGAGTGGTTTTGATCCCATAACTGTCTTTTTTATCTTTATCTTCATGTCTGGTATTAATAACTCATGGTCCGTGTCACATTAAGCACCTGGTAAAGTTTTTGCTGATGTTATACTTGATCTCCACCTTCTCTGCACTAAAATGTAATCTATTTGATTCTTGGTTTTCCCATCAGGTGATGTCTATGTGTAAAGTCTTCTTGGATGTTGTTTAAAAAGTGTGTTAGCGATCATTAACTCATTTTCCATGCACAACGCCATTAGATTGTCACCTGCCTCATTTCTATGTCTTATGCTAAATTTCCCTACAACATATAACTCTCCTTCTGTTCTTTCTGTACCAATCTTTGCATTAAAATCCCCCATTATTATCACAATATCATTTTTCCATACCTGGTCTATCGTCATCTGAATGTGTTATAAAAGTCTTCTACTTCCTCTTCTTCTGCTGCTGATGTAGGTGCATATGTCTGGATGACTGTTACATTTCTATGAGTGCCCTTAAGTCTGACTGTGAGGATTCTATCACTTACTGGATTGTAACCTAGCATGTTGATGTTGATTTGTCCAAGTGAAAAGCCACTCCACTCTTTCCTCCTAATTCTCCACCAGAGTATATAAAGCTATTATTATTCTCACTCTTGAAGTGTCCTGATCCTTTCCATCAATGTTCACAGATTCCCAAAATGTGTATTCCTGTTCTTTTCATCTCGTCAGTTATTATTTGATACTTTTCCTCATACATACTTCTTACATTCCATGTTCCTACTCTTATTTTTATCTTTAGTTTGATGCAGCGGTTTTCCTTAGAGACACAGTGAGGATTTTTTCCATCATATATATATATATATATACATACAAAGAACATGAGTTTCTCTCAATGCCGATTGTAGTGAAAAATTGGTTATTTTTCTTTCTTTCACTAGTCATAAATCTCAAAGAGACGAACACATCAATTTTCAGGGCTATGATGCAAAGCGTGAAAAATTTGCAGTAAAAAACAAATAAACTATAAGACAATGGACAGGAAAGATGTCGCACCTTAACTGTTTTCCATACAGGTTCTCATTTTCTTTTGGCGCGGAGGAGACATGACATCACCAATAGAAAACGTTTCTCTCGCCAAGACAAAAGAATGAAAAATGAAATGACATTACACTCACAAATTCCACCAATTCCAGCTCAGAGACAAGAATAATAAATTAAATTTCTGCTGTTTTGTTTTAAAGCATGTATAGCAGCAACCGTGAATCATAGAATAACTCGAATGCAAAATTCTTTAATTTGAAAGGCAAAACAAAAACTAGGACAATTTTTTTCTTTAAAAACAGGGACTGTCCCAGAAAACATGGATGTCTGGCAACCCTATGTTTATTCTATTTTACATTAATATTAATTCTACAATGTTGGCATTTGGTTGTCTCATCCTCACATGGCTGCCTCATGATTGATTATCAGCTTTCACTGCCTTCTATCATAACTATCATCATCACCAGCAGTAATCTCAGCTGCTCAACATTTCAAATAAAAACTTCAGACTATTTCTTGGAAAAGCATGTCTCTTTCATCTTCTGTCACTCATTCACTTTCTTAGAATATCATTTTAGGTCTTTTCTGTCACATTTGAGAAATATGACTTTTAGTAATGTTCGATAATGTGTAATTATACACAAAAATGCACAGGTAAAATGCTCAATGTAAAAGTTTTGCCATTTTAAATGTTACTCATGCTATTTTTATATGCAGTATACTTGTAATGAACTAATGTTGATTATTAGCGATAGAATTAAAGTTGACAGATAGAGGAAAGAATGTGAAAAAACCTGGAGTGTCCAGTTCTTTACTCTTTAAAAATAAAGTCTGTTCACTCTGCAATCTGTATTGTGTCATCTGTTATCTCATATAACTGATAATTTGGCTCTCTATTTTCATTTCTTTCATGATATTCTCACTGCATTGTGAAAACATGTCAGGCAACAGAACACATTCTTGTCTTACCACTTGCTTTATTTCTTGATTTTTTTTCCACTTATGCCACTGCCCACTCTTATACACCGCTCTTCAAGTATGTTTTTCAGAATTCTAATTTCCTCACATACAGCTTTTCAAGAATTTTTATCATGTCTTGATGTGTGACTGTCAAAAGCATTTGTCTAATGAATGAAGCACTCATTCATTCATCTCCATGTCCCTTGCGGAACTTTGCCTCCCTAACAGCACTCCTGTAGGCCTCTCAGATGTGAGTAAGATGGCCTCCTGCTGATGCATCCATAATGAAGCACTATGTGTCTTTATTTACTTCCACAGATCTTTCACTAACTGATCCACAGATAATCACAGAATTTGTGATAACTTTTCCTTCAACAAAATCACTTTAATCTCAAATTTCTGCATTTATGTTAATCTGTTCCTTAAATTAATGATCTTTAAAGCATTTTCTAAAAATATATTTTGGCTCTTCAGAAAGAAATAATGTGATGAAAAACTATGAGTGTAACACACCTCTTTAGGTTTTTGTACTGGTGCTATGAAGATGTAGACAGTGGCTGTAATCAAGTAGGTCCCAGCAAATCTTTGCAGTACACCAGGCACACGGAAATTAGTAAAATCCACACCTGTTTGCTCATGTGAATAAAAATGTATGTTCCATAAACATATAAGCATTATAGATTACATTTTATATGCATGGACTGACAGATAAAAACCATAACAGATGTACAATGCTTCTCACCATACAGAACTACTCCTACTGCATTACTTGTCTATCATATCCAACAGATAAAAGGGGATAGCGACTGCAGTAAAACTGGTTATAGTAATAAAGGTAAATAAAGGTGTATGTTACAGTTTTACATGGCAGCAGGGGGAGTGAGGAAAAACAAATAGCAGAAAGTATGAGAGTAAGGTCAGAATGATTAAATGAAAAACATGCAGCATCCAATATTTCGGCGTGAGCCTTTCTCAAGGATTACATAACAAACATAACACAATATATAACTAAAAGAAAATGAAAATGAAAAACTTAACTTTGTGTCATCCTCCTAAAAAGAAAACACCTGAATGTGTCCTAGAGGTGACACAAATTTTCCACAAAGGAAAGCGGATACAACCAATCGATATCAGAGGCGGAGAAAGGGAGAGATCCAGGGGAGGGGGGAGGGGAGGTGCAGGGACAAGACCAGAAAGGGCAATAAACACCTGTAGGTTGCTAAAGAAGCAGATAGTGATGGGAGGGAAGCTGGGAGATAACGTGAATTCTAATGAATGAAGAAATGAGACCAGGAGAGGCCATAACACCAAAACGAGACATTTCTGTTAGTGCGATCCGCTCCTGTTCTTCTGATGTACGATCTCGGACAGTCCCAGAACAGTGCCTTATTTTTCAGGCCAGCTGTCTCCACCCAGCTGGAATTAACAATGTTTTCAGCTTCTTTTAAACTTCTTTAGATTTCCACTTATTTTCTGTGATTTTTATTTTACTTTCTTCTGCAGTTCTTCATTCTTCAGTTTTCATGTTATCTCCCAGCTTTACTCCCCCCCCTCCCCACCACCACCTACTTCTCTAGCAACCTACAGGTGTTTATGGCCCCTCCTGGTCTTGTTTCTTCATTCATCAGTTTTTCAAGTTATCTCCCAGCTTTCCTCCCCCACCCCACCACCACCTGCTTCTCTCATGGCCTACAGGTATTTATTGCCCCTCCTGGTCTCATCCCTGTGCCTTTTTCTCTCTCCCCCCTCCTCCGATTTCTCCCTTTCCCTACCTCTGATATCGACTGGTTGTATCCACTTTCCTCTGTGGAAAATTTGTGTCACCTCTAAGACACATTCAAGTGTTTTCCTTCTAGGAGGTAGCCACAAAGCTAAGTTTTTCATTTTCATTTTCTTTTAGTTATATGTTGTGTTGTGTTTATGTATGTAATTCATGAGAAAGGCTCACGCCAAAACATTGAATGTTGTGTGTTTTTCATTTAATCATTCTCATCTTACTCTCATACTTTCTGCTATTTGTTTTTCCTCACTCCTTCTGCCACCGTGTAAAACTGTACCATACACCTTTATTTACCTTTATCATATCCAACCATGCGACCTTTCAGAAAATTCCAACATGCTCTTTTCAGTACAGAATTTCTGTATGTGCCATTACTGATGACACATGGTGTTTTCATGAATTCTGCCATGTTCAAGTGTAATTGCTGATGATGTAAAGTGTTTTCATGAATTCTGCTATGTTCAGGTGTCATTACTGATGATGCACAGTGTTTTCATGAATTCTGCTGTGTTCAGGTGTCATTATTGTCTACTGTGATTTGTGAATGAGGTTGAAAAAGGCCAAGATTTCAATTCTCTGCATTCTCATAAAGAATGTTATTTCAGTTCAGGAAGTAAGACATTTTTGTAAAGCCAGTGATGAAGGTAAGTAAGTCACACTGATGAAGGTAAGTAAGTCACAGTGATGAAGGTAAGTAAGTCACAGTGATGAAGGTAAGTAAGTCACAGTGGTGAAGGTAAGTAAGTCACAGTGATGAAGGTAAGTAAGTGACACTGATGAAGGTAAGTAAGTCACAGTGGTGAAGGTAAGTAAGTGACACTGATGAAGGTAAGTAAGTCACAGTGATGAAGGTAAGTAAGTGACACTGATGAAGGTAAGTAAGTCACAGTGATGAAGGTAAGTAAGTGACACTGATGAAGGTAAGTAAGTCACAGTGGTGAAGGTAAGTAAGTGACACTAATGAAGGTAAGTAAGTGACACTGATGAAGGTAAGTAAGTGACAGTGATGAAGGTAAATAAGTGACACTGATGAAGGTAAGTAAGTGTCAGTGATGAAGGTAAGTAAGTGACAATGATGAAGGTAAGTAAGTGACACTGATGAAGGTAAGTAAGTGACACTGATGAAGGTAAGTAAGTGACACTGATGAAGGTAATTAGGTGACAGTGATGAAGGTAAGTAAGTGACACTAATGAAGGTAATTAGGTGACAGTGATGAAGGTAAGTAAGTGACACTGATGAAGGTAAGTAAGTGACACTAATGAAGGTAATTAAGTGACAGTGATGAAGGTAAGTAAGTGACACTGATGAAGGTAATTAGGTGACAGTGATGAAGGTAAGTAAGTGACACTGATGAAGGTAAGTAAGTGACACTAATGAAGGTAAGTAAGTGACAGTGATGAAGGTAAGTAAGTGACACTGATGAAGGTAAGTAAGTGACACTAATGAAGGTAAGTAAGTGACACTAATGAAGGTAAGTAAGTGACACTGATGAAGGTAAGTAAGTGACACTAATGAAGGTAAGTAAGTGACACTAATGAAGGTAAGTAAGTGACACTGATGAAGATAAGTAAGTGACACTGATGAAGGTAATTAAGTGACAGTGATGAAGGTAATTAAGTGACACTGATGAAGGTAATTAAGTGACAGTGATGAAGGTAATTAAGTGACAGTGATGAAGGTAAGTAACTGACAGTGTAAGTAACAGGATGACCTTTAATTGTGTACACACACTTTAACAATTATTTTAAAATGTACTCAACTCATTTTATGTGTCTGAGGCCATCAACAACCATTACAGAAGAATGGAGCCAAGTATGAGTGTGCATAAACAAAAGATGCTGAATAAAATGTGAATGACTGTATGTGCATGTGTATGCTTGTGTGTCTGCATGGGTGCATGTGCATTCTTGGGTGTGTGTGCATGTTTTTGTGTGTATATGTGTACATGTACATGTTTGCATGTGTATGTGTGTGCTTGTGTACATATGTATGTATGTGTGTACATTTATTTGTTCAATTCTGAGAAAGAGGTTTTCTTCCTCATTCTAGCTTCATAATCTTACAAAATGGCTGCTGGTCTACTTCATAAAATATAACTACTCATTTCAGATCTAAGCATATCAGACCGACTAGAAATCTGCTGACTCCACCTCCAGGTATGTCAGACTATCTGGAAACTGCTGACTCCACCTCCAGGTATATCAGACTAGACTGAAATCTGCTGACTCCACCTTCAGGTATATCAGACTAGACTGAAATCTGCTGACTCCACCTTCAGGTATACCAGACTAGACTGAAATCTGCTGACTCCACCTTCAGGTATATCAGACTAGACTGAAATCTGCTGACTCCACCTTCAGGTATATCAGACTAGACTGAAATCTGCTGACTCCACCTTCAAGCATGTCAGACTAAACTAGAAACCACCTGACTCCATCTCCAACATGTCAGACTAAACTAGAAACCAGCTGACTCCATCTCCAGCTGACTAAATTAGAAACCAGCTGGCTTCATCTCCACCATGTCATACTAAACTAGAAACCAGCTGACTCCATCTCCACCATGTCAGACAAGACTAGAAACAAGTTTTCTCTGCTCTAGTTCCCTCGTAAAACAAGACCAAAGACTAGAAGCACCTCTTATTTCTATAGTTCCAGCATGGTCAGTACCACTGACACTTGTAATAACTCATCACATAACATTCTCTTTCTTTCTACAGTACTGTAGCTGAGACATATACCACTGTCAAAACTTAAAGGAACTCACCATTGTGCACATCAAATGAATTCACCAAAAGTCCTAGCAGAAAAAGTACTGCTGAGCGTTTGAGAATTTTCACAAATATTTTCCATTTTGGGACATTTCTCCGCAGTTGACTCTGGAAACTAACACAGTAGCCGTTCCCATGATAAACACAAACCTGTTATATATAACAAAATGATATAGTTTCTTTTTCTTTTAAAACAGTGTTCTCAGAATGAATGTTATAGTTACTGAGTAAAAAGACTAAGTGAAAAGTGAGAAACATGTGGGTACCAAGAATGTCTAGACCAGTATCGTCATCGCCCACTTTGGGAAACACTGGTCTAAACTAAGTCAAAAATGAGAAACATCTGCTAGTGATTCTCAATGGGAAGGCAGTTATCTCTCTTGGGGTGGAATTTATAATCCAAGAGAAAGAATTTTACCACTGTAAAAGAACATATAAATGTGAAATCCTTCCTGGATGATGATTTAATATACAGGACAGGATTCAGGGCAGTCTGGCTTGAAAAGGTGGATTTGCATTCTTGGGTGTGTGTGCATGTTTTTGTGTGTATATGTGTACATGTACATGTTTGCATGTGTATGTGTGTGCTTGTGTACATATGTATGTATGTGTGTACATTTATTTGTTCAATTCTGAGAAAGAGGTTTTCTTCCTCATTCTAGCTTCATAATCTTACAAAATGGCTGCTGGTCTACTTCATAAAATATAACTACTCATTTCAGATCTAAGCATATCAGACCGACTAGAAATCTGCTGACTCCACCTCCAGGTATGTCAGACTATCTGGAAACTGCTGACTCCACCTCCAGGTATATCAGACTAGACTGAAATCTGCTGACTCCACCTTCAGGTATATCAGACTAGACTGAAATCTGCTGACTCCACCTTCAGGTATACCAGACTAGACTGAAATCTGCTGACTCCACCTTCAGGTATATCAGACTAGACTGAAATCTGCTGACTCCACCTTCAGGTATATCAGACTAGACTGAAATCTGCTGACTCCACCTTCAAGCATGTCAGACTAAACTAGAAACCACCTGACTCCATCTCCAACATGTCAGACTAAACTAGAAACCAGCTGACTCCATCTCCAGCTGACTAAATTAGAAACCAGCTGGCTTCATCTCCACCATGTCATACTAAACTAGAAACCAGCTGACTCCATCTCCACCATGTCAGACAAGACTAGAAACAAGTTTTCTCTGCTCTAGTTCCCTCGTAAAACAAGACCAAAGACTAGAAGCACCTCTTATTTCTATAGTTCCAGCATGGTCAGTACCACTGACACTTGTAATAACTCATCACATAACATTCTCTTTCTTTCTACAGTACTGTAGCTGAGACATATACCACTGTCAAAACTTAAAGGAACTCACCATTGTGCACATCAAATGAATTCACCAAAAGTCCTAGCAGAAAAAGTACTGCTGAGCGTTTGAGAATTTTCACAAATATTTTCCATTTTGGGACATTTCTCCGCAGTTGACTCTGGAAACTAAACACAGTAGCCGTTCCCATGATAAACACAAACCTGTTATATATAACAAAATGATATAGTTTCTTTTTCTTTTAAAACAGTGTTCTCAGAATGAATGTTATAGTTACTGAGTAAAAAGACTAAGTGAAAAGTGAGAAACATGTGGGTACCAAGAATGTCTAGACCAGTATCGTCATCGCCCACTTTGGGAAACACTGGTCTAAACTAAGTCAAAAATGAGAAACATCTGCTAGTGATTCTCAATGGGAAGGCAGTTATCTCTCTTGGGGTGGAATTTATAATCCAAGAGAAAGAATTTTACCACTGTAAAAGAACATATAAATGTGAAATCCTTCCTGGATGATGATTTAATATACAGGACAGGATTCAGGGCAGTCTGGCTTGAAAAAGGTGGATTTGGACTCTAAGACTTCTTCTTCTTTGTTCGCATTGTCTGTCTATATCTGCAGTCCTGTCTCTTGGATAAATTTCACTGTTTTTTGTAATTCATGTATGGAACCGTAGAGCTTATCTCTAAGACTTGAAATCTGAGAAAAATTGTATACTGTCCAAAAAAAGAAATGCATAGCTTATAAAAGCTTCATTTTTTATATGTTATGACAAAAATATTTTTCTCAGGTATCTCAAACCAAACCAAAAATTGTCACTAAGATATCAGGTCCATGATTTAGAGTGAATTTTGCTATTCTCATGTATAGTCAGAACGCAGTAGCTGCCCTTGCTAATCATGCATTTTTTTTACCATAACTCATGATGCGTTTATGGAAAAGTCGTGATTTTTGTGGTGAGCATAATTCACTTCTCATGCAAATGAAAACCTATAAAAGGATGAGGTTGCACAAACAAATTCAGTTAATTTTCTAGCAGACAATTATGGCGTGACTATCGCAAAATTTACAAAAAATTGCTATTGGTCGCCTGCAAGCAAGCGAAAGTCAAAGTCAGGTTGCCAGGCACTTAAACGTGCGGCAGAGTACCATCAGTGACTCTGGCACCATTTCAAAGCCACCAGTTCAGCTGAAGACCGGCACCGCAGTGTACGACCCAGGGTGACAACAGCAGCTGATGATCGCTTTATTCTGGTTCATTACCTCAGAAACAACAGGTTTACAACAGCTTCCTCAAGTGCCCAGTCATTGCTTACAGGACGTCGTGTGTCTGATCAAACTATCCGGAATAGACTGCATAAAGCTGGACTGGTGGCATGGTGACCTCACCGAGGTCCTGTCTTAACGAGACGCCATTGCTAAAATCGACTTGTTTGGGCCAACCAGCATCAGCCCTGGACAACTGACAATCAGTGGAGATGTGTCTGGTTTCATGATGAATCTTCCTTTTTGTTGCACCACCATGATATGCGGAGAAGGGTCTACCATAGGCCAAATGAACGTTTTGCCCAAAATTGTGTTGATAAATCTCCGCTGCACTGTGGTGGAGGTGTAATGGTATGGGGAATGATCAATTTCAATGGAAGGAGTCCATTGGTGCAGGCTGAAGGAGGCTTGAATGCGTAGTGATACATCAATGAAATTCTTCGACCTCATGTCCTTCCATTTTTGGCTGCACATAGGTCTGTGTTTCAATAGGACAACGCCAGGCCCCATTCTGCATGGTTCACCACACAGTTCCTGACTGCCAACAACATTCTAACTCTTCCCTGGCTATCCCTGTCTCCAGACATGAATCCAATCGAGCACCTATGGGATGAGCTGTAAAGATGTGTTTGTCGCCAAAACATTTCTCCACCCAATCGTCATGATCTGTGGCAGGCACTCCAGAAAGAGTGGGCAGCCATCCCACAGGTGCACATCAGACATGTGATTGCACATCAGACAGGAGATGCCAGTCGCTGATCAATGCAAGTGGAGGGCACACGCCATACTAACTTGAGAACCCCTCTCTCTCTCACTGAACCTTAAGTGCCCAGGGCACATGGGGGTTCTGCAAGGGTTTTCCACAAATGCCTGTCCTTTGCCTTTTTTTCTGCTCTTGCCCAGGTGAGCCCTCTATTGTTTCTGTTGTTCTTCTCCATGTCTCTTTTGGTCTACCCTTACTTCTATTCCCCTGTGGTGTCCATCTTAGTGCTATTTTTGGTAGTGAGTTGTCAGTCATTCGGAGCACATGTCCCAACCATTCCCAGCATCTTTCCTCAATAACTGCTGTCAGTGGCTTCATCTGCACTTCTGCCAACAAGATGTTATTTCTTATGGTGTTTGGCCAAAATATTTTTCTAATTCTTTGTAAACATTTAGTCTGGAAAAAATTCAACTTGTTTTCTATTGTTTTGGTGATTTTCCACCATTCACTTCCATAGAGTAGTACACTTAGAACATTACTCTAAAATATCCTGATTTTTGTATTTATGCTTAGTTTTTTAGATTTCCATACACTCTACAGCACTGCAAAAGCCTGGTTTGCTCTAGTAAGTCTGCTGTTGATGTCCTCTGTGCTGTCTCCATTTTCTACTACTCTACTGCCAAGGTATACAAATTCATTGACCTCCTCCACTAACTTGTTATCTACTCTGAGTACATTTCATTTGAGAACCCCTGGGACTAACAAATTCTCGTCACGCAGATGCAACTGTCAAGTGAGTGTTTAAACCCTTAGGTATTATTGTGTGCAATGTGAACATTTTATTAATTCAATTTAAAAAGCTATATATGTGAATGTATAAGTGATAACAACATATGCAAATGTACAAGAGACAACAATATATTCAAACATACCAAGGAAATGCCAAGTCTGCAACTGTCAAACCATTCCATGTTGAATGAGAAAAAAACCAGTAATCTCCACCTCCATAATTCACGAAAATCATGATACATATAGCCAGTCTGTGACAGGATATACAGCAAAACATTATACACATTGCCAGTCTGTGACAAGATATACAACAAAACATTATACACATTGCCAGTCTGTGACAAGATATACAACAAAACATTATACACATTGCCAGTCTGTGACAGGATATACAACAAAACATTATACACATTGCCAGTCTGTGGCAAGATATACAACAAAACATTATACACACTGCCAGTCTGTGACAAGATATACAACAAAACATTATACACACTGCCAGTCTGTGACAAGATATACAACAAAACATTATACACACTGCCAGTCTGTGACAGGATATATAACAAAACATTATATATATATATATATATATATATGTGGTGTGCGAATATATGTATCTGCATGTTCTTGTACATATGAAAAGTATAGGTATGTGTATATATACAGTCAAAGTCTAAACTGATTTAAAGTATGGCTTGATTGTTGTATTTCTTTTACTGCTTTTCTGTAAATTTGTTAGTTTTGAATGAATGTGAGAATGTAATTAAAATTAATTCATGTAGTTGCATAAATCAGAGTGTGGAGTGTATGGACAAGAAATAGTTTATTTATTTAGGTAATTATTTAACAGCTTCTTTGTGCTTAATATGCTCATTAACAAATGTTGAATGACTGTGAGTGAGTGAGTGAAAGTTGTATGATGAAGGGCAGAATGTTAGACAGGCCTGCGAAATGCCCAATCCTTAACTCTTTGAAAATAAAGTATGCTTGTTCATCTCTTTCTCTCTCACACACACACACACACATATTTCCTGATAGCTGTTATACCTCATGTGTCAATCATACTGACCATACAAAAATGATTCTCATGCTTTTAATGAATGATTTTATTTTATCTATTCAATGTATTCCAAAAATAAACTGGGTGGGTGGGTGGGTGGATGGGTGGGTGGGTGGGTGGGTGGATGGATGGATGGATGGATGGATGGATGGATGGATGGATGGATGGATGGATGGATGGATGGATGGATGGATGGATGGATGGATGGATGGATGGATGGATGGATGGATGGATGGATGGATGGATGGATGGATGGATGGATGGATGGATGGATGGATGGATGGAGGATGGATGGATGATGATGGATGGATGGATGGAGGATGGATGGATGGATGGATGGATGGATGGATGGATGGATGGATGGATGGATGGATGGATGGATGGATGGATGGATGGATGGATGGATGGATGGATGGATGGATGGATGGATGGATGGATGGATGGATGGATGGATGGATGGATGGATGGATGGATGGATGGATGGATGGATGGATGGATGGATGGATGGATGGATGGATGGATGGATGGATGGATGTAGACATAGACCTTCTGGAAGTACTATGTAAATGTGAGCTAACCCTCTAAATGTATCTAAAGACTTCAATCTTTCCTCCACTATTGGTCTGGTACCTGGAGAAGAATCATCTGCCTGGCTTATGTTTGTCGGAGTGCCCAGATCCTTAAAAAATAAATAAATAAGATCTGAAACTAAACAAGACAAAACTAATCAGAAGTGACAAAATCTGAAACTAAACAAGACAAAACTATTCAGAGGTGACAAGATCTGGAATCAAATAAGATAAAATGATTCAAGCAAGATTTTGTAATTAAAAAATGAGAAATCTGAAACTGTAAAAGATTTAGCCAAGAAAACAAAAAAAATGACTTGTTTAAATACTGATTTCTTGGAGTGACTCAGCAATTTTTGTGAGAAAATGTGAAACATAATTTCATTTGCGATTACTAACTCTTTGAGAAACAAATATACAAAAAAACTGTTTTATATTTTACACTACAGGCCACACAAACAATATAACAGACACATAAAATATTGTATTATATTGTGAAAACAGCCCATGCAATTACTATATAAAACATATGCAGGATTGTTTTATATTTTACACAACAGGCCACTCAATTATTATACCAAATGTGTAAAAGATTGTGATCCCCTCATTTTCTTTTATTTTTACAGTTCTCACTCTTTCTGATATACAGGGCATTCACAAAGTCAGTGTGCACTACCCCTGTATCGATTCTGGTATCATATTGATACTTTAGTGGCTGTGGTATCTGCCACATCTACCTGCATACATTAGTGTGTTGAAGTCTGCTGTTGTGTAACATTCACTGTATTCAGTCTGTCTTTGTGTGTATTCAGTTGTTAAGCAGCATTTGAAGTGCACAACAGGCAAATTGTAGGGACCATCTAAACTTAAGGAGGAGAAGTTATCAAACATTTCTGACTCTACGCTTTGGAGTCCATCAAAGGCTTTGTGAAAGTTGGCACAACAGGAGGGTATCGGGTGGCAACAGTGCATAAAGTGGTCAAAGAAAATCTGAAACTTTTCCCACGTAAAGCAACAGTGGTCCAACAATTGCTGCCATTGGATCATGACAAATGACTCTGTTACTGTGAATGGTTTACAAATTTCATTCAAATTAAAACAGCTGATATTCTTGATGTCACCTTTTTTACAAATCAGGCCTGGTTTCACCTCTCAGGTTATGTTAATGCACAAAATACAAGATTGTGGTCGTCAGAGAATCCTCATGCTGTGTATGAAACATTCTTGCATGACCAGAAAGTTGGAGTGTGGATTGTGATATCAGACGGCGCATTGTTGGCCCTATATTCTTTGAAGAGATAGTCTGAACATTATTGTTCAATACTCCATGATTTCATTGGCCTGCTTGAGGATGTTGAAATTGACTCATGGTTTCAAGATGTGCTACTGCACACACAGACTGCAGCCACTAAGATATCACTACAATATCAGAATTGATACTGGGCTAGTGTACATTTTGTTTAAAGGATTTTAATCATTCCAATGAACTGCTTTGCTCTTTTTTGCTCATTCACTGCAAAGCTTATCTTGACAACAGATGATATCAGATGCTAGAACCATGAAACACAATAGAAGAAGACTGCAGAGCATAGGAACACATAATTTTGATGTATCTCTTCACAGCCTTTACCTATAACTTTTGTGTCAACAACTCCCGTTATTTTTATATTTCTCTTTTTCATTCCCTCCACTAATTCCTACTTTTTATCATTTATGCCATATATTTTGGTACTGCATACTTCTGAAGCTGTTTTTATTTCTCCTGATAATTTAAAATTTCCAAGTCATTTTCCATTTACAGTGGTACCTTAGGTCACGAACGCCTCTAGTCAGGAACAAATCGGCCCACTAACACAATTTCCGAACAAATTTTGACTCAATCTGTGAACAATGCCTCTGCGCACAAACATTCAGCTCATGAACAGCGTCAGTTGTACTCAGGTTTGCGCACTGTGAACATTATTTGTTGTTGTATTGTTCGTGATACAATTTTTTTTTCCTTTTTGCATTAAATTAACCCTCATTATGGGTCCCAAGAAAGTGAAAAGTGTTAGTAACAGCGGTGTAAAGAAGCCTAAGTATATTACAGTAGAAATGAAGAAGGAAATAATAACTAAACATGAGAATGGTGTTCGTGTTTCTGATCTCGATAAGCTGTATGACATGGGTAAATCTATGATTTGTACGATCTTAAAGAACAAAGATGCGTTAAAGACGGCTGATGTAGCTAAAGGAGTGAATGAGGAGGATTTGGTGGAGCTGGTGGAGGACCACAGACAAGAACTCAACACAGGAGAACTTGTTGAGTTGCAACGTGAACAGATGAAAGTTTTGCAGGAGGAGCACTCAGGAGAGAAGGAGGAAGAGGTGGTACATGTTTCAAGTGCTGAGATCAAAGAAATTTGTAGCAAGTGTCAGTGCAGGTTTTCAATGAGAAGCATCACTCTAACAAAACTCTGGCCAACAGAGCAATGGACATTTTAAATGACAATGTGATGTTCCATTTTCGGAAAATTATCCAACAAAGAAAAAGACAAATGTCTCTGGATTGTTATCTTGTGAAAACATCAGCCACCGAGCCAGCAATCAAACCACTTCCAGGATACAAACAAGAGAAAAAACACCAGAAATACCTACACAGCTGCACGACGTTATTATGGAATGGGACTCTCCTTCGAAGGAGTAGTCTTCCTCCTTTTCCTCCTCTACCATCTACCTGTGCCACCAACTATCAACCACTAAGGTAAAGTTATACTGTATATATTATATTATATATTTTTGCCACACATAAATCCATAAAAAAGTACAAAAACAATGTTTCGGGGTGGGTGAATGGATTAATTGGATTTGCATTAATTTCAATGAGAAAAATTGTTTCGGTTCGCGAATCAGTTTGCGAACAGAGTCAAAGAACAAATTAAGTTCGTGACCCGAGGTACCACTGTATATCAGTCCATTTATTCCTCCTGTGTGTTTTCTACGAACAGTAATGAAATGCTGGACAAGCTGCAATTTAAGGAAAGAACTTAACTCAAGAAACCCTGTCTTCCTGAGTCAGACCTCATTAGCCAGTGGCTTCATGGCCATCATTCATATTATGTCCAAATATAAGCTCCTTATAATGCATCAGTTCCAAATACAATGCAGAAGTCATGATGGAAGAATGTGAAGAGTTTTTTGACAACCTCCATGACATTTTAAATATGTGCAAAGATGAAAATACAATAATTATGATAAACTTCAACACAATTCTTAGAACAAGTTTAGCAGACCATCTGGAAACTCATAAGAAGAACACATGAGAAACAATAAATCTAAGTAAGCTCAGGAAAGAGATTGTTATAGAAGAATTTGAGGGGAAAAAAAAAGAGAATTGTTCATAAAAATCCCATAAAAATGAAGAATGAATCGGCAGAAGAGGAATAGGTTTTGTTCAAAACCAGAATTTTACAAGAGGCAAAAGAAATTGATGGAGCTATGAAAAAGGCAGGTACAGAAATAAAAATAACAAAACCTTGGAATGATGAGGTGAAAGGTGGTAAGAGACAAGAAAATAACTTGCAAGAAGACTCTAAGAGAGTCATGAAAGAAGCAAAGAGAAAATCATGGCAGGAATACAGCGAGGCATCACAAAGAAGCTATGAAAATCTTTATATTAAAAAGATTGAAGCAATGAGAAAGAGAGCAGAGCATTCTGACTCAACAGAGACTGTGAGCAATATTAACAGTGAGTATGTGGACCATAACTCTTATCAGTAATAATGTGAATTCCATGCAAAGGAAAAACAGATAGCCTGTCTTCAATGGCTAACAAAATAGGACTTGAAATTAACAAGGACAAAACAAAAATAATGAAAATTCCTATTAATCAAAATGGAAAAATACACATAGAAGGGACAGATATTGAAGAAGTCAATCAATTTGCATACCTTGGCAGCTACATAGACCAGGATAGTGACACTAGAAAGGAAGTTAGGATCAGAATTGCAAAGGCAGCATCAGTCTTCATGAATCTTGAGAACATATGGTATTCAAAAGTTATAAGCACAAAAACCAAGTTAAGACAATTCAATTCAAATGTAATATCCACCCTCATTTATGCATGTGAAAGCTGGAAAACAACTAAAGAAATAGAACTAAAGAAATAGAAAAGAAATTAGACTCTTTTGAAAACAAATGCCTAAGGAAGATACTCGGCATCAAGTGGAATGAATTCAAGAACAATGCAGAGATAAGACAGATGACTGAACAACAACCAGTCTCATGGGTGATCAGGAAAAGGAGATGGACATATGTTGGTCACTTGATGAGAAGAAATGATTAGAGAATCCCAAAACAAGCTATCAAGCGGAACACAACAGGCCAAAGAAAAAGAGGCAGACCGCATGAAACTCTGAAGAGGACACTGTTAAGAGAGGCCAAATTAACAGGCATAAAATCATTTGATGAGGTTGAAAGACTCACCGAAGACAGGAAAAATTGGCGAACTACTTTGCGAGCCCTACGTGATGTTTAACGGCACGGGAAGGATATAAGATATAAGATGTGGACCAGAGCTTGTACTAGAGAGATAGAGACAATACTTTAACAAGCTACTCAGCATATCATCTGGTAGCAGACAGCACCATAATAACAACACAATTGGCCATTACATTATGGAGTTAGTACATATCTGATAAACTCCTGAAAATAGCCTATATGAAAACAGTCAGTGTACAGTTAGAAAAAATGCAAACCATTCATTATAAAATCTGGGGTGAGGAGAGCTGTGTATTTTCACTAGCATTCACAACATGTACTGACAGCACAGAAGCTAACATAGCAAAAACTTCTCCACAGAACTGCACAACAGTCCAACTTCAGACATAATGCTGATAAACTCACAACATCCTTCAGAAAAATACCAATAAGTGGACCATAACTGAAAAAGTCTTTTGCTGATGACCAAGCACTTAAAGCCAGATCAGGAAAAGACCTACAGAAGAACATGATCAGGGAAAGACCTACAGAAGAACATGGATAACTTAGCAATAATATGTGAAAACCATTAACATGAAAATCAGTGTTTGAAAAACAGAAGCCATGACCATTGCTAGAAATCCCAACAAACATCTTCTTGAACTTATGAAACAAGTGAAACATTTCATTTCAAATACCTAGGGAGTACAATATCATCCTCTGATATTTGGATGCTGAAATTGAGAACAGATGTCATAAAGCAAATCAGGTTATTGAACAAATAACACCTTTACTGAAAAACACATACATCACAGATGAAACAAAAAAGAGCACTGTGAAATACAATTTTCATCCTGGCTCTGTGCTATCTATGTCAAAAATGAACACTAAGAGCTAAAAACAAAAGGAAAATCATCACAACAGAAATGAGATGCTTAAGTAGAACACTAAACATGACAAGAGGAGACCAAATAAGAAATGACACCATCAGGGCAAAGAATGAAGTAACACCTGTACTATACTACATCCAGAAACAGCAAGTCAAATGGTCTAGCCATGTTCCATGACTATCACCAAACAGTTTAGCACAGAAAGCAATCATGCTAAGAACTGCAGGAAACAGAGGGAGAGGCCACCCATGAAAGAGATGGAAGGTGGAAATTACAGAAACCTTAAATATCCCATTATATGAAACAAACTGCTGAGCCTTTTAAAGATGTCTATTTGTCCCCTCAATACCGAAAGGTATATAAGGAAGGAGACAAGACAAAAAAAGTAAAAGATTGTTTTTTATTTTATACTACAGACCACACAAATATAAGAACAAACAAGCAAACATTGTATTATACTTTACATTCAGCTATAACTGGCACTAATTGAGTACATGGGACCCAAATGGAAGATTTTGTTTTTGCAGATGATATAACTCTTATCAGTGACAATGTGAAATTAATGCAGGAAAAAACAGATTCCCTGTCTTCCTTAGCTAGCAAAATAGGTCTTGAAATTAACAAAGACAAAACAAAAATTTCTCATTAATCAGGAAGGAAAAATATACGTAAAAGGAACAGCTGTTGATGAAGTAAACCAATCTGCATACCTTGGCAGCTACATAGACCAGGATGGTGACACCAGGAAGGAAGTTAGAATTAGAATTGCAAAAGCAGCATTGTCCTTCAAAAATCTTGAGAATATATGGAATTCAAATGTTAAAAGCATAAAAACCAAGTTAAGATTATTCAATTCAAATGTGATATCCAACCTCATTTATGCATGAGAAAGCTGGAAATCAACTAAAGAAATAGACAAGAAATTAGACTCTTTTGAAAACAAATACTTCAGGAAAATACTTGGTATAAACCGGAATAAATTTAAGAACAACACAGAGATAAGACAGATGACCAAACAACAACCTGTCTCATGGATGATCAGAAAAAAGAAGATGGACATATGTAAAGCTATTTTTCTTTCCAGGATGATATATTACTAATTGTGCCAACATGGTATCAACGATAGGCGTATGCCTCTGTGGCAGCACATAGAGTCAGAGGTAGTGACTTTTAGTGGATTTTAACTGCATTAGAAAGACTTACATGTTGTTGTTGCCTGTAAAAGTTGGTAACACTACCAAAAAGGCAATCTTGTCACTATGGTATACCCCGAGTGACACAACAACAATACCAAGTTCGCAACTGCCACAACAAAAACAACAGTGTCACGTAATGAAAACTTGTACAGGACTCCTACTCACTCAACAGGACTAACAGAATAAGTTCTAACCACTCAAGAACTCCAGCTAAATTTAACACTGACAGGTTTTACTGATGGAGAAAATGAGTGTTGAACTGATAAGTGATGTGATGAAGCCAAATGGCTTGAAAACTGCTGCCACATGGCAGAGATCAGAAAAACATACAATAGAACTTCCCGGGCATGAAGTCAATGCCATGGGAAAGTGAATCTAACAACTGAGCAGTATGAATTATTACAATCATGAGTGTTACAAAAAAACTTCTACTTACAACATTACAGAATTCCAAACAATGTACACAACTACACATCTTCCAAACAATGAATCACTACACCATACTTTCAGTTATAACCAGGACAATGCTACAAAACTATCTACATTCTACACTAGGCAAAATTTTGCCCTAAAAAGGATAAATGTTACTGCATCAAAACTAAGGTATGCCTAAAACTCATTGCCAACTTCTATTCTAAAAAATGACTTCTTGATCTAATCTCATTTCTGTCTCATAATAATCCTGCTTGGTCAGCTCTGCCTCTTTTATATGACTGGAATTTTCCCAGCCCCAATCTAGAAACTTCTGTCTGGACAAGTCCCACCTTCGTGTGATGTCTGTCTACTGACTTTGGGTAATAAAGTGTCAAACATTTCCAAATTTAACTTTGTTACTAAATATAACTAGTCTAGACAGACAGCTCACCAAATATATTAATAATTCTTGTGAATTCAACATGTCAAAACCGACCTTGAGTAAAAAAAACAAAACATTCCAAGGCTTAAATTTTCCATTACTCCTTTCGTCTGGTCATGTCAACCCAGACATTCGACTTTTTGAGGCTTCCAATTTTTCCAAACTATCAGTGAGATTTACTTTACAAATCGTAAACAACATAACCTTGAACAATATATGTCATAATTATGTAAGGGTTTTAAAAATTATAGACTAAGTACTAGTTTATCTTTGATTATTTCCCTTTAATAGTAGAAATTCTACAGTGAAAAGTGCAGTATAGAAATACTACCACACATATGTAGGCCATGTGATGAGAAGAAACAATCAGAGAATACCAAAACAAGCTATCAAGTGGACCACAACAGGCCGAAGAAAAAGAGGTCAACCACGTGAAACTCTAAAGAGGACATTATTAAGAGAAGCCAGTTTAGTGGGCATAACATTTCTTTATGAAGTTGAAAAACTCACCGAAAACAGGAAAACTTGGCAAACAATATGTGAGCCCTATGTGACGTTTAATGGCATGGGAAGGATGTAAGATATTTCCATGTCTCCTTGGGTCATGCCATGCTCCTTTTACCAGCATTTTCTCTGCTGCATGTCTCAATGTCTCTTTGGATCATCTCAAACTTCTTTTACCGGCATTTTCTCTGCTGTATATCTCCATGTCTCTTTGGGTCATGCCACACTTCATTTACCAGCATTTTCTCTGCTGTATGTCTCCGGTATGCTGACGATACAGTACTGATAGCTGAGAACCAACAAGACCTGCAAAATCTCTTGGATAAAGTCACCAAAGAAAGTGAACAGAAAGGCCTTACTTTGAACATCAAAAAGACAGAGACTATGGTTATATCTAAGAAACAGAATTCACCAGCATGCAGTATTAAATTAAACGGAACTATTCTAAAGCAAGTGCAGAAATTCAAATACCTTGGAGCAGTAATAACTTCAGATGGGAAATGCAGAACAGAAATTAGGAACAGAATAGGCCAAGCAAAGACTGCATTTCAAAGAATGAGAAACATATTAGCTAACACATCTTTATCAATGAATGTTAGAAAACGAGTCCTAAAATGCTATACTGAACCTATCTTGTTATATGGAAGTGAATCATGGACAATAGGCAGGTCTGCACAAAAATCATTGGAAGCAGCAGAAATGTGGTTTATTAGAAGAATGTTGCGAATCCCCTGAACAGCAAAAATAACTAATGAAGAATGTATGAGAAGAGCTGGAGAGACAAAAAACCTTGTCAAAAAGATAAGAGAGAGACAATATACTTTCATAGGACATGCAATGAGAAGAGGGGGCATTGAAAATATTATAACAACAGGAAAAATAGAAGGAAGAAGATCAAGAGGAAGACCAAGAGAAATGATACTGGACAGTCTGACAAGGTGGTGTGAGAGGAGATCACCAACTGAACTGATTGCCTGCATGAAGGATCGGGTACTCTGAAGAAGCATAATAGCCAACGCCAGTCGGCACGGCACCTGATGATGATGTCTCCCTATCTCTTTGGATCATGCCACGCTTCTTTTACCAGCATTTTCTCTGCTGTAAGTTTCCATGTCTCTTTGGATCATGCCATGCTTCTTTTACCAGCATTTTCTCTGCTGTAAGTTTCCATGTCTCTTTGGATCATGCCATGCTTCTTTTACCAGCATTTTCTCTGCTGTAAGTTTCCATGTCTCTTTGGATCATGCCATGCTTCTTTTATCAGCATTTTCTCTGCTGTAAGTTTCCATGTCTCTTTGGATCATGCCATGCTTCTTTTACCAGCATTTTCTCTGCTGTAAGTTTCCATGTCTTTGGATCATGCCATGCTTCTTTTATCAGCATTTTCTCTGCTGTAAGTTTCCATGTCTCTTTGGATCATGCCATGCTTCTTTTATCAGCATTTTCTCTGCTGTAAGTTTCCGTGTCTCTTTGGATCATGCCATGCTTCTTTTACCAGCATTTTCTCTGCTGTAAGTTTCCATGTCTCTTTGGATCATGCCATGCTTATTTTACCAGCATTTCCTCTGCTGTAAGTTTCCATGTCTCTTCGGATCATGCCATGCTTCTTTTACCAGCATTTTCTCTGCTGTAAGTTTCCATGTCTCTTTGGATCATGCCATGCTTCTTTTACCAGCATTTTCTCTGCTGTAAGTTTCCATGTCTCTTTGGATCATGCCATGCTTCTTTTACCAGCATTTTCTCTGCTGTAAGTTTCCATGTCTCTTTGGATCATGCCATGCTTCTTTTACCAGCATTTTCTCTGCTGTAAGTTTCCATGTCTCTTTGGATCATGCCATGCTTCTTTTACCAGCATTTTCTCTGCTGTAAGTTTCCATGTCTCTTTGGATCATGCCATGATTCTTTTACCAGCATTTTCTCTGCTGTAAGTTTCCATGTCTCTTTGGGTCATCCCACACTTCTTTTACCAGCATTTTTCTGCTGTAAGTTTCCATATCTCTTTGGGTCATCCCACACTTCTTTTACCCTGTGGAGTCCACATTAAAGTTGTTTGTGGTAAGGATTTGTCTATTGTTCTCATAATTTGGCAACTCCATTGTCACCTCCTTCTTTTAATCACCACTGACATAGTGGAGTGGGGTGGGGGGGGGGGGAGACAACAAGAAGAAATTTCTTGTTTTCTGCATTTTCATTGAAACTGTGAAAATCATGTCACTGGTTGATTGCCTAGCCCTAAAACCACATTGTGACCTGAGCTTGTGGAAATGTGACAAAAGGATATCTATATTTTCTTTCAGCATTTCTGCTGGAATGTTATCTTTGACTGCTGCTTTTCTATTTGAAAGGCAATTGACAGCATCAGAGAGTTTCTGTTCAGTGGGTTCATCATTTAGTTCCAGCATTGCAAGATGTTTTGGTACTAGATCTTCGAGGTTTGGATTTGCTGGTTTCCTCCTCAGAGTAAAGCTTTGAATAGTGTTTGACCCATCCTTGCAGCTGCTCATTTCTATCTCAAGTAAGCTAACCATTTTCAGATTTAATGAGGAGCAGGTATAGAAAGTGGACAAGCTGATAGGCACAGCATCAATTCATGCCACCCGGAGTTTGGGGATATCAGTCTCTGATTACAGATAAACTTACGGACATTAGGATTAATTCTCAAGAAACTAAACTCACAGGCATCAAGATTAATACTCAAGAAACTAAACTTACACACACCAGGATTAATACTGAAGAAACTAAACTTACGTCAAGATTAATACTTAAGAAACTAAACTTACTGACATCATGTTTTCTGCACTCCAGAAACACAAAATATGATGAATGTAGCGTTTCCTGGGGAGGATATGAACATAATCAAGTCACTCTGTCACACAGACAGAATGTGAACTCATAAAACTACCAACAGTAAACATATTTTATAATTGCTTGAGTGAAAAATGAAACTCTTTTTCAAAACTTCTCACTGATAAGTGTTCCAGAGACTTTCAGTTTCCTCTGATACAATGTTTCTCAAACTGTTCTGGGTTATGGCCATCTTGACTTCCAAAGCACATCACTGGTACCTGCTCCTATTCTTCCACAAATATTTTAAGAAATGTTCCACATTTTGTTTATTATTATACAAAAACATCAAATGAGCTAGATTTGAAAGAAAAACAGCATTAAAATGTAAACTAAATTCGTCTACATTTTAAAAAAGAATTTAATTATAAAATACATAAAGCTTTCTTGTAACAGCTAGAATCACATTCATTACATATAGCCTGCTTGTAACAATGAGACTACAGATGGTTCAGCCTTTAAAAGAACAAATAATGCAGGATATGGAATACAAATAGAATATCTGGAAGGAGAATGTGAAGAACTACATGAGGCATGTGGTGATTATTGTACAAACTGTGAGGCAGAGGCTAATACTGTAGAAGTGGCCATTCAACATCTCAACACTTTTTTTAAAATACAAAATCTCAAAAAATCAAGAATGCTGTCATCTTAACTGACACTAAATCAATACTGGAAGCATTAGATCACTCAAACTGGAAAGACAAAATATGATGAATGTAGCGTTTCCTGGGGAGGATATGAACATAATCAAGTCACTCTGTCACACAGACAGAATGTGAACTCATAAAACTACCAACAGTAAACATATTTTATAATTGCTTGAGTGAAAAATGAAACTCTTTTTCAAAACTTCTCACTGATAAGTGTTCCAGAGACTTTCAGTTTCCTCTGATACAATGTTTCTCAAACTGTTCTGGGTTATGGCCATCTTGACTTCCAAAGCACATCACTGGTACCTGCTCCTATTCTTCCACAAATATTTTAAGAAATGTTCCACATTTTGTTTATTATTATACAAAAACATCAAATGAGCTAGATTTGAAAGAAAAACAGCATTAAAATGTAAACTAAATTCGTCTACATTTTAAAAAAGAATTTAATTATAAAATACATAAAGCTTTCTTGTAACAGCTAGAATCACATTCATTACATATAGCCTGCTTGTAACAATGAGACTACAGATGGTTCAGCCTTTAAAAGAACAAATAATGCAGGATATGGAATACAAATAGAATATCTGGAAGGAGAATGTGAAGAACTACATGAGGCATGTGGTGATTATTGTACAAACTGTGAGGCAGAGGCTAATACTGTAGAAGTGGCCATTCAACATCTCAACACTTTTTTTAAAATACAAAATCTCAAAAAATCAAGAATGCTGTCATCTTAACTGACACTAAATCAATACTGGAAGCATTAGATCACTCAAACTGGAAAGACAAAATATGCCAATCAGCAGCACATAAAATAAGCTCCTTAATAGTAACACACAATATTAAAATAACACTAAAGTGGATACCAGGACACATCAACATTCAAGGAAATGAAAGAGCAGACAGACTGGCAAAAAAAATGTGCAACAGGGAACAGCCCAATAATCTAATCTCATTACAAACAGTAAAACAAATAATAAGAAATAACAAAAAAGGAGGAGTGGCTGAATGATTGGGCATTGGGAAACACAGGCAGAGCACTTTTCCAATATATAACCACCCCAAATGTGAAAGATGCCATAAACAAGCTAAATAGATGAAAGCAGGCCATCATTTTTCAACTAAGAACAAGGCACGTCCCCCTGAATGCACACATACCCCGAATAAAGCCCGATGAAATGCCCAAATACCCACTGTGTGATAATAACTAAGAAGCAGTCATACACCATCTACTAGAATGTCCAGTGTGTGATAATAACTAAGAAGCAGTCACACACCATCTACTAGAATGTCCACTGTGTGATAATAACCAATCACACACCATCTACTAGAATGTCCAGTGTGTGATAATAACCACTCACACACCATCTACTAGAATGTCCAGTGTGTGATAATAACCAAGAAGCAGTCACACACCATCTACTAGAATGTCCACTGTGTGATAATAACTAAGAAGCAGTCACACACCATCTACTAGAATGTCCACTGTGTGGTAATAACTAAGAAGCAGTCACACACCATCTACTAGAATGTCCACTGTGTGATAATAACCAAGAAGCAGTCACACACCATCTACTAGAATGTCCAGTGTGTGATAATAACTAAGAAGCAGTCACACACCATCTACTAGAATGTCCAGTGTGTGATAATAACTAAGAAGCAGTCACACACCATCTACTAGAATGTCCACTGTGTGATAATAACTAAGAAGCAGTCACACACCATCTACTAGAATGTCCAGTGTGTGATAATAACTAAGAAGCAGTCACACACCATCTACTAGAATGTCCAGTGTGTGATAATAACCAAGAAGCAGTCACACACCATCTACTAGAATGTCCAGTGTGTGATAATAACCAAGAAACAGTCACACACCATCTACTAGAATGTCCAGCACTCAAAGATTTATGCCAGGAATACCTGCCTGAACATCCAAACATTGAAAACACATTATATATAAACTCAGTATGATTAAAGAAGACCTGCAGATACTTTACCATCATTTCCAGCCAAACAGCAAAAGCTCAAATGGCTGCTGGATTGGAGAAATGAAATGAAATGAAATAGCACTGCAAATCACATTCATTACACATAGCTTGCTTGTAAGACTGAGAATCACATTAACTACACATAGCTTGCTTGTAACACTGAGAATAACATTCATTATATACAGCTTTCTTGTACCATTGACAACCACATTCATGCTCACTTTTCCCATCAGTCTTCTTATAGACCCACAAACATTCTGGAAAATAAAACATTAACTGCAAAATTTACATGAAAAAAATGTCTTTTTTATCTATATCAGTGCAAAATGTTCAGCGGTGGCCTAGTTTTGTAAATTATTAAGCTCATTCCTTACAAATGAGTTTGCTCATGGCACTCTTCACTTTCTTGAGTTTTAATATTCAGTGCAAAGGTTTTTAAGATCTTTGGCTTATGAGGATTTCTGATCTTCACGCATGCTGGCTAGTGGGAAATGACCCCAAATGCAAATGGAAATATAAATGGAATCAGAACCGTACTAAACATGAGCCATGCACAACACACACAGGACAGACTCTGGCTTGTGAAAATAATTACTGAATATTTGGGGACGTACAAAATGTTAGCACATTTCTCAGTTTACACTGTAAATATAATGATAACAAAGTTTCTAAAATTTAACACAGATTACACTGTAAATATAATGATAACAAAGTTTCTAAAATTTAACACAACTATTACATAACAGTATGTACCTGTATAGGTATTTTCCAGCTGTCCACAAAACTGCCAGAAAAAAGCCAATACTAAGTGCCACATAGATTGCTGGAAATGTAAACATGGCCATAAAAACATTGTTAATGCTGGTCTTCTCCTGCACTCACAAAAGATTTATATGTTTTTTTTAAAGGTGTAACTGCCATCAGTTTTGGTTTCACATGTTTGCATGCATACTTTAGTCTATGATCAAATTCTACAAAAGGATTTTCTTGTATGGAACCTCTTGAACTGAATATAGGTAACTCAATGGTTTACTGAGATCAGATCTTAAATGCAATATGATGTTTTATTCAAGTCTGTGTAGCTAACAAACAGAGTCCAGCTCATTGATAATCTCTGTAGATACCAAATATAGTCTGGCTAACCAATAATCTCTGTAGACAGCAAACACAGTCTGGCTAACCGATAATCTCTGTAGACAGCAAACATAGTCTGGCTAACCAATAATCTCTGTAGATAGCAAACATAGTCTGGCTAACCGACAATCTCTGTAGCTAACAAAGTCCAGCTCACTGATAACAATTAGGGTTTTTTAACCACTTCTTCTTCTTCTTCTGCGTTCGAGGTTGTTGGTTACTTCAGATCCTGATCCCTGTGACATGGTAAAACCCGCAGTCCTCTCCAGATCCTGATAGGAGCCCCAAAGCTTTTGCCCCAAGCTTGTGTCCTCTGGCCATGTCTCACGCCTCAGGTCTTCATGGTTTGGGCACATTTGTAGGATATGTTCTGGAGTCTGGACTTCACTGCCACATGGACACTCGTCTGTGTGAGACATTTTGAGTCGATGCAGGTGGCTCAGCAGTCCGCAGTGGCCTGTCCTTAGGTGAAAGAGGATGGTTTACTGATGTCTTTGTAGTTGGTGTATTGGATCTGGTTCACTGTTGCATTTCAGTTTCTTTTTCCATTCAGATCTGCACCGGTTACGGATTGTGGTTTTCACCTCTTGGAAGTTTACTGGATGATTGGTCTGATCTTGATTGCTGCCAGCTTTGGACAGGCTGTCAGCTATTCATTGCCAGCTATTCCACAGTTTTGGAAACACCCAGTGAAGTTGAGGAGATAGGTATAGATGAATTATGGAATTCTTATAGCACAGCCATAATCACAGCAGCAAAAGCAAGCGCTGGACTGAAAAAACCAAATAGAAAAGCATGGATATCAGAAAACACATGGAAGTGTATACATGAAAGACGAGCAGTCAAATTAGACATGTTGAATATAAAAACAGACCTTGGAAAAGATCTGGCGAAAGCAACATACAAAGAACTAGACAAGAAAGTAAAAAGTTCAGCTAGAAGGGATAAAAGAGAATACACAGACAATATGGCAAAAGAGGCAGAAAAAGCAGCAAAAACAGGAGACAGCAAAACTTTATATAACATACAAAAGAGGCTAACAGGTACTATTACATCAAAAAAAAAAAAAAAAACCAATCCTTAGCTTCTTCTTTATTCGCTTCTACCACCAAGACCGCCCTGTGATCCTACTGAATTTATGCCTGTGGTCCTCGTTAAGTCCCGTGGTCCCCCATGTGGTCCCCGAAAGGACCACACGAGATCCCCGAGAGGACCACAAGAGGTTCAGAGTATCGCAGGGCTTGAGCCTCTATTCTTGGTGGGTCTCAGAAGCGGGATTGCGTGACACTGTGGTTTTTGTTGCACCAGTTTAGTCTAGAGTTGGACTTTCTCACCGGAAGACCTCGACATGTTTTGGATATCAGTATATCCCCACTGGGTGAGAGGTGGTAGCCCACCCAGACCAGAGTTGGATTTTCTCACTGGAAAACTTTGATGTGTTTTGAGATACCCGTGTATCACCACCGGGTGAGAGGTGGTTGCCCATCCAGTCCAGTGTTGGACTTTCTCACCGGAAACCTCAGCGTGATTAGGATACGCATACATCCCCGCTGGGTGAGAGGTGGTTGCCTATCTAGACTGCCCTGGTCCAGTGTCTCGACTTCAGCATTTTGTGGTCGTGGCCGCTACCTTTCCTAGTTGTGACCAGGATGGAGCTTTTGTCCAGGAGGATGAATCCTCGCACTAATGACTTTCACCCCTGGGTTGAGCCAGTTTAGGCATATTATCCCAGTATGGGCATGTTTGGGACGTGACCGACCTCTAGAGCAGAGGTGGCATGACATGCCTAGCCATCAAGTTTCACCCCTGGTGTATGCCACTTTAGGCATATTTCACTAATGTAGGTGTATTTTGGACGTGGCCGGCCTCTAGAGCAGAGGCGCCGTGGTATGTGTAGCTCTCACAGCAATACTACTGGACATACCGATTAAACTTCACTTTATCCTTTCCTTCACCTTTTCACATCGGCACCACACAGCAACCCTTACTTCTTTTCACAGTTTCTTCCTTGACTGAGAGGAGCTTCACTCCACACGTGGCATCCGAATAGTCTTGCCAGCAGTGTCTTAACCTCTGGGTTAAGCTGGTTCAGGCATTTCACCGGATATGACTGCACTTAGGACGTGACCGACCTCAAGACCAGAGATGCTGTGATTTGACTGTTTGCTTCGCTTTATCCTTTCTACCACTTTTTCCGCAGTGGTGCCGCGCGGCAACCCCATTTGCACCTTTCTTCACTGGCCAGGAGGAGCACTGCTCCACTCATGGCAGATAAAGAATCTCACCAGCAATGGTAGATGACCTACCAAACGTGCCTCTCATCTACCCTAAGTATCTGGTTTTCAGGCACCAGATATTCACCTTCGTCCCTTCTCCTGTCAGTTTAAACAGTTCTGCCACGAGAAGGCCAGGAGCTGGACTTGACTGCCAGTGGCTATTTGAGACGCACACCGTTGGAGCGGAGAGCGAATTCTCCACCCCACCTCCGGCAATAACAGTCCTTAGAACTCAATCCTTAGCAAAACTGGAACTCTATTAACATCAAGTAAAGACCAAAAGCAAAGATGGGCTGAACACTTCTAAGAAATACTTAATCGACCGCACTCAAATGAACTGATAAATCCTGAAACCAATTTACCAGCCCCACAACTAAATGTAAACCTAGATGAAATTACATTGCATGAAATTGAAACAGCAGTGAATTTAATGGCTAACAACAAAGCTGCAGGTGAAGATGAAATAACAGCCGAAATGCTAAAAGCTATCAATAGTGACAACATGAGACAACTACAGAGAATGTTTAACAAGATTTGGAAAGAAGAAAAGGTCCCTTCTAAATGGAAAAAAGGAATCATTGTTAAAGTACCAAAAAAAGGCAACCTTAGTGACTGTAACAATTGGAGAGGAGTAAACTTAATATCAGTTGTGTCACAAGTATTTTGCAAGGTCATTTTGAATAGACTTAAAGATAAAGTGGATTCTGCAATGAGAGAAGAACAAGCAGGATTTCAAAAAGGGAGAAGCTGTCTCGACCAGATCTTTACTCTAACAATAATACTTGAAGAACATATTGAAAAGCAGAAACCATTAATACTGAACTTCATAGACTTTAAAAAGGCATTTGATAGCATACACAGAAATTCATTATGGAGAATTTTAAGTTTATATGGAATACCATCTAAAACTCAACATCATTAAGGACTTCTACAATGGATATGTTTGTGCAGTCAAGACAGAAGAAGGGATGAGTGAATGGTTCCAGATTGAAACAGGTGTGAAACAAGGATGTATACTGTCTCCTTTACTTTTTGGAATTACAATAGACTTCATAATGAAAAAATGCTGCACAGGTAACACAGGTATTGACTGGGTACATGGGACCCAACTAGAAGATCCTGATTTTGCTGATGACATAACTCTTATCAGTAACAATGTGAATTCCATGCAAGGAAAAACAGATAGCCTGTCTTCAATGGCTAGCAAAATAGGACTTGAAATTAACAAGAACAAAACAAAAATAATGAAAATTCCCCTTAATCAAAATGGAAAAAATACACATAGAAGGGACAAATATTGAAGAAGTCAATCAATTTGCATACCTTGGCAGCTACATAGACCAGGATGATGACACTAGAAAGGAAGTTAGAATCAGAATTGCAAAGGCAGCATCGATCTTCAAGAATCTTGAGAACATATGGAATTCAAAAGTTATTAGCACAAAAACCAAGTTAGGACTATTCAATTCAAATGTAATATCCACCCTCATTTATGCTTGCGAAAGCTGGAAAACAACTAAAGAAATATAACTAAAGAAATAGAAAAGAAATTAGACTCTTTTGAAAACAAATGCCTAAGGAAAATACTCTGCATCAAGTGCAATGAATTCAAGAACAATGCAGAGATAAGACAGATGACTGAACAACAACCAGTCTCATGGGTGATCAGGAAAATGAGATGGACATATGTTGGTCACTTGATGAGAAGAAATGATCAGAGAATCTCAAAACAAGCTATCAAGCGGAACACAACAGGCCAAAGAAAATGAGGCAGACCATGTGAAACTCTGAAGAGGACGTTGTTAAGAGAGGCCAAACTAACAGGCATAAAATCCCTTGATGAGGTTGAAAGACTCGCCGAAGACAGGAAAAATTGGCGAACTACTTTGCGAGCCCTATGCGATGTTTAACAGCACAGAAAGGATATAAGACAAGATATTCCACAGTGAGATGGTACCCATTCTAGGATCATGGTTGTTGACAGTGTAAGGCGCTTCACTTCTGTTGTGATTTCCTGTATGTTTGCCTGTGGGTTCTTCGTTATTTTTAGAAATTCCAGAAGTGCTCTGCAGTCTGTGAAGAAGGCTATATTGTCTGGTGGCGCTAATTTTCTGTTTTAAGTGTTCTGAGGGCTTCAAGGATGGCTGTTGTTTCTGTCCTGTAGTTGGAGGAAATCTTTCCTGTCGTGAAGGCCTTTTCGGTTTGTCTCCCATCTGTGTATCTTATGTAAATTCCCCCACTTCCATTTTTTTTAACTGCTTTTTCTGCAGACACATCTGTGTACACGTGTCCATTCAGCTGAGATGTATTTTAACCACTAATATTAATATGTATTTTTAACAGGAAAAACATTTTTTTGTTGTTACCAAGATGTTACACTTTTGTAAATACACAAACACATGTTGCTGTTATCAAGAGTTACACTTTTGTAAATACACAAACACATGTTGCTGTTACCAAGATGTTACACTTTTGTAAATACACAAACACATGTTGCTGTTACCAAGATGTTACACTTTTGTAAATACACAAACACATGTTGCTGTTATCAAGAGTTACACTTTTATAAACACACAAACACATGTTGCTGTTACCAAGAGTTACACTTTTGTAAATACATAAACACATATTGCTGTTACCAAGATGTTACACTTTTATAAATATACAACCACTTGTTGCTGTTACCAAGAGTTACATTTTTGTAAATACACAAAAGCATGTTGCTGTTACCAAGAGTTACACTTTTATAAATACACAAAAGCATGTTGTTGTTACCAAGATGTTACACTTTTATAAATACACAAACACATGTTGTTGTTACCAAGATGTTACACTTTTATAAATACACAAACACATGTTGTTGTTACCAAGATGTTCCAGTTGTAAATACACAAACACTTATAGTAAAGTCACTTTTTTTCTAAAAGTAAATATTTGTTGGACATGGAAGTAAAATTATGATAAGACATATTTTACCATCTGACTGTCCTGTGACTTGACATTAACTGTCAATTATCTCTTCATACTACAGTGATATAAAATGTCAATTGTCACTTCATGCTATAGTGACACAAACTGTCAGATGTCACCTCATACCACAGTAATATAAACTCTCAACTGTCACTTCATGCTATAGAGATATAAACTGTCATTTGTCACTTCATGATATAGTGATATAAACTGTCTGTTGTCACTTCATGCTATAGTGACATAAACTATCAATTGTCACCTCATGTTACAGTCACAGTGCTCAGTCTGTAACTTAGCTATGACTAAAGATATATCTGCGTCTTCATGCACACTTTCCATGTGATAGATAGCGCACATGAAATACTGACACAAAGCTCAATGAAATCTAGAATAAAGAATAATATTTACGAATAAATGCATCCGAAGGAAATACTGACACAAAGCTTAATGAAATCTGGAATAAAGAATAATATTTACGAATAAATGCATCTGAAGCATTCTCCACCATCATCATATTGCATGTAATGTTTGAACCGTCAACATCGAGATAGATAGTATATTCTGCTCCTTCTGTGTAAAGTTTGGTCAAGTTTCTTTCTCTGTAAAGAAATAATAAGGAGAACAACCTAGATATTTTTTCTGTAATTAAACAGTAAGGTGAACAGCAACATATTTTCTCTATAGGGAAATTGTAAGGTGAACAGCAACATATTTTCTCTATAGGGAAATTGTAAGGTGAACAGCAACATATTTCTCTATAGGGAAATTGTAAGGTGAACAGCAACATATTTTCTCTACAGAGAAACTGTAAGGTGAACAGCAACATATTTTCTCTATAGGGAAATTGTAAGGTGAACAGCAACATATTTCTCTATAGGGAAATTGTAAGGTGAACAGCATCATATTTCTCTATAGGGAAACTGTAAGGTGAACAGCAACATATTTTCTCTACAGAGAAACTGTAAGGTGAACAGCAACATATTTTCTCTACAGGGAAACTGTAAGGTGAACAGCAACATATTTTCTTTATAGAGAAATTGTAAGCTGAACAGCATCATATTTCTCTATAGGGAAACTGTAAGGTGAACAGCAACATATTTTCTCTATAGGGAAATTGTAAGGTGAACAGCAACATACAAGGGGTGATTGATAAGTTCTACGCATAAGGTACAAATACTTGAAACACACAGTTGATAATAGGTGCATTTGTAGATCAGGTTAATGTAAGATTAAACACCAAGTTTCAAGAAATTAACTGCAATTAATTTTTGCTACAGGCTACTGAAGTGGTAAGGGGTGGCAGAAATTGAGAAAATGGATAAAATTTCTCATCGAGCAGTCATTCGCTACCTCTGCATCAAGGGCTTATCAACAAAGGAGATCCATGAAGATATGGTAGAGACTCTAGGGGAGAGTGCCCCTTCTTACATCACACTGAAGAAATGGGCAGCTCAATTCAAACATGGAAAGGAGAGTCTGGAAAATGATCCCTGTCCAGGAAGACGAAGAACGGTAACCACTGATGAAACCATCGGCAGAATCCATGACATGATAATGGAGGATCGACAACAAACTGAGTGGTACATTGCTGCTGAGTTGAGCATCTCCCAGGAATGTGTTCATGCCATTATTCACAATGATCTTCAAATGACAAAGGTCTCTACTTGATGGGACCCGAAACTTCTTGGAGCTGATCACAAACAATGTCTCAATATGTCAAGAGAGAATCTTGGTCATTTTTCTGCAGATCCTGAAAAATTTCTTCAGCAATTTGTGACTATGGATGAGACCTGGGTTCATCATTTTTAACCAGAAACCAAAGAACAGTCAAAGCAGTGGAAACATCATGGATCCTCACCTCCAAAGAAAGCAAGGGTGGTTCTGTCTGCAGGCAAAGTCATTGGTTCTATCTTTTAGGATTCAGAAGGTGTGCTATTGGTAGACTATCTTCAAAAGGGCAGAACAGTCACCAGGACCTATTATGCTAATCTTGTGAAGCAACTGCGGGTCAAATTGAAGGGTAAGCATCAAGGGAAATTGTAAGGTGAACAGCATCATATTTCTCTATAGGGAAACTGTAAGGTGAACAGCAACATATTTTCTCTACAGAGAAACTGTAAGGTGAACAGCAACATATTTTCTCTACAGGGAAACTGTAAGGTGAACAGCAACATATTTTCTTTATAGGAAATTGTAAGCTGAACAGCATCATATTTCTCTATAGGGAAACTGTAAGGTGAACAGCAACATATTTTCTCTATAGGGAAATTGTAAGGTGAACAGCAACATACAAGGGGTGATTGATAAGTTCTACGCATAAGGTACAAATACTTGAAACACACAGTTGATAATAGGTGCATTTGTAGATCAGGTTAATGTAAGATTAAACACCAAGTTTCAAGAAATTAACTGCAATTAATTTTTGCTACAGGCTACTGAAGTGGTAAGGGGTGGCAGAAATTGAGAAAATGGATAAAATTTCTCATCGAGCAGTCATTCGCTACCTCTGCATCAAGGGCTTATCAACAAAGGAGATCCATGAAGATATGGTAGAGACTCTAGGGGAGAGTGCCCCTTCTTACATCACACTGAAGAAATGGGCAGCTCAATTCAAACATGGAAAGGAGAGTCTGGAAAATGATCCCTGTCCAGGAAGACGAAGAACGGTAACCACTGATGAAACCATCGGCAGAATCCATGACATGATAATGGAGGATCGACAACAAACTGAGTGGTACATTGCTGCTGAGTTGAGCATCTCCCAGGAATGTGTTCATGCCATTATTCACAATGATCTTCAAATGACAAAGGTCTCTACTTGATGGGACCCGAAACTTCTTGGAGCTGATCACAAACAATGTCTCAATATGTCAAGAGAGAATCTTGGTCATTTTTCTGCAGATCCTGAAAAATTTCTTCAGCAATTTGTGACTATGGATGAGACCTGGGTTCATCATTTTTAACCAGAAACCAAAGAACAGTCAAAGCAGTGGAAACATCATGGATCCTCACCTCCAAAGAAAGCAAGGGTGGTTCTGTCTGCAGGCAAAGTCATTGGTTCTATCTTTTAGGATTCAGAAGGTGTGCTATTGGTAGACTATCTTCAAAAGGGCAGAACAGTCACCAGGACCTATTATGCTAATCTTGTGAAGCAACTGCGGGTCAAATTGAAGGGTAAGCATCAAGGGAAATTGACGAGAGGAGTCATCTTTCAGCAAGACAATGCTCCAGTTCACAAGTCGGTGGTGGCAATGGCTGCCATTCATGAATGTGGCTTCCAGATTCCTTATTCCCCAGATTTGGCCCCTTCGGACTATTACCTGTTTACCAAACTCAAAAAGGAGCTCAGTGGTCGCAAATTTGTTTCAAATGATGATGTCATTCATGCTGTAGACCACTTTATGCTGGCACATGATGATGACTTTTACAAAGAAAGGATCCGTATGCTCCAGGATTGCTGGATTAAGTGCATAAACTTGCAAGGGGACTATGTTGAGAAATAACCCAAAAAAGTTGTTCACAAATAATCCGTTGTACCTTATGCTGAGAACTTATCAATCACCCCTCGTATTTTATCTATAGGGAAATTGTAAAATGAACAGCAACATATTTTCTCTATAGGGAAATTGAACAGCAACATATTTTCTTTATATGGAAATTGTAAGGCGAACAGCAACATATTTTCTCCATAGAGAAATTGAACAGCAACATATTTTCTCTATAGGGAAATTGAACAGCAACATATTTTCTTTATATGGAAATTGTAAGGCGAACAGTAACATATTTTCTTTATATGGAAATTGTAAGGCGAACAGCAACATATTTTCTCTATAGGGAAATTGAACAGCAACATATTTTCTCCATAGGGAAATTGTAAGGCGAACAGCAACATATTTTCTTTATAGGGATATTGAACAGCAACATATTTTCTTTATATGGAAATTGTAAGGCGAAACAGCAACATATTTTCTCTATAGGGAAATTGAACAGCAACATATTTTCTTTATATGGAAATTGTAAGGCGAACAGCAACATATTTTCTCCATAGGGAAATTGTACGGGGAACACTCTGCATATTTTCTGTGTGAGGATATAGTAACAGGAACAAGCAATACATTTTATCTGAAATTAAACAACAAGAGGTAAAACCAATACATTTTTATCCACAAAGAACAAAACACTATTATATTTTATCTGCCAGGAAACAATAAGGAGAACAGCAACACAGATTCTCTCTGCAAGAAATGCAAGCAATAAATATGTCTACGTGGCACACACAATTCAGTTTAAAAGCAAAATGTATAACATTCAATATTATTCTGTGAATAAAATTTTGTCATGAAACAAATGTCTTTCGCTGCATGGGTTGTCATATCTCACTTCACATCATCAATGTAGATATATTTATATTCAGAACAGATGCAGCTTTCAGAGTTTGTTTTTTTTCCTCTTTACTTTGAACCTACAATAATCTTCAGACAAGCCACTTTGCTCCAGTAATGACTGGCCAGTGAAGCCACCATGGGCCCACACTTGAGCAACAACTCTAGCTAGCATTGCACATCTCATATCAGTTCACATTCACCCTCCTGGTAAGTACTGATCACAAACTACATGCCACCTGTGTGCAATTTCACAGGTATCATGGGTCATAACTGTTCCCAAGAGCCGAGTGAGGAGTCATATCTAAATCAACCAAAGAAGGTCCCACAGGCTGCCAGTTGGCACCCCTGATGTAAGCAAATGATTTTATTAGAAATTATTTGATGTAATCTGTATTTGACAATAAAGATTTTTTTTTTTCAAATTCAGCTTCTTGCAAAATGACAAAAATATCCCTGTCTTTCTCTCTCTCTCCTTCCCTTCTCCTCCTTCCCTTCTCCTTTCCCTCCAATTGTGTGTGTGTTTGTGTGAGAGAGAGAGAGAGGTCTTGGAAATATTGTAAAAAAATGTCTAAAAAAAAAATAGTCAAAAAAGAAACATGAACAAGGACTGCTCAATCAAAAGAGATGAAACAGCCAAAGAAAGGTGAGAGAGAAAGACAGAATAAAACTAGAGAGAGAGAGAGAAAGAAAATGCTGAAAAAAAGGAAAGAATGAGATAGAGGGAACAAAAAATAATGCTTATGAGCAACAAGAAACAGAATGTGTGAGAGAAGTGAGAGGCAGAATGTGAAAGAGAAGACAGATAGAATGAGAAAGAATAAAGAGTGATAGATTGAGTAAAAAGAGAAAGTGACAGAATGTGAAAGAGAGATGAAGGACTGGATGTAAGAGAGGAGAAACAAAATTTGCAAGGATAGAAACAGAATATGAAACAGAAGTGAGAAGTGAGAAACAGAATGTGAAAGAGAAGATAGAATGAAAGAGAGGAGAGGTAGAGACAGAATATGAGTGAGAAGGAGACAGAGATATACAAAAGCATGCAAAGGTTGAAGAACCACCATGATAGCTTTAGTAACACACAAAAAGTTTTTGGGTGTGAGTATGACAAACTGAATATATAAAGATATGCAGAGCCACTGCTGTAGATTTGTGATAACAAAGTATTATACTATTTAAAACAGAAGTAGGTGACACTGGTGAGACCAGTCTCAGACTTAGCTTACTGCATGCATAAACACATTTATAACTCTCCTAGAATACTTATAACCCAGTCTCTACGCGTTTCAAAATGTATAAACTAGGAAAAAAGGAGGAACAGCTTCATTACTTAACAACTACAACATACCTTCTTACAAGTTACAGCTAAGCGCTCTATTCGATTTTTTTTTTAATATAGCATTCATGTGAATTTATACTTTATCACCTCTCTCTCTTTCTTCATCCTGTCAGTTTTTGTATGATTAAGGCTCACGCCAAAACATCACAAACTGTGTACTCATTAAGTAATAAAGCTGTTCCTACTTTTTTCCTAGTTTATACATTTTTATATATTACAATATTTCACCATGTGCACTCTCAGGCACAACTTTGTACAAGTCACAATTAAGTGCTGCCTCTTTTTCTATTCATTTTTTCCATTCTGTTATAAACAAGTATCATTCATGTACATTTAAATCTCTGCTTTTCCTATCTCTTTGTCCTGCATGTTTTTGTATGATCAAGGTGTAAACATTACAACTGTGCGCTTATTAATTAATAAAGCTCTTCCTACTTTTATCTTAAACAGCCTAATGTTAATAGTCCTTGTTAATGGTCTCAAAGGCAGGACAAAAAAACTACGAACCTACAAGACTCTGTAAGGAAAACAATTGTGCTATTATTTATCTGCTGCCTCAGCTCCATTCTGACAGCCCATCTTGAGTCAATGAGTAGAGAACAGTTCCTGCGTACTTTTGTACTTGGGATCAAATTACACTGAAAAACATCAAAAATCAGTAGGCAAAATTGTTTAACAAAGAAGAAGTTCTGATTAGTGGATTTTCAAAAGAAGAAACCGGAGTAACAGATACTAAAAGAATAATAATAATAATAGTAGTAGTAAAATAATTTTTTGTTTCCTCACCATGTCAAGATCTCCTCAATTCTATATTTATTTTTTATTATTTGTATGAGGCTAGTTTCTCCAATACACAGCCATAATCACGGCAACAAAAGCAAGTGCTGGACTGCAGTCAACAAGCAGAAAAGCATGGATATCAGATAACACATGGAAATCCATACATGAAAGACAAGCAGCCAAATTAGCCTTGTTGAATGTAAAGACAGATCTTGAAAAAGTTTTGGCAAAAGCAACAAACAAAGAACTAGACAATAAAGTAAAAAATTCAGCTAGAAGAGACAAAAGAGAATATATGGACAATATGGCAAAAGAAACAGAAAATGCAGCAAAAACAGGCGACAGCAAAACTCTATATAACATATAGAAGAAGCTAACAGGTGCTACTACTTCCAGAGAAAGACCAGTCTTTAGCAAAACAGGCAACCTATTAACATCAAGTAAAGACCAAAAGCAAAGATGGGCTGAACACTTCCAAGAAATACTTAATCGACCACACTCAAATGAATTAATAAATCTTGAAACCAATTTACCAGCCCCACAACTAAATGTAAACCTAGATGAAATTACATTGCATGAAACTGAAACAGCAGTGAATCTAATGCCTAACAACAAAGCTGCAGGTGAAGATGAAATAACAGTGGAAATGTTAAAAGCTATTAACAGTGACAACATGAGACAACTACAGAGAATGTTTAATAAAATTTGGAAAGAGGAAAAAAGTCCCTTCTAAATGGAAAAACAGAATCATTGTTAAAATACCCAAAAAAGGCAACCTCAGTGACTGCAATAATTGAAGTGGTGTAACCTTACTATAAGTTGTGTCAAAGGTGCTTTGTAAAGTAATTCTGAATAGAATTAAGGATGTAGTGGATACTGCAATGAGAGAAGAACAGGCAGGATTTCGAAAAGGGAGAAGCTGTCTCGACCAGATCTTTAATCTAAGAATAATACTTGAAGAATATATTGAAAAGCAGAAACCATTAATCCTGACTTCATAGACTTTAAAAAGCATTTGATAACATACACAGAGATTCATTGTGGAGAATTTTAAGACTGTATGGAATACCATCTAAAACTGTCAACATCATTAGAGATCTCTACAATGGATATGTTTGTGCAGTCAAGTTAGAAGAAGGAATAAGTGAATGGTTTCAGATTAAAACAGGTGTGAAACAAGGATGTATATTATCTCCATTGCTTTTTGGAACTGCCATAGAGTTTACAATGAAAAGATGATGTACAGGTAAAACCGGCATTGATTGGGTACATGGGACCTAAATAGAAGATCTTGATTTTGCTGATGACATAACTATTATCAGTGACAATGTGAAATCGATGCATGAAAAAACAGATTCCCTATCTTCCCTGGCTAGCAAAATAGGTCTTGAAATTAACAAAGACAAAACATAAATAATGAAACTTCTCATTAACCAAGAAGGAAAAATATACGTAGAAGGAACAGTTGTTGATGAAGTAAACCAATTTGCATACCTTGACAGCTACATAGACCAGACTCGTGACACCAGGAAGGAAGTTAGAATTGCAAAAGCAGCATTGTCATTCAAAAATTTTGAGAACATATGGAATTCAAAAGTTATATGCACAAAAACCAAGTGACATTTAGCGGCATGGGAAGGAAGTAAGATGTAAGAAGTTTCTCCAACATTCTTTGTTATCTCCATAAGAATAACTTCTCTATTTATTATTTATATCACCATGAGACTAACTTCTCTATTTATTCTTTATATCAACATGAGACCAAATTTTCTATTTATTCTTTATATCAACATGAGAGTAAAGAGGATTAAAGAGAGAAAACTGAAATATTTTGGACACATTAAACGTCATGATAATCTAGAGAAAACCACCTTGGAAGGGTACATAATGGGAAAAAGAGAGAGAGGAAGATCAAGGTGAAGATGGCTGCATGACATCGTTGATGATCTGCAAATGGATGCATCAGCAGAATGCCATCTTGCTCACAACCGAGAGGCCTACAAGAGTGCTGTTGGGGAGGCAAAGTTCAGCAAGGGACATGCAAATGAATGAATGAATCCACATGAGACTAACTTCTCTATTTATTCTTTATATCAACATGAGACTAACTTCTCTATTTATTCTTTATATCAACATGAGACTAACTTCTCTATTTATTCATTATATCAGTATGAGACTAACGTCTCTATTTATTCTTTATTTCAATATGAGACTAACTTCTATTTATTCTTTATATCAACATGAGACTAACTTTTCTATTTCTTCTTCTTCGTTCGCTTCTACCATCAAGATCGCCCCGTGATCCTACTGAATTTATTCCTGTGGTTCTCACCATAGTCTCATTTAGCATGGAGGCTCAGAGTTTCGTGGGGCTTGGGCCTATATTCTCGGTGGGTCACAAAAGAGGCATTGCGTGACACTCCGGTTTTCGTTGCACCAGTTCAGTCTCGAGCTGGACTTTCCTACTGGAAAACCTCGACGTGGTTGGAATATGAACATATCCCCATTGGGTGAGAGGAGGTTGTCCATCTAGACTGCACTGGTCCAGTGTCTCCGACTTCGGCATTTTGTGGTTGTGGCTGCTACCCTTCTTGGAGGTGACCAGGACAGAGCTTTTGTCGAGGATGACGAATCCTCGCCACTAGAGAGTTTCACCCCCAAGTTAAGCCGATTTAGGCATATTATCCAAGTTTGGGTGTACACAGGACGTGGCCGGCCTCTAGAGCAGAGGTGCCGTGATATGGGTAGCCCTCGCCGAGAGATTAATGGCCATACCTATTTAACTTCACTTAAGCCTTTCCATCACCTTTTCCATGGCGCTGCATTTTTCTTCACTGACCGGGAGGAGTTTCGGCCCACAGATGGCAACCGAAGAATCTCGCCAACAGCGTTCGGGTGGTTCCTTGCAAAGAAAAGAGAACTCTTCCCGGGGCTCCCACCGATGTCCTCCACTTCATCTGTGTTGCCGCACGTGGCCCTTGAGGACGAATTCTGTGTCCAGGTTCAGGAATATTAACCCGATTCCCTTTCGATAGGCTGCGGGCAGACCTCTAAGAATGAAAGAAAGTATGCCCCGGGGTCAGAACGGAGTTTTCCTATCTCTTAGGACCGACTGACCCATGTTTAACTGATGTTCACATGGAACCCTTCTCCACTTCAGTCTTCAAAGTTCTCGTTTGAATATTTGCTACTATCAACGAGAATGCACCCGGGGTGGCTCCACTCAGGATCGCTCCCCAGGCTTCCACGTTCACACCGACAGCCCTTCTACTTGTCTCGGCCTCGCTTCCGGCCCCATGGAAGGGCCCATTGCCGAGACGGCCCAGTATGGATCCGACGTTCTAGCGCCATCCATTTTTAGGGCTGGTTGATTCGGCAGGTGAGTTGTTACACACTCCTTAGCGGGTTCCGACTTCCATGGCCACCGTCCACTTTTCTATTTATTCTTTATATCAACGTGAGACTAACCTCTCTATTTATTCTTTATATCAACATGAGACTAACCTCTCTATTTATTCTTTATATCAACGTGAGACTAACCTCTCTATTTATTCTTTATATCAACATGAGACTAACCTCTCTATTTATTCTTTATATCAACGTGAGACTAACCTCTCTATTTATTCTTTATATCAACGTGAGACTAACCTCTCTATTTATTCTTTATATCAACGTGAGACTAACCTCTCTATTTATTCTTTATATTTCTTTACCGAGACCAGCTCTGTTTATTCTGTATTTTCTCAGTGTAACTACATATATCATTACTCTTTACTCCCTCTCCTTCCCCATCCACCACACACATACAAAAAAGCAAGGCTAATTTCTTTATTACTTCTTAATCTTTCCACGAGACTAATTTCATCATTTATTGTTTACTCTCTTGCTTTCTGGTTCTTCTTTATTATTGACTTAAGACTGTCTGCTCCCCTTATTACTTATTCCCTCAATGAAGCTATCTTATCTCTATTATTATTTATTCCTTCATCGAAGCTAGTAGTATACAGACTACCAGTTCTAGACCACACTCCCACAGGGCCCTTCTGGGAGGTAGGAAGGGCCCCAGCCCAAATTCTATTTTACATGAATTGTGTTATATTTATAAACAGGCTGTTGTTCAGGGTACTTGGATGTGTTTGGGCCCCATGCCATCCCCCTTAGCTCACCCAAGGTGGTCGGGTCTGAGCACCTGCAGGGGCTGCAAACAGACCCAACAGTCTAAAATCAAAAGCTGTTACCATCTCAAAATATGTTTCTATTAGAGGTGTTTTATATCGATAGATATATCTACTGAAGATATGTATGGGTAAAAGCAAATGGCCTTGGCTTAAACATGGCTCCATATAAAGTGACAGAATTCACCTGCTCTGACTTAGGCAGCAGGTGGTACAACACCTTGCAGCAGCTGTGTGGATATGTGAATGAAATGGTGAAATTATTGTACAGACACCAGAAGGACCTACTAGCTGCTGAGTTTAAACACCTTACTTTACTGCAGAGATTCATTACTTATACACTAATTATTGTATATTACTCTTACACAAGGGTGTCTGCCCATATCAGTACATGGATTCCTGGGAGTGCTTCATGGAGACCCGACTCCCATCAAAGGACTCCTTCTACAACAAGCTCTCACTTGAACACATTTCCAAAGATGACTATGCCCATGCACAAAAGGTCTGGGAGGCCTTCGGGTGTGATGATGTAGGGGATTGCCATAACCTATACCTGCACACAGATGTGCTTCTCTTGGCAGATGTCTTTGAGATTTATCAGAAGACCTGCATGTGGGAGTATGGTTTGGATCCTGCACACTACTACATCGGCCCCAGCCTCGTGTGGGACATGCTGCTTAAGAAAACAGGTATAGAGGTTGAGCTGCTCATTGACTATGACATCAAAAAGGGAATGCGTGGTGAAATTTCCATGGCCTCAAAAAAGGTACACTAGGGCCACCACCCCATGAGTAGAGGGCTATGACAGTTTCAAGCCAAACCATTACATCCTCTGTCTAGATGCCAACAATCTTTACAGCTGGGCATGTGTCAATCACTGCTCACAAGCTGTCTCAAGTGGGTAGAGGATGTATAGAGTCTAGAATACACCATAGCTGAGCATCTGGCAGACAGTTCAGAGGGCTACATCCTCAATATGGATCCTGAGTAGAGTTGCACAAGGTCCACAGTGCTTACCCACTAGTGCTGGAGAGAATGGTTGTCCAGAAAGGGTGGACATCGGAATATCAGGCTGATCTTATCTGCGAAAGAGGGGTGCCAAGAGAGATTGAAGAGCTGGTTCCCAACTCCGTAGCAAAGAACGCTTTGTGCTCCATTACTGCAACCTCCAGCTCTACATGTCCCTAGGCATGCACCTGAAGAAGATTCAATGCCCCTTAAATTCCACCAGAAACCTTGGATGAAGTCCTACAATGAGATGAACACCGAGCTCCAGAAGAAAACAACCAACGACTTCAAGAAGGACCTGTATAAGCTCATGAGCAACACTGTCTATGAGAAGGCCACAAAGAATTTGTGCAAACAGGTCAATGCCAAGCTGGCGAGTGCGAATGAAGAAGACAAGCTCAGATGTTTGATAACTAGCCCAGCCTCTGCACAAGCAAACATCTTCATCAATGATTTAGCAGCTATCCAGGTCCGCAAGAGTTGGGTGGGAGCATCCTTGACCTCTCCAAACACCTCATGCACGACTTCCATTATAACAAGCTGAAAGCTCAGCACTGTAAACTCCTCAATGACAGACTCTCTCCTGATTGAAATCCAGACAGAGGATGCATACAAAGACATGAGGAAAAAGCTTGACCTACATGACACTTCTGACTAACCCAAAGATATACAGTGAAAAGAATATGAAGGTTCTTGGGAAGATGAAAGATGAAACTGCTGGGTGGCCCAATGAAAACCAATTCCAATCTGCATGTAATGAGACTCACAATTTACCCTATATCCTATACTACCTGAGAAAGCCACCGAGCTACCTCCAGCAAATGACCAACAATTTTGCCTTGCTCGCATTGGTGAGCTTGAAGCATTCTTTAACAAAGAGACTGAAGATCAGTGAAAAATGCAAAAGAAATACTAACACTTTGTCAGTACCGCCCAAGCCATAAGTACAGGTGTTGGTGTTGTTGGCCTCAGCTTTGAAATGACTGGAATTGCATTGATAGCAAATGGGGTGGGTGCTATTCCCGGCATTGTGCTGTCTACACTTGAGCCAGAACCTTTTACTATGGACTTAATGTGTGTTGCAATTACCCGCAAGTATTCCACTAAAGTGGCGAAGCATGCAGCTGTGATGAAGGTGGCTAGAACACAGCCCACTAACATATATCCAAGGTGATGATTGATTATAAGATTTCTACCAAGGAATTTACTCTTATTACTAACTGAACCAGAAAGAAAGAAATCCTAAATAAGACATGTGGAACAGATTTTTTAAAAAAAGACTGATTTGAATTTGGTAGGGAAAAAGGGCATGCCAAATTTTCCAAATTAATGGCTGCTTTGAAATCTTGGCAAACTGTGTGTGTGGCAATGAAGATATTACCCAAACAAGGGATCCTCCTCCTTACTATGTGCAATGCTATTGAAAAGATACAATTTCTCCTAAAAAAAAACACTATGTACCATGCCAGCTCCACATTTTTAGAACCAATGAGTCAAAAATTTAGCAGGACAGAAGTATGCCTAAAACTGTCAGCATCTTGAAGCATGGGCAGCTTTTGGCCTAAACCTGTCAGCTTGTTTATTCAGAGAACAGAACTGGCTCAAACTGGTCAGAAATAGGTCAGTTTGTCAGCTTGAAACATAGTTTTGGCTCACATACACAAGAAACAGGATTCACATAAATGACAAATCTCATGTAGCCCAATTGTAAACAGAGGACCTTACAGGAACATTTATTCTCCAGTTGAATAGCTGCTTCTCGTTAATTACATTTACATGTGAAAAACTGATAAAGTCGTGGCATTCCACCCAACCTTGTCCATTTTCAATAAGTGGGGGGTTTCATTTTACAAATGGAGTGGATTTTTTCCAGAATTATAGATGAGAGCCTCTGTGGAATGATATACCTACTCTATTCATTCCCACTACTCTCGCACAATGCTGTCATATGATAAATTTACAACCACATAAATACTGAACACTGCTGGTTGTCTGATGAAAATCACATCCAACAATGATAAATTTACAACCTAATGAACTTTGATCATTCACCATTTCATGATCTTTTACTTTAAAAACATTCTCAAATTTGCATTAATATGAATAGCATATTTTCCAGTCACATAAATGACTGATAGTTTGCTGCAGCCATCTCTTGGACTAATCAGGACTGTTTGCTAGTGCTTCAGTAACTAGTAGATTCTGCTGGTTTCACTGCATGTGCAAATGCTCAAGATTGTGAATAACATCTTTTGTCTCTGTGATCCAACTACTCTGTGATTTGATTATTGCACATTTCTACCAGCTTTTCACATCCAGCTTTACTTTTCAGCTTCACTCTGTGCTGTCTCACAATCTGTACCAATCTGTGCCAGGTAGTTTTTTATTGGTGTGTATCCTTTTTCTAGTACATCTGGTTTCCAAGTTTTGTGTCACATTCTGCTTAGATGTTTTGTATAGCTTTGTTAATAAAATATTTTTCATAATCCAATCCTATCCACATCACAGGAACTATGCTAGATTTTGTGCTGTTTTTTGTTGCTGGATATGTCAGTCCTCCAGAGCTGATTGGCAGAGTGAAAAAGAGATAAGTGTAACGTTTCCAAAATGTAAGCTGCTGCCTTACCACATATGACTCTCTCCCAGTGTCCACAGAAATAGACCAAAAAGAAAATGGCAACTGCCATACAATGTCATATCCTTAAAATAGAAATTAATATCTAGATCTGGCAAATTCCAGATCTGACAAAAGACTGACAACTGATATTCAGTGGTTTCAGGGCTAATGATGGTTTTCACACTAAGTGAGTGTCAGGAGAAATAGCAATGTATACCCTCCTTATTGCTTTTGTTGATCTCACAAATGAATTTGACACTATAAGAAAAACTGGATTGTACAAATGGATAACTGACAATGTTATGAGGAAAACATAACCATTTTGATAAAGTATTAAATAATCTGTGTCAGTGTTATGAACAAAATATAATCACTTAGATAAAATATTAAGACCTTGTGTTACTGAATGAGAAAACTTTAATTCATTAAATCTCAGTTTAACTCTTTTGATCCATGATAACAATGACGGTGTTCATCAATTTAGCACACCAGGATGAATTAACACTCATAGAGCTCCTTCATTGAATTTGTAGAAATTAATCAATTATTTTTTTAAAAAATATATTTTTAATCCAATCCATGTTTTCAAATTGTAAAGTAAATATTGTCCTATTATTTTTTTAAAGCACAGTTGCATATAATGTCAGTGATCTTACATCCTTCCTGTGCCGTTAAACATCACATAGCATGGTAGTTCGCCAAGATGTCCTATCTTCTGTGAGTTTTTCAATCTCGTCAAGGAATGCCCACTGGATTGGCTTCTCTTAACAATGTCCTCTTTAGAGTTTCATGTGGTCAACCCCTTTTTCTTTGGCCTATTGTGTTCCATTTGATAGCTTGTTAGGGGATTCTCTGATTGTTTCCTCTCATCACATGACCGACATATGTCCATCTTCTTTTTCTGATCAACCATGAGACTGGTTGTTGTTTGCTCATCTATCTGATCTCTGCGTTGTTCTTGAATTCAGTCCACTTTATACCAAGTATTTTCCTTAGACATTTGTTTTTGAAAGAATCTAATTTCTTGTCTATTTCTTTAGTTGTTTTCCAGCTTTCATATGCATAAATGAGGGTGGATATTACATTTGAATTGAATAATCTTAACTTGATTTTTGTGCTTATAACTTTTGAATGCCATATGTTCTCAAGATTCTTGAAGGTCAATGCTGCTTTGGCAATTGGAATTCTTACATTTGAATTGAATAATCTTAACTTGATTTTTGTGCTTATAACTTTTGAATGTCATATGTTCTCAAGACTCTTGAAGGTCAATGCTGCTTTGGCAATTGGAATTCTAACTTCTTTTCTGGTATCACCAATGTGGTCTATATAGCTGCCGAGATATGTAAAATGGTTTTACTTTTTCAACTGTTGTTCCTTCTATGTATATTTGTCCATCATTAATGAGAACCTTCATTATTTTTCTTTTATCCTTGTTAATTTCAAGTCCTATTTTACTACCCAAGGTTAGCAGTGTAGGGGTATCCCCTATCAAAGGAGAAGTAAGATGCCTCCTTATCTCTCTCAGTCTACGGGACACTCTTGGGCAAGGTGGAGTACCCGTATAATCCTGGATTAGGGTGACATGAAGCCATGGGAGCAGGTGGTGGATGGTATGGGCGAGCAGCTGACAGATAATGTTGGTTATGGTCACCATTCTATGATGGTAGGCAGATGATCTCAATGCAGGGACAATGGCTATGATCACTGACTAGTATAGTCACTGCCCGGAAGGAAAGCAATGGTAAACTATCTTCTGAAAATATACCAAGAAACCCAAACAGCAACATAGAAAGTCAAATAGGAAAAAGATCTGGTGGTGAGGCCTCCAGGCCAGATAGATCTAATTTTAACACTGGGGAAGAGTGTGATGCAGAGGTCAGTACTAGTAATTGTGATGACAGACAAAATCCTGACGGTGTTACTAAGGAAAACACCTGCATCAAACTAAAAAGAAAAATAAGAGTAGGAACATGGAATGTGAGAAGTATGTATGAGGGGAAGTATCAAATAATAACTGACAAAATGAAAAGAATGGGGATACACATTTTGGAAATCTGCGAACATCGATGGAAAGGATCAGTACACTTCAAGAGCGAGAATGATAATATCTTTATATACTCTGGTGGAGAATGGAGTGGCGTTTTACTTGGACAAATCAACAACAAAAGCATTACTAGGTTACAATCCAGTAAGTGATAGAATCCTCATAATCAGACTTAAGGGCACTCCTAGAAAAGTAACAATCATCCAGATATATGCACCTACATCAGCAGCAGAAGAAGAGGAAGAAGAAGACTTTTATAAACACTGCAAATGACGACAGACCAGATACGGAAAAATATTGTATTAATAATGGGGGGTTTTAATGCAATGACTGGTACAGAAAGATCATATATTGTAGGGAAATTTAGCACAGAACACAGAAATGAGGCAGGTGACAAACTAATGGCTTTTTGCATGGAAATGAGCTAATGATTACTAACACACTTTTTTAAACATCTAATGGGAAAACCAAGAATCAAATGGATTACATTTTAGTGCAAAGAAGGTGGAGATCAAGTATAACATCAGCAAAAACTTTACCAGGTGCTTATTGTGACACAGACCATGAGTTAAAGATAAAGATAAAAAAGACAGTTCCGGGATCAAGACCACTCCGCTTTGATCTTTCAAAAATACCAGAACAATACGGAATAGAAGTGAAGAACTGTTTCGAAATCCTGATGGCTGTACAGGAGGAGATGACACCAGATGATATGGCTACACAGGCCAGAGATATCTTAATAACAACAGCTAAAGACATGGTTCCAGTAAAGAAAACATAAAAGAATGGATGGATTACAGCAGGCACAGCAGAACTGATAAAACAACATAGAGAAATGAAGACATAGTGGAAAATAACAAATAACAACAAAGAGGAATATAAATCTTTAACAAAAGAAGTATGAAGAAGCATAAGAAAATACAAAAAACAATACATACAAGATCATTGTGAAAGAATAGAAGGACATCAGAAGTGTGGAAGAGATAGTGAAATGTTTAAAGAAATGAAGACATTGACGAGAAATGTCACACCTAAGCTAAATGTAATTTGTGACAAGATGAGGAATACCTTGACAGAGACAGAGGAAATTCTAGAAAGATGGAAGGAATATTGCAGAGGAATGTATGAAACAACTGACTGTGAAAGTAGAAATCAACAGTGTGAATTATTATTGGAGGAGAAAGAACCCGAACTGACAATAGAAGAAGTTTTATGGGCAATAAAGAATCTGAAAAATGGTAAATCACCAGGATGTGATAACAGCTGAATTTATTAAAGCAGGAGGAAAGGAATGTGCAACAATCTATCATGCACTATGTAAAAAGATATGGCATTCAGGTATTTGGCCAAAGAATGGAAAAGAACTGTATTCATCTTATCTTATATCTTATATCCTTCCCGTGCCGTTAGACGTCACAGGGCTCGCAAAGTAGTTCGCCAATTTTTCCTGTCTTCGGCGAGTCTTTCAACCTCATCAAAGGATGTTATGCCTGTTAACTTGGCCTCTCTTAATAATGTCCTCTTTAGAGTTTCACGCGGTCTGCCCCTTTTTCTTCGGCCTGTTGTGTTCCACTTGATAGCTTGTTTTGGGATTCTCTGATCATTTCTTCTCATCAAGTGACCAACATATGTCCATCTCCAATTTCATACCACTGCCAAAAAAGGGTAACCTGAAAATATGCACAAACTACAGAACTGTTGCCTTGATTAGTCATGCCAGTAAAATTCTGTTAAAAATCATAATAGGTAGACTCCATAAGAAAATAGAAGAAGTCAATATGGTCCAAGCTGGTTTCAGGCAAGGAAGAGGATCAAGAGATCATATATTCAATACAAGATTAATAATAGAGAAATGCAGAGAGTTTAATGTGAATCTATATTTATCTTTTATAGACTACTCAAAGGCATTTGATTGTGTACAACACCAGAAACTTTGGGAAATAATGGAAAAAATGGGATTTCCAACACATTTGATACAATTAACATCACTGCTGTATCTAGACCAACAAGCAGCAGTAAGAATAAATGGTGAAACAACAACTTGGTTTGACATAAAACAAGTGGTCCATCAGGGGTGCATATTGTCACCTTACTTGTATAACTTGTATACTGAAAATATAATGAGGAATGTTAGAGAAGATGTAGACAAAGAATATTACAGATAAAAGGGATGGCGACTGCAGTAAAACTGGTTTAAATAAATAAGGTAGACAGAGGTGTATGGTGCAGTTTTACAAACTGAGGGAGGGAGTGAGTAAGGTGAGAAAAAAAAAAAACAAATAGAAAGTATCTCTCTCTCTCTCTCTCCGAACATTAAGTGCCCAGGGCACATGGGGCTTCCGCAAGGGTTTTCCACAAATGCCTGTCCTTCGCCTTTTTTTCTGCTCTTGCCCAGGTGAGCCCTCTATTGCTCAACATCCTTTCTGTTGTTCTTCTCCATGTCTCTTTTGGTCTACCCTTACTTCTGCTCCCCTGTGGTGTCCATCTTAGTGCTATTTTTGGTAGTGAGTTGTCAGTCATTCGGAGCATATGTCCCAACCATCGCCAGCGTCTTTCCTCAATAATTGTTGTCAGTGGTTTCATCTGCATTTCTGCTAATAAGATGTTATTTCTTATGGTGTTTGGCCAAAATATTTTTCTAATTCTTCGTAAACATTTAGTTTGGAAAGAATTCAACTTGTTTTCTATGGTTTTGGTGATTTTCCAGCATTCACTTCCATAGAGTAGTACACTTAGAACATTACTCTTAAATATCCTGATTTTCATATTTATGCTTATTTTTTTTTATTTCCATATAGTCTGCAGCATTGCAAAAGCCTGGTTTGCTCTAGTAAGTCTGCTGTTGATGTCCTCTGTGCTGTCTCCATTTTCTACTACTCTGCTGCCAAGGTATACAAATTCATTGACCTCCTCCACTAACTTGTTATCTACTCTGAGTACATTTCTGTTGTTCACATTTTGCTTCATTAACTTTGTCTTTCCTATGTTGATCTTTAGTCCTATGTTGTTTGCATTCTGAGTTAGCTTGTTTATTTTATCTTGCATATCTTTGTGACTGCTTGATAATAGACAAATGTCGTCCGCAAAGTCAAGGTCCTCCAGCACTGTGTCAAGGGTCCATTGTAATCCTCTGCGTTTGTCTGATGTTGCCTCCTTCATTAACCAGTCTACTGCCAAGATAAATAATGTTGGTGATAGTACACATCCCTGTTTCACTCCTGTTTGTACCCTAAAGCTGCTAGAGGTATGTTCTCCACAGATAACTTTGCACTGAAAACCCTCGTATAGGGCTTTGATTACATAAATAGAAAGTATGAGAATGTATAAATGAAAAACATACAACATCCGATATTTCGGCATCAGCCTTATTCGAGGATACATACACAACAAAATACAAACACGAAGAACTTATCTGAGGAGGAAGACACTTCAGGTAAGTTCTTCGTGTTTGTATTTCGTTGTGTATGTATCCTCAAATAAGGCTCGCGTCGAAATATCGATAATGGAGATACAATGAGGGAAATTAAAAGGAGTACATCTATCTCTCTTCAGAAAGTAAAACAACTAAATAATCTGTGGAGAGGAACAGACAGAACTACAAAATTAAGATTTTTTAAGGGCATGCATCTTTCCCATCGCAACATATGCCTGTGAGACCTGGACACTTAACAAAACAGCTGAGAAACACATACATGACTTTGAATGTCTTCTTCTTCTTCTTCTTTTGCATTGTCTGTCTATATCTGCAGTCCTGTCTCTTGGATAAATTTCACTGTTTTTTGTAATTCATGTATGGAACCGTAGAGCTTATCTTCTTTAGTGGTTTCACTGGGCCAGTAATTATTTCTCAGTGTCTCATAGTTGGTGCAGTTCTGGAGGATATGTTCCACAGTTTGGGGCATTTGGGCACATGTACATAGATTAGTAGTACAAACCTTAAACTTTGTATACGTATGACTTCGGAGTTGGCTGTGTCCTGTTCAGAGACGGAAGATGGTGACTTGTTCCTTTCTATTTAGCATGTGATAGTCATCATGTGGTGGTGTTTGAGATTGGTATGTCTGGTTGCTCCATTTCAGTGCCCTCTTTGGCCAGATGGTCAGCTTTCTCATTGCCTGGTATCCCACAGTGGGAGGGAATCCATTGCAAAGTGACTCCATGTTGTAAGCCAATTTTTGACAAGGCGTCCGTAAGGTCTGGTAGTTTGTTGCATTGAAGAGCTTCCAGTACTGATCTTGCATCTGTGAGAATTACTACGGGACATGTATAAATTCTGGAGTCTGATAGTTTTTCAACTGCAGCAATACTTGCCCTAACTTCTGCATCATAGTTGTTGCAGTATTTTCCAGTGGATATGGAAATCTTGTCAGTGGTGTTGTTTGGATATTCAATATGTGCTCCTGCCCCTCCATTCTTTATGGCATTATGTGCAGATCCATCTGTATACACACGTATCCAGGTGTCACATGGATATTTGTCATCTAGAACACCAAGTGTGGCTGTTGATCTTACAAGACTGCTCTGCATCTCACCATTCTGCACACCTTTCACTTCAGTCTGAATAGTTATTTGTGTACAACCTGCTTCTTTCCATGGTGTATGCTCTGGCACAGATGATAATGGAGCAACTACAGCTGGAAGGTTAGGTATCAGCTTACGCATATGCTTGGCCTGATGAATGAAGCTGCTTCTTTTAAGCCGTCTTAGTGCCAAGTTATTGAATCTCTCCTTCAGGGGATTCCTTACAGAGCTAAGGAATTTCTCTCCCATGGTCATGACCTTTGTGTCTCTATGTTCCTTTAGCGCTTGAACACCAACTATTTTCTGCATTTCTACTATTGGTGTGGACCTCATGGCACCTGTGATAATCTGTAATGACTGATTTTGAACCTTGTCTAGATTATGCAGCGTAGTGTTTGATGCTGTGCACCAAGATGTTGAGCCATATTCTAAATGTGGTAGAATACTTTGCTGATATACATTCTTGAGGATTCTTTCACTAGCTCCCCATGTGGTTCCACTTAATTTTCTTAATATGGCTAGTTTTCTTCTGGCTTTTGCTTCTGCACTGTTGATGTGTTGCTTCCATGTCAGTTTTGAGTCAAGAGTCACTCCTAAGTAAGTGGGTTGGTTGTCCATCCTTAAGGATATTTCATTTACAAAGATCTTACTTGCTTTCTGTTTAGATGAGAGGGTGAACAGAGTGGTACTTGATTTCTGTGTTTATACTTACACACCATTTGTTTGTCCATGATGTCAAGATGTCTGCTGCTCTTTGCAGTCTCTATGTAGCAACTGTCGCATATTCATCTGTACACCACATGACCAGATCATCTGCATACAGTGCCGCTTTGATTCCATAGGGAAGTTCCTTGACCAGGTCATTAATGAATACCAGGAATAGTGTAGGCGAAAGGACTCCTCCTTGTGGTACACCGTGTCGCAGAAGTACTTTCTGGCTTTTGTGTCCATCCACTACTACTCTAGCTCTTCTATTGTGTAAACAGGACTTTATCCAGTTGTACAGTCTTCCATTCACATTTCAGTTTCTTAGTGTCCACAGCAGACCTTTTTTCCATACTTTATCAAAGGCTTTCTTCAGGTCTATCCACGCTGCTAGTACAGCCTTTGAATATAAATGCTACAGAAGAGTTCTTCAAATATCATGGACACAAAAAAGAACAAATATATCCAAACTACAAGAATGTAATATTGAAGAAGGCTGGCTAGTAAAGAAGATTAAAGAGAAAAAACTTAAATATTTTGGACACATTAAACACCATGATAATCTGGAGAAAACCACCTTGGAAGGGTACATAATGGGAAAAAGAAAGAGAGGAAGACTAAGGTAAAGATGGCTGCAAGACATCGTTGATGACCTGCAAATGGATGTGTCAACAGCAGGCCATCTTGCTCACAACTGAGAGGCCTACAGAAGTGCTGTTAGGGAGGCAAAGTTCCACAAGGGACATGCAAATGAATGAATGATTTTACTAGCCACTGAAGACAGGGTATCTATTTTTACTTGCACTGATTTCATATTGTCACTGATAAGAGTTATGTCATCTGCAAAATCAAGATCTTCCAGTTGGGTCTCATGTACCCAGTCAATGCCCATTTTACCTTTGCAACATTTTTTCATTATGAAGTCTATGGTAATTCTAAAAAGCAAGGGAGATAATATACATCATTGTTTCACACCCTATTTCAATCTGGAACCATTCACTCATTCCTTTGTCTGTATTGACTGCACAAACATATCCATTGTAGAAGTCCTTAATGATGTTGACAATCTTAGATGGTATTCCTTATATTCTTAAAATCCTCCATAATGATTCTCTGTGTATGCTATCAAATGCCTTTTTTTAAAGTCTATGGAGTTCAGTATTAACAGTCTTTGCTTTTCAATATGTTCTTAAAGTATTATTCTTAGAGTAAAGATCTGGTCAAGATGCCTTCTCCCTTTTCAAAATCCTGCCTGTTCTTCTCTCATTGTAGCATCCACTATATCCTGAATTCTATTCAGAATAACTTTGCAAAATATTGTTGACACAACTGATAGTACGGTTACTCCTCTCCAGTTACTGCAATCACTAAGGTTGGCTTTTTTCAGTACTTTAACAATGATTCCCTTTTTTCCATTTTGAAGGGACTTTTTCTTCTTTCCAAACTTTATTGAACATTCTCTATAGTTGCTTCATCTTGTCTATATTAATAGCTTTTAACATTTCGGCTGTTATTTCACCTTCACCTGCAGCTTTGTTGTTAGCCATTAGATCCACTGCTGTTTCAATTTCATGCAATGTAATTTCATCCAGGTTTACATTTAGTTGTGGAAATGGTAAATCAGTTCCAAGGTCTATCAGTTGTTTTGGATGTGGTTGATTAAGTAATTTTTGGAAGTGTTCAGCTCATCTTTGTTTTTGGTCTTTACCTGATGTTAAAAGTGTGTCTTTCTTTGGATGCAACAGTACCTGTTAGCCTCTTTTGTATGTTATATAGAGTTTTGTTGTCTCCTGTTTTTGCTGCCTTCTCTACTTCTTTCGCCATATTGTCTATTCTCTTTTATCCCTTCTAGCTGAACTTTTTTACTTCATTGTCCAGTTCTTTGTATGTTGCTTTTGCCAAATCTCTTTCAAGATCTGTTTTTAAATTCAACATGGCTAATTTGGCTGCCTGTCTTTCATGTATGGATTTCCATGTGTTATCTGATATCCATGCTTTTCTATTTGTTGTTTGCAGTCCAGCACTTGTTTTAGCTGCTGTAATTACAGTTGTGCTGTAAGAATGCCATAAGTCATCTATATCTGTCTCCTCTACCTCACTGAATGCAGTGAACTGTTTGGTTAAGTTCCAGATTAAAATTACTCTTAGTATTTTCATCCTGTAGACTGACTGTTTATCTTTCTGAGAACTGCTTTGTTGTGTTGGCTTTTCAGTTTTAGTCTTATTTTCCGTTGGCTTTTCAGTTTTAGTCTTATTTTCCCTATACACAGATTGTAATCACTGTTGACATCTGCATCCCTATATGCTCTTACATCTATCAGAGATGTTCTGAAATGCTTTCTAATACAAAAATGATCTATCTGAGTTCTGGTTCTATCATCTGGATATATCCATGTTGTTTTATGTATCTCTTTGTGTGGAAACACTGCTGAATTATTTATTTTGAAAGCTGTGTTAGGATTTAGTCAAGTTGTAAAAGTATTGCCAAGTAAATAAATCTTAATTAAATTCTGTTCAAAATGTTGCTATAATAGATTAAAATAATTGTTTTTAGGCTACATAACAGGGATTTTGCAATAAAATTTCTTTCAATCATGGTAATTATACAATTTTCCTTTCACTCTTTCAGTTCTTATTACAGTTTTTTTTTCATGTTTTACAATTGACAAAAGTGACATATTTTAACTTTCAATTCTTTTAATTTGATATAGTGTGTGTGTGTGTGTGTGCTTATTTACTGGGCACATGACAAACTGTACTCAAAGCTAATACACTGTGCTTACAAAAATTCTTAACAAAATTTACTCTGGCATAGAGCAGACAATAATTTAGGCATTGCTGATTGATTTATTTAATAAAGTTTTCTATCACATGGCTATATCAGATTAATATGACTGGTTACATCAGATGATTGGATAGAAAAAATAATCTGATTCTTTCACACATCTTTAACAATGTAACACATTAAACAGACAGGCTAGCACAATACCTTGTAACACTGCTCACTCTGCAGATAAAGTATAAGTGGCTTGTCATACACTGCTCTCCCCATTTCTATGTTCAAAAGTGCTGTGTTGATTTTTCTTTCTGGAACCTTTCTGTAGCACAAATGAGGAAGGACAGGAATAATGGAGGAGGGGTCATCACCGCAGGCAAGAGGAACCACAGCAGAAAGAATATGAGCTGCATAATAAAATAATATTTGATTGGTTAAGATATTCTCTTTACACACTATTTGTGTAAAAGGTAAACTCCCCACTTCCATGCCATTATTACATATTGGGTATACAGAGTTAGGTCTGCATTTTAAGCCCATCAACTCATGACAGAGTGATCAGTATCATACCTGGCCACAGTTATCTTTCCTGATTTCTCTGGTACCCCTTTTCTGAGACTTGGTAGACCCCTGAGCCTTTGTTATGTGGCAGTACCAGAAAAAAAAAATCCAATTGTTGGGACTTCAAGCTGGTACCACCACTTACTATCAGTGTAGTAAGTTCAAATATGAAGATCTCTGAACTTGATTTAAATATGAAAATCTCTGAACTTGATGTAAATATGAAGATCTCTGAACTTGATTTAAAACATTCTCATGAATTCCCTGAATAAAGACAAGACTAACTTGGCAGATGTGGAGGACCATGAGTATAAGAAATGTCAAATACAAACATTTACAGCAGAGATTCCCAAACTTTTTAGACTGAAGAAGAGATCCAGTGAATAAAGAGAGTGGAGGATATGTCCAATACAAAAATTAATAAAGCTGTTTCTACTTTTGTTTAAACAGTCTAACATTTTGTAATCACAGCTTTACTTCAGTGGTTTCATATATATTTATATATTTTTTATACATACTTACACTCAAAAGCTAAATTATAGGATAATGAGGGTGGAGAATTTGTCTAGCACAGTTATGACAGATCTAGAATACACAAAATGGAATTACTAAACTGTTTCTGAAAGTTGGCAAGGGATACACATGAAAGTGCTCTACCAAAGCACAGACTTACTCAAACAACAAACATAACAAGTTTGTTTGACTGTTAACTAAAACATACTGCACGACAAATGGTTGCTGCTATAAAAATAATTTATGAATTTTAAACAATGGTCTTCAATGATCTTGTCCAATAACAGTTAACAGTTGAATGTATCATAGATAAGTTTATATAATTCTCCAAGTGTGTAGATGTAACTGTGTTATTGTTATGTTAAACGACAAGTTTTAAATGTCCGAAAGTTATGATTGTGTCTGACGCAAGTTTGTGTGAGCAAAAGTTTGCAAACGTTAAAGTTCATTCCTAACTCCAAGTCACGTACTACTTTTGACAAATCCAATCATGCAAGAAAATACACCAAACTTTTCCAGAAATGTTTATTTAAGAAACTAACCATAAAGAAACAATAAACATCGGATGTCTTTGACAGCCTCCATTTTGTTAGAAATTGTCATGTGACAGTCATATGGCAATCATGTGACACACATGCCGTTACATTCAGAACTTCGGAAATTAAATGTTAAAATTATTCAAAGCACAAATAAAAATAGTTAATTAACTCCTTAATCAATAACGCTGTTCTTATTTTTGCTTCAAATAATTTTAACATTTTCTTATCACAACTTTATTGTGGTAGCTTTGTGTCTATTTATATCTAGCCCCCATCATCGTCTCGTGCCGTCTCCTACGGCTGCAATGAATCTCAATTCTGCTATTTCTTGCCTTTGTAGTGTTCTCAGCCAAGCATGTCCCTGTCAATCTCTTGATGTTGTCCACCCATCTTTGTTAATGTCGTCCCTCTTGTTCTCTTACCTTCTATTTTGCCTTCGAGAAGGGTCTTCAATATAGTATTCCTGTGACGTGCCCAAAGTATCTTGGTTGTTTTGTTTGTATGATTTTCAGTATTTCTCTTTTCATTTTTACCTAGTTTGGAACTTCTTAGTTTGTTTTCTTTATTGTAATGAAGGTGTATAAAGGCGTGTGCTTCATTTTTATGAGAAAAAAAAGATAGAGTGAGGAAAGTGGGCGGAAACAAGAATGACAGAAAATAAAATGAGCACATATAAAAGAATACAATATTTCGGCAAAAGCCTTTTCAAGATCACATACAAAAATAGCACAACAGATTTATGTAATGTATTTGTGATCATGTGATGTGAATTAAATGCACTATACGAATTTGTGATCATGTGATGTGAAGGATTTGTGATCAGGTGATGTGAATTAAGTGCACTACTACCAATAAGTAAGCCTAGAAGTGTCGACATGGGTATGCTGGCAACGAAATTCGTGTGCATTGACTTGTATGTCAGTAAAAATCTGTTAGAATTTCCTTAGAACTGTGACCACTACAACGTTCCTGGTGGATGAACGGTCCTGTCAGAGCGCAAGAGTTGGGCAGGAAATTGTTTTGTTAGTGTGAATATTTACTGGTATTGGTGCTGGCTCAGTGACTCAGAACAGCAACAGTTGTCGGGGTTTTGTTGTCCACCGAAATGGAAGAGTAGTGGCATAAGGTTCGGGAGGCTTTGAAGTCAGCACATCAAGCTGAATGAATTCATTCATTTGCATGTCCCTTGCGGAACTTTGCCTCTCTAACAGCACTCCTGTAAACGTCTCGGTTGTGAGCAAGATGGCCTGCTGCTGATGCATCCATTTGCAGGTCATCAACGACGTCTTGCAACCATCTTTGCCTTGGTCTTCCTCTCTTTCTTTTTCCCACCAAGCATGCGAATGGAAACTGAGCCTGTGTCGGATACAATGGATAGATGCTCATTATGGTGTCGGATACAAGGGATAGATGCTCATTATGGTGTCGGATACAAGGGATAGATGCTCATTATGGTGTCATTCTGGTGGATTTATAGAGTGTGGTTCATAAGACTGAGAAGAAATTATTTTGAAAAGACGTGAGTAACACACAATAATTAGTGTATAAGTATACAACTATACACAAAGCACTTCAGTAAAGCTGTGATACCAAAATGTATAAACTAGGAACAAACGTAGGAGCAGCTTTAACGATTACAAAGTTGTGGCGTTTCGTGAGCCTTAATCATACAAAAACACACAGGACGAAGAAAAAGAGAGAGAAGATAAAGTATAGATTCACATGAATGCTATTTAAAATAATAATAATAATAATAATAAATTAATAGAGCACTTAGCTGTAAATGTGAGAAGATGTGGTTTTCCGACGCTGTGTGTCAGAAATGAGCATGGTAGGGTGTAGAGATAGAGACCTGTGATGTGTGGTCGGTGGGTCGTAACTGGGGGTGGTGGGTGGAGAAACCGTGGAGGGGGAGAGAGAGAAGTACAATGTTAACCTAGCCAGGAGAAGGTGAATTAGATGATTATAGTTAGGGTAGAGGGGTTGTGTGAAGTTAGATGGACAGGTGCAGGGAAGATAAACTCAGATAAATATACAATAATATATTCAGGAAGTGAAAAACATGAACGAGGAGTAGGAATAATATTTGACGAACAAACAGCAAGGACAACTATAGGATATTTGAACATCTCAGACCGAGTCCTGCTAGCCCAACTGAAAGGACAACCAATAAACATAAATATTATACAGGTGTACGCTCCAACATCTGAAAGTTCTGAAGAAGATGTACAACTATTTTATAATGACATAGAGACAGCCCTAAAACACACAAAGCCACATGAAGTTACCATAGTCATGGGAGATTTTAATGCCAAAGTTGGTAAAGGAAGAACTTCAGACATCGTTGGTGACTATGGACTGGGGGAGAGGAATGACAGAGGTTGTAAATTAATTGAATGGGCAAGAATACATAGCATGGGTGTAGGAAACACCTGGTTTAAACAACGGCCTCGAAGACTGGCAAGGTGGTGAAGCCCAGACAAAAGACTTTTAACCAGATAGACTACATGTTAATCAACAAACGATTCCGCAATGCATTACTGACAACAAAAACCATGCCAGGAGCTGACTGCAATAGTGACCATGATCTACTCTGTGGAAAAATTAGAATAAAGCTAAAGAAAGCATGCAGAAAAGTGAGAAACATCAAACTGAACACAGAACTCCTTAAAAATGACCAAGAACTGCGAGAACAATACAAAGTTATTATAACAAATAGATATAATGCAAAGATAAATAGTATAGATAAACAATGGGCAATGTTAAGAGACTCTATCCACCATACTGTTAAGGAGATAATACCACCAAAAAAAGAAGCCTCTAAAAATAAATGGATGACAGACGACATCTTAGGACTGATGGACAAAAGGAGGAGTAAAAATAACCAAGAAAAATATCAGAAAGAAATAAGACGCAAATGCAGAGAAGCAAAGGTTAAATGAACAGTGCAGACAGATAGAGGACTCTCATAATAAAGACAGCAGAAACATGCACAAACGAATTAGTGAACTCACAGGCAGGAAAACAAAATATACCACAGGATGCCTGAAATCGAAAGAAGGTAAAATGTTAATGGGAAAAGAAGACATTGTGGACAGGTGGACAGAGTATATCGGTGATCTGTATGGAGGAGAATGACCAGAATTAACACCAGATACTGAAAACTATAATGGACCACCAATACTTGAAGATGAAATCATAGATGCCATCAAACACATGAAGAAAGAAAAAGCGACTGGGCCTGATAATATAACAATAGAAGAAATAGAGGCACTAGAGGAGACAGGAATAAAAATAATAATCAAGTTACTGAATGACATTTACAACAGTGGTTATATGCCTAGGGACCTGATTAAATCCACGTTTATAGTACTACCAAAGAAACCAGGTGCAAAGGAATGTGATGACCACCGGACTATCAGCCTCTCATGGCACATAACGAAGGTACTTCTGAGAATCATTTTGAGAAGAACAAGGAGAAAGATAAAAATGGAAATAGCAGATGAACAGTTTGGATTTGTTGAAGGAAAGGGAACACACAATGCCAGCTTTACGAACACTAACAGAAAGAGCTTTAGAAGTACGGAAAGATCTCTACTTATGCTTCATTGATTACACCAAGGCATTCGACAAGGTGAAACATAATGAAATTATTAAAATGCTTGAAGACATCAGTATAGACGGCAAAGACATGAGGATTGTAAAACATATATACTGGCAGCAAGAAGCAGCAATGTGATTGATTGATTGATCTTTATTTCAAAATGGTTAAGAATTGGGCACGCAGTTGAAAATAGAACTGGAAAATATCAACCTATGAAACAAGGGGTGCGACAAGGATATGTACTATCTCCAGACCTTTTTTCTCTGTAAAGCGAGAATATTCTAAGAAAGATCATCACAGAACCAGGCATAAAAATTGGAGGATACAATATTAACAACCTTCGGTATGCTGAAGACACAGTACTGAGAGCTTAGAACCAACAAGACCTGCAAAATCTCTTGGATAAAGTGGCCAAAGAAAGTGAACAGAAAGGGCTTACTTTGAACATCAAAAAGACAGAGGCTATGGTTATATCTAAGAAACAGACTCCACCAGCGTGTAGTATAAAATTAAACAGAACTATTCTAGAGCAGGTGCAGAAATTCAAATACCTTGGAGCAGTAATAACTTCAGATGGGAAATGCAGAACACAAATTAGGAACAGAATAGGCCAAACAAAGACTGCATTTCAGAGAATGAGAAACATATTAGCAAACACATCCTTATCAATGAATGTTAGAAAACGAGTCCTAAAATGCTATATTCAACCTAACTTGTTATATGGAAGTGAATCATGGACAATAGACAAGTCTGCACAAAAATCATTGGAAGCAGCAGAAATGTGTTTTGTTAGAAGAATGTTGCGAATCCCGTGGACAACAAAAATAACTAATGAAGAATGTATGAGAAGAGCTGGAGAGACAAAAAAACCTTGTCAAAAAGATAAGAGAGAGACAATGTACTTTCATATGACATGCAATGAGAAGAGGGGGCATTGAAAATATTATAACAACAGGAAAAATAGAGGGAAGAAGATTAAGGGGAAGACCAAGAGAAATGATACTGGACAGTCTGATGGGATGGTGTGAGAGATCACCAACTGAGCTGATGGCCTGTATGAAGGATCGTGTACTCTGGAGAAAAATAATAGCCAACGCCAGTCGACACGGCACCTGATGATGATGATGATGATGATGATGATGATTTCTAACATTCATTGATAAGGATGTGTTGGATAATATGTTTCTCATTCTCTGAAATGCAATCTTTGCTTGGCCTATTCTGTTCTTAAGTTCTGTTTTGCATTTCCCATATGAAGTTATTACTGCTCCAGGGTATTTAAATTTTTGCATCTGCTTTAGATTTCATTCAAGTGCCATTCCGCGTGGCGTAGGCGATAATTCTTATCCACAATTCCCTGTTGGAGACTTGATTATGAGATCTGCCGGTGACTTTCTTCCTAGCCACACTGACATTCCATCCAGTAACTTCTCCTCTCTCTCTCTCTCTCTCTCTCTCTCTCTCTGTCTTCCTCTGTCTCTTCTTCCTTCACTTTTTCCAGTTGCCACAGTGTGTTCCACTTTTCCTCTTCTCAGGAAGTGTCCTATAAATTTCGCTTGTCCGCCTCTGATCTTTGCTATAATTTACAACTCCCGCCTCTCTTAAAACTACTTCATTGGTCTTCTTGGCTATCCATGGTACTTTCAACATCCTTCTTATAAATCACCTGTATGTAAGATATAATGTTCATTTCTGGTGATGAGGATGATATACAAAATGTATTTTTAAAAAATAAAAAAGCAAACTTTTGCTATAAAGACATAAGGGTTCATTTGACACCATTTGAATTACTGTTATTTTCAATTTAATCCCCTCTATTGGCGAAACACCATTCCAAATATTTTTCCACTGTTGGAAAGCTTCCTGGAAGGCACTTTCTGTGATGGCGCGCAGTTCTCTTACTGATTTTCCTGAAGCTAATCTATAGTTTGGAAACGACCTCCTTTCAGAGTGGTTTTAAGTCTGGGAAACAGGAAAAAGTCTGATGGGTTTAAGTCTTGAGAATAGAGTGAATGGGGCACAACGGATGCCTGATGTTGTGCAAGATAACTTCGGATGAGGAGGAACGCGTGAGCCAGGACATTGTCGTGGTGCAGCATCCAAATCTGGTTTCCCCACAATTAAGGTCACTTCCTGCTCACAGAATCTCTCAAACGCGCTAAGACTTCCTAAAACTTTTTTTTTTTTTACATTTGACCACGTGCTTAACGAATTCATGGTGACCCCTTTCCCCACTCACATCTCTGATTTCAACACAGATCACTTTCTGATCGTTAGTCAGCACATATAACAGGAATTGTGCACAGACGCTATGCATCTAAGTTTTTCAGCCAAAAGTTGATGGCAAGATCCGATGCTGGTGCCCATTTCTTGGACAGTTAAATGACAGTTTCCACAAATCACCGCATGAACTTTCTCGACGTGGTCGTCGTCTACTGATCTGGAAGGTTGTCCAGGCTGGAATCTTCACCTTTCGATGTTCTGCCCTCGTTAAACCATTTATAGCCCTCCACTCGACTCATACTGTCCTCCCCGTGCACTGGGTTGGGCAATTGCCACGCCTATGTAAAACTTTAAACAAGTTTACAGCAAAATCTCATACACATACAAGTTATTCTTCGAGCTCCTTCACTGGCAATAATCTGACGAACAGCCTGTGCACGTGTTCACTTCAGCGGATGTAGTTCGATGACTCATCCTCATAGAGGAATGGGGCTAATGGCAGTTCGTTGTCAAGACCTGCCGCTAGATGCACTCCGCACCGCACCGTCTGTGTCGGTTGGTGCAAAGTTTTCTGTTTTCTTTTTAACACACTTCGTTTAAAGATGTTTGGCTGCAGCGAATTTTTAGTGATTATGACATGTTTTTCAATCTAAGAAGGCAAGCTAAGATAAAAAGATATTAATTTGTTCTTCTCCTGGTTAATACTATTTTAATGATATATGTGATAACTCCCAGTGCAGTTGAAACTTTCATGAATTTATTTGTACTTGTTGTTGATGATGTCGAGTGCTGGCGATATGTCGGAGTTTAAGGCTGGAGATCATGAGTGTTAGAACGAGTTTTCTCTTTCCACCAGTGAGTTTCCCCATTAAACAAGTATGCAGTTAAAATCGATTAATATATTAAATGTAAATTCTTACTAACCCATAAGTATGGGACAGTGGACTGGCTTACTAACCAACAGACATGGGAATGTTGACTGGCTTTCTAACTCATAAATATGGGATTGTGGAGTGGTGTTTATGGATTGAGAAAACTAAGGATGAATGAGGCGTGAGAGTGGGTGTTAGAACTGGTCCCCCCTGGGAAGAACTCTGTTAAGGACACATTTACCTTAACATAGTCTTTGTTAGACAGGGTAACATAGATCTGTTTGTTTACTAACGCTGACCTCCTTATGTAGCCCATAAACCTGTAGCAATCAACACTAATTGTAATTGTTATTTTTTGTAAAATGTAATGTCAGGTTGGTGGATGGATAGGAACATGGAGTTCATCGGCGGGGATGAGGAAAATCTGGTGTGAAACCAATGAATCCAGGCCGTGACAAGCCTATGGATTTTTACAACTATGGCTATTAGAATAATGTAAACAAAACAGACCCAGCAGACCATAGTTGGCGGGAATGGATATCATCCCAAAGTCGGAGTGTCTCTGTGGAACTGCCTCAAAGCTATCTGGATCTAATGTAGAGAAGGATCTTAAGCACAGCCACCAGAGGCTGGAAAACAAAGTTTTGGCCAGGCCAGCCACACTGTCTTCATGGCAGTCGGAGCAAGACCACAGTCTGCCCTAGCAAGGAAAGGTGCTGAAGTCGGAGTTACCCAGCCAAAAGGCGCATCGCAAAAATCAGGGTAACACGCATTATGGCTAATGAAATGTCTCTATCTGCAGTTTTCAAACATGGTGCTCGCCCTGTGAAGACTAACCAGGCAGGTGCAGTGCCGGGCCCCCTGCCTCTAAAGGGTTCACCCATTGCTACTGGAGGTCCTATCAGTTCGTCTTGTGGAGCCAGGAAACATAAGAGTAGAGCTACTGGCCAAAAAATACGACACCAGAAAACTGCCAAAAAGCAAGAACTTAAAATAATGCAGTGGAATGCTGAGGGTGTCAGCAGTGTTAGAGATGGCTACAGCAAAAAGGTGGAACCAGAAAACATACTCTTTGCAGAGCAGGTGAGTATATGCTGCATACATGTGATATATCTAACCAAAGATGCTGCCTTTAAAATCAGAGGCTACCAGTGTTTTATATCAGACCGACAGGACAGAAGAAAAGAAGGAGTACTCACACTTATTAAGAACAACATTAGCGCATGTCAGGTGGGAGTGTACATGAAAGGAGCCTAATACCAGATGACTCATCTTAAAACCAGTAATACAGACTTTCATTCCGTAACTATTACTGTCCTAATGACTGCTCACTTGCTCTAGAAACAATCCCACATAAAGAGAGACTGATGGTCTGTGGAGATTTTAACAGCCATTCCCAGAGCTTGGGCTATGACTACATAGACAAGAGAGGAGAGGAAGTTGAGAGCTGGCAGGATGGACTTCTCCTAATCAACCAGCCAATGGATACCCCAACATTTTACTCAAGAGCTTGGTATACAACCTCAACAGCAGATCTGGCATTCCACTCTCCAGATCTGAAGTGGAACATTACACATGAAGTTGGAAAACAACTTGGAGGAAGCGACTATCGACCAGTCTTCCTGACAATAGAAAATGAACTCATTAACACCAGTAGCCCTCTCCCCAGATGGAATTATAAAAAAGCAAACTGGACAATGTACATATAGCATACAGGTATCCTGGTGGGACAGCTGTCCATAGAAGGTAAGGATATTAACAGCATAGTGAAGGAATCCAATGCTTGTATCCTTCAGGCCGCCCGTGAAACCATTCCCAGAGGAGCTCATAGGGGCTATAGACCATACTGGTCTAGTGAGCTGGGAAAACTCCATGATGACTTGGAAACAGCTCGAAAGCAAGCAGAAAATAGGCCACGCCAAGAACACCACAATAATTACCAACATGCTAAGGCCAAATTTCAGAGAGTCAAGCTGCATGCCAGACGAGAAGGCTGGAGAGAGAAAACAGAGTCCCATAACTTTGAAAAGTATGGAAGGAAACTGTGGAAACTAATCAAACAGTTAAACGATGATAGCACTGGAAGAAGTACAAAGATTACACTAAAAGAGGAAGGGGAAACTCTTACGGGTAAGCAGGTAGCAGATCACTTTGCTCGCATGTTTGCACAAGACTGCAACATTGATATTCATCCATAGAAAGAACGTACAGTGCGCAATGATCCACAGAAAGAAGAGGAGCAAGGCAGAAAAGTGGAGGTCATGGATGCACCAATCACACGCAGCGAATTAGACCTAGCAGTCAGTAAACTGAAACCAAGGAAATCACCAGGACCAGATAGAGTGTCCAATGAAATGATCAAGAACCTGGGAATGGCAGCAATGAGAAAGCTGTTGGATATTTTCAATATGTGCTGGAGCACAGGTACGTTACCTCAAATCTGGAAGGAAGCAAGCATGATACCATTGCTAAAGCCAGGGAAAAACATTGATACGGCCTCCAACTGCAGGCCAATCAGTCTCACTAGCTGCCTATGCAAAACGATGGAACGTATCATTGACCTGAGGCTAAAATGGTACCTAGATAGTGAAAACCTTCTTGTTCCACAACAAGTAGGATTTAGGCAGTACTACAATACAGAAGATCAAGTGACCTATTTCTCTCAAGAGACTGAGGACGCATTCCAAGAAAAAAACCTTGTACTAGCAGCATGGATAGATCTGAAGAAAGCCTTTGATAACGTATAGGAAAAAGGTCTGCTGTGGAAACTAAGAAATTGCAATGTGAACGGAAGACTGCACAACTGGATAAAGTCATGTTTACACAATAGAAGAACAAGAGTAGTAATGGATGGACACAAAAGCCAGAAAGTACTGCTGTGACATGGTGTACCACAAGGAGGAGTCCTTTCGTCTACACTACTCCTGGTATTCATTAATGACCCAGGAAAGGAACTTCCCTATGGAATCAAAGAGGCACTGTATGCAGATGATCTGGTCATGTGGTGTATAGATGAATACGCGACAGTTGCTACACAGAGACTCCAAAAGAGCAGCAGACATCTTGACATCATGGACAAACAAATGATGTGTAAGTATAAACACAGAGAAATCAATCACTACTCTGTTCACTCTCTCATCTAAACAGAAAGCAGGTAAGATCTTTGTAAATGAAATATCCTTAAGGATGGACAACCATGGAGTGACTCTTGACTCAAAACTTACCTGGAAGCAACACATCAACAGTGCAGAAGCAAAAACCAGAAGAAAATTAGCCATATTAAGAAAATTGAGTGGAACCACATGGGGAGCAAGTGAAAGAATCCTCAAGAATGTATATCAGCAAACCCACTTCTGAGACCCGCCGAGAATACAGGCTCAAGCCCTGCGATACTCTGATCCTCTTGTGGTCCTCTCTGGGATCTCGTGTGGTCCTTTCGGGGACCACAGGGGGACCACGGGACCTATTGAGGACCACAGGAGTAAATTCAGTAGAATCACTGGGCGGTCTTGGTGGTAGAAGCGAATGAAGAAGAAGAAGAAGAAGAATATCAGTAAAGTATTCTACCACATTTAAAATATGGCTCAACAGCTTGGTGCACAGCATCAAATACTACGCTGCATAATCTAGACAAGGTACATAATCAGTCACTACGGATTATCACAAGTGCCATGAGGTCTACACCAGTAGTAGAAATGCAGAAAATAGTTGGTGTTCAAGCGCTTAAAAACGTAGAGACACACAGGTCATGACCCTGGGATTAATTCCTCAGCTCTCTAAGCCATCCCCCGAAGGAGGTATTCAATAATTTGGCACTAAGACGGCTTAAAAGAAGCAGCTTCATTCATCAGGCCAAGCATATGCGTAAGCTGATACCTAACCTTCCAACTGTAGTCGCTCCATTATCATCTGTACCAGAACATGTAACATGGAAAGAAGCAGATTATACACAAATAACTATTCAAACTGAAGTGAAAGGTGTACAGAATGGTAAGATGCAAAGCGATCGTGTAAGATCAACAGCCACACTTAGTGTGCTAAATGACAAATATCCATGTGACACCTGGATACCTATGTATACAGATAGATCTGCACATAATGCCATAAAGAATGGAGGGGCAGGAGAACATATTGAACATCCAAACAACACCACTGACAAGATTTCCATACCCACTGGAAAATACAACAACGACTATGATGCAGAAGTTAGGGCAGTTATTGCTGCGGTTGAAAAACTATCAAACTCCAGAATTGATACATATCCTGTAGTAATTCTCACAGATGCAAGATTAGTACTGGAAGCTCTTCAATGCAACAAACTACCAGACCTTAAGGATGCCTTGTCAAAAATTGTCTTACAACATGGAGTCACTTTGCAATGGATTCCCTCCCACTGTGGGATACCAGGCAATGAGAAAGCCGACCGTCTGGCCAAAGAGGGCACTGAAATAGAGCAATCAGACAAATCTATCACCTATAATCATAAGAAAAGCATGATAAAAACCTACATGAAGCCACAAACACCACCACATGATGACTATCACATGCTAAATAGAAAGGAACAAGTCACCAGTTTCCGTCTCCGAACAGGACACAACCAACTCCGAAGTCATATGTATACAAAGTTTACGGTTGGCATTACTACTCCTTGTACATGTGCCCAAGTGCCCCAAACTGTGGAACATATCCTCCAAAACTGCACCAACTACGAGACACTGAGAAGTAATTACTGGCCAAGTGAAAACACCAAAGAAGATAAGCTCTAAGGGTCCATACATGAATTACAAAAAAAAAAACAAAACAGTGAAATTTATCCGAGAGACAGGACTGCAGATATAGACAGACAATGCGTACGAAGAAGAAGATACAACTGGTAGCAAACATTGAGGCGTTCACATAGTAAAGTAAGAGAGCACAGTATTGTATGGTTAGACCTTTAAAAAAAATCGTAAACGAAGCACTTTTAAGCATGAGAGAAAGAAAAATGACAAAAGAATCACATTGATCGAGTTCATCAGCAATTACCGGTAAATTAGAGATTAAAAAAAGAGAATAACCGAATCGTTTGGAGGTCGTAGATTACCATAACCGGTTTATATTATAAAAAATCTAGTAGAAAGCAACCCCCTCGTGTGGTACCCGGGATCTGCAAAGGATAGGACCACTGTACCCTACCATGCATGATCGTAAAAGGCGACTAAGGAGGGTTCAGCATAGGGCCAGCAATCCTATCTGGTAAAAAAAAAACTATCAGACTGCTACAGAAACGGAAGCAAGAGAAAAAGCAAATGCAGGTGGAAGGAGAAATGCGTATCAGGAAACTGAGCCCATGAAGGTTGTGGATGAAAGCCAGCCACTGGAAGTCTACAGCCCGATTGCAGACCTCCTGGAACCTAAACATAAGATGCAAATAGGCAGCTGGAATGTAAGAACACTAAACCAGACTGGAAAACTAGCACAAACCATCAAGGAAATGCACAGATACAAACTAGACATACTAGGAATACAAGAAGCAAGATGGACAGGACAAGGCAGAAAGAAATTAACAAGACGGCACACAGAAGATACAATAATATGGCCAGTTAAAGAAGATTTTCATGAAGGAGGAGTAGCATTGGTTATAACAAAAGAAGCATCAAGAGCATTGCTGAAATGGACCCCAGTAAATGAGAGATTATTATATGCACGGTTCAACTCAAGATTCACGAAGCTGTCTATTATAGTTTGTTATGCACCAACAGAAGCAGCTGAAGAGGAATTAAAAGAAGATTTTTACAACAGCCTCCAAGCAACAGTAGAAACAATACCCAAGCATGATATGCTACTCATCTTGGGCGACTTCAATGCAAAAGTAGGTGAAGGAAATGAAGATAGAAGAATAATCATGGGAAGAGAAGGAATCGGAGAATAAATGAAAATGGAGAAAGACTGTGCAGTTTCTGTGAAGAAAACATGATGACCATCGGAGGGACAATTTTCCAACACAAAAACATCCATAAGGTGACTTGGGGTCACCAGATAAAACCACAGAAAACCACATCGATCACATAATAATAAACAACAAGTGGAAACGGTCACTACAAGATGTGCGAGCAAGGAAAGGAGCAGATGTAGGAAGTGATCACAACCTTCTGATAGCAAAAATAAAACTAAAATTAAGGAAAGCCAAAATCGGAGAACACAGAAAGATACATTTTGATACAAGAAAACTGATAGACCAGAAACAAGAAATGAATTCTCAATAATACTTAAGAACCGCTTCGGTGTCCTACAAGACGAAGCAGAAATGTCCATATTAGAGTTCAATAAAACACTACAGGAAACAGCAAAAGAGGTGCTGGGATATCGGAAAAGGAGAAAAGAGGAATGGATAAGCGAGACCACATGGGAAAAGGTAGAGCAAAGAAAAGAAATCAAGAAAAAATTACTGAACACCAAATCACAACGGCTTAAAGAACGAGTTTTAAGTAATTATGCACAAAAAGACAAAGAAGTGAAGGAATCATGCCGTCAAGATAAACGTCAATATTATGACAACTTAGCAGAAACAGCAGAGAAAGCAGCATATACAAATGACATGAAAACCATATATAAAATCACAAAGCAGATGACAGGTAACATCAACACAAGATATGAAAGTGCAGTAAGAACACAAAATGGACAACTAGTCAGTGGAGAAAGAGAAAAAAATTGAAAGATGGAGGGAACACTTTAACACCCTACTAAACAGAACACAAGCAGCACAAGCAATAGACATACCTGAAGCAAAAACGGAACTAAACATCAATACAGGACCAATAACAATAAATGAAGTAAAGGAGGCGATAAAGATGCTAAAATCAGACAGGGCACCAGGTGAAGATGAAGTGACTGCTGAGATGTTGAAAGCAGAAGAAACAGAAACACCAAAACAACTTTGCCGGATATTACAACAAATTTGGGATTTAGAAAAAGCCCCAGAGGAGTGGAAAACTGGTCTTATAGTAAAACTACCAAAGAAGGGTGACCTCAGAGATTGCGGGAACTGGAGAGGCATTACCCTACTGCCACTCACCAGTAAAGTATTTTGCAGAATAATCATCAACAGAATTGTACCAACACTTGAGGAAAAACTTCGGAAAGAGCAGGCAGGATTTAGGAAAGGAAGATCATGCATAGACCACATATTTGTACTTAGACAAATATTAGAACAGGCAAATGAGTGGCATAGCACAACATATGCATTATTCATAGATTTTGAGAAAGCCGTTGACAGTGTCAACAGAGATGCACTGTGGAAAATCCTAAGATGGCATGGCCTCCCCCATAAAATAGTTAATGTAATCAAAGCCCTATACGAGGGTTTTCAGTGCAAAGTTATCTGTGGAGAACATACCTCTAGCAGCTTTAGGGTACAAACAGGAGTGAAACAGGGATGTGTACTATCACCAACATTATTTATCTTGGCAATAGACTGGTTAATGAAGGAGGCAACATCAGACAAACGCAGAGGATTACAATGGACCCTTGACACAGTGCTGGAGGACCTTGACTTTGCGGACGACATTTGTCTATTATCAAGCAGTCACAAAGATATGCAAGATAAAATAAACAAGCTAACTCAGAATGCAAACAACATAGGACTAAAGATCAACATAGGAAAGACAAAGTTAATGAAGCAAAATGTGAACAACAGAAATGTACTCAGAGTAGATAACAAGTTAGTGGAGGAGGTCAACGAATTTGTATACCTTGGCAGCAGAGTAGTAGAAAATGGAGACAGCACAGAGGACATCAACAGCAGACTTACTAGAGCAAACCAGGCTTTTGCAATGCTGCAGAATATATGGAAATAAAAAAAACTAAGCATAAATATGAAAATCAGGATATTTAAGAGTAATGTTCTAAGTGTACTACTCTATGGAAGTGAATGCTGGAAAATCACCAAAACCATAGGAAACAAGTTGAATTCTTTCCAGACTAAATGTTTACGAAGAATTAAAACAATATTTTGGCCAAACACCATAAGAAATAACATCTTATTAGCAGAAATGCAGATGAAACCACTGACAACAATTATTGAGGAAAGACGCTGGCGATGGTTGGGACATATGCTCCGAATGACTGACAACTCACTACCAAAAATAGCACTAAGATGGACACCACAGGGGAGCAGAAGTAAGGGTAGACCAAAAGAGACATGGAGAAGAACAACAGAAAGGATGTTGAGCAATAGAGGGCTCACCTGGGCAAGAGCAGAAAAAAAGGCGAAGGACAGGCATTTGTGGAAAACCCTTGCGGAAGCCCCATGTGCCCTGGGCACTTAAGGTTCAGAGAGAGAGAGAGAGAGAGAGAGAGAGAGAGAGAGAGAAAGCAACCGGTGAAATCAGCTGGAGAATAATCAGGCCAGTGAAGTTGGTGATGTTCAATTTGCTTGGAGGAGAATTCGCCAGTTTTGACTTTGGCTAGGCATGTGAGAATTCTGTAAATGGTAAATTTTGCTGCAAATAAGAAACAAAATTCACTGTAACATTTACTTTTACTTTCTTCTGTTGTTTGTAAATTATGTCTAATTTTACGTTTAAAAATGGTTTAAAGTATCTAATTTTGTATTGAGAAAACCGTTATTTTGGAAAGTACTTCATGCAAGATAGGTACAACTGTACCGGTTTCCAAAAGTCCTAGCGCCATCACTGGAATTAACTGTTACTTGGACCACGGACTCCAGAAGGAAGAAGAAAACCGTCTAGCCACCAGAGAACAGTGCATTCATCAACTTAGCCATCAAACGGTCCCCCTCCCTTCCCTGTCTGACAGAAAAGCGTGACACCCAGAAAGGAAGCGAGGCCATATATCACAGAAATTCTGTCACTTAAATGTAACTCTCGCAGTAACAAACTTGAGACACAGGCATACATACAAGGCCTACTGCAAATGCTAGTGCATATTGGACAACACTAACAACAAATAAATACTTTTTGTCCTCTACTGTTGAAAGCCTCGTTGTTTCCTGTTTTTTTTTTTTGGCAAAAAAGTTTCATCTCAAAGCACAAACTGAAACTACCTTTATGTAATGTTATAAATCGTTCTATACACGTAAAGAGTTTTTAATCAAGTTTTGTTGTCCAGACCTCAAGGTCTGTGTTCCTGGCAAGTTTGATTATGAAAATCAAAATGATTGAATGTCTGCTGGATATTGTTTCATTTTTTTTTCATCCCACTTTCTTCACTTTCATAACTGCTAAATCTTTGTGTAGCCTAAAATAAACCACTTTCAGTAATGATGATCTGGCAAGTTTTGTGTCATCATCATGTACTCCAGAGTACACGATCCTTCATGCAGGCCATCAGTCAGTTGGTGATCTCCTCTCACACCATTCAGTCAGACTGTCCAGTATCATTTCTCTTGGCCTTCCTCTTGATCTTCTTCCTTCTATTTTTCCTGTTGTTATAATATTTTCAATGCCCCCTCTTCTCATTGCATGTCATATGAAAGTACATTGTCTTTCTCTTATTTTTTTGACAATATTTTTTGTCATTCCAGCTCTTCTCATTCATTCTTCATTAGTTATTTTTGCTGTCCAGGGGATTCGCAACATACTTCTAATAAAACACATTTCTGCTGCTTCCAATGATTTTTGTGCAGACCTGCCTATTGTCCATAATTCACTTCCATATAACAGGATAGGTTATATTGCATTTTTAGGACTCGTTTTCTAACATTCATTGATAAGGATGGGTTGGCTAATATGTTTCTTATTCTCTGAAATGCAGTCTTTGTTTGGCCTATTCTGTTCCTAACTTGTGTTCTGCATTTCTCATCTGAAGTTATTACTACTCCGAGGTATTTGAATTTCTGCACCTGCTTTAGAATAGTTCCATTTAATTTTATACTGCATGTTGGTGGATTCTGTTTCTTAGATATAACCAGTCTCTGTCTTTTTGATGTTCAAAGTAAGGCCTTTCTTTTCACTTTCTTTGACGACTTTATCCAAGAGATTTTGCAGATCTTGTTGGTTCTCAGCTATCAGTACTGTGTCATCAGCATACCGAAAGTTGTTAATATTGTATCCTCCAATTTTTATGCCTGATTCTGTGATGATCGTTCTTAGAATATTCTCGCTTTACAGAGAAAAAAAGTCTGGAGATAGTAAATATCCTTGTCGCACCCCTTGTTTTATAACATGATATTTTCCAGTTCTATTTTCAATTCGAATTGTTGCTTCTTGCTGCCAGTATAGATGTTTTACAATCATCATGTCTTTGCTGTCTATATTGATGTCTTCAAGCATTTTAATAATTTCATTATGTTTCATCTTGTCGAATGCCTTGGTGTAATCAATGAAGCATAAGTAGAGATCTTTCTGTACTTCTAAGACTCTTTCTGTTAGTGTTCGTAAAGCATAAATGGCATTGTGTGTTCCCTTTCCTTCAACAAATCCAAACTGTTCATCTGCTTTTTCCATTTGTATCTTTTTCCTTGTTCTTCTCATAATGATTCTCAGAAGTACCTTCGTTATGTGATATGAGAGGCTGAAAGTCCGGTGGTCATCACATTTCCTTTGCACCTGGTTTCTTTGGTAGTGCTGTAAACATGAATTTAAGCAGGTCACTGGGCATATAACCACTGCTGTAAATGTAATTAAGTAACTTGATTATTATTTTTATTCCTGTCTCCTCTAGTGCCTCTATTTCTTCTATTGTTATATTATCAGGCCCAGTTGCTGGTGTTAATTCTGGTCTTTCTCCTCCATACAGCTCACCGATGTACTCTGTCCACTTGTCCATCAGTCTTTGCGTAGCCTATAATAAAACGCTTTCGGTAATGATGATCTGGCAGTCTTTGTGTAGCCTATAATAAAACGCTTTCAGTAATGATGATCTGGCAGTCTTTGTGTAGCCTATAATAAAATACTTTCAATAATGATGATCTGGAAACCAAAAATGAACAGTGATTTTTATTATAATTGGTCATATATTGAATATCCAAACAACACCATTGACAAGATTTCCATACCCACTGGTAAATACTGCAACAACTTTGATGCAGAAGTTAGGGCAATTATTGCTGCAGTTGAAAAACTATCAGACTCCAGAATTGATACATGTCCTGTAGTAATTCTCACAGATGCAAGATCAGTACTGGAGGCTCTTCAGTGCAACAAACTACCAGACCTTAAGGATGCCTTGTCAAAAATTGGCTTACAACATGGAGTCACTTTACAATGGATTCCCTCCCACTGTGGGATACCAGGCAATGAGAAAGCTGACCATCTGGCCAAAGAGGGCACTGAAATGGAGCAACCAGACATACCAGTCACCTATAATCAGAAGAAAAGCATGATAAAAACCTACAGGAAGCCACAAACACCACCACATGATGACTATCACATGCTAAACAGAAAGGAACAAGTCACCATCTTCCGTCTCCGAACAGGACACAGCCGACTCCGAAGTCATATGTATACAAAGTTTAAGGTTGGTACTACTAATCTATGTACATGTGCCCAGGTGCCCCAAACCGTGGAACATATCCTCCAGAACTGCATCAACTACGAGACACTGAGAAATAATTACTGGCCCAGTGAAACCACTAAAGAAGATAAGCTCTACGGTTCCATACATGAGTTACAAAAAACAGTGAAATTTATCCAAGAGACAGGACTGCAGATATAGACAGACAGTGCGAACGAAGAAGAAGAAGAAGAAGATTATAATTGGTTGCACCAGAAAATGACCTTTACCTATTCTGGCAACGTTGAAAAAATCAGAGTATAGTTAATTTCCTCGTTACTAAATTAACCAATAGCAGAGTTAGTGGAAACGTTCGAAGGCGCCAAATGTTTGAGCCAGAGTGAATTTTATATCGACAAAACCACTGAGAGGGCGGTTTGATTTTTTTTTTTTTTTTTGTCACGTTAAATAGTCGTACTGTTATTTAGTTATTAAGTATTGTGTGTTTAATTTTATTTCTTTTACTAACTTGCTAAATGAACATTACCTGGCGAATTAATGAAATTAATGAAATTTTCACCTGCCTTTTATACCCGATAATGTATAAAGCAAGCGTGTAAACTGAAACAACAATTATAGAGTGATTTTCCCTTCATGGAGAAGGCGAGAATCGACAATGTTGGATGTGGCACTTGCAAATCTGAATTTTAAATTTCGCACAGTAGCAGACCGGATATCACAAAACATTTCAAGAGTGATCGACATAAGGTAGCTGTGCCAGCTGCACTATCCTCCCGTCTCATGACAAACTATTTCCTACTAGCAACGTTTCTTCCTAGCATGGAAGCCAAGTTAGCAGCTGCAGAAGGCACATTTGCATATCACACCTTATGTCACAATCACATTTTTCACTCAATTACTGCACCAACAAATTGATTCAACATTTGTTTGAGCCGAAGTTTATGTGTGGGCGCTCAAAATGTGAGGCCATAATAATTAACCTCCTTTTCCCATTTGTCATTGACCAACTTCAAGAAAAATTGAAGAATGCAAAATTTGTGACAATAATGACAGACAGCTCAAATCACAATGATATAAAAGTATTCCCACTGCTTGTGAGATATTTTGTGGTGTCATTGGATGTCGAAGTTATTAGATTTGCAGTCAACCTCTGGCGAAACATCGGACATAATTTGTAAGTTTACAATGTTCGTGTGGAAGAACTGAAGGAATTCTGTGACTTTGCAAAGGTTGAATACCAACTGATTCTAGGATACGGAGAAACCAGATGGCTTTCACTAATGCCAGAAGGGGAGAGAATCCGTACGTTCTTTCCTACGTTGAAATACTTTTTTTTTTGTTTCAACAGATGTCTCTCTCTCTCTGAACCTTAAGTGCCCAGGGCACATGGGGCTTCCGCAAGGGTTTTCCACAAATGCCTGTCTTTCGCCTTTTTTTCTGCTCTTGCCCAGGTGAGCCCTCTATTGCTCAACATCCGTTCTGTTGTTCTTCTCCATGTCTCTTTTGGTCTACCCTTACTTCTGCTCCCCTGTGGTGTCCATCTTAGTGCTATTTTTGGTAGTGAGTTGTCAGTCATTCGGAGCACATGTCCCAACCATCGCCAGCGTCTTTCCTCAATAATTGTTGTCAGTGGTTTCATCTGCATTTCTGCCAATAAAATGTTATTTCTTATGGTGTTTGGCCAAAATATTTTTTTAATTCTACGTAAACATTTAGTCTGGAAAGAATTCAACTTGTTTTCTATGGTTTTGGTGATTTTCCAGCATTCACTTCCATAGAGTAGTACACTTAGAACATTACTCTTAAATATCCTGATTTTCATATTTATGCTTAGTTTATTTGATTTCCATATATTCTGTAGCATTGCAAAAGCCTGGTTTGCTCTAGTAAGTCTGCTGTTGATGTCCTCTGTGCTGTCTCCATTTTCTACTACTCTGCTGCCAAGGTATACAAATTCGTTGACCTCCTCCACTAACTTGTTATCTACTCTGAGTACATTTCTGTTGTTCACATTTTGCTTCATTAACTTTGTCTTTCCTACATTGATCTTTAGTCCTATGTTGTTTGCATTCTGGGTTAACTTGTTTATTTTATCTTGCATATCTTTGTGACTGCTTGATAATAGACAAATGTCGTCCGCAAAGTCAAGGTCCTCCAGCACTGTATCAAGGGTCCATTGTAATCCTCTGCGTTTGTCTGATGTTGCCTCCTTCATTAACCAGTCTACTGCCAAGATAAATAATGTTGGTGATAGTACACATCCCTGTTTCACTCCTGTTTGTACCCTAAAGCTGCTGGAGGTATGTTCTCCACAGATAACTTTGCACTGAAAACCCTCGTATAGGGCTTTGATTACATTAACTATTTTATGTTTACAATGTTCGTGTGGAAGAACTGAAGGAATTCTGTGACTTTGCAAAGGTTGAATACCAACTGATTCTAGGATACGGAGAAACCAGATGGCTTTCACTAATGCCAGAAGGGGAGAGAATCCGTACGTTCTTTCCTACGTTGAAATACTTTTTTTTTTGTTTCAACAGATGTGCCGTACGGTAATGTCAACTTTCATGCTGGTGTCCTAAAAATTGAGGAATTTCAGCGCTGGAAGTGTCTGCAGTTGCCGATCTGCAAAAATGCAGGGACAAGAGCAGAACTTTGTTCCAAACAGGGTGAAAATCCAGATTCGCTGTTTAGAGAACGAGTGCTTTGTCAGAAAAACAGATGTGATTAATAGTACTACCAATTTCTATGACAATTGTGTTGAGTATCTACAGGAAAGTGTGAACAAATTTCAATATTTGAGTTTTATCTCTTTAATCCTCTTTACTAGCCAGCCTTCTTCAGGTGTCCAGGTCTCACAGGCGTATGTTGCGATGAGAAAGATGCATGTCTTTAAAAATCTTATTTTTTTAGATCTGTCTGTTCCTCTCCACGGCTTCTTTAGTTGTTTTACTTTACGAAGAGCGATAGACGTCCTCCTTTTAATTTCCCTCATTATATCTCCATTATTAGTCAGTAATGATCCAAGATATTCAAAACTCTCCACCTCTTCCAATTTTTCCTCACTGATAAATATTGTCAGTTGTCATCAATTTAGTTTTCTTCGCATTAATATAGAGGTTTTGCTCTTCGCTGTTCTTACGGACTGACATAATTAATGTTTCCATTCCTTTTTATGTTGTGGACAGTAATACTGTGCCATCAGCATATCTAATCTCTGGTATTTCATAACCTCCAATTGTTATGACACTACAGTATTCTTTGTCTACATCTTTTTAACATTATTAATTATATTAGCGGTATCCGTGTTTGTGATGTATTTTAATTTAGTTGGGTAAGAACGTAAGGTTTTGATTGATTGTGAATTCCTATGGTGGTGATCGTCTGTTAGGTGAAGTGTGGTCACCCAGAATTTCATCCTTCATGTTGTACTGAATGTGTGGATATGTTACTTGCCACTTTTGTATAAATCACGTCCTGTCTGATCATCATGTTCCATGTAATAAAACCTTTGGCGTGAAACAAGAATGTTATTATCTCCCTTGCTTTTGGGACTTGCCATAGACTTCATAATGAAAAAAAAATGCTGCACAGGTAAAACGGGCATTGATTGTGTACACGAGGCCCAAATGGAAGATCTTGATTATGCAGATGATATACTTCTTATCAGTGACAATGTAAAATCAATGCAAGAAAAAACAGATACGCTGTCTTCAATGGCTAACAAAATAGGACTTGAAATTAACACGGATAAAACAAAAATAATGACACCTCATTAACCAGTCTCATTGGTGATCAGGAAAAGGAGATGGACATATGTTGGCCATGTGATGAGAAGAAACGATCAGAGAATTCCAACACAAGCTATCAAGTGGAACACAACTGGCCGAAGAAAAAGAGGTCGATCACGTGAAACCCTAAAGAGGATAATGTTAAGAGAGGCCAGTTCAGTAGGCATATCATCCGTTGTGAGATTGAAAAACTCGACGAAGACAGGAAATCTTGGCGAACTATCATGTGGGCCCTATGTGAAGTTTAGCAGCATGGGAAGGATGTCAGATGTATAAAGGAGTTGGTCATGATTATGTGGTGCTGCATATAAATTGAAGTGTTCCTGGGCTTTTGTGCCTGGACAGTGTATAATGTATTCAGGCGTATCAAATATACTTTGTTAACTTTTTTCTTTAGAATAGTTTTCCACACTACTAAATACTTTTCTGTTACACCAGAAATCTAGAACACGTGCCTCAACCATCGTCAGTGTCTTTCCTGAATGATTAAAGTCAGTGGTTTCATCTACATTTCTGTCAGCAATGTGTTATTTTTTATGGTATTTGGCCAAAATATTCATGTAATCCTAAACATCTAGTATGGAAGGAATTCAATTTCTGTTCTATAGTTGTGGTAGTTCTCCAGCATTCACTTTCTCAGAATAGCACACTTACCGCTCATACTAGAAAATCAGCAGAAAATGTGGTACAAGGTCCAAGATTCAGAAACAAATGGCAAATGCCACCATTAAATGTATCATTTACAATACAAAAATTTATTTATAACTAGTAAAATGCAAGTGCACAGGACACTAGAACAACTGGAAAAATTTACCATTTGACATTGTAGATGGGGAAGTCACTAAGTAACTCACAAACTGAAATATTTTATCAGTGGCACTTACCAGGTAGTATTTAAATATATCCTTAGATAGTACCATCATCCAATTTTATAATAGATGTATGCTGGGAGTTACGTGCGCAATCGCAAAGCAATAACAAAATGGCTACCCAACTATTAGTGTGTACCAAAGAGGAACAGAGAAGTGTAGTGTTAAAGGACATTCAGTTGAGAATATTCATAAGGAAATGATTACAGTTTATGCTGAAAAGTGTTTATCATGTAAAGTGGTCTATAACTGGGTAAAAGAATTTTCTCAGGGACATACTGAAAATGTTGATGAAGTCCGACTTGGCTATAGTGTTCAGATTGCATCAGAAGCGACTGTGCAACATGTGAATGAGATATCAGAGCTGATAGATAGATAACGACAGACAGTGTAGCAAGCGCAATCAGATGTTCACACGGCTTAGACTACAGAATAATGCATGCGCAATTGAATTTTTGGAAAGTTTGCTCACGTTGGGTACCCAGAGATCTGAATGATGAACACAAAATGAACCAATTTGGTTTGTCATTGCAGCATCTCTGTCATCATGCATATGAAGGTGAAAACATTCTCCAAAGGATTATTACTGGAGATGAATCAAAACGTGCCTCAATGCAATGAAAACACCCATCATAGCCATCCCCAAAAAAATTCAAGATTATGTCTTCTGCAGGGAAGGTTATGCTGATAGTGTTCTGGGATTATCAAGGAGTGTTGTTAACCAAGTTCTAGAAGTAGGGTGACAGTGTGAATTCTGTATTGTACTATGAAGTTCTGTCAATGCTACGGGATGCAATTCAAAGAAAACGTCCTGGTCTGCTGACTAGAGGTGTACTTCTCCTTTATGACAATGCCAGACCATATATGGCTCGGTTAACCCAAGAGAATATTAGCCAGTTGGGTTAGGAAGTTCTTGAACATCCAACCTATAGTCCTGACTTAGCTCCAAGTGATTTTGACCTGTTTGGTCCATTTAGTTTTTTTGTAACAGGCATTTGCAAGTTACTTAGTGACTTCCCCTCATATAAACTTCATCAAAGATTCCCAACTATTGGTTCACAACCAATAAAGAACCTCAGCAGTATAAGATGCTTCCATGAAGGATATGAATGCAGTAAAACAAGTATTTGAGATGACAAAAAAATGGACTGACTGTTAGTGGTAAAAGAAACATCCTAATGAAATTCAAAATAAGTGCCTTCATCCATTTCATGCTAATTCTAAAACTGATGTTGGTCACAACTTTTTCATTAGATAAGCACTAGTAGCATAGAAGCAACACAAGATACATAAACCTATAAGAATGTGGCTCGTGGTGCCACCAGAATTAACTGAAATCACTTTACTGGGAAAAAACTGAACTACCAATCAAGTCAAAGGCTGTAAAAACAAGTGACAGTACAGCGACATGTAAAGTCCAACCAAGACTTAAAACTTATATCTTATATCCTTCCCGTGCCATTAAACGTCACATAGGGCTCGCAAAGTAGTTTGCCAATTTTACCTGTTTTCGGGGAGTCTTTCAACCTCATCAAAGGATTTTATGCCTGTTAATTTGGCCTCTCTTAATAATGTCCTCTTCAGAGTTTCACGCTGTCTGCCTCTTTTTCTTCGGCCTGTTGTGTTCCATTTGATAGCTTGTTTTGGGATTCTCTGATCATTTCTTCTCATCAAGTGACCAACATATGTCCATCTCCTTTTCCTGATCACCCATGAGACTGGTTGTTGTTCGGTCATCTGTCTTATCTCTGCATTGTTCTTGAATTCATTCCACTTGATGCAGAGTATTTTCCTTAGGCATTTGTTTTCAAAAGAGTCTAATTTCTTTTCTATTTCTTTAGCTGTTTTCCAGCTTTTGCATGCATAAATGAGGGTGGATATTACATTTGAATTGAACAGTCTTAACTTGGTTTTTGTACTTATAACTTTTGAATTCCATATGTTCTCAAGATTCTTGAAGATTGATGCTGCTTTTGCAATTCGGATCCTAACTTCCTATCTAGTGTCACCATCCTGGTCTATGTAGCTGCCAAGGAATGCAAATTGATTGAAGACAGGCTATCTGTTTTTTCTGGTCGAGACATCTTCTCCCTTTTCGAAATCCTGCTTGTTCTTCTCTCATTGCAGTATCCACTATATCTTTGAGTCTATTCAAAATGACCTTGCAAAATACTTTTGACACAACTGATATTAAGGTTACTCCTCTCCAGTTGCCCTTTTTTGGTATTTTAACAATGATTCCTTTCTTCCAATTAGAAGGGACCTTTTCTTCTTTCCAAATCTTGTTAAACATTCTCTGTAGTTGTCTCATGTTGTCACTATTGATAGCTTTTAGCATTTCGGCTGTTATTTCATCTTCACCTGTAGCTTTGTTGTTAGCCATTAAATTCACTGCTGTTTCAATTTCATTTCATCTAGGTTGACATTTAGTTGTGGGGCTGGTAAGTCACTTTGAAGGTTTAACAATTCTTTTGGGTGTGGTCGATTAAGTATTTCTTGGAAGTGTTCAGCCCATCTTTGCTTTTGGTCTTTATTTGATGTTAATAGTGTTCCAGTTTTGCTAAGGATTGGTCTTTCTTTAGATGTAATAGTACCTGTTCGCCTCTTTTGTATGTTATGTAAAGTTTTGCTGTCTCCTGTTTTTGCTGCTTTTTCTGCCTCTTTAGCCATATTGTCTATGTATTCTCTTTTATCCCTTGTAGCTGAACTTTTGACTTTCTTGTCTATTTCTTTGTATTTTGCTTTTGCCAAATCTCTTTCATGATCTGTCTTTGCATTCAACATGTCTAATTTGACTGCTCGTCTTTCATGTATATACTTCCATGTTTTATCTGATATCCACGCTTTTCTATTTGGTTTTTCCAGTCCAGCGCTTACTTTTGCTGCTGTGATTATCGCTGTGCTGTAAGAATTCCATAACTCATCTATACCTATCTCCTCAACTTCACTGGGTGTTTTGGAATGATTGGCAAGTTCCTGATTGAAATTAATGTTAGTATTTTCTTCTTGTAGGCTGTGGCTGTTTATCTTTCTGTGTACTGATTTCTTGTGTTGACATTTCAATTTTAGTTTTATTTTCCCTATGCACAGGTTGTGATCACTGTTGACATCTGCACCCCTATAAGCCCTTACATCCATGAGAGATGTTCTGTATTGCTCTGTATTGTTCTGTATAAGACTTAAAACTGGATGAAAATAAATGTAGAAGTGAACACAGCCAGGGAAACATTACAGCTGAAGAGATAACAGGTTCCAACAAACCAACAGAAAGTGATGTGAAATCAAGTGGAGATAAAAGGTCTAGTAAAGAATGAAGAGATAACAGGTTCCACACAAACCAACAGAAAGTAATGTGAAATCAAGTGGTGATAAAAGGTCTCTAGTAAAGAATGAAGAGGTAACATCATCAATGAAATAAGAAAGGATGATAAGAGTACAGAAAGCAGGTAAACAAGGCTAATGAAACAAGCTGAGAAGACATCACTTGGAATGACATCTAGACAATGGCACCACTCAGTTTCATCTTTTGAGCTAGCATAACCTTCTATCTACAGGTACAGAACTAGGCAGTGTCCATTTAGTAATACAAAGCAAACCTTAGATCACATGAAAAATATCATTAAAGAAACATGTTGCATGTACTGGCTCAATGGAGTACCACAAAAACTAAATGCAGCTGTAAACATAGAAGGCCAACAGCCAGAAAGAAACTACGATTCCTTCAAAGTAACAGGATGAGTCTTCTTCTTCTTCTTCGTTCGCATTGTCTGTCTATACCTGCAGTCCTGTCTCTTGGATAAATTTCACTGTTTTTTGTAGCTCATGTATGGAACCGTAGAGCTTATCTTCTTTAGTGGTTTCACTGGGCCAGTAATTATTTCTCAGTGTTTCATAGTTGGTGCAGTTCTGGAGGATATGTTCCACAGTTAGTAGTACCAACCTTAAACTTTGTATACATATGACTTCGGAGTCGACTGTGTCCTGTTCGGAGACGGAAAATGATGACTTGTTCCTTTCTGTTTAGCATGTGATAGTCATCATGTGGTGGTGTTTGTGGCTTCCTGTAGGTTTTTATCATGTTTTTCTTCTGATTATAGGTGATTGGTATGTCTGGTTGCTCCATTTCAGTGCCCTCTTTGGCCAGATGGTCAGCTTTCTCATTGCCTGGTATCCCACAGTGGGAAGGAATCCATTGCAAAGTGACTCCATGTTGTAAGACAATTTTTGACAAGGCATCCTTAAGGTCTGGTAGTTTGTTGCACTGAAGAGCTTCCAGTACTAATCTTGCATCTGTGAGAATTACTACAGGACATGTATCAATTCTGGAGTCTGATAATTTTTCAACTGCAGCAATAATTGCCGTAACTTCTGCATCAAAGTTGTTGCAGTATTTTCCAGTGGGTATGGAAATCTTGTCAGAGGTGTTGTTTGGATATTCAATATGTTCTCCTGCCCCTCAATTCTTTATGGCATTGTGTGCAGATTCATCTGTTACACACGTATCCAGGTGTCACATGGATATTTGTCATCTAGCACACTAAGTGTGGCTGTTCACCTTACAAGGCTGCTTTGCATCTCACCATTCTGCACACCTTTCACTTCAGTCTGAATATTTATTTGTGTATAATCTGCTTCTTTCCATGGTGTATGCTCTGGTACAGATGATAATGGAGTGACTACAGTTGGAAGGTCAGGTATCAGCTTACCCATACGCTTGGCCTGGTGAATGAAGCTGCTTCTTTTAAGCCAGCTTAATGCTAAAGTTATTGAAACTCTCCTTCAGGGGATGACTTACAGAGCTAAGGAATTTCTCTCCCATGGTCATGACCTTTGTGTCTCTACGTTCCTTTCGTGCTTGAACACCAACTATTTTCTGCATTTCTATTATTGGTGTGGACCTCATGGCACCTGTGATAATCCGTAGTGACTGATTTTGAACCTTGTCTAGATTATGCAGCGTAGTGTTTGATGCTGTGCACCAAGATGTTCAGCCATATTTTAAATGTGGTACAATACTTTGCTGATATACATTCTTGAGGATTCTTTCACTAGCTGCACTGTTGATGTGTTGCTTCCATGTCAGTTTTGAGTCAAGAGTCACTCCTAAGTAAGTGGGTTGGTTGTCCATCCTTAAGGATATTTCATTTACAAAGATCTTACCTGCTTTCTGTTTAGATGAGAGAGTGGTACTCGATTTCTCTGTGTTTATACTTACACATCATTTGTTTGTCCATGATGTCTGCCGCTCTTTGGAGTCTCTGTGTGGCAACTGTTGCATATTCATCTGTACACCACATCACCAGATCATCTGCATACAGTGCCGCTTTGATTCCATAGGGAAGTTCCTTGACCAGGTCATTAATGAATACCAGAAATAGTGTAGGCAAAAGGACTCCTCCTTGTGGTACACCGTGTCGCAGAAGTACTTTCTGGGTTTTGTGTCCATCCATTACTACTCTAGCTCTTCTACTGTGTAAATAGGATTTTATCCAGTTGTACAGTCTTTCATTCACATTGCATATCAATGGTTTAAAAACTACCTGATTAACAGGATCATACAGGATGAGTCAAAAAGTATCCCTTATTTTGCTTTTTTTTTTAAAAACCCACCTAAATCAAGTAGAAGACTTGAATACAAATATGTTATGCCATCCCTCACACAAAATTATATCTTTGTTCATTCTGTGAAGTCCTTTAGCTGTTGGAGCTACTCTCACAGGATAATGCACTGTATTTTCTCTTCCTTAAAGATGGTCTCATGTGCACTGCAGTTTGGCCATGCATGTGTATATTTCTTTGTGAGGATGTGGTCCTTCATGAATAATGAACCAATAACAAGTTGACAGGACAAGCAACAATTAACCAGGCTACTTGCATTAAAAAAAAAAGGTAAAAAAGGTAAAGGTAATCCTGTCATGCCTTAGAGGCACATAGGGATATGGTGTTAGTGCTCATATTTTCCTAGACCCGTCAGCACACTAGAGGGCGATATGGTTAGTATCACGCCTGGCCGCCTTCCCCAACTCCAGAAGGTCGAGTACCTATTCCTACAGCTGGGTGACTGGGGTGCCTCCGGCTGGATTCGAACCCCCAACCTTCACTATGAGAGACCAGTTCACTAACCACTTCGCCAATCAGACACCCGCATTAAAAAAAAAAAAAGAAAGAAAAAAACTTCCCCTAATTTTTTTCCTCCAGAATGTAGGTACATCCTGATAACAGGAAACACTGGAAGACTCAGTAATTAGATCACATTACAAGAGAGAATTTCACTGTGAGATCATTGTAATATAATTAGTACAAGTCAGCTCCACTGTGAGAGTTAAGTGCTGTTACAATTACCACAAGTCACAGTTTGACTGTGGGAGAAGACCATAAAGTAGGAATGTATTGCAACTCTCACATTCTGCAGCAGGTGGGTATCAATGTACTGAGTGTTAGTGTTCTGGTATTCATATCTTTTGTTGCAGGTATCCAAGTCATCCTACCTATGGAAAGGGCAGCTAGGCACAAAGTGCAGCCAGACATAATGTTTCATACTATGAGAAAGTTCCATGGATGAAAGTGTTTAGTGACTTCTTCAACTGACTGCATTTATCAACAGGAAGATCTGTAAGACTAGGAATATTACAAAGGTGATAAGTTGAATCTGAAACAATATCAAGAGAGCTGACTGGCTACATTAAGAACAATATTAAGAGAGATGGCTGGTCAGATTAGGAACAACGTCAAGAAGTGACTGGGATCAAGTTGTTGCAAATGATGCTCAATAAATAAAACAAGTCATAATAGTAGGGATAATTAAAATTTATTTTCAAGCCAGTCACTCTTGGAGCCAAAACAACATTGTGATATCCCACATTTCTAGCAGTGACTGTGTTACCAACAACAACCACACACGATTAGACAAAGGACAATGAAAATGATTATTAAACATTTTATCCCAAATGTTACAGAATGAAATATCAGAAATATTTTATTTCAGTACTTGGAAAAAAAACAACACTGATTCTTTACTAAGAACAAGGTAAAAAAAAACTGTCTAAAAGAAACAACAGCACCACAGCCAAAATTTACAATCTAGCCAATATCAAAACTAGAGGTAAGAAAGTTCAAAAACAAAATGGACATAAGAGAATGAAACAAACCTGTTACTGTGTTTTATTTCGATGGCTCTCTATAGAATGGTAAAACAAGAAAAGCGGAATGCTGGTCATATCTTCCCTGGACTCTCTCATACATTGTGTAAGTGATTTCACAAGTTTGACAAGCAAACTAGCAGTGATAATCCTGGTTAGGGATGGCACCATCTTGCAGTAATTACTCCAGAGATTTATATTTTTGCAACTTGCCCACTTCTTACATACACAAGCACACACAAAAAAACATTTAGGGGAGTCCAAATTTACTAAAATTCTGTCAAGCTTGTTGCTGATTTCATACATGATGCAATAATGAAAGAGTTGACTGTATTACAACAAAAGACAATAAGAGACCCAAGAAAACAATGCTGGGCCATGCCATCTTACATACAAGATCTACACATTTCTTCAATCACTCTAATCATCAATCAGTCATATCTATCTAACGCACACTCACTTCAATATCCAATTCTACATCACTTTCTGATAAAAACATTTAGTCTTTATCCTTTCTTTCTTGTTTGTTTTGATGCAGCAGATGACAGTAACAGGAAACGGAGGTGTCAACTTCCAAGTAATTATAAAATTGGATACAATATTAAGCCTACTTTACAAAGAAAACACTGCACAATACTAGACTGAAGAACAAGTTGTGTCAGATTTCTCTTCATACACACGATCTAATGAGCTTACACATTTACAAATGCTGTGTTCTCACAAAACTCTTGTGGACGTTATCAAGGTGGACTGGATAGAACTTGAACCAGCAATTATGTTCAGCCAGTGTCTACAACTCATCTTTCTTTTGGTCAGCTCTCTCTTCTTCCTCCTCATCTTCTTCCTCATCATCCTCTTCCTCCTGAATAATATATATTTTAAAAAAACATGAAATACTCAAACTACACATCGTGTGTAAAAGATTTTACTATCAGAAAATGTATGCAGACCAAAAAAAAAAACAAACAAAAACAAAAATGTAACAATTTACACAGATGATCAGGCACAGACTTCCATAAATTTTTTATGTGTGGTTAGTTGCACTCTGCTTCTGGTCATGAAGTTTCAGTTTAAAGTGACCACAGCATACGTGTGTGTGATTTTTTTTTCCTGACTGACCGCCCTTGGGAACAACTGTGTTAAGAACACACTTAACATAGTCTTTGTGAAACAGGGAACATCACTTCTGACTGCTTAAAAAACTCTGACCTACTACTGTAGCAACCAACACTGTTATTATTATAAAATAAGTCACCCTCATATGTCAAAAGAATGGAAAAGAACTCTATTCATACCACTGCCAATGAAGGGTAACCTGAAATTATGCACAAACTACAGAGCTGTTGCCCTGATTACTCATGCCAGTAAAATTCTGTTAAAAATCATAATGAGTAGACTTCAACAGAAAATAGAAGTCAATATGGTCCAAGCTGGTTTCAGGCAAGGAAGAGGATCAAGAGATCATATATTCAATCTAAGATTAATAATAGAGAAATACAGAGAGTTTAATGTGAAACATCACTGCTGTAAGAATAAATGGTGAAACTACAACTTGGTTTGACATAAAACCCGTCAAGGGTGCATATTGTCATCTTACTTATTTAACCTGTATACCGAAAATATAATGAGGAATGTTAGAGGAGATGGAGACAAAGAATATTATGATGTCATAACAATTGGAGGTTATGAAATACCAGAGATTAGATATGCTGATGACACAGTATTACTGTCCACAACACAAAAAGGAGTGGAAAAACTAATTATGTCAGTCCGTAAGAACAGCGAAGAGCAAAACCTCTATCTTAATGCAAAGAAAACTAAATTGATCACAACTGACCAAAACAAATAAGGCAGCTGAAATATGTATCAATGAAAAGTAAAACTAAAGAATCTGTAGAGAGGAGCAGACAGAACCATAAAAATAAGATTTTTAAGGGCATGCATCTTTTCCATCCCAACATATGCCTGTGAGACCTGGACACTTAACAAAACAGCTGAGAAACACATAAATGCCTTTGAATGTAAATGCTACAGAAGAGTTCTTCAAATATCATGGACACAAAAAAGAACAAATATATCCATACTACAAAAACTTAATACTGAAGAATGCTGGCTAGTAAAGAGGATTAAAGAGAGAAAACTTAAATATTTTGGACACATTAAACGTCATGATAATCTAGAAAAGACCGTCTTGAAAGTGTACATAATGGGAAAAAGAAAGAGAGGAAGATTAAGGCGAAGATGGCTGCAAGACATCGTTGAGGATCTGCAAATGGATGTGTCAGCAGCAGGCCACCTTGCTCACAACCGAGAGGCCTACAGGAGTGCTGTTTGGGAGGCAAAGTTCCTTAAGGGACATGCAAATGAATGAATGAAAAAAGATCTCTCTGTAAAAGAAAGAGGGAACATAGAACTGAGAAATCTGCAAATAGCCTCTTGTTTATTATAGGAATGTCAGATAACTCAGACAGAATGCTATGTACGCTAAGAAAACCCACTCGCATGTGGGAAAAACGACAACACAAATACCCCTCCTAGGATAGAAGGCCCTCCAGCGTTTGACATTGCACACCCATCAACAAGGCGGAGCTGAGATTTTGGTCTGAGGCAGCACTGGGCTGTTCAGTATGGTGGATGGATTGGGACGCAAAGATCACCTGCAGGGGTGGGGAAAGTCTGATGGAAATCGAGGAGTCCAGGATGTGACAAACCTATAGGTCTCTACAACAATGGCTGTCTGAATGGGGCAAACAAAGCAGCCAGTACACTATAGGTGGCAGGGAATGAACATCGTTGAAGCACCATCATATCCCAAAGTTGGAATGTCTCTGTAACTGTCTCAAAGCCGTCGGATGGGCCAGTGTTGAACTTAGGGTTGATCTCACTCAGCTTCTCACTGGAAATGCCTTCTGGGTATGAAAGAAAGACTTAGGACAAAAACCCCAATATGAAAATGTCAGAAACAAAAAAGAAAACCCTTTCAGCCCGAACGTTGCCTTGTAAAATGTCCGCACCATGTTTTTTGTCCCCCAGCTACCCTGCACGAAAAAACAGCTACGGAAGGCACACTAAACATTCTTCAAATCAACATTTCTGGACTTTTCCAACACTGGAAAGCTAGCAGAACAAATGCTTAACTCTGATGATTAAAAATAGTCACTCCAGGTTTGTGTCTATAGTGCCGTGTGACTATATTTTGCCACATGCTGTTTCACTAAAAACCCGGTGTAACGTTTAGATTGTAAACGTTTAGTGCGCATGCCTTGTGACCCTGTTCATCATGGCCGAAGAGTGCCTAGTAACGAGGGGGAAAATCAAAGTGATCATTGTGAATTTGCAATTTTTGGTGATGTATATAGGAATATGGACATACCCTGTGACCAGACCACTGTTCTTGGATGTATCCCAAGCAGATCTAGACATATTAGATGACTGGAGAAGTAGTTAGGAGGTTATTTCAGACATTATTTTAGGCAGAAAGGCACATACAAAACAAGACGAGATTGACAGGTAGCCATCAGGTAGTTCTAAGCATCTCAGATGGTACATACTACACCCTAGACCTAGCCGATGGTAAGTTGGACACAATTATTGTCTAAAAACATCACATCACTTCTTTTTTCCTAAAAAAAAAAAAACTCTGCATTTATAAAATCTTCATACATTTTTGGTTATTTTGAAACATAATAAGTACACACAACATGGAAATACTGCACTTCATTCATTTTTCCAACTATATCCCAATACATATCAATATCCACGCTTTTATTCTGGCACCAAATGGAATGCCCATGTTTCTTTCTGCGGCATGAAGAGTTAACACTTTCGGTGCCGGAGGAAGAAACATGGAGGTGTAGTTGAGTACCAGAGTAAAACCGTGGGTCTTGATATGTTATGGGGGTATAGTTACAAAATGGAATGGAAAACAGTATTTCCATGTACTTCCATATACTTATGTTTCAAAGTATAACTAAATGAATGAAAATTTCATAAATGCAGAGTTTTTTAGGAAAAAAGAAGTAATGTGATGTTTTTAGACAATGATTGTGCCCAGCTCACCATCAGCTAGGTCTAGATATGCACTACTTACCATCTGAGATGTGTAGATCTACTTGTTGATCTCATATTCTGATTCTATGTTGCATTCTCGCTAAATTAATGTCTGAAATAACTCCTAACTACTTCTCCAGTCATCTAAATATGTGTAGATCTACTTGGGATACATTCAAGAGCAGTGGGGTGGTCACAGGCCATATCCATACCCCTATCTACATCATCAAAAATTGAAAAATTTCGGTCTTTCTCTCGGTTGGAATCGCTCGTAACTAGGAACTCTTTCGCCATTTTGAAAAGTGTCACCGGAATCGTGGACGAAATATGTACAATCTAAATGTTACACCGGTTGTTTTATTGAAACAAACCAATGATCATTATAATGACCACTGGTATGCAACGGGAAGCGTCATTATAATGTCCAAAGGCACGGAAAATGTTAACAATAGGCTGTACTGGTGATTGGAATCCTTGGGATCCCTCAATAACTTTCAGGCAGGCTTCCGAAAAGGATCAAGAACTGAAGACCAGCTATTTCTTCTAACTCAAAGTGTAAAAGACAGTTTTTTTACACAAGAGAAGCTCAAGCAGATGTCTTTGTAGACTTCCAGCAGGCATATGACAGGGTCTGGAGAAAAGGTCTACTGTTAAAGATGCAAAACATGGGCATTCATGGAAAAATGTATCAACGGTTTCTTCTTCTTCGTTCGCATCGTCTGTCTATATCTGCAGTCCTGTCTCTTGGATAAATTTCACTGTTTTTTGTAGCTCATGTATGGAGTCGTAGAGCTTATCTTCTTTAGTGGTTTCACTGGGCCAGTAATTATTTCTCAGTGTCTCACAGTTGGTGCAGTTCTGGAGGATATGTTCCACAGTTTGGGGCACCTGTACATAGATTAGTAGTACCAACCTTAAACTTTGTATAATATGACTTCGGAGTCGACTGTGTCCTGTTCGGAGACGGAAAATGATGACTTGTTCCTTTCTGTTTAGCATGTGATAGTCATCATGTGGTGGTGTTTGTGGCTTCCTGTAGGTTTTTATCATGTTTTTCTTCTGATTATAGGTGATTGGTATGTCTGGTTGCTCCATTTCAGTGCCCTCTTTGGCCAGATGGTCAGCTTTCTCATTGCCTGGTATCCCACAGTGGGAAGGAATCCATTGCAAAGTGACTCCATGTTGTAAGACAATTTTTGACAAGGCATCCTTAAGGTCTGGTAGTTTGTTGCACTGAAGAGCTTCCAGTACTAATCTTGCATCTGTGAGAATTACTACAGGACATGTATCAATTCTGGAGTCTGATAATTTTTCAACTGCAGCAATAATTGCCGTAACTTCTGCATCAAAGTTGTTGCAGTATTTTCCAGTGGGTATGGAAATCTTGTCAGAGGTGTTGTTTGGATATTCAATATGTTCTCCTGCCCCTCAATTCTTTATGGCATTGTGTGCAGATTCATCTGTTACACACGTATCCAGGTGTCACATGGATATTTGTCATCTAGCACACTAAGTGTGGCTGTTCACCTTACAAGGCTGCTTTGCATCTCACCATTCTGCACACCTTTCACTTCAGTCTGAATATTTATTTGTGTATAATCTGCTTCTTTCCATGGTGTATGCTCTGGTACAGATGATAATGGAGTGACTACAGTTGGAAGGTCAGGTATCAGCTTACCCATACGCTTGGCCTGGTGAATGAAGCTGCTTCTTTTAAGCCGGCTTAATGCTAAAGTTATTGAAACTCTCCTTCAGGGGATGACTTACAGAGCTAAGGAATTTCTCTCCCATGGTCATGACCTTTGTGTCTCTACGTTCCTTTCGTGCTTGAACACCAACTATTTTCTGCATTTCTATTATTGGTGTGGACCTCATGGCACCTGTGATAATCCGTAGTGACTGATTTTGAACCTTGTCTAGATTATGCAGCGTAGTGTTTGATGCTGTACACCAAGATGTTCAGCCATATTTTAAATGTGGTACAATACTTTGCTGATATACATTCTTGAGGATTCTTTCACTAGCTGCACTGTTGATGTGTTGCTTCCATGTCAGTTTTGAGTCAAGAGTCACTCCTAAGTAAGTGGGTTGGTTGTCCATCCTTAAGGATATTTCATTTACAAAGATCTTACCTGCTTTCTGTTTAGATGAGAGAGTGGTACTCGATTTCTCTGTGTTTATACTTACACATCATTTGTTTGTCCATGATGTCTGCCGCTCTTTGGAGTCTCTGTGTGGCAACTGTTGCATATTCATCTGTACACCACATCACCAGATCATCTGCATACAGTGCCGCTTTGATTACATAGGGAAGTTCCTTGACCAGGTCATTAATGAATACAAGGAATAGTGTAGGTAAAAGGACTCCTCCTTGTGGTACACCATGTCGCAGAAGTACTTTCTGAGTTTTGTGTCCATCCATTACTACTCTAGCTCTTCTACTGTGTAAATAGGACTTTATCCAGTTGTACAGTCTTCCATTCACATTGCATATCAATGGTTTAAAAACTACCTGACTAACAGGATCATACAAACTTAGGTCAATAACAGACTGTCAAACAAATGCACCCTGGAGGAAGGTCTGCCACAAGGTTCTGCTCTTAGCTGCACCTTGTTCAAATCATTAGAAATGACCTCCCCAACCTGTTAAACACGCACAAAGCCATGTTTGCCTATGACCTTGTCATACTGGACTAGTAGAACAGCTGGCTGCTGAGAGACTTAATAGAGGCCTCCTCACCATATCAGCCTATTGCATTTTATGGAAGTTGAAGATCAGTGTTAGTAAAACTACATATACAGTCTTCACTCTCAGCAACAAACTAGCAAAGGCTGAACTGAAAATAACTCTTGATGGTGCTCATATCATGAAAGAAAAAATCCAACATACCTTGGCATGAAACTAGACAGAAAATTGAATTTTAAAGAGTTCATGGATAGACTAAACTTACTCAAATGACTTGCAAATTCATCCTGGGGTGCTGACAAAGCAACACTCAGACAACTGTACACAGGATATGTTACATCTATAACAGATTACAACCTCCCCCTACAGGTCACAGAATCAAAGAGCTCTCGTACAGAAGTAGACAGAATCCAGAACCAAGCCATTCATGTGGGGCAATGAGATTAACACCCACAGCTGCATGTGAAATTGATGCAAACATGGATCCATTAGACATAAGATGCAAAAAGTCAACCACTGAGGCAGTAGAAAGATATAAATGCATGCCCCTAGACCATCCTAACAGATTAATGGTTGATAAATGGAAGCATAATAAAAGACTGCCCTGGCAGCTGCCACCGCCAAATATAAAAACAGTGCCTCTCACCCAAAAAACCTTATTTTCTCAGACTCCCAGTCTGCTCTCCAGGTCCTTGAAAACTGGATACTATCAGCTGATCACATTACAACTGACATACTCAGTGCAATAAACTAACTAGCCTCCTATGACATCAAGACCACCCTACAGTGGATACCAGGGCACATAGATATCAGAGGAAATGAACGTGCTGACAGACTGACAAAGAGTGGAGCCACCATGTCACAGACCCGCATCTCCACCAACATAAGAATAGCTAAACACACTATACACAACAACTGCAAGCAGCAGCTGGGCCAGTAATCCAACTAGAAGATCCCTATATACACACACTTGCCAAAGCCTAACCCTGGAGACCACATCAACAGGTTACGTCGTAAAGACCAATGCACAATTTTCAGGTTGAGAACAGGACACATCACCCTCAATAAGCACTTACACAGTGACTGCTGACCACACACCATACTGCATGCACTGCAACAGACAAGAAGAAGAAACTGTTAAATGCCATCTGCTGGACTGCAGTGCATTGAAGGACCTTCTGAAGAACCTGATATCACCAAACTCCTCAGTCACCGACATTCTGTAAGGAGATGTAGAACAGCTGAAGAGGACCTGTACATTGCATTATACAAGGGAAAAAGAGTGAAAACTCGTAAACCCGGGTATCAAAAAAATCAAAGTCTGATTGACCAGGCAATGTTAGACACCGCCTCAAAAAACAGTATAAGGGAAAACAAAGGCAGAGAAGCCAGGTAATGGCCTCCCTACCTCATCATGCTGTGACCTAGAAATATCAAGGCCCTCACACCCAACAGCAATGCAAATGCCATACGTGAGAGAGTATTTGCTTTCTGTAGTTTACAGCATAGCAACTCCTGTCTTTAACTGTGATAAATCTGGCAAGTTTTACACCATCACAGTCATAAGCTTTATAATGAAACAATTTTTTTTTTTAAGTTAACTTTGTTACATTCCTTACCATGAAAAAAAAAAACCACAACACAGCTACTTACCTCAGCCACACCTGCACCATCTTTACCCTCACTGTCCAGAAACTTTTTGAATCCTTCTAGTGTTCTTTCACCGTTATAATCAATGACCTGTTGAAACAGGACAAATTCTTACTAACTAAATATCTTACCAAATGTGAATATCTACTGTTATAAAACAAAAGGCAAAGGACAGGGATTTGTGGAAAACCCTTGAGGAAGTCCCATGTGCCCTGGGCAATTAAGGTTGAGAGAGAGAGAGAGATAAAACCAATGTGACCATCTACTCTCACACAAACTGTGACTACCTTATCTCAGTGAGCACACCTACTCTGTTTTTCAAACCAAACTACTAACCAAACTGAGTATATTACGTAAATTATTTTTGCTTCAGAAAATAAAATGAAAAAAGGGGCTTAGCAACAAATAAAAGACATACCACAAAATGAACTCAGACATGTACTATGAGGTACCAACTGTTAAAAGTGGTCTTGCTCAAGCAAACAAACCTGATTAGATATGCACCATGAGGTACCAAAACAACAGAGAGAATGTTGAGCAACAGAGGGCTCACCTGGGCAAGAGCAGAAAAAAGGCAAAGGACAGGCATTTTTGGAAAACCCTTGCGGAAGCCCCATGTGCCCTAGGCACTTAAGGTTCAGAGAGAGAGAGATATATGAGGTACAAGCAAACAAACCTGATTAAATATGCACTATGAGGTACCAACTGTTAAACAGTGGTCTTGCTCAACCAAACAAACCTGATTAAATATGCACTATGAGGTACCAACTGTTAAACAGTGATCTTGCTCAACCAAACAAACCTGATTGGTTCCTGCTGCAAAATATTTTATAGTTGGGAAACTGTGAACTTTGACTTTCTCCAGCTCATTGGTTGTAGCATCCATCTTGGCTATGATAATTTTAGGATGGTCCTTGTAAGCTTCACCAAGCTTCTCCCAGATGGGGGCCAGCTGTTTGCAGTGTCCACACCATGGAGCATCTGCAAGTCAATGACAAGTTTATAAATAGTTTAGTACAGTGCATGAGAATATAAAATAATGTCTATTATATACCTATCAAAATCTGCTTCACATGGTATGTCTATTGTATACTTCTTGAAGTCAAAATGCCTGTCACTCATAAAGGGGAAAGTGACAGAAATATTGCACACAGCTGTGAATCACATAATTCCAAATGTAGGGTAAGAGCCAGTGAAGAGCCTTGGCAGACTATATGATGCCACCATGATGGATTCAAACATTGTAAAGCAGGTCACAGAGATGGTACAGAATGGATTGAACATCATAGACAAAAGCAGGCTACTGAGGAAGTTCAAAATATGGTGTCTTCATACTGATTCCAAAACTGATGTGGCCACTACTCATTTATGAAGAAAGCACCAGCACAGTAGAGACATCAAAAGAAAGAAATAGATCCCTAAGGAAATTGCTGGACATGCTACCAGGATTAACTGATGCAGCACTGTACTGTAAGAAGAGCAAACTGCAGCTACCATTCAGATCGGTGATTGAAAAATACAAGGCAGGAAAAACCAGACTTGCAATGATCTGATGGTACAAGAAATGCAGCCATCAGGTAAAACTGGATGAAAATGGAGAGCAAGTGGGGAAGTGACCACAGCCAGATTATAGGATACACCTAGACCAACAGATGGGGATTTGGTCATGGTGAAATCAAATGGTGGTCAAAGGCCTCCTGTAAAGAAAGAAGGGATATGATCATCAGTGAAGTAAGAAATACAGAGGATGATAAGTGGGTCTAGAAGGAAGTCCAACAGGTACAGCAATGCCAATGGACAACATGAGAGGAAGTCCTGCAGAGATCAGTAGCATGAAATGACATCTGAAAAATGGCACCTCTGAGATTCAGCTTCATCTTCAGAGCTACTTATGACCTTCTGCCTACAGGCTCCAACCTACACAAATGGAGTGCATCAGATGACCCAAAGTGTCCCCTCTGCAACAAAAGACAAACAACAGAGCATGTGTTTCCACTGCCAGCATGCAGAGTATGATTAGCCCAAGGATACTACAAGTGGTGCCACAGAAGTACTCCAGGAAACTGGTAGCCTGCATGGACAGGGCAAAAATAAAGTAAATAACAGCAGAAACGCTAGACACCCCCTAAGTAACTTCACAGATGCTGGAACAATACCAAATACTGAAATCAGGGACATTCCCTTACCATCATTGCTAGATGGTGCAAATGACTGGGATGTGACAGCGGACCTGCCAGGAAGTAGAGAATACCAGACTGTCACTAGGAACACAGGAATGCAACCGGACATAGTAGTGCACTACACAGGAAAAAAAAAAAAGGAACTCATGATGATTGAGCTTATGATTCCATATAAAACAAGAATAGAGAAGCATTTATTCAAATGTGAAAAGTACAATGATTTGGTCAAGCAACTAATACAGGGCACAGGAGTCAAGGAAAAAAATGATAGCTGTAAAAGTAGGAGTGAGAGGATTCATAGCAACATCAGCATATGACCTAAGTAAACAACTGGGCATAAAGCAAGGGCATGGACATCAGAAAACCTTTCAGAAACAGCAGAAAAGGCCTCATGCTGGCTGTGGAGCATGCGAAACAAGCATTCAGAACTTAAATAATTTCATTTGTCACATCTAATACCCATCCTCCTTAGATGAATGGCTAAGATGCACTTTGAAGTGCAGTGCCAATTGGAAGATCGTGGATGGGCGAATAATATCTAAAGGAGTTGCGTTGTTCTGCTCTCTACGGTAGTTTTCTGTATATAAAGTCTGCTTCATGCGGTAGTTTTCTGTATATAAAGTCTGCTTCATGCGGTGTATCTACTATATACCAGTCAGTCTGCGTCATCTGGTATGTTTATTGGATATCTATCGAAGTCTGCTTCATGTGTATGTCTACTGTTTACCAAAGTCTGCTTCATGTGGTGTATCTACCGTATATCTGCCAGTCTTAATTAGAATATTAAGAAGAAAAATACATTAACAGGGAGATTAGTGAAGTTTACCAGTTTCTGCTACATTGTTCACTTACAGACCACCAAAACAGACATGACAAAACTGGTTATTATTGCTTGATTTCACAGACAATTTATCTAACAACCATAGGTACCCTTGGATCAAAGGAATTATAAAATTATATTCAGAAAGAATTTCAAAATAAGCTGAAATTTATTAAACTGAAAAAAAAAGCAGTAACTGACAAGTAGCAAGGAATGTGCTCCTGTAAGAGAGCAGACAAGAAAACAGAAAGAAGTGAATATCAACTTATCTCATAGAGAAACAATAAGAAGACGAGGGAATGCCATATTTGTGCGGGTGACAAATGTGACTTCCACAGGCAAAAAAAAAATGGTTAGTTTGGAGAAAACTTACAGAACTCAACAAGCGTTGCCGTGTTTTCATCATATGCAACCTCCTCGAAGTTTTGGCCAACAAGAACCTTGACAGGGTTCGCATTCCAGTCTGCAGGGATCTCCTCTGACATAAGGTGGGGCTGTTAAAAACATGAGCAAGTTAAATGATGACTTTTCTTGTCCAAAAAAAAAAAACAACAAAAAAACTAGCATACGAGGATCTGGGAGTTTGCAACTATACATTCTGACCGTATGCCTCAGTTACACGAAGCAATGAAAATGCAGATATATGTCATAAACAAATGTATGTGCTAATGAGAACCCAAGTGTGACGTGCTTTGTATAAAACTTTATGAAATAATTAATTTCTCAAATCACTGTGACACAAAGGATGCTAGCTTGACCCAATATATTACTGTAACACAAATGATGCTAGTTGACCCATTATACTATTGTAACACAAATGATGCTAGTTGACCCAATATATTATTGTAACATAAAGGATGCTAGCTAATCCAATATACTATTGTAATACAAAGGACATTAACTGACCCAATATATTACTGTAACACAAAGGATGCTAGCTTGACCTAATATATTACTGTAACACAAAGGATGCTAGACTGACTCAATATATCACTGTGACACAAAGGATGTTAGTCACTCATTCATTTGCATGTCCCTTGCGGAACTTTGCCTCCTTAACAGCACTCCTGTAGGCCTCTCGGTTGTGAGCAAGATGGCCTGCTGCTGATGCATCCATTTGCAAATCAACAATGTCTTGCAGCCATCTTCACCTTGGTCTTCCTCTCTTTCTTTTTCCCATTATGTACCCTTCCAAAGCAGTTTTCTCTAGATTATCATGATGTTTGATGTGTCCAAAATATTTAAGGATGTTAGTGACTGAAATGAAAGCCATCAAACGAAGACATAATATCTGATACTTACTTTCAACTTTCCATCAAGAAAATCCTGAACAAACTCTGAGACTGCATCTTTATCAACTCTGTCATCTGAGCGTTTGTATTTGGTCATCTCGTCATGAAGTGTGATAAGACGAAGTGATGGGATTTCTCTATCCTTCAGGCCAAAGAATTCCATGATGCGTGTATTATCGTCATTTGCTGTGTCTAGGTATATAAACAGGACCTGTGAGAAATATTACAATTCTGTTAACATTACCTTCGTCCTGGCCAGTTTCAAGTCCATGCTGAGAAAAATTACTTGATTTTCATAAACAATATATTATAGGGCCTAGGGTTGCACTGATGAAGTCAAGTCAGAACCTTGTCTGCCAAAGATGGAGCATCAGCTACAAAATGGTAAAAAAAAAAAAAAGGACAGCATGGTGACAAGTGGTACTCTTATGGCAATCTGAACTGAAGTCATGGTGGTGTGCCTATCAGCTACCACTGGGGAAGAACCTCCAAATGACCTAACTCACTGCAGATTTGGCACATTGCATTGAGAACTGGTTCTGAAGCAGAGAATATCTGCATGCAACAGCCACAGCTGTCTGTGAATGAAAACTTCTGTGGTCACAGAGGGTGAAGAGTTTCTATATGTGCTGAACCTGTAAAACTCTGAGACAGAATTTATTATAAAACTCAAATAAATATGAGACAGAACTCAGAATAAAGCTCTAATGAAGACAAGACACACAGAACTTGCTCTAAAGACAAAAGACACAGAACTCAGACTAATGAAGAAATTTAGCCAGACTTATTCCTTGAAATATCATTAAATAAGATATATCACTTATATCATTTATCTCAGACTTTTCATTTCACAATAATACCATTCATTGTAAGCAAGTCTGTTTCAGTTATGCAGAAAGAACAATATAACATACATGAAAAGTGACATACGGCAAACAACATGTACTAAATTCAGATATAACATACACAGCAATACAATAATCCAACAAGAAGAGCTACTGACAGAGACATTACCTTTCCTCTGTAGTCCTTGGCTGCCTCACCAAATCCTTTAATAATATCATCACTGCCTTCTTTCTTCACAAACAAAAGAATGTGATTCTTGACTTCACCTCCAAAGATTTTTTGAGCAGACTGTAAAAACAAGAAATCTATATATATAAAAATGGATGTGTGTATGTATGTATGTTCCAGCATTAACTCTGGAACGCCTGGAGCAATTTCAACCAAACTTGGTACACATATGACTTACAATCTGGAAAAAAAAATACTGTCAGGGTAAGATACCCTAGCACCCCTAGGGGTGGGGATGGGATCAGAAATGACTGACACTAACAATAGCCCAGTGAAGGAAGGGATGCAACTCCTGTGATATTTATGCACAATGCCTGCCTCTGGTTGTGTGCTGTGCCAGACAGCATTGAGTGGACAATTCATCCCACACAAATCGATGACGTTATATCTGCTGCGTTGCCTGACCCAACACAAGATCCTGAACTTTTTGCAGTGGTAACAAAAAAACATAGTCCATGTGGAAATTTCAATCCCAACTCTCCGTGTATGATGGACGGAAAGTGTACCAAGAATTAACCAAGAAAACTGATTACAGAGACACAAACCGGAAATGACGGTTATCCTCTATATAGACAGTGAGCTCCAGAAGATTGAGGGTTCATGGCGAAACTAAAGATACGCAGCTACACAGATGCATAAATCGACAATAGGTGGGCAATGCCATTTTCGCCGCTGCTGTCAAAAATATTTCAGACACACATCAATGTGGAGTACTGTAACAGTGTGAAATTGATTAAATATGTGTATGTTAACAAAGGTAGTGATGCTGCTGATTTAGGCATAACCAATGACAGAACAAATGATGAAGCTCACGTCGCGTGTACACAGTTCACCCTAATAATGCAGAATGCTATTTCCTTAGGATGCTTCTTCACTCAAAGACTTTATAATCTGTATACTGTACTATACCTGTAAATAAAATTACCTCGAATTTACACTATAGATAGAATTCATTTCAATTCCTGTCTAACAGAAGACTGGGATAAATAAATCACCAGGCACCGCCAGGTAATCAGCTAGTACAGCATAAATGCAATCCTCCATTGTATGTAATCATAAACATACCACCACAACATTAGACACTCAATACAATCATACATACAACTTTACATACTCAAAGAAATACAATTATTCATGCAGTCTGGCAGATAAATAAACTGCACACACAACTTTGGACTCAATATTCAATACATATAATACAAACAACCTTAAAAACACTCAATAGTGTGACTCATATAATATTGTGTAATGTGCTGATTGCATGCACAACAAACCTCTTGAGTGAACTCGATGACAAGTGGAAGTCTGTTTCCTACAATGAAAGCTTTGATCTCTTTCTCAATTAGCTCTCCTTCGTGATCATTTCTGCCTTCGTCAAACTGAATATAAATTGAGTGACAAAATTAACAACCAAAAACAACTATCTTATGTCAAAAGCAATTAAAACAGGTGGGGGAAAGGAGTCAATAAATGGTACTAGATTTTTTTTACACATACATTTTTTAACTCTTTCCGTGCCTCGGATCGCATAGCGATCCTTCTGGTTTTCTGATTTGTACGTAGGGTCGATATATCGACTCTTAGTTTGTTTCAATAAAACAACCGGTGTAACATTTAGACTGTACAAATTTCGTCCGCGATTCCAGTGAAACTTTTCAAAATGGTGAAAGAGTCCTTAGTTACGAGCGATGCTGAGCGAGAAAAAGGAAGAGAAACATCGAAATTGGTATGGACATGGCCCGTGACCACTCCACTGCTCTTGAATACCCAAGTAGATCTAGACATATTTAGACGACTGGAGAAGTAGTAAGGAGGTTACTTCAGACATTAATTTAGCGAGAATGCAACACAGAATACAAATCGACAAGTAGATCTAGACATCTCAGATAGTAAGTTGTGTAGATCTAGACCTAGCCGATGGTGAGCTGGGCACAATCATTGTCTAAAAACATCACATTACTTTTTTTTCCTAAAAAAATCTGCATTTATGAAATCTTCATCATCATCATCGCGTGCTGTGCCGACTGGCGTTGGCTATTATGCTTCTCCAGAGTACCCGATCCTTCATGCAGGCCATAAGCTCAGTTGGTGATCTCCTCTCACACCATCTCGTCAGACTGTCCAGTATCATTTCTCTTGGTCTTCCTCTTGATCTGCTTCCTTCTATTTTACCTGTTGTTATAATATTTTCAATGCCCCCTCCTCTCATTGCAAGTCCTACGAAAGTACATTGTCTCTCTCTTATCTTTTTGACAAGGTTTTTTTGTCTCTCTAGCTCTTCTCATACATTCTTCATTAGTTATTTTTGCTGTCCAGGGGATTCGCAACATTCTTCCAATAAACCACATTTCTGCTGCTTCCAATGATTTTTGTGCAGACTTGCCTATTGTCTATGATTCAATTCCATATAACAAGATAGGTTCAATATAGCATTTTGGGACTCGTTTTCTAACACTCATTGATAAGGATGTGTTGGTTAATATGTTTCTCATTCTCTGAAATGCAGTCTTTGCTTGGCCTATTCTGTTCCTAATTTCTGTTCTGCATTTCCCATCTGAAATTTTCATACAGTTATACTTTGAAACATAATACCCGGAAGTAGATGGAAATACTGTTTTCCATTCCATTTTACAATTATACCCCCAATACATATCAAGACCTGCACTTTTACTCTGGCATCCAGCTGAACGCCCACGTTTTTCCTGCGGCACGGGAAGAGTTAAGATGTGACCAAGGTAATTCTTTTTTTTTCCTTATAAATCAGTAACCTGAAGTAACCTCATGTATCATAATTTATATCTTTAAAAGAAAATATTGTAAATCAATTTTTTTAAAAGTTGTATTATGCTATCTAAATTTTTTATGACACACATTTTGCTAATAATCTAAATCATACTTTTTATTTCACGATATGTTCTATGATGGTATCTAAATTACATGTTTCATGGCATACACTATGTAGACAATCTAAATCACTTTTTTTTTATGACACTCTTTGCTAGTAATCTAAATTATACCCCTCACTACGTAACATACTTTATATAAGTAATCCAAATCACTTTTCATTTCATAACACTAGAATAGTTAGTGTGTAGGTGTATAAAACTAAATATATAAATATACACAAAGCCAGTGCAATAAAAATGTAATGACGAAATGTTGAAACTATTTAAGAAAAAAAAGTAGGAACAGCCTTAACAAGCACACAGTTGTGACAAGATGCTCTCACCCCTAAACCACTCTGGAGCTCAGACAGAGTAATAGTACTTACGTACCACCCTCACAATTTAGTTGTTAAGAGCATCTTGTTTCATCATTTCCATCTCCTCCAGACCAAGCCTGACACGTGAGAACTCTTTGCGGAGCCTCCATTGGTGGCGTACAGACAGGACAAGAATCTGAAGCACCTGTTAGTTATAAGTCACCTTAAGTCAGCAGACATGACTATCTCTGGTACCAAACATTGCGGTTGCTGTAGATGCAATACTTGCCTGTTTGTTGTTCAAACAAACCAAGTTTCCTTTCTCAAGTCCACATTATCAGTTTAGAAGGGCTTTATCTGCACTTCTTGCAATGTCATATTATATGCAAGCATTGCGATATGAAGTATATAGGGGAGAATGACTTATGCTTAGGAGATCAGTTTTGCCAGCATCTGAACAACGTATCCAAGAGGGCAATGACATCGGTCGGCAAGCACTTTTTGCCAGTCTATCAAAGAAAACAGGATACTTTTGTAACTGCAACCCACTAATTTTCTTCTGATGAATGATCTCAGAAACAGCACCTTATTCCAGGCTGGCTGTACCCACCTAACTGGAATTAACAATAAATTCAGCTTTCTTTAAGCTATTTTACATTTCCTCCTAGCTGCTACCTCTTTCTGTTTCTGCTATTTATCCCAGATTTTCTTTTTTTCAGCTTCATTCACTTTACTGCATTTTCTCATTCTTGTTGCAGTTGATTTAATATTTATTTTCCAGTTCTTTCTAACCTTCTGTAGCCCCTAGTAGGCTTTGTTAGCTCCCCTATCTAAGCATCTTAAGTAAGCAGTCTATCAATGTTCTCTATTCTTTCTGAACAATCCCCCATCAACCCATCCCCATACTGTCTTCTCACTCTTTTATCATCTGCGCAATATGGGCATCTGATGGGGGCTAGCTGTGTCCACACTGTTTACCATATGGTACCCTTTGTCCCTTTAACCTCATTTATCATAACCAACTGCTGGCTTACATTTTGTTGTTCACTTGGGCACATTTCGTGATGCCTGTCTTTACTACTAGGAGGAGATTTTTAAAAATCCGACTCTATATTTTTCATGTTTTTATCCATTGTGTTGTTTCTGTATGTGATCACTGAAAAAGGCTTTTGCCAAAATATTACATTGTTGTAAGTTCATCTATATGTGCTCATCTCACTTCCTGCCATCCTTATTCCTACCCACTTTCCTCACTCTTATATTTTTTTTTGTAAACTGAACTATACACCTCCATTTACTTTATAATGTTTCAGTTTGCATCTTAATCATACAAAAACATACAAGGCAAAGAAACAGTGAAATAAATATATATAAATTCATATGAATGTTATACAACAAACAGGAATGAAAAAAAAAACAAAGAACAAATGGAGCACTTAGCTGTGACTTGTAAGAAACTGCATCCAGGAGTGCACATGCTAGAGTGTTGAGAACGTTTAAATGGAGACTTGCAATGTGTGATAAAAGAGGGGGTGGTGACTACAAAAAGAGGAGAGTGATACAGTGGTAATCTAGTCAAGAGAAGGGTAGGTGGAATAGGTGAATGAGGTTGGAATACAGGGTTTGTAATCTAAGGCAGTGATGAGGTTCTGAAATATGTGTTGCACATGAGGAAGGAGTAGATATGATCAAACTCTCAGCACCACAACTATCACATCTTTCTCCTTGATGTCTACAATGGCAAGTTACACAATGTATTGTACGTCACAGTGTGCAAAAGGTGTACAATAACTTATATTGGTGAAAATGGACACAGGTGACAGCATACAGAAGTATCTGTATGATATCACCCAGCATGCTTCTAAGCTAGTCTCTGATCATTTCAGTAACCGCAGCCACGGAGGCAACTGTGCATTTCTGGTAACAGACATGAAACAATAGCACTCTGATGACAGGTGCCAACTGGCACTTGAGATCTGCTACATTCAGGAATGGATGCTGGAACCAAACAGTCTGAACTCAAAATTCAGTCAAACTTAACATTCCCTTTCTCCACAATAATATTCCTTCTGCACTCAATTCTGCCCCATCCTCACCTCATATATATTTATCTCATATATTTCAGAACCTCCACAGTCCATCAGATTACAAACCCTCTACCCCAACCACATTCACCTACTTCAGCCACCCTTCTCTCGACTAGATTACCACTGTATCACTTTCTCTCCTTTCTACCTATCACACATTGCAAGTCTCCATTTAAAAATTCTCAAAACTCTTCTACATACACTCCTGGATGCAGTTATTTACAAGTCACAGCCAAGTTCCCATTTAGTCTAATCTTTCAATTCATATCTGTTGTATAGCATTCATGTGAATTTATATTTTTATCTTCTTTGTCCTGTAACTGAAACATCACATCTGTGCACTTATTAATAAAGCAGTTTCTATTTTCTTAGTTTCAACATTTCATTTCATAAAATGCTCTTAGTTGGTTTTATAAAGCACATGTTATGTGTGCAATTTATCTAACCTTCTTGAAGAGAACAACAGAATCCTTCTCAACTCTGTTATCAGCAAACACATCGCTGTCTGATGTGATATAAAATGGTATATCATCAAAGGCACTAGCTACTTTCAAGAACTCTTTAGCTTCATCAGATTCTTGATCCTGCATAAAAACAAAAATTCAAATATATAATTATTTTGCATTTACTCACTTTAAAACTAAACAATATCTTAATGTTGGGTTGTTTTGTTCTGTTCTGTGCTTCTCAGTCATTTAGTGACTATGTTTATAAATATCTTTATCTAGGGTTGTGTTTCTCACCCAGATATCAACAGAGAATACTGAATGCCCAATTCACTACCATGGTTAACCATCATATTGTATGCCTAAATCAATGCCATGGTCAAGAGAGGATACTGTATGCTCAAATCATTCGAATGGTCAACAGAATATATACCCAATTCACTGCCATGGCCAACAACAGCAGAATAAGTCAAATGATCTGCACTTTCATTTAAATCAATATCTGCATGGCAACATTCAAAAATGAAGAAGCAATAATGTTTCATGTATTATCAGCTTTGAGGACACAGACTTCTTAGGAGGGCTTGGTAGGATGATTTACCATTCTTTTTTAGCTGCCAGCATCCACGTGGTTCCAAAAAAGGACTGCTATAGCTGGAGATTAGAGTAGTACACTTAGAACATTACTCTTAAATATCCTAATTTTCATATTTATGCTTAGTTTTTTTGATTTCCATATATTCTGCAGCATTGCAAAAGCCTGGTTTGCTCTAGTAAGTCTGCTGTTGATGTCCTCTGTGCTGTCTCCATTTTCTACTACTCTGCTGCCAAGGTATACAAATTCGTTGACCTCCTCCACTAACTTGTTATCTACTCTGAGTACATTTCTGTTGTTCACATTTTGCTTCATTAACTTTGTCTTTCCTACGTTGATCTTTAGTCCTATGTTGTTTGCATTCTGAGTTAGCTTGTTAGCTCCAGACTAAATGTTTACGAAGAATTAAAAAAATATTTTGGCCAAACACCATAAGAAATAACATTTTATTAGCAGAAATGCAGATGAAACCACTGACAACAATTATTGAAGAAAGACGCTGGCGATGGTTGGGACATGTGCTCCGAATGACTGACAACTCACTACCAAAAATAGCACTAAGATGGACACCACAGGGGAACAGAAGTAAGGGTAGACCAAAAGAGACATGGAGAAGAACAACAGAAAGGATGTTGAGCAATAGAGGGCTCACCTGGGCAAGAGCAGAAAAAAAGGCGACGGACAGGCACTTGTGGAAAACCCTTGCGGAAGCCCCATGTGCCCTGGGCACTTAAGGTTCAGAGAGAGAGATAGCTGGAGATTAGGTGAAGGATAAGCCGTCCGCTCTCAATTTAACATCTCCAAGATGTGTGTCTCAAATAGCCTCTGACAGTCAAGCCAAACTCCTGGCCTTCTTGTGGTGCAATTTTTTTAATAAAAAGAGAAGGGCAAAGAACTGGCACCTGAAAACCAGATGCTTCATGTAGATGAGACTCGATAACCCAGGAGGGCAGCTCATCTAGAAGGAAAACTGATATCAAACCACTGCTGACTTGGCACACTAGAACTAATAAAACATCGTAGAGAAATGAAGATGAAATGGAAAGCGACAAATAACAACAAAGACGAATATAAATCTTTAAGAAAAAAAGAAAAATAAGAAAAGACATAAAAGATTACAAGATTTTTGTGAAAGAATAGAACATCAGAAGTATGGAAGAGATAATGAAATATTTAAAGAAATGAAGACACTGACGATAAATGTCATACCTAAGCTAAATGTAATTTGTGATGAGACAGGAAAGACCTTGACAGAGACAGAGGACATTATAGAAAGATGGAGGGAATATTGCAGAGGAATGTATGATACAACTGACTGTGAGAGCAGAAATCAACAGTATGAATTATTATTGGAGGAGAAAGAACCCGAACTGACAATTGAAAAAGCTTTATGGACAACAAAGAATCTGAAAAATGGTAAATCACCAGGATGTGATGAGTCAAGAGCTGAACTTCTTAAAGCAGGAGGAAAGAAATGCACTAAGTAAACAAATATGGCATTCAGGTATTTGGACAAAAGAATGGAAAAGAATTATATTCATACCACTGCCACAAATGGTAACTTTTTTAAACTAGAAATTTATATCCCTGGCCAACTCTTAAAAGTAATTAATGGGTTTTACCCCACTTACTGACAAAACAAACAAGGCAACTGAAATATTATCAATGAGGAAAAGCTGGAAGAAGTGGAGAGTTTTGAATATCTTGGATCACTACTAACTAATAATGGAGATACAATGAGGGAAATTAAAAGGAAGACATCTATTGCTCTTCAGAAAGTAAAACAAATAAAGAATCTGTGGAGAGGATCAGACAGAACCACAAAAATAAGATTTTTAAGGGCATGCATCTTTCCCATCGCAACATATGCCTGTGAGACCTGGACACTTAACAAAATGGCTGAGAAACACATAAATGCCTTTGAATGTAAATGCTACAGAAGAGTTCTCCAAATATCGTGGACACAAAAAAGAACAAATATATCTATACTACAAGAGCTTAATATTGAAGAAGGCTGGCTAGTAAAGAGGATTAAAGAGAGAAAACTTAAATATTTTGGACACATTAAACGTCATGATCATTTAGAGAAGACCGTATTGGAAGGATACATAATGGGAAAAAGAAAAAGAGGAAGACCGAAACGAAGATGGCTGCAAGACATCGTTGACGATCTGGAAATGGATGCAGCAGCAGCAGGCCATCTTGCTCACAACCGAGAGGCCTACAGGAGTGCTGTTTGGGAGGCAAAGTTCCGCAAGGGACATGCAAAGGAATGAATGAACCCCACTTACTGACACAAATCAGTTAATGTCACCGTACTTTCGCACTCAGAGGAGTTAAAGACCCTGCTTTATATCACAAACCGGGCGAGTCCAAGCTGTAAATATCTCACAAAGCGTTATCAGGTTCGCAACTCATCAAAGAGGCTGGCTGTTTGGTCAACAAGTATCAACCTTTCGAACATGTGGGCATCAAAACTCAGGTGATGTGAATCAAAGACTTAACATGGCCGCCCTTTCAAAAGATCATCATTAAAAAATGTATCTTCTTTCAGTTACTGTTAATATTCTTTATCAAGACATGGGCAGTGTTGTCAAGTTAGCAACATGAGTTGACAGCTGGTCATTCTCAAGCAATGTGCTGTGAATCGTATAACTGGAAACTTCTCCGTTTCTCGTTGTGTTAGATAACGGTTACTAAAAGAAATAGTGTTGATCTGGATTTATGTTTACATAGATCAAGAAAAGAGGTAGACCACATAAAACTCTAAAGAGGACATTGTTAAAAGAGGCCAGTTTAGTAGATGATGAGGCTGAAAAGCTCGCTGAAAACAGGATAACCTGGCGAACTACCATGCAAGCCCTATGTGATGTTTAGAAGCACGGGAAGGATGCAAGATGTAAGAAGATCAAGAAAAAGCATTTGACAGAGTAGATAGATAAACCGTGGGAAATCTTACAGCATTATGGTTAGTACACATCTGAACAAACTAAACAAAAAACCTATATGAAAACAGTAAGTGTACAGTTAGGACAAATGCAGGATACTCTGAATCATTCATCATAAAATCTGGAGTGAGGCAAAGCTGTGTACTATCTCCTTTACTATTCATAACATACACTGACAACATCTGCAAAGAAACTAACATACATAGTAAAAACACCACAAACCAGCAAGAAACAATGCCAATAACCCCACAACAGCTTTCAGAAGACATACACATTAGGAGGACCAGAAATGAACTTCATATTTTGCTGATGATCAATCACTTATTATAGTCACATCAAAAAAAAGGACCTACAGCAGAACATGGATAATTAATTTAGCAAGGGATTGTCAAAGTCACAACATGAAGATCAGTGCCCAAAAAAAAAGTCATGACCATAGTGAGAGAAGAAATCCAAACAAAGATCTTCCTTGACAACCAGCCCTTCAAACAAGTCAAACATTTCAAATACCTAGGTAGCACAATATCATCTTCAGGGATGATTGACGCTGAGGGTGAAAACAGATGCACTAAACCAAATCAGGTCATTGGATAAATGATTCCTTTACTGAAAAACAAATACATCACAACTGAAACAAAAAGGGTGCTGTACAACACAAATTTCCTCATAACTCTATGCTTTCAATGTCAAACAAGGACACTAACAGCCAAGAACAAAAGAAAAATCATTACGACAGATCTGAGATGTTTAAGGAGAATCCTAAACGTGACAAGAATAGGCCAAATAAGAAACGACACCATCAGGGCAAAGGCTGAAGTAACACCAGTATTACACTATATCCAGAAACAGCAGGTCAAACAGTTTGGCCATGTTACACGGTTACCACTAGACAATATATCACCAACAATATTCACACTAAGATTTGTAGGTAACAGGAACCTAGCGGGATATGGAGAGAGGAAATTACACAAGAATTAAATATCCCATTATATGAAGCAAATCATCAAACCCTATCAATTTGTCCCCTCAATATCAAAAGGTACATGAGGAAGGAGACAAGACAAGGCAATGGATATTTTGAAGCAAGCAGATGAAAAAGTTATGAGAATGGACATTAAGGATAAATTTCATATCTGTAATGAAGCTTCTTAAAAAATCGAGACAATATTGAATGAGACTTTCACTCGTCGTAGACAGTGATGGTGAGGATTATATTGATGACGTCAGCGAGTTCATCACAGAGCTGGTGCTCACCAAACTTCTTTCTTGCACTCTGTGATTGTGTTTCAGATTGTGGTTGTTCATTTACAGTATCTCTGCCATCATGCAGGGCCTTTCTTATGCCATAGCATACTTAAATGACTTTTTGGTTAATAGAACAGTTATTAACACAACACAAAATCGCACATTTTCTACTACTTCTGCCGAAAAGTCAGATGCTGCTTGATTTGAGTGTTACTTATACAGTAATTTAATGACTAAGATTTACTGTATTTTGTGATTAATACATTTTGTGTCTGATAATAATAGCTTTAGCTGTTTGTTATGTGTTTAATAAATGTGGGACAAACACTCTATACTGCTGCAGTAAAAGCCCTTGTAATGGACCCTGCTTAATGTCACCATATTTTGACTGGCCCGCCAATGTGACATTAAACAGGTTCAAATGTAATTTACAATTATTACAATTTCACAAAATTTTCTGTGACCTAACACAACAGAAGTGTGAATAAGTTGATTCAAAGAGCATTTAGCAACAATTTCATACATGTCATAATTGTAATTTTAATCTGTGCTTTTTTCCACTATTTGTTACTCAAGTAAACTGGTCATTTTCATGTACTGACTTGTGGCAGTATGTTTTGTTCTGAGTTTTTGTTCGTTACACAGTGTATATCAATGTAACGTTTTGTTGTCACTTGTATAGCAGTAAGCCAATAAATGCTCTGTAAATAGTGATGTGAAGTATTCAGTCAAATACTTGTTTAGCTGTGTGTAACACATCTACACACACAGTATAGTTGAGTAGGCAACATGCCAAATAGCTGCAACACATTCATAGTGCTGTAACAGACACAGAAACATATATCAAAATCTGTTTAATAGCACAACATAAGAATAGTGTTGTGAAAAGAGAAATTTGAGAACTGTGCGAGGGAAACTACAAAATGAAATGTACCTTGAAGAAACCAAAGACAACCACTTCTTCTTGCTCCTTTACTTTATTTGCTTCATCCTTGTCTTTGATGTCTCTAGCAGGAGGACCAGTCTTTTTCTTCAACCAGTTGACTATGTCCACAGCTAGTCTTCCACCTTCAGTAACATGAAATCATCAGCTGATTACACATCTCAGTTCTGTATTACACTATACTATACTATTTTTACTCAGTGATTTGGGATATGAATGACTTTAATGACCAAGAACTGCGATAACTATACAGAGTTATTATTACAAATATTAATATTATTACAAATAGATACAATGCAATAGCAAAGATAACTAGTATAGATGAACAATGGGCAATGTTAAGAGATTCTATCCACCAAACTGTTAAGGGATAATACCAACGAAAAAAGAAGCCCCCTAATAATAAATGGATGACAGATGACATCTCAGGACTGATGGACAAGAGGAGGAGTAAAAATATCAAAGAAAAATATAGGAAGATAAATAAAGAACTGTAAGTCACAAATGCAGAGAAACAAAGGAAGTGTGGTTAAATGAACAGTGCAGACAAATAGAGGGCTCTCATAATAATGACAGCAAAATCATCCGCAAACGAATTAGTGAACTCACAGGCAGGAAAACAAAATATATCACAGGATGCCTGAAATCAAAAGAAGGTAAAATGTTAATGGGAAAAGAAGACATTGTGGACAGGTGTACAGAGTACATCGGTGAGCTATATGGAGGATAAAAACCAGAACTAACACCAGATACTGAAAACTGTGATGGACCACCAATACCTGAAGATGAAATCATAGATGCCATCAAACACATGAAGAAAGGAAAAGCAACTGGGCCTGATAATATAACAATAGAAGAAATAGAGGCACTAGAGGAGGTAGGAATAAAAAAAAAATAACCAAGTTACTGAATGATATAAGCAGCAGTTACATGCCCATTGACCTGCTTAAATCCACGTTTGTAGCACTACCAAAGAAACCAGGTGCAAAGGAATGTGATGAACACCAGACTATCAGCATCTCACGTCACATAACGAGGCTACTTCTGAGAATTATTATGAGAAGAACAAGGAAAAAGACAAAAATGGAAATAGCAGATGAACAGTTTGGATTTGTTGAAGGAAAGAGAACACACAATGCCATCTATGCTTTATGTACACTAACAGAAAGATTTTTAGAAGTACAGAAAGATCTTTATTTATGCTTCAATCATTACACATAGGCATTCGACAAGGTGAAACATAATGAAATTGTTAAAATGCTTGAAGATATCAATATAGACGGCAAAGAACATCTCTACTGGCAGCAAGAAGCAGCAATTCAAGTTGAAAATAGAACTGGAAAATATCAACCTATAAAACAAGGGGTGCAACAAGGATGTGTACTATCTCCAGACCTTTTTTCTCTGTATAGTGAGAATATTCTAAGAACGATCATCACAGAACTAAGTATAAAAATTGGAGGATACAATATTAACAACCTTCGGTATGCTGACGACACAGTACCGATAGCTGAGAACCAACAAGACCTGCAAAATCTCTTGGATAAAGTCATTAAAAGAAAGGCCTTACTTTAAACAAATAGACAGAGGCTATAGTTATATCTAAGAAACAGAATCTACCAACATGCAGTATAAAATTAAACAGAACTATTCTAAAGCAGATGCAGAAATTCAAATACCTTGGAGCGGTAATAACTTCAGATGGGAAATGTGGAACAGAAATTAGGAACAGAATAGGCCAAGTAAAGACTGCATTTCAGAGATTGAGAAACATATTAGCCAACACATCCCTATCAATGAATGTTAGAAAACGAGTCCTAAAATGCTATATTCAGCCTAGCTTGTTATATGGAACTGAATCATGGACAATAGGCAGGTCTGCACAGGAATCGTTGGAAGCAGCAAAAAAGTGGTTTATTTGAAGAATGTTGTGAATCCCATGGACAGCAAAAATAACTAATGAAGAATGTATGAGAAGAGCTGGAGAGATAAAACAAAAAATAATTGTCAAAAAAATAAGAGAGAGACAATGTACTTTCATCGGACATGCAATGAGAAGATCTCATCTTATATCCTTCCCATGCCGTTAAACATCACATATGGCTCGCAAGGTAGTTCGCCAATTTTTCCTGTCTTCGGAGAGCATTTCAACCTCATCAAGGGATTTTATGCCTGTTAATTTGGCCTCTCTTAACAATGTCCTCTACAGAGTTTCATGGAGTCATTATAGAAACTCTCAAGGAAACCAATGAGAAGATGGGGCATTGAAAATATTATAACAGGAAAAATAGAGGGAAGAAGATCAAGAGGAAGACCAAGAGAAATGATACTGGACAGTCTGATGGGATGATGTGAGAGAAGATCACCACCTGAGCTGATGGCCTGCATAATAGCCAATGCCAGTCAGCAGAACCTGATGATGATCATCATCTTACTAGTTCAAACAAAATCAGAGATAAGGGATTTACATCAAAATCGTATCTCCAATGTGGCCTACCACTTCATTATCATCATTACTACAACATTTTCAATAAAAGATCACCAAACATGCAATATGTAACAAAAACTCTAAAAGATGACAAAAATAATCTATCAAACATTACCTGTGTATTCAGCTGGAACTCCTTTTCTGAAAAATTTAAGTGTTGGATATCCCCTGACCTGATGCTGTTCTGCCAGTTCAGACTCAACTGTAGCATCTACTTTTGCCAACTTAATGTTACTACCTTCTTCTTTTAGTTTTCTTGCAGCTGATGCATATTCTGGGGCCAGTGCTTTGCAGTGACCACACCACGGTGCATCTGACATGAGACAGAGCCAAACAAATAATCAATGAGACAAAATGTATAACCCATGAAAAAAGTAGTACACAGTTGTGACGTTTTGGCGCGAGCCTTAATCATTCAAAAACATACAGGATGAAGAAATAGAGAAAGAAGATGAACTATAAATTCCATAATCACTCCAATGGCCCTAACCAAAGAAGCAGATCTGATTTTCTGGTAACAGTCATCAAACAATGTCGCACAGATGACAAAAGACATCTAGTGCTTGAGAACAACTACATTCAGGAATACAGGGCACTGGAATCACACGGTTTGAACTCGCTGTTCAGCTACACCTAACATTCCCCTCTTCCACAATCATAATCCCTCTGCACTAAGTTCTACTCCCTTCTCACTTGTAACACATAGTTCAGAACCTCCTCACAGCATCACATTACAACCCCTCTACCCCAACTATTCCACCTTCTCCTGCAAGATTACCATTGTATCACTCTCTCTCCTCTCCATGGCCCCTCCCCATTCCTTATTTATGACCCACCTATCACAACTCTCCATTTAACTTTTCCCCGGGGCCCAGAAAAAAAAAGGGGACATTCCTATCCATGCCATACAAAAAACGCAGATCTTGATATGTTAGGGGGTATAATTGTAAAATGGAATGGGAAACAGTATTTCCATGTACTCCTGTGTACTTATTATGTTTCAAAATATAACTAAATGTATGAAAATTTCATAAATGCAGAGTTTTTTAGGAAAAAAGAAGTAATGTGATGTTTTTAGACAATGATTGTGCCCAGCTCACCATCGGCTAGGTCTAGATATGCACTACTTACCATCTGAGATGTGTAGATCTACTTGTCGATCTCATATTGTGGTTCTATGTTGCATTCTCGCTACATTAATATCTGAAATAACCTCCCAACTACTTCTCCAGTTGTCTAATATGTCTAGATCTACTTGGGATACATTCAAGAGCAGTGGGGTGGTCATGTCCATGCCCCTATCTACATCATCAAAAATTGAAAAATTTCAATGTTTCTCTTCCTTTTTCTCACTCGGCATCGCTCGTAACTAAGGACTATTTCACCATTTTGAAAAGTGTCACCAGAAACGTGGACGAAATATGTACAATCTAAATGTTACACAGGTTGTTTTATTGAAACAGATGAATTGTCACTATAACGACTATGGCACGCAACTCAGTAACCAGAAATTATCACTATAGCGACTTTGGCACAGGAAGAGTTAAGCATTCTCTACACTTCACCATGTGCATTTCTGAACACAGCCTCATATGGAGCCAGAGATATTTACAAGTCAATGCTAAGTACTCAATTCATTTTACTCTATTTTTTCTATTCATATTTTGTAAATGGCATTCATGTGAAATTATACTTCATCTTATCTCTCTATTTCTTCATCCTGTGTGTTTTTGTATGATTATGGTTCATGTTAATTAATAAAGCTGTTTCTACTTTTTTCCTAGTTTATACATTTTGTTATCACTGCTTAACTGCAGTGCTTTCGTGTATAGATACATACTTATACACTAATTATTTGTGTGTTAATCAATGAAACAATGCCAGATTTAATTATTAATGAATATACAGAGAGCAATTAATGTGACAATTCACAATGACTAAATAGAGTACATAAAAGTTAATCAATGATATTATGATAGTATTCTCCTAACTGATGGGATATAAGCAATATCGGTACTCAGGAAACAATAGAGTGAATACCCTTGGTTGAAAGGTATCTTAGTTAAGGGTGTAGGCATGGGTCTTGGGATAAGTGCGCAGAATGAAAACTGAGTGGCGAAAGTTATGATATAAAAGCCACTCAAGATTAGGTTAGGAGGCGAGAACTACTTGTTGGATCCGCAGTTTTTTAGGAGAATGTCTGGTTTAGGATAGATTTTTTTTTATAAAGTTTTTGGTAGGAACAGTCTTTGGTTGATGTAGTTGGCTTAGATTTTGCTTAAGATGAAGTGGCCAGTTTTCAAGAGTTTTGCTTTATAGAGATGATTTGTTTGGAATTTTTGTAAGTATGTATTTTTGTTTTAAGTCCATTGTTCAGGTTTCTTCCTATATAACACTTAATATAACACTGCCAGGAATAATTATTGTTTTTGTCTTCTCAGCCTGATGGGCTACGTTTTCATCCTCATAATATAACCCTACATTCTACCCATTTTAATAAATGTGGTATTCAGTATTTTTAAAGCAGTAGTTTTGCTTTAGTTTCTTGTGGCATGTTGTATGTTGTTGAAGATGATTGACTGCAGGTTTCAAAGTACAGTTTACGACGGCTGTTTGGTAAATTCGTGGCCTAAGGTACAAATACTTGAAACACACAGTTGATATTAGGTGCATTTGTAGATCAGGTTAATGTAAGATTAAACACCAAGTTTCAAGAAATTAACTGCAACCAATTTTTTTTTACAGGCTACTGAAGTGTTAAGGGGTGGCAGAAATTGAGAAAATGGATAAAATTTCTCATCGAGCAGTCATTCGCTACCTCTGCATCGAGGGCTTATCATCGAAGGAGATCCCCATGAGGATATGGTAGAGACTAGGGGAGAGTATCACTTCTTACAGCATAGTGAAGAAATGGCCAGCTCAATTCAAACATGGAAAGGAGAGTCTGGAAGATGATCCTTGTCCAGGAAGACGAAGAGCGGTAACCAGTGATGAAACCATTAGCAGAAACCATGACATGATAATGGAGATCAACAACTAACTGAGCGGTACATTGCTACTGAGTTGGGCATCACCCAGGAACATGTTCATACCATTATTCACAATGATCTTCAAATGACAAAGGTCTCTGCTCAATGGGTCCCTAAATTTATTGGAGTTGATCATAAACAGCAGAGTCTCAACATGTCAAGAGACAATCTTGGCCATTTTTCTGCAGATCCTGAAAAGTTTCTTCAGCAATTTGTGACTATGAGGCTTTGGTTCATCATTTTCAACCATAAACCAAAAAACAGTCAAAGGAGTGGAAACATCATGGATCCCTACCTCCAAAGAAACCAAGGGTGGTTCTGTCTGCAGGCAAAATGATGGCATCCATCTTTTTGGGATTCAGAAAGTGTACTATTGGTAGACTATCTTCAAAAGGGCAGAACGGTCACCAGGGCCTATTACACTAATCTTGTGAACCAACTGCGGATCAAACTGAAGGAAAAGCATCAAGGGAAATTGATGAGAAGAGTCATTTTTCAGAAAGACAATGCTCCAGTTTAAAAGTCGGCGCTGGCAATGGCTGCCATTCATGAATGTGGCTTCCAGCTTCTTGAACATCCTCCTTATTCCCTTCGGACTATTACCTGTTTACCAAACTAAAAAAAAAAGGAGCTCAGTGATTGCAAATTTGCTTCAGATGATGACGTCATTCATGCTGTAGACCACTTTCTACTGGCATAAGATGCTGACTTTTACAAAGAAGTGATCCGTATGCTCCAGGATCGCTGGACTAAGTGCATAAACTTGCATGGGGACTATGTTAAATAACTCAAAATAGTTGTCCACAAATAATCCATTGTACCTTAGGCCGTGACCTTATCAATCAACCCTCATATGACTATGGCGTCTGCAGTAGACTTATTGGAGACTGTTGTGATGACATGTTCCACTCCTTGTCGTGTATTGTGTCAAGACATAGACGAGCAACTATTCTATTTTAATATAACATCAAGTAAAGATACACTCAAGATTTTCATCAACTCATCATACAAAGTGTATCTGCTTCCTGTCAGCTTATCAAGCTCTTATCCTCATATAATGTTCATCTGATTCTGAGTTTTTTGACAGACTTAACTCTTTCACTCCTGAAATTTCACTTCCATGCTTTGCCACCATACATTTTGATAGACCTAAACTGAAAATATGGGTTAAATTCCGAGGTGCTATTTTTCATTTTATTTAGACATTAAACTTATATATTTTCTTTTTACAGTCAAATTGAAATTTTGCCAAATTTTTAGCTTTGTTTCTGGAAGTCACATAATTCTGTTTGCTTTACTGAAAGAAGTCATAAGATTTAAATTTTATCGAAGGGCGTCATTAGATTTTAGTTTTATCAAAGTAAGTCATTAGATTTTAGTTTTATCAAAAGATATCTTCAGATTTCAGCTTTACTGACTAACATCATGAGATTTTAGTTTTACTGATATGAGATTTGAGTTTTAATGATATCATGAGATTTTAGTTTTATTAAGGAAAGTCTTAATCGTAAAGGGGATTTTAGTTTTATTGATCGAAATCATGAGATTTTTGTTTTATTGAAAGAATTCACGAGATTTTAGTTTTATTAAAAAAGTCATGAGATTTTAGTTTTACTTATAAAAATCATGAGACATTTATTTCTATTGAGGAAAGCCACAAGACTGTTCATCTACTGATCTCATTTCACCTTTCAACAAGGTCAAAGACATGCTTTATCAACAACAGTCTGTCAAGTCTGACCACGGAACATACCAGAGCAGTGGACATAAAACTTCATATACACAAACCAAACAGTACATATAATAATAGTAATGTCTATTACAGTGGCTGATGTTGATCAGTCAATTACACAGGATCTCAGCACAGCTGAAAGTACTTCACATTAGTGAGAATCTAAGAATGAAGGAGCTAGGAGTGAAACTTGGTGTGGCAAAAACATAAACAACAATAAAAAGAACCAGAAGTGCGGTTAACCATCACAGAACAGTGTTACTGTTACTGGATGCTGAAGGAGAAACTGGAGTACCTATGATGTGTCTTGTCTACTACCTCCCAGGGACTGCAAGCTGTGCTCTTTGCAGCCAGTGCTGTGAAGGTATTGAGGGCAAACTGTGCTCTTTGCAGCCAGTGCTGTGAAGGTATTGAGGGCAAACTGTGTTCTTTGCAGCCAGTGCTGTGAAGGTGTCAAGGGCAAGCTGTATTCTTTGCAGCCAGTGCTGTGAAGTTGTTGAGGGCAAGCTGTGCTCTTTGCAGTCAGTACTGTGAAGGTCTTGGGGCACAGCATCGTATCTGTGGGTGCTAGTTTTATGGAAGCATGTCAGGTACGGATCACTGATTGCCAAAATAAATGGCGTTTCCTTACCCCCTCTACAGATGTGTTTTGAGTGCACAAATGACAGTCTTTTCCAATAGTAATTATACTTTTCATCTATAAAGACTGTCTTGAATCTAGCAGATAGATCATCTCAGATGCCTGTTGTGAACCTGGCAAAGAGATCGTCTCAGAAGTCTGTTGTGAGCCTGGTAGAGATATTGCCTTAGAAGCCTGTTGTGAACCTGGCAGAGAGATCATCTCAGAAGATTGTTGTGAGCCTGGTAGAGATATTGCCTTAGAAGCCTGTTGTGAACCTGGCAGAGAGATCATCTCAGAAGACTGTAGTGAATCTGGCAGAGAGATCATCTCAGAAGACTGTTGTGAACTTGGCATATTATCTCAGAATTCTGTATTGAACCTGGCACATGTTAGATGTGTAACTTGTTGAGCATCATGTTGCTGAACAGCTTCTCTTAAAACTGATTCAACCAATACTGAGTTTTCATAACTCCCCACATTAACAGCAGACGATATGCTGCTGAAAAATGAACACCTGCTCCTCTCAGCCAAACTGGAGGTAGGCATTATCTTTCTGGGTAGCTATGGTGCACTTTTGCCTATTTATTCTTCAATATTCCCCCCCCCCCCATGGATTTAGCTTTCTATGTCATACCTGCATCTGTGGTAATCTGCCATTTTCTTTTGCTAGGATGTCTGCTGCTTCATTACTTGGTATACTGTACTGGGATGAAATCCACTGTACTTACCACTCTTGAGAAAAAACTTGTGTATCTAATATACTGTTGTTTACAGCTGATTAAGAGTTCCATTTCTGTGGCTTTTTAATGCAGTAATTACTGATATTACATCAGTCAGGAACACTACATTTTCTTTAACCCTTTTTCTGATATGAAGGCTTTTGCTGCAGTTTTTAGGACTTCTGCCTCTGCTCTGTAGCTGCTGGAAAATTTCCCTGTTGCTAATGACACAGCTTCCTGCATTCCCTAATGTTCATTGCTAAAAGGGCTCTCCCCCACTATTTTTCACTGCATTGGCTGCAGACCTATCAGTATGTGTGGCATCTGTCTTGCTGCTCCTTGGGAAGTACTCCTCTATGTACTTAGCAACTAGAGTGCATTTTTCTGGTTTTTCTTGTTTGGTACCCCTGTGATGTTTTCAGTTACCTCTGGGAGTTTATGGTTCACCTATACTTGAATGGTCTGGGAACAGCTTCAGCAAATGCTGAGTATTCTCTCATCATTGCCTTATTTATCTCTGCAAAGGTTGTCCGCTTAAGTCTGCCTCTTCTCAGCCCCTTCATTCCCAGTGGATGGCTTTCTAACCTCATGAACTTTCTGATGATGTTGGCTTCAGTTGTTCACTCTTTCCTGAATGTCTCTTTGGCTCTTGTTAGCTTCTCTTCTGTTGTAGCTCTTCAGTTGAGTAAAGTCTGTAGTTGTTCTTTGTTTCCCACAGAATAGTCTCTGTTGCTGCTCTCACGAGAGCTTTCCTGGAATTTAGCACCTACCACTTGTACATAGGAACAATTTTTTATAAATAGATAACTATGAGGTTTTTGGTACGGTAAAGTAAGAGAACAAATATTGTAGGATTAAACCTCGAAAAAATCGTAGACAAAGCACTTTAGTGAGACGTGAGAGAAAGAAAAATCACAAGAGAATTACCTGGGATTCGAACACGGACTCCGGTAGGACGAGCAGCCGTCTAGCCATGAGAGAACAGCGTACTATCGACTTAGCCAACTAGCACCCCATTAAAGGTGTACGCTGTTCTCTCGTGGCTAGACGGCTGCTCGTCCTACTGGAGTCCATGTTCGAATCCCAGGTAATTCTCTTGTGATTTTTCTTTCTCTCACGTCTCACTAAAGTGCTTTGTCTACGATTTTTTCGAGGTTTAATCCTACAATATTTGTTCTCTTACTTTACCACTTGTACATAGTTCTTTCACACATTCAGAGGCCTGTAGTATCAATCTGTCAGCATGGCATAATTGTCCCAGTCTGGTCTTTTTAACTCCGCCTTTGCAGCAATTTTGGTTGTTGTCAGATATGCTGTGTGTTCACAGTTAGCTATCGGTGGCTATTTTCTGACATCTGGGGGCAGGCTGGGTTTTGAAAGTTATGCTTCCATTTAATGAACATCTATTACACTTGGTACCAAAAAGTGTAATTTTATAAAGCAGCCCTTATATCTCAACCATAATTACTACGTTGTGCAGTTTCATAACACTGCAGTCACCATCACTATACTTAATGTACCTACATATCAGCAATATTTAAAGAAAAAAAAATCACGGCATGACACATTAACGCTTGAAATAAAAGACTGTACTTACAAAATTCTACCATGACGTGTTCGTTTTCTTCGAGTACACTAGCAAAATTTGAGTTTTTTAGCACTAGAATACCATCTTCCTCATCTATATCCCCTGCATAAGTTCTGGCAACTACTAGGAGCGAAATCAGCACAAAACTAATCATGTTTCCAAGTAATCACGAGCTACAAATAAAGTTTACTGACGATGAGTTGAACAAGAAATGGCAGATTTATATCTCTCAACGTGGCACCGGGGCAACTTCCGGTTACACGGATTGACAAGCGTGTTGAAGTTTGATTGGATAAATTTTGTGCACGTGACAAACATTTACACCGGTCATAGTTTCGCATAGGTAAAACGGGCATTGATTTTGGGTACATGGGACCGAGCTGGAAGATCTTGATTTTGCAGATGACATAATTCTTATCAGTGACAGTGTGAATTCGATGCACAAAAAAACAGATACTCTGTCTTCAATGGCTAGTAAAATAGGACTTTAAATTAACAAGGATAAAACAAAAATAATGAAACTTCCCATTAACCACGAAAGAAAAATATCCGTAGACGGAACAGCTGTTGAAGAAATAAACCATTTTGCAAATCTCGGCAGTTACATAGACCATGATGGTGACACCAGAAAGGAAGTTAGAATTAGAAATGCAAAAGCAGCATTGACGTTCAAGAATGTTGAGTGATATGGCATTCAAAAGTTATAAGCACAAAAACCAAATTCAAATGTAATATCCACCCTCTTTTATGCATGTGAAAGCTGGAAAACAACTAAAAAAAAAGAATAGACAAGAAATTAGAGTCTTTCGAAAACAAATGCATAAGGAAAATACTGAGTATAAAGTGGAACGAATTCAAGAACAACGCAGAGATAAGACAGATGAGCAAATGCAACCTGTCTCATGGGTGATCAGAAAAAAGATCGACATATGTCGGTCATGTGATCTGCTTCTTCTTCTTCTTCGTTCGCTTCTACCACCAAAACCGCACTGTGATCCTACTGAATTCACGCCTGTGGTCCTCGTTAGGTCCCGTGGTCCCCGAAAAGACCACACGAGATCCACGAGAGGACCACAAGGGGTTCAGAGTATCGCAGGGCTTTAGCCTGTATTCTTGGTGGGTCTCAGAAGCGGGATTGCGTGACACCGTGGTTTTCATTGCACCAGTTTAGTCTAGGGTTGGACTTTCTCACCGGAAGACCTCGACGTGTTTAGGATATCAGTGCATCCCCGCTGGGTGAGAGGCGGTAGTCCACCCAGGCCAGAGTTGGACTTTCTCATCAGAAAACCTCGACGTGTTTTGTGATACCTGTGTATCACCGCCGGGTGAGAGGTGGTTGCCCATCCAGTCCAGAGTTGGACTTTCTCACCGGAAAACCTCAGCTGGTCACGTGATGATAAGAAACAATCAGAGAGTTCCCCAAACAAGCTATCAAGTAGAACACAACAGGCCAAAGAAAAAGAGGTCGACCACGTGAAACTCTAAAGAGGGTAATGTTAAGAGAGGCATGTTCTCTTGATGAGATTGAAAAACGCCAAAGACAGGAAATCTTAGCTAACTACCATGCCAGTCCTACGTGACGTTTACTGGCACGGAAAGGATAACAGATAACAGAACATATAGTTTCGCTTTGTTCTCTTAAATGTGCATTATCTCAAACAATGTATAAAATCGGAAAAAAGTAGGAGCAGCTTTATTACTTAACGATTACAAAGTTGTGACGTTTCGGCGTGAGCCTTAATCATACAAAAACAGACAGGACGAAGAAATAGAGAGAGGCGATAAAGTATAGATTCACATGAACACTGTTTAAAAAAAATTTTTTTAAAGGAGTACTTAGCTAAAATTGCAAGGTGTGGCTTGTCCGGCGATGTGTGTCAGGAATGGATCTGGTAGGACGTGGAAATTGTTTAAATAGAGACCTGTGACATGTGGTCGGTGGGTTGTAACTGGGGGTGGTGGATGGGGAACCGGGGAGGGGAGAGAGAGTGACGCACTACTGGCCTAGCTAGGAGAAATTGAAATAGGTGATTGGGGAAGAGGGGTTGCAGAGAAAATAGCGGGGTTGCAGAGTGATGCTGTGAGGAAGTTTGAAAAGTAAGAAGGGGTAGATTTAGTGGAGAGGTACTATAATGATTGAAGAAGATGATGTTACGTGTAACTAAACAGTGAGTTTAACCCATGTGGTTCCAGCGTCCCATAATTTTGAATGCAGCGGTTCTCAAGTGCCAGGAGGCTTGTGTCATCTGCGTGACATTGTTTAATGGCTGTTATCAGAAAATCAGATTTGCCTCTGTGGTTGGGGCCATTGAAATGATTTGGGACTGGTTTCGAAGCATGCTGGGCGATGTCGTACAGATATTTTTGCATGCGGTCCCCTAATCTGAGGTCAGTCTCACCGATATATGCCACATGAAGACCTTAAAAAATTTATTGAATTCGCCAATACACTCAATAAGAACATAAAATTCACTTATGAAATCTCTGACAAGTCTGTTAATATTTTAGACATTAAAATTTCTATTGGCACAAACAGGCTTGTCACCTCTGTATTTTACAAGCCCACCGATAGCCACACCTATTTGCTTTACACCTCTTCCCATCCTGAGGCCTGTAAGAACTCCATCCCATATTCCCAACTACTTCGTCTTCGCCGCATATGTTAGGATAATTTGGACTTTATAGATCAGTCCAACAAGTTATTAGAATTTTTCTGTCATCGCCACTACCCAGAAAAGGTCCTTCGTAAAGCCTTTAACCGTATCCAACTAGTGAGCCGCAAAGAAGTATTCAGGAAAAAGCCTGTTACTCCATCTGACAGAGTTAAGTTAGTACTGCCTTTCCACCCGCACGGTCAGATGGTTAAGAAAATTCTTTATCGTCATCTGCCGATAATTCAACTCGACTCCGACACTCGTGACATTTTCTCTGATCCACCCCTATTAGCATACAAACGTGAGCCAAACCTTAAGGACATCCTCGTCCACAGCCACTTGAAGCAGAGCCTTACATATGTTGGCACCAGAAAATGTAACCGCCCCCGCTGTGTTACTTGCCCTGTAGTTTGGGAGATGAAAACAATCACCTTTCCCAAAACTATCCTCACTCTTCATGAGGGATTCACATGCGAGTCCCGAAATGTGATATATGTCATCATTTGCAAAAGATGCAGGATAACATATATCGGTGAGACTGGCCTCAGATTAGGGGACCGCATGCAAAAACATCTGTATGACATCGCCCAGCATGCTTCGAAACCAGTCCCAAATCATTTCAATGGCCCCAACCACAGAGGCAAATCTGATTTTCTGGTAACAGCCATTAAACAATATCACGCAGATGACACAAGCCTCCTGGCACTTGAGAACCGCTTTATTCAAACTTGCTCACAGCATCACTCTGCAACCTCGCTATTTTCATCACCCCTATTTTTTGCATGCAGAGAGACATCCACTAATGTAAATGTTTCAGTTTCCTCAATTAATTTATATCTGTGTTTCCCAGAGGGAGCAATAACAGACCCTGTTGGCACTGGAAAGGACCTGGAGAGAGAGGGAAGAGAGTGGGTGGGGCGTAGTGAAAGAAAAAGGGTCAGTAGGGGGGTAATGGAAGAAAAGGAGGTAGTAGGGGAGCATTGAGGGAAAATGATGCAGCAGATGGAACAGTCATACCCTTCCTTACTTACTACTTTTCAACTTGATATTGAGAAACACATCACATTAAAAGTTGAGAAAATAATGCAGTCTCTCTCCCTGGTCCATGCCAATTAGGCTTTGGTCGTCAGTGATTGCCACAACCACCTATCCTTTTCTCTTTTTATAAGCTGTGTCATGGACTGTGTTCTGTGCCACTCTTTTAGTCAAGTATCTTGTTTCTTTGTCTTCCTCTGTCATTTTTTCCCCTCCAGTTTTCCTGTTGTCATTAGGTGTTCCTATTTTCCTCTTTTCAAAATATGTCTTACAAATCCCGACTCTCGTTTTTTAAAATGTTGCTATAATTTCTCTCTTGCCCAGCCTCATTTAGAACCTCTTCATTTGTTTTCTTGGTTGTCCTTGGTATTCTCATCACTTTTCTTATGAACCACATCTCCACCACTTCTAGTAGATTTTGAGTGCTCTTTTTTATCATCCATGCTTCGCATCCATACAATAATGTGGGTTCAATGTAGCACTGAATAACTCTCTTTCTGGTGTTCATTGAAAAAGCTTTATTGCACAGTATGTTTTTCATTTTCATAAATTCTGACTTTGTCAATGTTATTCTGCTCCTTATTTCGGTTTTGCATCTTATGTCTTGTGTTATTATTGTTCTTAAACACTTGAATTTGTCCATCTGCTTCAATTCTGTGCCTTTTACTTTGATACTACATTTTGCCGGTGTTTCTTTCTTAGATATGACAATGACTTCTGTCTTGTTATTATTAAAACTAAGTCCTTTCTCCTCACTTTTTTTCTGTGATTTTGTCTAACAAATCTTGTAGCTGTTCATCACTTTGAGCCATCAGTACCATGTCAAAAGAATGTAGCAGCTGAGTTATAACTGTATTTCATCATATTCAAATTGCTGCCTTATTTGTTCTGTCAGTTGTCATCAACTTAGTTTTCTTCACATTAACATAGAGTTTTTGCTCTTCACTGTTCTTACGGACTGACATAATTAGTTTTATCCATTTCTTTTTGTGTTGTGGACAGTAATACTGTGTCATCAGCATATCCAATTTCTGGTATTTCATAACCTCCAATTGCTATGACATTGTAATATTATTTGTCTACATCTTCTTTAACATTCCTAATTACATTTTCTGTATACAAGTTAAATAAGTAAGGCGACAATATGCACCCCTGACGGACCACTTGTTTTATGTCAAATCAAGTTGTTGTTTCACCATTTATTCTTACTGCTGCCTAGATACAGCAGTGATATTAATTGTATCAAATGTGTTGGAAATTCCATTTTTTCCATTATTTTTCAAAGTTTCTGGTGTTGCACACAATCAAATGCCTTTGAGTAGTCTATGAAGGATAAATATAGATTCACATTAAACTCTCTGCATTTCTCTATTATTAAACTTATATTGAATATATGATCTATCATACATCTTCCTTGCCTGAAACCAGCTTGGACCATATTGACTTCTTTTTCTATTTTCTTATGAAGTCGACCCATTATGATTTTTAATAAAATTTTAATGGCATGACTAAACAGGGCAATTGTTCTGTAGTTTGTGTATAATTTCAAGTTACTCTTTTTTGGCAGTGGTATGACTACAGTTCTTTTCCATTCTTTTGGCAAAATACCTGAATGCCATATCTTTTTACATAGTGCATGAGAGATTGTTGCACATTCCTTTCCTCCTGCTTTAATAAGTTCAGCTGTTATCTCATCACATCCTTGTGATCTACCATTTTTCATATTTTTTATTGCTCATAAAACTTCTTCAATTGTTGGTTCGGGTTCTTTCACCACTAATAATAATTCACACTGTTGATTTCCTTTCACAGTCAGTTGTTTCATACATTCCTCTGCAATATTCCTTCCATCTTTCTAGAATTTCCTCTGTCTCTGTCAAGATATTCCCCATTTCATCACAAATTACATTTACCAGAAAATCAGATTTGCCTCTGTGGTTGGGGCCATTGAAATGATTTGGGACTGGTTTCGAAGCATGCTGGGCGATGTCGTACAGATGTTTTTGCATGCGGTCCCCTAATCTGAGGCCAGTCTCACCGATATATGCCACATGAAGACCTTAAAAAAATTATTGAATTCGCCAATACACTCAATAAAAACATAAAATTCACTTATGAAATCTCTGACAAGTCTGTTAATATTTTAGACATTAAAATTTCTATTGGCACAAACAGGCTTGTCACCTCTGTATTTTACAAGCCCACCGATAGCCACACCTATTTGCTTTACACCTCTTCCCATCCTGAGGCCTGTAAGAACTCCATCCCATATTCCCAACTACTTCGTCTTCGCCGCATATGTTAGGATAATTTGGACTTTATAGATCAGTCCAACAAGTTATTAGAATTTTTCTGTCATCGCCACTACCCAGAAAAGGTCCTTCGTAAAGCCTTTAACCGTATCCAACTAGTGAGCCGCAAAGAAGTATTCAGGAAAAAGCCTGTTACTCCATCTGACAGAGTTAAGTTAGTACTGCCTTTCCACCCGCACGGTCAGATGGTTAAGAAAATTCTTTATCGTCATCTGCCGATAATTCAACTCGACTCCGACACTCGTGACATTTTCTCTGATCCACCCCTATTAGCATACAAACGTGAGCCAAACCTTAAGGACATCCTCGTCCACAGCCACTTGAAGCAGAGCCTTACATATGTTGGCACCAGAAAATGTAACCGCCCCCGCTGTGTTACTTGCCCTGTAGTTTGGGAGATGAAAACAATCACCTTTCCCAAAACTATCCTCACTCTTCATGAGGGATTCACATGCGAGTCCCGAAATGTGATATATGTCATCATTTGCAAAAGATGCAGGATAACATATATCGGTGAGACTGGCCTCAGATTAGGGGACCGCATGCAAAAACATCTGTATGACATCGCCCAGCATGCTTCGAAACCAGTCCCAAATCATTTCAATGGCCCCAACCACAGAGGCAAATCTGATTTTCTGGTAACAGCCATTAAACAATATCACGCAGATGACACAAGCCTCCTGGCACTTGAGAACCGCTTTATTCAAAATTATGGGACGCTGGAACCACATGGGTTAAACTCACTGTTTAGTTACACGTAACATCATCTTCTTCAATCATTATAGTACCTCTCCACTAAATCCACCCCTTCTTACTTTTCAAACTTCCTCACAGCATCACTCTGCAACCCCGCTATTTTCTCTGCAACCCCTCTTCCCCAATCACCTATTTCAATTTCTCCTAGCTAGGCCAGTAGTGCGTCACTCTCTCTCCCCTCCCCGGTTCCCCATCCACCACCCCCAGTTACAACCCACCGACCACATGTCACAGGTCTCTATTTAAACAATTTCCACGTCCTACCAGATCCATTCCTGACACACATCGCCGGACAAGCCACACCTTGCAATTTACAGCTAAGTACTCCTTTAAAAAAATTTTTTTTAAACAGTGTTCATGTGAATCTATACTTTATCGCCTCTCTCTATTTCTTCGTCCTGTCTGTTTTTGTATGATTAAGGCTCACGCCGAAACGTCACAACTTTGTAATCGTTAAGTAATAAAGCTGCTCCTACTTTTTTCCGATTTTATACACTCTGGTATCACAGCTTTACTGCAGTGCTTAGTGTATAGTTGTATACTTATACACCAATTATTGTGTATCTCAAACAATGGCTGATTTAAACGACATACAGGGCTGTTAAAAGAATAGAACCACTGCCACTTTCCACGCATGTCGTAAGAGGCGACTAACGAGGTTGTGAGGAATAGGCCAACGACCTTGTCTCTGTTAAAATAATTTAAAAAAAGCACAGGGGCATTACAGAAACACGGAGAGGAAAACCAGGAAACTTTTTCTTGGAAAAGGAAGGGACTCTGATAACAGAGCACATGACGTTGTGCAGTCAAAGCTGAAAGGAAGCTGCAGAACCGACATCACAAGTACCACGACACCTTTTACCATTGCATGTTGGAATGTTAGAACAATGTATGAAAGTGGAAAGGCTGCCATGATGGCGAGAGAAATGAATAGATATAATGTAAAGATACTGGGGCTGAGCGAAACACACTGGACAGGAACAGATAAGCTGAGACTAGCTACAGGGAAGACAATCCTGTTTTTCAGGCCACCAAAATCCTGATGCGTGGCAGTAATGCTATTCAAAGAGCGTTGATGGGCTGGGAGGCAGTTAGTTTAAGGATAATTACAGCTTGATTCTCAACAAAGAAGAGGGATATTAAGCTGAATATCATCAAGGTACACGCGCCAACAAATTATGCAGAAGAGGTAGTAAATGACGAATTTTACAATACATTGCAGGAAATCCTAGACCAACAAGGCAACGCATAATAGTTCTAATGGTGGACATCAATGCAAAGGTAGGTAAGATGAGCACAGGTTATGAGAAAGTAATGGGTCAAAATTGATTAGGAATAATGAACGAAAATGGAGAAAGGCAAGTAGATCAACAACATGCTCAACAACCTTGTCATTGGAGGAAGTATCTCTCTCTGAACCTTAAGTGCCCAGGGCACATGGGGCTTCCGCAAGGGTTTTCCACAAATGCCTGTCTTTCGCCTTTTTTTCTGCTCTTGCCCAGGTGAGCCCTCTATTGCTCAACATCCTTTCTGTTGTTCTTCTCCATGTCTCTTTTGGTCTACCCTTACTTCTGCTCCCCTGTGGTGTCCATCTTAGTGCTATTTTTGGTAGTGAGTTGTCAGTCATTCGGAGCACATGTCCCAACCATCGCCAGCGTCTTTCCTCAATAATTGTTGTCAGTGGTTTCATCTGCATTTCTGCCAATAAGATGTTATTTCTTATGGTGTTTGGCCAAAATATTTTTTTAATTCTACGTAAACATTTAGTCTGGAAAGAATTCAACTTGTTTTCTATGGTTTTGGTGATTTTCCAGCATTCACTTCCAGGAGGAAGTATATTTCCACATAAAACTATACATAAAGCCACGTGTGTATCACCAGATCATGTCACTGAGAACCAAATAGACCATATTTGTATCAGTAAAAGCTTTCGCAGAACATTGCAAAATGCCAGAGTGAAACGAGGTGCAGATGTAGCTTCTGACCACCACCTTCTGATAGCTAAACTGGGAATGAAACTGAAGAAGCACCACAAAACAGACATGGCAAGGAAAAGATATAACTTGGTACTGTTGGAAGATCCAGAAATCGCAAAGATCTTTAAACTGAAACTGAGCAACAGATTTCAGGTTCTGCGGGAGTTACTAATTGCTATGGGAAAACTTCAACGCTAAGGCAGGGAAAGATAACACCGACGTTGAAAAAGTGATGGGGAAAGAAGGAATTGACATGGTTAATCAGAACGAAGAAAGATTAATTGAAATATGTCTAACAGAAGGCATTGTCATTGGAGGCACAATATTACCACACAAAGAGATACATAAAACAACATGGATATCTTCAGATGATAGAACTAGAAACCAGATAGATAATTTTTGTATTAGAAAGCAATACAGAACATCTCTGATAGATATAAGGGCAGGTTCTAAGGACTGTTATTGTCGGAGGTGGGGTGGAGAATTCGATCTCCACTCCAATGGCGTGCGTCTCAAATAGCCTCTGGCAGTCAAGTCCAGCTCCTGGCCTTCCCGTGGCAGAACTGTTTAAACTGACAGGAGAAGGGCGAGGGCGAATATCTGGCGCCTAAAAACCAGATACTTAGGGTAGATGAGTGGCACGTTTGGTAACTCATCTACCGCTGCTGGCGAGATTCTGTAGCTGCCGTGCATGGAGCGGTGCTCCTCCCGCCCAATGAAGAAAGGTTCAAATGGGGTTGCCGCGCAGCACCACTGCGGAAAAGGTGGTAGAAGGGATAAAGCGAAGCAAACAGTCAAATCATGGCACCTCTGGTCTGGAGGTCGGCCACGTCCTGAGTGCAGTCATATCGGGTGAAATGCATGAACTGGCTTATCCCAGAGGTTAAGACACTGCTGGCGAGACTCTTCGAATGCCGCGCGTGGAGTGAAGCTCCTCCGGGTCAAAAAAGAAAATGCGGAAAAGAAATAAAGGTTGCTGTGCGGTGCCGACGTGAAAAGGTGGTGGAAATGATACAGTGAAATTTAATCGGTATGTCCAGTAGTAGCGCTGCGAGAGCTATACATACCACGGCGCCTCTGCTCTAGAGGCCGGCCACGTCCGAAATACACCCATACTGGTGAAATATGCCTAAACCGGCACATACCAGGGGTGGAACTTGATGGCTAGACATGTCATGCCACCTCCGCTCTAGAGGTCGGTCACACCTGATATACACCCATACTGGTGAATTATGCCTAAACCGGCTCACACCAGGGGTGAATCTTGAAGGCTACGCATGTCACAGTACCTCTGCTCTAGAGGTCGGTCACGTCCCAAACACGCCCATGCTGGGATAATATGCCTAACCGGCTCAACCCAGGGGTGGAAGTCACAAGTGGCGAGGATTCGTCCTGCTGGACAAAAGCTCCATCCTGGTCACAACTAGGAAGGGTAGCGGCCACGACCACAAAATGCTGAAGTCGGAGACCCTGAACCAGGGCAGTCTAGATAGGCAACCACCTCTCACCAAGCGGGGATGTTTGCGTATCCTAATCACGCTGAGGTTTTCCGGTGAGAAAGTCCAACTCTGGACTGGATGGGCAACCACCTCTCACCAGGCGGTGATACACGGGTATCTCAAAACACATCGAGGTTTTCCAGTGAGAAGGTCCAACTCTGGCCTGGGTGGGCTACAACCTCTCACCCAACGAGGATGCACTGATATCCTAAACAAGTTGAGGTCTTCCGGTGAGAAAGTCCAACTCTAGACTAAACTGGTGCAACGAAAACCACGGTGTTACGCAATCCCGCTTCTGAGACCCACCAAGAATACAGGCTAAAGCCCTGCGATACTCTGAACCCATTGTGGTCCCCTCGGGGATCTCGTGTGGTCCTTTCGGGGACCACACAGGAGACCACGGAACCTAACGAGGACCACAGGCGTAAATTAAGTAGGATCACAGTGCGGTTTTGGTGGTAGAAGCGAACGAAGAAGAAGAAGAAGATATAAGGGCATATAGGGGTGCAGATGCTAACAGTGATCACAACATGTGTATAGGGAAAATGAAAGTAAAACTTAGAAGCCAACACAAGAAATCAATACACAGAAAGATAAACAGCCACAGCTTACAAGAAGAGAATACTAACAGTAATTTCAATCAGGAACTTGCCAATCATTCCACAACACCCAGTGAAGAAGAGGAGACAGATATAGATGAATTATGGAATTCTTACAGCACAGCCATAATCACAGCAGCAAAAGCAAGCGCTGGACTGAAAAAAAACAAATAGAAAAGCATGGATATCAGAAAACACATAGAACTACATACATGAAAGAGAGCAGCCAAATTAGACATGTTGAATGTAAAAACAGACCTTTGAAAAGATCTGGCGAAAGCAACATATAAAGAAACAGACAAGAAAATAAAAAGTTCAGCTAGAAGGGATAAAAGAGAATATATAGACAATATGGTGAAAGAGGCAGAGAAAGCAGTAAAAACAGGAGACAGCAAAACTTTATATAACATACAAAAGTGGCTAACAGGTACTATTGCATCTAAAGAAAGACCAGTCCTTAGCAAAACTGGAACCCTATTAACATCAAGTAAAGACCAAAAGCAAAGATGGCCTGAACACTTCCAAGAAATACTTAATCGACCACACCCACAAGAATTGATAAACCTTGAAACCAGCTTACCAGCCCCACAACTAAATGTCAACTTAGATGAAATTACATTGCATGAAATTGAAACAGCAGTGAATTTAATGGCTGACAACAAAGCTGCAGGTGAAGATGAAATAACACTCGAAATGTTAAAAGCTATCAACAGTGACAACATGAGACAACACTAGAGAATATTTAATAAGATTTGGAAAGAAGAAAAGGTCCCTTCTAAATGGAAAAAAAGGAATCATTGTTAAAATACCAAAAAAAAGCAACCTTAGTGACTGTAACAATTGGGGAGGAGTAACCTTAATATCAGTTGTGTCAAAAGTATTTTGCAAGGTCATTTTGAATAGACTTAAAGATATAGTGGATACAGCAATGAGAGAAGAACAAGCAGGATTTCAAAAAGGGAGAAGCTGTCTCGACCAGATCTTTACTCTCAGAATAATACTTGAAGAACATATTGAAAAGCAGAAACCACTAATAATGAACTTTATAGACTTTAAAAAGGCATTTGATAGCATACACAGAGATTTATTGTGGAGAATTTTAAGTCTATATGGAATACCATCTAAAATTGTCAACATCATTACGGACTTCTACAACGGATATGTTTGTGCAGTCAAAACTGAAGAAGGGATGAGTGAATGGTTCCAGACTGAAACAGGTGTGAAACAAGGATGCATACTGTCAACTTTGCTTTTTGAAATTACAGTAGACTTCACAATGAAAAAATGCTGCACAGGTAACACAGGTATTGACTGGGTACATGAGACCCATCTAGAAAATCTTGATTTAGCTGATGACATAACTCTTATCAGTAACAATGTGAATTCCATGCATGTAAGAAAAAACAGATAGCCTGTCTTCACTGGCTAGCAAAATAGGACTTGAAATTAACAAGGACAAAACAAAAATAATGAAACTTACCATTAATCAAAATAGAAAAATACACATAGAAAACACAGATATTGAAGAAGTCAATCAATTTGCATACTTTGGCAGCTACATAGACCAGGATTTTGACACCAGAAAGGAAGTTAGAATTCATTCATTCCTTTGCATGTCCCTTGCGGAACTTCGCCTCCCAAACAGCACTCCTGTAGGCCTCTCGGTTGTGAGCAAGATGGCCTGCCACTGATGCATCCATTTACAGATCCTCAGTAATGTCTTGCAGCCATCTTCACCTTGGTCTTCCTCTCTTTCTTTTTCCCATTATGTACCCTTCCAAGATGGTCTTCTCTAGATTATCATGAAGTTTAATGTGTCTAAAATATTTAATATTGCCCTGATTAGTCATGCCAGTAAAATTCTGTTAAAAATCATAATGGGTAGACTTCGAAAGAAAATAGAAGAAGAAGTCAATATGGTCCAAGCTGGCTTCAGGCAAGGAAGAGGATCAAGAGATCATATATTCAATCTGAGATTAATAATAGAGAAATGCAGGGAGTTTAATGTGAATCTATATTTATCCTTTATAGACTACTCAAAGGCATTTGATTGTGTACAACACCAGAAACTTTGGGAAATAATGGAAAAAATGGGATTTCCAACACATTTGATACAATTAACATCACTGCTGTATTTAGACCAACAAGCAGCAGTAAGAATAAATGGTGTGAAACAACAAGTTGGTTTGACATAAAACAAGGGGTCCGTCAGGGGTGCATATTGTCACCCTACTTATTTAACTTGTATACTGAAAATATAATGAGGAATGTTAGAGAAGATGTAGACAAAGAATATTACGATGCCATAACAGTTGGAGGTTATGAAATACCAGAGATTAGATATGCTGATGACACAGTATTGCTGTCCACAACACAAGAAGGAATGGAAAAACTAATTATGTCAGTCCGCAAGAACAGCGAAGAGCAGAACCTCTATCTTAATGCAAAGAAAACTAAAGTGATGACAACTGACAAAACAAACAAGGCAACTGAAATATGTATCAATGAGGAAAAACTGGAAGAAGTGGAGAGTTTTGAATATCTTGGATCACTACTAACTAATAATGGAGATACAATGAGAGAAATTAAAAGGAGGACATCTATTGCTCTTCAGAAAGTAAAACAAATAAAGAATCTGTGGAGAGGAGCAGACAGAACCACAAAAATAAGATTTTTAAGGGCATGCATCTTTCCCATCGCAACATATGCCTGTGAGACCTGGACACTTAACAAAACAGCTGAGAAGCACATAAATGCCTTTGAATGTAAATGCTATAGAAGAGTTCTCCAAATATCGTGGACACAAAAAAGAACAAATATATCTATACTGCAAGAGCTTAATATTGAAGAAGGCTGGCTAGTAAAGAGGATTAAAGAGAGAAAACTTAAATATTTTGGCCACATTAAACGTCATGATAATTTAGAGAAGACCATATTGGAAGGATACATAATGGGAAAAAGAAAGAGAGGAAGACCGAAACGAAGATGGCTGCAAGACATCGTTGATGATCTGGAAATGGATGCAGCAGCAGCAGGCCATCTTGCTCACAACCGAGAGGCCTACAGGAGTGCTGTTTGGGAGGCAAAGTTCCGCAAGGGACATGCAAAGGAATGAATGAATATAATATTTTCAGTGCCCCTCTTCTCATTGCATGTCCTATGAAAGTACATTGTCTCTCTCTTATTTTTTTGACAATATTTTTTTTGTCTCTCCAGCTCTTCTGATACATTCTTCATTAATTTTTACTGTCCAGGGGATTCACAACATTCTTCTAATAAAACACATTTCTGCTGCTTCCAATGATTTCTGTGCAGACCTGCCTATTGTCCATGATTCACTTCCATATAACAAGATAAGTTGAATATAGCATTTTAGGACTCGTTTTCTAACATTCATTGATAAGGATGTGTTGGATAGTATGTTTCTCATTCTCTGAAGTGCAGTCTGAACTTGGCCTATTCTGTTCCTAATTTCTGTTCTGCATTTCCCATCTGAAGCTATTACTGCTCCAAGGTATTTGAATTTCTGCACCTGTTTTAGAATAGTTCTGTTTAATTTTATACTGCATGTTGGTAGATTCTGTTTCTTAGATATAACCATAGTCTCAGCCTTTTTGATGTTCAAAATAAGGCCTTTCTGTTCACTTTCTGTGGCGATTTTATCCAAGAGATTTTGCAGGTCTTGTTGGTTCTCAGCTATAAGTACTGTGTCGTCAGCATACCGAAGGTTGTTAATATTGTATCCTCCAATTTTTATACCTGGTTCTGTGATGATCATTCTTAGAATATTCTCGCTTTACAGAGAAAAAAGGTCTGGAGATAGTACACATCCTTGTCGCACCCCTTGTTTTGTAGGTTGATATTTTCCAGTTCTATTTTCAACTCGAATTGCTGCTTCTTGCCCCCAGTATAGATGTTTTACAATCCTCAGGTCTTTGCCGTCTATACTGATGTCTTCAAGCATTATGTTTCACCTTGTCGAATGTCTTGACGTAATCAATGAAGCATAAGTACAGATCTTTCTGTACTTCTAAAGCTCTTTCTGTTAGTGTTCGTAAAGCATAAATGACATTGTGTGTTCTCTTTCCTTCAACAAATCCAAACTGTTCATCTGCTATTTCCATTTTTATTTTTTCCTTGTTTTCTCATAATGATTCTCAGAAGTAGCTTCGTTATGTGACATGAGAGGCTGATAGTCCTGAGGTCATCACATTCCTTTGCACCTGGTTTCTTTGGTAGTGCTATAAACATGGATTTAAGCAGGTCACTCGGCATATAACTGAATATCATTCAGTAACTTGGTTATTATTTTTATTCTGTCTCCTCTAGTGCCTCTATTTCTTCTATTGTTATATTATCAGGCCCAGTTGCTTTTCCTTTCTTCATGTGTTTGATGGCATCTATGACTTCATCTTCAAGTATTGGTGGTCTATCACAGTATTCAGTATCTGGTGTTAGTTCTGGTCTTTCTCCCCCATATAGCTCACTGATCTACTCTGTCCACCTGTCCACAATGTCTTCTTTTCCTATTAACATTTTATCTTCTTTTGATTTCAGGCATCCTGTTGTATATTTTGTCTTCCTGCCTGTGAGTTCACTAATTCATTTGTGCATGTTTTTGCTGTCTTTATTATGGGAGTCCTCTATTTGTCTGCAATGTGCATTTAACCGCACTTACTTTGTTTCTCTACATTTGCGACTTACAGTTCTTTATTTATCTTCTTATATTTTTCTTGGTTATTTTTACTCCTCCTCTTCTTGTCTATCACTCCTAAGATGTCGTCTGTCATCCATTTATTTTTAGGGGCTTCTTTTTTTGGTGATATTATCTCCTTAACAGTTTGGTGGATAGAATCTCTTAACGTTGCCCATTGTTCGACTATACTATTTATCTTTGTTATTGCATTGTATCTATTTGTTATAATAATTTTGTATTGTTCTCGCAGCTCTTGGTCATTTTTAAGAAGTTCTGTATTCAATTTGATGTTTCTTACTTTTCTGCATGCTTTCTTTAGCCTTATTCTAATTCTTCCACAGAGTGGGTCATGGTCACTATTGCAGTCGGCTCCTGGCATGGTTTTTGTTGTCAGTAATACATTCCGGAATCATTTATTGTTTAATACGTAGCCTATCTGGTTAAAAGTCTTTTTGTCTGGGCTGAACCACGTTGCCAGTCTTCGAGGATGTTGTTTAAACCAGGTGTTTCATACAACCACGCTATGTATTCTTGACCATTCAATTAATTAACTACCTCTGTCATTCCTCTTCCCCAGTCCATAGTCACCAACAATGTCTGAAGTTCTTCCTTTATCAACTTTGGCATTAAAATCTCCCATAACTATAGTAACTTCATGAGACTTTGTATGCTTTAGGGCTGTCTCTATGTCATTATAAAATAGTTGTAGATCTTATTCAGAACTTTCTGATGTTGGAGCGTACATGTGTATAATATTTATGTTTATTGGTCGTCCTTTCAGTTGGGCTAGCAGGACTCAGTCCGAGATGTTCAGATATCCTATAGTTGTCCTTGCTGTTTGTTCGTCAAGTATTATTCCTACTCCTCGTTCATGTTTTCCACTTCCTGAATACATTATTGTATATTTATCAGAGTTTATTTTCCCTGCACCTGTCCATCTAACTTCACTATTTCTTAATATGTTGATCTTCATCCTTTCCATGTCCTTATTTACATTTTCTAATTTTCCAGCCTGGAATAAAGTTCTAACATTCCATGTTGCTATTTTGAACTTGTTAGTTGTGCCACAAGTAGCTTGATGACAATCTGGCCTCACCTGTGGCTCGTGATCTGCCCTACCGGACGAGGCTGTTCCAGAGGAACATCCAATAACGTCGTTCATGACAAATCTATTACTCTGAGTAAGCATAATTGTTCTTGGAAGTTATAACAGTGGTTTCCCGTTGCCTTCTGCCGGTTTGTGTACGGACTTTCAGCTAGCCGTTGGACTCCCTGTCCTACCCGCAAGGCAGCGGGAGCGAGAGGTTTTAAGGTGCCTCTTACCCGCCTGGTGTTCTCTTCACTGAGCACCTGAGACACTTTATAGGAGTAGTAGAGCCACCTACTACACAATTTCACTCTGTGAGTCTACCGCCAGTTGGTCCGCGCCTGCTTATTTTGTTAAATCCTTATTCACATGGATCTTCCATACCTGGAGGACTTTCACCATTCGCCACCTGTGACGCGCTGGGTTGGGGATGGTCGCCCTTACTTTACCCAGAAGTTGAAAATAGAACTGGAAAATATCAACCTATAAAACAAGGGGTGCAACAAGGATGTGTACTATCTCCAAACATTTTTTATCTGTGTAGCGAGAATATTCTAAGAACGATTGTCACAGAACCAGGTATAAAAATTGGAGGATACAATATTAGCAATCTTCGGTATGCTGACGACACAGTACTTATAGCTGAGAACCAACTTATAGCTGGTCCTGCAAAATCTCTTGGATAAAGTCGCTAAAGGACGTGAACAGAAAGACCTTACTTTAAACATCAAAAAGACAGAGACTATGGTTATATCTAAGAAACAGAATCCACCAACATGCAGTATAAAATTAAACAGAACTATTCTAAAGCAGGTAGAGAAATTCAAATACCTCGGAACAGTAATAACTTCAGATGAGAAATGCAGAACAGAAATTAGGAACAGAATAGGCCAAACAAAGACTGCATTTCAGAGAATGAGAAACATATTATCCAACACATCCTTATCAATGAATGTTAGAAAACGAGTCCTAAAATGTTTTATTCAACCTATCTTGTTATATGGAAGTGAGTCATAGACAATAGGCAGGTTTACACAAAAGTCATTGGAAGCAACATAAATGTGTTTTATTAGAAGAATGTTGTGAATCACCTGGACAGCAAAAATAACTAATGAAGAATGAATGAGAAGAGCTGGAGAGACAAAAAATCTTGTAAAAAAAAAAACAAAAACAAGAGAGAGACAATGTACTTTCATAGGACATGCAATGAGAAGAGGGGGCATTAAAAATATTATGACAACAGGAAAAATAGAAGGAAGAAGATGAAGAGGAAGACCAAGAGAAATGATACTGGACAGTCTGACGGGATGGTTTGAGAGGAGATCGCCAACTGAGCTGATGGCCTGCATGAAGGATCGTGTACTTTGGAGAAGCATAATATCGAACTACAGTCGGCACGGCACCTGATGATGATGATGATGATGATGATGATAGTTACATTCATTGATTATGACGCTGTTGGCGAGATTCTTTAGCTGCTGTGCGTGGAGTGGTGCTATTCCCGGCCAATGAAGAAAGGTGCAAATGGGGTTTCCGCGCAGCACCACTGCTGAAAAGGTGGTAGAAATGATGAAGCGAAGCAAGCAGTCAAATCATGGCACCTCTGGTCTGGAGGTCGGCCACGTCCTGAGTGCAGTCATATCGGGTGAAAAGCATGAACTAGCTTGTCCCTGAGGTTAAAACACTGCTTGCGAGACTCTTCGAATGCCGCGCGTGGAGTAAAGCTCCTCCTGGTCAAGGAAGAAAATGCGGAATAGAAATAAAGGTTGCTGTGCGGCGCCAACGTGAAAAGACGGTGGAAAGGATAAAGTGAAATTTAATCGGTATGTCCAGTAGTATTGCTGCGAGAGCTACACATACCACGGCGCCTCTGTTCTAGAGGCCAGCCACGTCCGAAATACACCTACACTGGTGAAATTTGCCTAAACCGGCACACACCAGGGGTGGAACTTGATGGCTAGACATGTCATGCCACCTCTGCTCTAGAGGTCGGTCACGTCTGATATACACCCATACTGGTGAATTATGCCTAAACCGGCTCACACCAGGGGTGAATCTTGAAAGCTACGCATGTCACAGTACCTCTGCTCTAGAGGTCGGTCACGTCCGAAACACGCCCATACTGGGATAATATGCCTAAACCGGCTCAACCCAGGGGTGGAAGTCACAAGTAGCGAGGATTCGTCCTCCTGGACAAAAGCTCCATCCTGGTCACAACTAGGAAGGGTAGCGGCCACGACCACAAAATGCTGAAGTCGGAGGCCCTGGACCAGGGCAGTCTAGATAGGCAACCACCTCTCACCAGCGGGGATGTTTGCGTATCCTAATCACGCTGAGGTTTTCCGATGAGAAAGTCCAACTCTGGACTGGATGGGCAACCACCTCTCACCCGGCGGTGATACACGGGTATCTCAAAACACATCGAGGTTTTCCAGTGAGAAGGTCCAATTCTGGTCTGGGTGGGCTACAACCCCTCACCCAACGGGGATGCACTGATATCCTAAACAAGTCGAGGTCTTCCGGTGAGAAAGCCTAATTCTAGACTAAACTGGTGCAACGAAAACCACGGTGTCACGCAATCCGCTTCTGAGACCCACCAAGAATACAGGCTAAAGCTCTGCTATACTGTGAACCTCTTGTGGTCCTCTCGGGGATCTCGTGTGGTCCTTTCGGGGACCACACAGGAGACCACGGGACCTAACGAGGACCACAGGCGTAAATTAAGTAGGATCACAGTGCGGTCTTGATGGTAGAAGTGAACGAAGAAGAAGAATTGATTATGAGAAGGCATTTGATGATTTAGATCGTAGAGTGCTATGGAAACTACCGGAACGCTATGGTATCCCAGCCAAGATAACAAAGATTTAAAGACCGTATATGAAGGAACAACGTGTAGAATCGTGCGTGGAATAACTCTAACAGAAAGCTTTAAAGTAGAAACAGGCGTGCGGTAGGGATGTTTGCTATCACCATTCCTATTTCTTCTAGCAATTGATTGGATCATGAAAACTACCACACAAAGAAAAAAAAATGGGATACAATGGACATTGTGGAACCAATTGGAAGATCTTGACTTTGCAGATGATGTGGCATTTCTGGCACACAACCACACACACAAATGCAAGATAAACTTCAGATCTTAAGCAAGAATTCAGCTAAACTGGGACTATATACGAATAGATAAAAACAAAGATAATGAAAAGTAATAGTGCAAGGAATAGCCTCATGGTAACTGAGAGAGTGCCAATTGAGGAAGTAGAGCATTTCACATATTTAGGCAGCATAGTGGATAAATATGGGGGACGGAAAAGGATGTTAAAGCTAGAATAACCAAAGCCAGGACAGCATTTATCCAGCTTAACAAAATATGGTCATTTAAGAACATGAAAACAAGAACCAAACTTTATCTTTTCAATACAAACGTAAAGACTGCCCTACAATATGATACAGAGACATTGGTTATGACCAAGACAATACAATAGAGGATACAAAGATTCATGGAATACTGCTTGAGGAGGATTTTAAGCATTAAATGGCAGGACAAGATCAGAAACGAGGTGATCTGGGAAAGGGCAGGACACGAACCCATGAACCTACAAATCATGTCTAGGAAGCGGAGGTGGATTGGCCACACTCTGAGGAAACTCGACACCAACATAGCAAGACATGCACTGACATGGAATCCTCAAGGAAACAGAAAACGAGGAAGACCTAGACTTACTTTGAGAGATAAATTATGACAGTGCTCAGAGACTAGGAATGCTCACGGAAGGAAGCAGAGAATAACTCCAAGAACAGGGATAACTGGAGAGTCTTTATCCGTGGCCTATGCTCTCAAGGGAGTAAAAGGCGATGATGATGACGATGACGGGGTTGCTGGTACCAAGAGACTTACATTTTTTTGCTGTACTTATCCAGGCGTGATACTGATCATATCACCTCTAGTGTGCTGACAGGTCAAGGAAAATATGGGCACAACGCCATATCTCTATGTGCCTCTAAGGCATGATAGGATTACCTTTACCTTTTTACCTTTTTTTACTCATCTTTTTGGACATCACTCAAGCCAGTGATTTGTTTTACCAGCATTTTCTCTATTAAAGGTCTCCATATTTCTTTTGGTTCTCTCTTTTACCCAGTGGAGTCCACTATCAAGGTGTTCATGCTCAGGATGCGTCTTGTCTATCGCCACCTTTCAATCAGTTGTGTCATGTCTGTCTCTCTTAACAAAGTATAATTTATTATGATACTGTATTTGGCCAGAACACTCCTTTGATCTTATGTAGACACACGATTTAGAGGCAGGGTCTCCGAGAGAAACTTTGTAAACTGGTACAAAACACCCACTCTCTTTTCATCCAATCCGAGTCCCTCCAGGTCATCTCCTAAAACTAATGTATGCCAAGACATTTTTTTTAAAGCTACCACGTATGGGCCGAACCATTTTTCCTAAATCAGTGGTTCCCAATTAACAAAAGTCCCCAGGCCATAGATCCCCATACTTTGGAAAATTTTCATATCTGCATGGTTGCTATGTGCTATAAATGCAGAATATTTTTTAAAATAGAAAATGTGGGTTACCCCCTCCTCCTTTCCACACACACACACAGAGTACAAACTTGGTGAATTTTTAAAATGACTGTAATGTGGTTAAGAAAAAATAGACAGCAATTAACATTCCTACTTGTTCTGACAAATTAACAGAATATGAAATGTGTGACAGGTAACCAACCTAAACACGATGAGAGAAATCATGTCTCTTTTTATTCTGAACAACTGGTGTCACATCTGGTTCCACAGTGAATTTTTTTTTAATTATTAAAAAAAGGACCGTCAGTTTTTGTCACGGATCCCCCACGACAGTTTCCACGGACCACCAGTTGGGAACCACTGCCCTAAATAATTACTAGGCTGTACTTATCGGCAGGGAAGAAAAAAACCCAATAATGCTTTGTTTTTATTTTCACATGAATTTAATAAGTTAGTCTTATTCCGTTAGGAACACACAATAACAAGTTTCCACGAAAGCACAATGTTACTAGCACAATGTTATTAAACGAGGGCTGCCAAAAGTCCCGATTTTCCGGGACAATCCCGATTTTTAAAGAAAAAAAATCACTATTCAGAAAAATGCTTTCGGTACGCCTACTTGTCCTGGTTCTTGTTTTTCCTTTCAAATGAAATAATTTTGCGTTCGAATTATTCTCTCTCCCTACAATTTCAGGTAGGCAGAACTGCTATACACAACAAAACAACGAAAACTAATTTGTTATTCTTGTCTCCAAGATGAATTGGTGAAGTTCATGGGTTTCGTGTCATTTCATTTTTATTCTTTTGTCTTGGCGAAAGACATTTTCTGTTGGCGATGTCATGTCTCCTCCGCATCTCCCTCGCCAAAAGAAAGCGAGGATCTATATGGCAAAATAGTTAAGGTGCGAACATCTGTTCTGTATACTGTCTTATAGTTTATTTGTTCTTAGAGACTACAATGGCTGTAAGTTTTACATGATTTGGTGAGAAAAAAGTGTTTTACCATTATCTGGGTTTATAGCACTGAAAATCGATAATGTGTCGTCCCTTTGAGATTTATGACTAATGAAGGAAAGAAAATTAAGCCCTTTTTTTACTATTGTATGGTCTTTTATAAGAGCTAGAAATGACCATGAAGCAGAACGTAAAGTGAGTAATTGTTACATTGCCTTTGCACATGACGGAAGAGCGGATATAAGAGACCATGAACCAAGCGAAAAGCATCAATTAAACTTCTATTCTGTAAGCACTTCTAAAAGACTGGACAGTTACTTTGATCCCAGATCTTCTGAACAGGAAAAATCAGTACATACGGTGGAATTGACAATCTTCTATCACGCAACTGAACATCATAAGTCGTTCATTTCAATGGATTGCACTACCAGGTTAAACTCTAACGTTTTTAATGATTTCAGGGTGAAACAGGGAACATCAGATCTGATTGCTTAAAAAACTCTGACCTACTCCTGTAGCCCAGAAACCTGTAGCAACCAACATTATTTGTTATTGTTATAAAATATAATGTCACTTTCTTATAAGCCAGAATTTTTAGGGAACATAACTTTCTGTAAAAGAAAGATAGAACATATAACTGAGAAATCTGGAAGTAGCCTCTTGTTTATTATAGGAATGTCAGATAACTCAGACAAAATGCTATGTACGCCTGTGGGAAAAATGACAAGCACAAATACCCTTCCTAGAATAGAAGGCCCTCCAGCTGTTGACATTGCAGACTCGTCAATAGGCGGAGCTGAGATTTTGGCCTGGGGCAGCGCTGGGCTGTTCAGGATGGTGGATGGATGGGGACACAGAGATCACCTGCAGGGATGGGGAAAGTCTGATGGAAATCGAGGAGTCCAAGGCGTGACAAGCCTATGGGTCTCTACAACAATGGCTGTCAGAATGAGGCAAACAAAGCAGTTAGCACACTATAAGTGGCGGGAAATGGACATCGTTGAAACATCATCATATCCCTCATCCCAAAGTTGGAGTGTCTCTGTGAAACTGTCTCAAAGCCGTCGGACGGGCCAGTGTTGCACTCAGAGCCTGATCTCAGCTTCTCACTGGAAAGGCCTCCTCCTGGGTATGAAAGAAAGACTTAGGACAAAAATCCCAATATGAAAATGTCAGAAACAAAAAGAAAACCATTCGAGTCCAGACGTCGCCTCGTAAAAGATCCGTGCCATGTGGTTTGCCCCCCCCCCCCCCCCCCCCGGCTACCCTGCGCGAAAAATCAGCTGCGGGGGGCACGCTAAACATTCTTCAAATCAACATTTCTGTACTTAGACCGAAGGGCTCAGAATTAAGCAGGCAGCTGAAAAAAAGTCAACATCCATATTGCGATCATACAAGAAACCCTTCTATATGGAAAAGATCACTCGGTGCATCGATACACTATGTACAAATATGAATGTGGTAAATGCAGGGGTATTGCCACACTCTTGAGAAATGGTATCCAAGGAGAAGTTAAAAACAGAAAGTGCAACGAAAATGATATCCAAGTGATAACACTATGGCATGATGGACTACGGTACACTCTGTATAATGTTTATTGTCCCCCAAATTCTAAAAGTCAAATCAACATACACAGCATAGACATGCAGAAAACTATAATTGCAGGAGATTTTAATGCACATCTACCATCACTAGGATACAAAGACCGAAACCCTATGGGAAACAACATTGAAGAGCTATGCAACACCAGCAACATCATAATATTGCAAGACTCCTCCCTCCCACCAACATTCCTCCACAGAGCCACTGGATGCACATACAGACCTGACCTCACCATTGTTTCAGCAGACATCCACAACGATTGTACTCTGAGAGTGCTTGATGACATAGGAAGTGACCATTGCTCCATTCTTCTACAAATTTCTCACACACGAAATCAAAGACCACACAATCCCCCTCGCTGGAATTATAGAAAAACAGATTGAGAAAAATTCAGAACACAAACAGGTGAAAACCTTTCAAAATTAAATGATAACACAAACATTGACACACTCTACACCAACATAATCCAAGCTACACTTGGAGTAGCCTACAAAACAATCCCCCGATGATGCAGGAAGAAATATAACTCCTTCTGGACAAAATCTCTGGAAGATTTAGTAAAAAAAAAAAGCAGCCAGGAAGAATGCATAGAAAATCCCTACTCCAGAAAACAGAACAGAGTACAATAAACTAACAGCTAAGGTAAAACTCGAAACTAAAAAAGCGAAGAAAGAGAAATGGTTAAGCACATGCAATCTCAACCTCAGAACTGAAGGAAAGAAGGCTTGGAAACTCTTAGATAATATGTCAGCAAAAAAAAACAAACTAACCGTAAACCAATGCGAATCTCTTGTCGAGTCATCTCAAGTGACTCAGACAAGGCCAGTACTTTTAACAAATTCTTTGCTGCCAACAACAAATCCTCCAACAGGAAAGTACTTGACAAGGCGCTGGGAAAAGTTCTGAGAAGTAAGGAGAAATCTAGCTTGGCAAACATTTCACTTTTTGAGGAAAACTTTACCATCCATGAACTCCAGAGTGCTATGGGTAAGCTACAGCTAAGAAAAGCACCAGGACCAGACAAAATATCAAATGAAATGATCCTTCATCTGGGCCATGTAGGGAAGTCCACATTGCTCAGTTTCATTAACAAGACTTGGCAAAGTAGAGTACTACCAAAATCTTGGAAGACGGCCATAGTTAGACCTATCCTGAAAAAAAGGAAAGCCAGAAGATGACCTAAAAAGTTTGAGACCAATCTCACTGACTTCCAACATTGGTAAGCTAGCAGAACGAATGTTTAATAATAGGCTATACTGGTGGTTGGAATCCTCTGGGTTCCTCAGTAACTTTCAGGTAGGCTTCCACAAAGGATCAAGAACCGAAGACCAGCTATTTCTCCTCACTCAAAGTGTAAAAGACAGTTTTTTTTACACAAGAGAAACTCAGTAGCTGTCTTTGTAGACTTCCAGCAGGTACATGACAGGGTCTGGCGAAAAGGCCTACTGTTAAAAATGCAAAACATGGGCATACATGGAAAAATATATCAATGGGTTAAAACTGCCTGAGTAACAGGACCATACAAACTCAGGTCAGTGACAGACTGTCAAACAAACGCACCCCTGAGGAAGGTCTGCCACAAGGTTCTGGTCTTAACTGCACCGTTCTCTTAACCTTTATAAACGACCTCCCCGACCTGTTGAACACGCACAAAGCCATGTTTGCTGATGACCTTGTCATATGAACTAGTGGAACAGACCTGCAGCTGGCCGCTGAGAGACTTAATAAAGTCCTTCTCACCATATCACCCCACTGCAATTTCTGGAAGTTGAAGATCAATGTTAGTAAAACTAATATACAGTCTTCACTCTTAGCAACAAACTAGCAACGGCTGAACTGAAAATATCATGAAAGAAAAAATCCAACATATCTTGGTGTGAAACTAGACAGAAAATTGAATTTTAAAGAGTTCATGGATGGACTAGCAGAAAAAGCATCCAAAAGATGAAACTTACTCAAGCGGCTTGCAAGTACATCCTGGGGTGATGACAAAGCAACATTCAGACAACTGTACACAGGATATGTTAGATCTATAATAGATTACAACCTCCCCCTACAGGTCACGGGTGTCTGAGTGGCGAAGTGGTTAGTGCACTGGTCTCTCATGGAGAAGGTCGGGGGTTCGAATCCGGCCGGCGGCACCCCAGTCACCCAGCTGTAGAAATGGGTACCCGACTTCTTCTGGAGTTGGGGAAGGAAAGGCAGCCAGGCGTGATACTGACCATATCACCCTCTAGTGTGCTGACAGGTCAAGGAAAATATGGGCACTAACACCATTTCCCTATGTGCCTCCAAGGCATGACAGGGTCACCTTCACCTTCACCACCTACAGGTCACAGCATCAAAGAGTTCTCATACACAAGTATATAGAATCTAAAACCAAGCGATTCATTCCATTTGTGGGACAATGAGGTAAACACCCACAGCTGCATGTGAAATTGATGGAAACATAGAGACATTAGATATAAGACGCGAAAAGTCAACCATTGAGGCAGTAGAAAGATATAAAAGCATGCCCCAGACCATCCTAACAGAATAGTGGTAGATACATGGAAGCATAATAATAGACTGAAACTGAAAACTCTAATGCACATAGCAGAACAGCTAAACACAAGATACAAACTCCCTGAAGACAGAATATACAAAAGTACCAGAAATGTCACACCTAAGCTAAATGTAATTTGTGATGAGATGGGGAATACCCTGACAGAGACAGAGGAAATTCTAGAAAGATGGAAGGAATATTGCAAAAGAATGTATGAAACAACCGACTGTGGAAGCAGAAATCAACAGTGTGAATTATTATTGGAGGAGAAAGAACCCGAGCCGACAATGGAAGAAGTTTTATGGGAAATAAAGAATCTGAAAAATGGTAAATCACCAGGATGTGATGAAATAACCGCTGAATTTATTAAAGCAGGAGGAAAGGAGTGTGCAACAATCTATCATGCACTATGTAAAAAGATATGGCATTCAGGTATTTGGCCAAAAGAATGGAAAAGAACTGTATTCATACCACTGCCAAAAAGGGTAACCTGAAATTATGCACCAACTACAGAACTGTTGCCCTGATTAGTCATGCCAGTAAAATTCTGTTAAAAATCATAATGGGTAGACTTCGAAAGAAAATAGAAGAAGAAGTCAATATGGTCCAAGCTGGCTTCAGGCAAGGAAGAGGATCAAGAGATCATATATTCAATCTAAGATTAATAATAGAGAAATGCAGGGAGTTTAATGTGAATCTATATTTATCCTTTATAGACTACTCAAAGGCATTTGATTGTGTACAACACCAGAAACTTTGGGAAATAATGGAAAAAATGGGATTTCCAACACATTTGATACAATTAACATCACTGCTGTATCTAGACCAACAAGCAGCAGTAAGAATAAATGGTGAAACAACAACTTGGTTTGACATAAAACAAGTGGTCCGTCAGGGGTGCATATTGTCACCCTACTTATTTAACTTGTATACTGAAAATATAATGAGGAATGTTAGAGAAGATGTAGACAAAGAATATTACGATGCCATAACAGTTGGAGGTTATGAAATACCAGAGATTAGATATGCTGATGACACAGTATTGCTGTCCACAACACAAGAAGGAATGGAAAAACTAATTATGTCAGTCCGCAAGAACAGCGAAGAGCAGAACCTCTATCTTAATGCAAAGAAAACTAAAGTGATGACAACTGACAAAACAAACAAGGCAACTGAAATATGTATCAATGAGGAAAAACTGGAAGAAGTGGAGAGTTTTGAATATCTTGGATCACTACTAACTAATAATGGAGATACATTGAGGGAAATTAAAAAAAGGACATCTATTGCTCTTCAGAAAGTAAAACAACTAAAGAATCTGTGGAGAGGAGCAGACAGAACCACAAAAATAAGATTTTTAAGGGCATGCATCTTTCCCATCGCAACATATGCCTGTGAGACCTGGACACTTAACAAAACAGCCGAGAAACACATAAATACCTTTGAATGTAAATGCTACAGAAGAGTTCTCCAAATATCGTGGACACAAAAAAGAACAAATATATCTATACTACAAGAGCTTAATATTGAAGAAGGCTGGCTAGTAAAGAGGATTAAAGAGAGAAAACTTAAATATTTTGGACACATTAAACGTCATGATAATTTAGAGAAGACCGTATTGGAAGGATACATAATGGGAAAAAGAAAAAGAGGAAGACCGAAACGAAGATGGCTGCAAGACATCGTTGACGATCTGGAAATGGATGCAGCAGCAGGCCATCTTGCTCACAACCGAGAGGCCTACAGGAGTGCTGTTTGGGAGGCAAAGTTCAGCAAGGCACATGCAAAGGAATGAATGAACCAGACATTACCATCAAACACAAACTACACACCTCCTCAAACTAACACCAGACTCAAGAACAAATTAGTGAACAAATCATCAGATCCCAACACCCTAAAGCTGTGTGCACTGGAGACCATAGAATCCTACCCCAAGGACTGGTCCATGCATACACTGATGGGTCAGCTTTCAAGGAAACAGATAATGCAAGATATAGGGTACTGTTTCCAGACAAGACAACAAGCCACATTTCTGCTCCTTGTGGATCTCGCTGCTCCAGTTATGATGCAGAGATGCAGGCAATATTAGCAGCCCTGGCAGCCACCACCACCAAATACAAAAACAGTGCCTCACACCTAAAACGTGTTATTTTCTCAGACTCCCAGTCTGCTCTCCAGGCCCTTGAAAACTGGATACTATCAGCTGATCACATTACAACTGACATACTAAGTGCAATAAACCAACTAGCCTCCTATGACATTAAGACCACCCTACAGTGGATACCAGGGCACATAGATATCAGAGGAAATGAACGTGCTGACAGACTGACAAAGAGTGGAGCCACCATGTTACAGACCCGCATCTCCACCAACATAAGAATAGCTAAACACATTATACACAACAACTGCAAGCAGCAGTGGGTGGACAGCTTGGCCAGTAATTCAACTAGACGATCCCTATATACACACCTGCCAAAGCCTAACCCTGAAGACCACATCAACAGGTTATGTCGTAGAGACCAATGCACAATTTTCAGGTTGAGAACAGGACACATTACACTCAATAAGCACTTACACAGTGACTACTGACTACACACCATACTGCATGCACTGCAACAGACGAAGAAGAAACTGTTAAACACCATCTGCTGGACTGCAGTGCAGTGAAGGACCTTCTGAAGAACCTGATACCACCAAACTCCTCAATCACCGACATTCTTTATGGAGATGTAGAACAGCTGATGAGGACCTGTACGTTTCATTATCTGACACAAGGGAGTGAAAACTCTTAAACCCTTGGATCAGAAAAGTCAAAGTCAAGTCAATGATTTCAAAACAGGAAAAAATGCGGCATTGGGCAGAACTAAAGCAACAGCAGTAGTAAAATCCATGTTAGCTTTTAACACTACCAAACAATTATGTGATGATTTAGCAAATGCGCATTATTTTCATGTTGCGACTGACGCTAGTAACCATGACGATGAGAATAGTTTCCCATTCATTGTTCAGTACTTTAGTTCCAAAAAAGGGTACGACTATAAACGTGCGTAGACGTATTTCTTTATAAAGTGAAACTCCCGAAATAATTAGTTACTGTGTTAATGCATTAGAATAGAACAATATTGATAAATGTAAATGCATTATGTTTTGTGGCGACAATGTAATACGAACTTTGATGGAGTATAATGAACTGGTATGAACTGAAGATTGAACTAAATGAAAACCTCTGTGTTGGATGCCTGCACACATACTTCATAATCCAGTAAAGGCAGCTGCTGATGTTCTAGCTATAGATGTGGAAACTATAATAATTAAACTGTTTAGTTAACTCTCAATAGATACCCTACGAACGGAGCGCCTGAAAGAATTTTGCAAATGTGTGGATGTAGAATATCGCTGATTGCTGTCACAAAACAAGGTGGTTATCGTTGCTTCCTGCAATGGAAAGAGTACTACAACTTTATGAAGCACTAAAATCGTTTTTCTTCTCAGAAGAAAAAGCACAAAAAGTCGAATGTCTTTGTGGAACTTTGCCTCCCTAAATGTTCTCCTGTAGGCCTCTCGATTGTAAGCAAGATGGCCTGCTGCTAGCTATGCATCCATTCATATATCATCAACGATGTCTTGCACCCATCTTCGCCTTAGTCTTCCTCTCTTTCTTTTTCTCATTATATACAATTCGTTGCACTAGTTTAATCTAGAGTTGGACTTTCTCACCGGAAAACCTCGACGTGTTTTGGATATCAGTATACCCCCGCCGGGTTAGAGGTGGTTGCCCATCCAGCCTAGAGTTGGACTTTCTTACCGGAAAACCTCGACGTGTTTTGGGATACCCGTGTATCCCCGCTGGGTGAGAGGTGGTTCCCCATCCAGTCCAGCGTTGGACTTTCTCACTGGAAAACCTCAAAGTGATTAAGATACGCATACATCGCCGCCGAGTGAGAGGTGGTTGCCTATCTAGACTGCCCTGGTCCAGTGTCTCCGACTTCAGCATTTTGTGGTCGTGGCCGCTACCCTTCCTAGTTGTGACCAGGAAGGAGCTTTTGTCCAGGAGGACGAATCCTCGCCACTAGTTAAGTCTCACCCCTGTGTTGAGCCAGTTTAGGCCAGTATGGACATGTTTAGGACGTGACCGATCTCTATAGCGGAGGTACCATGACATGAGTAGCCATCAAGTTTCATCCCTGGTTTAAGCCGATTTAGGCATATTTCAACAGTATGGGTATATATCGGACGTGGCCGGCCTCTAGAACAGAGGTGCCGTGGTATGAGTAGCTTTCCTTGCGAGACTACTGGACATACCGATTAAGCTTCACTTTATCATTTCCATCGCCTTTTCACATCGGCGCCGCATGGCAACCATAATTGCTTTTTCGCATTTTCTTCATTGGACGGGAGGAGTTTCACTCCACACGGGGGTCCGAAGAATCTCGCCAGCAGCTTCTTAACCCCTGGGTTAAGACGGTTCAGGCAATTCGCCCGGTATGAGTGCACATAGGACGTGGCCGACCTCCAGAGGAGAGGTGCCGTGATTTGAGCAGTCCTGACCTCGAGACTACTGATTACTTCACTTAATCCTTTCTTTCACCTTTTCCACAGTGGTGCCGCGCGGAAACCCCATTTGCACCTTTCTTCACTGGCCGGGAGGAGCCCCACTACTCGCACGGCAGCTGAAGAATCTCACCAAAAGCGGTAGATGAGCTACCAAATATGACTCTCATATACCCGAAACGTCTGGTTTTCAGGCGCCAGATATTCGCCTTCTCCCCTTCTCCTGTCAGTTTGAACAGTTCTGCCACGAGAAGGCCAGGAGCTGGACTTGACTGTCAGATGCTATTTGAGACGCACGCCTTGGAGACATTTCAATGGAGTGGAAAGCGTATCCCCCTCCCGACCTTCGGCTATAAAAGTCCTTAGAACCGTTTATACGTCTAAAATAGTTCATTTTTCTCTGTTTAATCCTCTTTACTGGCAAACCTTCTTCAATATTAAGTTTCTTCTAGTATGGGGATATTTGTTCTGTGTCCATGATATTTGAAGGACTCTTCTGTAGCAGTTACATTCAAAGGCATTATATATTTCTCAGCAGTTTTGTTAAGTGTCCAGATCTCACAAGCGTATGTTGCGATGGGAAAAATGTATGCCCAAACCTTATGTGTGTAGTTCTGTTTGTCCTTTTCCACTGTTTCTTTAGTTGGTTTATTTTTTGAAGAGCAATAGATGTCCTCCTTTTAATTTCCCTCATTGTATCTCCATTAGTAGTTAGTAACAATCCACGCTATTCATCGTGATTACGGTGTTCGTAAATGCTCTAAGCGAAACCTATGTTTGGTTTGTGCAAAGCGAAATGGCGCCCCAAAATTGTGACTAGATTACCGACTGGAAATACGTGCACGCGTAACTGAAAGTGCAATATGTGCAGCCTGACGCCGGTTTCGAATTATTGAATCCGTATGCGGGTTTGCCATATGTGTACACGTGTCGTCGTTGATAAACACAGGTCCTCTTCGGGCTGGTATATTGTGCATTTCATTTGATAATCTAGGCAAATTTACAGATCTGTTTACAGAAATAGCAAAAATGTGTGTAATAACTGTTGTTACCACTACCAATGACGACAGACCAGTGGAAGTCATAAGAAGAATTGCAGCTGCTTCACAAAAACTAGCACAAATGAAGAGCACGTGGCAAGGTACTAACAAGAAAACAAAGTTACGTTTACTAAGAGCTTACATATTCCCAATGGTAAGATACGGGTGTGAAACATGGAGACTCAAAAAATAGCTAGAAAAGAGAATAATAGCAACTGAAATGAACTGTTACAGAAGGGCATTTAGAATATCATGGGCAGAACGAAAATAGATATTTATGGGATTAGGTGTCGCAGAAAATTGGCTCGTTAACAACATATAAATTAGAAAGCTGACATACTTTGGCCACATCAAGAGACAATAGCTTGGAGAGATTGATAGTAGAAGGCATAGTGCGCTGCAAAAGAGAAAAGGGACGAAATCGCCGCAGGTTCACTCAGGACATCACGAAAAATCTGAATGTGTCATTACAAGACGCCGGTCAACTTTCTAAAGACTGTATTGCATTCAGGGAGGCTGTAAGAGTGACAATGTTCCAGAAAGGACATGTCACATGAATGACTGAATAGCTATTTGGAAAAAAATGTCTTGTGTGAGTAACAAATGACTGATGCACAGTTTATGATTGATGTGACATATCGTTCTATTTTCAATTCTATTTTTGAAAAAAGGGTAATTTAATACATAAATTTGACATTTTTAGTGTTAAAAATTAATTAAAACAGTTATTTGTATGTCCCTTGCGGAACTTTGCCTCCCTAACAGGTCTGCTGTAGGTCTCTCAGTTGTGAGCAAGATGCCATGTTGCTGATTATCAACGATGTCTTGCATCCATCTTCCCCTTGGTCTTCCTCTCTTTCTTTTTCCCATTATGTACCCTTCCAAGACGGTCTTCTCTAAATTAACATGACGTTTAATATGCCCAAAATATTTAAGTTTTCTCTGTTTAATCTTCTTTACTAGTCAACCTTCATCAGTATTAAGTTCATGTAATATGGATATTTTTTTTTCTTTTTTTTTGTGTCAAAGATATTTGAAGGAGTTTTCTGTACCATGTACATTCTATAGCATGCGCCAATTCCTTTCGTCTACATGCAGCAGAAATATATATATATATATATATATATATATATATATTGCTAAAAATAGAAACTCAACAAATACAATGCTGCGATTTAAACTGAAATTTCCTAATCAGACAAGGGCAAACTGCCTGAAACGTTCACTTGGACATCAACTTCACATGCTGACCTGAATTGTACTCAGCAGATGATTCATGAGCGCAGAAAAGCGACACTAGTCAAAACAGCATTTTTGACAATAACTCATGACAGGTTCACGAGAATCCAGTGAAACTTACTGAACACAAAACTTACTGACCATGTTATTGAATGCCTATAACAGATTGACGTTCCTTCAGCAAATTCATTTGAAAATTCAGTGTGCAAATATGGCTCATCTCACTACAGAACAACGACTCATCATAATTGGACGTTTACAGACTGGACAATTATAAAGTGTAGTGGCCAGACAATTTAATGTAGTTAGAAGTACCATTAGTCGCCTTTGGATACGGTTTCAAGAAACTGGCTTAGTTGCAGACCGGCAGCGCAGTGGAAGACCCATAGTCACAACTCTTGCCGAAGACCGCTTCATACAGCTGCGTCACCTCAGGAATCGTTTTGCATCTGCGTCCTCAACAGTCTAGTCAATGACAGCAGCTCGTCGGATTTCAGATCAACTTTCAGGAACCGGCTGCACGACGCTGGTCTTTGGGCTAGAAGAAACTGCAGAGGTCCTGTTTTTACGGACCGGCATCGCCAGAACCGACTGCTGTTGGCGAACCAGCATCGTCAATGGACCGTTGCGAATGATTGGAGAAGGGTTTGGTTTAGTGATGAATCATTCTTTATGCTCCAGCGACACGATAGACTGAGAAGAGTTTACCGCAGAGTCCATGAGCGCTACGCTCAGAACTGCGTGGATGACGCTCCTCCACATGGTGGTGAAGGTGTACTGGTGTGGGGGACGATCAACTTCATGGGAAAGGTGACCTGGTGCAATTGAAAGACCCCTGAATGCCAAACGATACGTCGCTGAAATTCTTCATCTTCACGTCATTCCACTTCTGGCTGCATCAGGTTGATTTTTCATCAGGATAACGCTCGACATCATGTGACACCACTCACCACTCAGTTCCTTGCTGATAACAACGTTCAGACCTTTCCGTGGCCATGCATCTTATCAGTCATGAACCCAATAGAACATTTATGGGATGAACTAAAAAAAAAAACAAGTCCACCAGCGAGACCAATCTCCAGCAGCAGTCTTTTGCTGTGCGGGAAGAGTGGACAGTCATCCTACAAAAACAGATCCAAGGGCTAATCTGATCCAAGTCAAGGAGATGTCGTTTTCTGAGACCTCAGTCGCAAAGAGTAAAAGTCCAAACCAGATTTAATGAACATCTTTTCATTGTTAAAGTCTTAAAGTTTCTTCATGCCAAGATTGAAACATTAATTCCGTAAAGGATAATTTTGATGTAACTTTGAAATTTGGTGTCCATTAAGACTACAGTAGTGTTGCGTTTCTTTTTTTGAACAGTATATATATATATATATATATATATATATATATATAATATAGTAAAAAAGAAAAGAAGGGTGACCTCAGAGATTGCGGGAACTGGAGAGGCATTACGCTACTGCCCCTCAACAGTAAAGTATTTTGCAGAATAATCATCAGTAGAATTGTACCAGCACTTGATCGAAAACTTCGAAAAGAGCAGACAGGATTTAGGAAAGGAAGATCATGCATAGACCACATATTTGTACTTAGACACATATTAGAACAGGCAAATGAGTGGCATAGCACAACATATTCACTGTTTATAGATTTTGAGAAAGCCTTTGACAGTGTCAACAGAGATGCACTATGAAAAATCCTAAGATGACATGGCCTCCCCTATAAGATAGTTAACGTAATCAACGAGGGTTTTCAGTGCAAAGTGATTTGTGGAGAACATACCGCCAGCAGCTTTAGGGTACAAACAGGAGTGAAGCAGAGATGTATACTATCATCAACATTATTCATCTTGGCAGTAGACTGGTTAATGAAGGAGGCAACATCAGACAAACGCAGAGGATTACAATGGACCCTTGACACAGTGCTGGAGGACCTTGACTTTGCGGATGACATTTGTCTACCATCAAGCAGACACAAAGATATGCAAGATAAAATAAACAAGCTAACTCAGAATGCAAACAACATAGGACTAAAGATCAACGTGGGAAAGATAAAGTTAATGAAGCAAAATGTGAACATCAGAAATGTACTCAGAGTAGATAGCAAGTTAGTGGAGGAGGTCAACGAATTTGTATATCTGGCAGTAGAGTGATATAAAATGGCGACAGCACAGAAGACATCAACAGCAGACTTACTAGAGCAAACCAGGCTTTTACAATGCTGCAGACTATATGGAAATAAAAAAAACTAAGTATGAATACGAAAATCAGAACATTTGAGAGTAATGTTCTAAATGTATTACTCTATGGAAGTGAATGGTGGAGAATAACCAAAACTATAGAAAACAAATTGAATTCTTTCCAGGCTAAATGTTTACGAAGGATTAGAAAAATATTTTGGCCAAACACCATAAGAAATAACATCTTGTTGGCAGATTTGCGGATGAAGCAACTGACAACAATTACTGAGGAAAGACGCTGGCGGCAATGGTTGGGACATGTGTTCCGAATGACTGACAACTCACTACCAAAAATAGCAATATATATATATATAAACATTCATTCATTTATTTACATATCCCTCGAGAAAGTTGCCTTTCTAACAGCACTCCTGTAGGCCTCTCGGTTGTGAGCAAGATGGCCTGCCGCTGATGCATACATTTGCAGATCATCAACGATGTCTTGCAGACATCTTCGCTTTGGTCTTCCTCTCTTTGTTTTTCCCATTATGTACCCTTCCAAGACGGTCTTCTATAGATTATCATGACGTTTAATGTGTCCAAAATATTTAAGTTTTCTCTCTTTAATCCTCTTTACTAGCCAGCATTCTTCAATATTAAATTCTTGTTGTATGGATATATTTGTTCTTTTCTGTGTCCATGACAATTGAAGAACTCTTCTGTATTACTCACATTCAAAGGCACTTATGTGCTTCTCAACTGCACTGCGAAGTGTCCAGGTCTTACAGGCATATGTTGCGATGGGAAGATGCATGCCCTTAAAAATCTTATTTTTGTAGTTCTGTCTGTTCCTCTCCACAGATTCTTTAGTTGTTTTACTTTCTGAAGAGCGATAGATGCCCTCCTTTGAAGTTCCCTCTTTGTATCTCCATTATTAGTTAGTAGTGATCCAAGATATTAAAAACTCTCCATTTCTTCCATCTTTTTCCTCATTGATACATATTAAAGCTGCCTTATTTGTTTTGTCAGTTGTCATCAATTTAGTTTTCTTCGCATTAAGATAGAAGTTTTGCTCTTCGCTGTTCTTACGGACTGACATAATTCGTTTTTCAATTCCTTTTTGTGTTGTGGACAGTAATACTGTGTCATCAGCATGTCTAATCTCTGGTATTTCATAACTTCCAGTTGTTATGCATCGTAATTTTCTTTGTCTACATCTTCTCTAACATTCTTCATTATATTTTCAGTATACAAGTTAAATAAGTAAGGTGACAATACACACCCCTGACGGAACCCTTGTTTTATGTCAAACCAAGTTGTTGTTTCACCATTTATTCTTACTGCTGCTTGTTGGTCTAGATACAGCAGTGATGTTAATTGTATCAAATGTGTTGGAAATCCCATTTTTTCCATTATTTCCCTAATTTTCTGGTGTTGTACAGTCATAAATATTGATTAAAAGAAACACACTGCACATAACAACATGTGTTATGAAACTCCATGTAGTCAAACGTCAGGACATGACTATACGGCAGCGGTCTATTTGTTCTCGTGTGTGACACATCTGCAAATTCCACATATCTGTACATCAAATTATACAGCAGACAATCTGATTACACACTTAAAAGCTTACACATATACATAAAGTCACACACACACAACCACACACGTACACATATACACATATGATGAGAACAAGCACATCTGTACATATGTATATATGAATACATTAAAGCGTGTATTTTTTTTTTGTAAACAGTTATTCACCTTGAACATACAAGATCATATTCTGCACAAAAAATCATACATCCCTTGCTGTGTTGTTGATGATTTACTGTGCGAGTTTTTTCAAATGTTTGCACTGACTGTGAAAATTATGTCCCTAACTGTGTGAAACGAGTCGACGAGAAGCACAGCGATATACTGGGTTTAGTTAGAGCGTTTAAGTAATGTTTATACTCTGATTTATCTGTGTACGTTATCGTCTGGACAGACCTGCTGTTTCCTGAAGGCAATGAACCATAAATATCTACGATAATGTATTCTGAATCCTGTCCATTACAGATAAAAATTACGATAAAGAAAATATATTCTACCCATTGGTAATATCTGTGAATGGATTTAAACAAGCGAATGTGATAATATTGAATCATTCATTCATATTGAACATTTGAAAAGAACATTTGTTAAGGATATTACAGTCAACTAGCCCATTTTGTAATACTGAGAATTTCCTGAACTTCAGGGACAAACATGTTTTATATAAACATTATACGGAAATAATAAAATCCCATTGTCAAAATTATAAAAGCTCTCTATAATAAGTACAGACAGACATGAATAAGGTTGCCATATTATGTCAATGAAAAACCAAGACATTGTTCTCACAGTGAGAAAAGAAAAAGCTATTCGTGTATCATCAATAAACAATGTCCTAAAAGCTAAGAATGTTGTTATGAAATAGCTTATCCAAGGAAAGAAATTAAGTTACGCCATCCTTATGTTATGTTTAGCTCAGAAGAGCAGAGATTATCGGTAATCCATGTTTTATATTGTGCAAGCATTTTGAAAGTAAAATAGCTCGAAATGAATTCGTCGGATGTAGAACATTCTTTTATGTGAGTACGAAATGTATTTTACTGTCGCATATTTACCTTCAAGATCATGCATTATCCTAGAGTGTATAAAATCGGAAAAAAGTAGGAGCAGCTTTTTTTACTTAACGATTACAAAGATGTGACGTTTCGGCGGAGCCTTAATCATACATACAGGACGAAGAAATAGGGAGAGGAGATAAAGTTAAGAATGGATGGTTAAGAAAATCCTTTATCGTCATCTGCCGATAATCCAACTCGACTCCGACACTCGTGACATTTTTTCTGAAGCAACCCTATTGGCACACAAACGTGAGCCAAACCTTAAGGACATCCTCGTCCACAGCCACTTGAAGCAGAGCCTTACATATGTTGGCACCAGAAAATGTAACCGCCCCCGCTGCGTTACCTGCCCTGTAGTTTGGGAAACGAAAACAATCACCTTTCCCAAAACTATCCTCACTCTTCATGAGGGATTCACATGCGAGTCCCGAAATGTGATATATGTCATCGTTTGCAAAAGATGCAGGATAACATATATCAGTGAGACTGGCCTCAGATTAGGGGACCGTATGCAAAAACATCTGTACGACATCGCCCAGCATGCTTCGAAACCAGCCTCAAATCATTTCAATGGCCCCAACCACAGAGGCAAATCTGATTTTCTGATAACAGCCATTAAACAATGTCACACAGATGACACAAGCCGCCTGGCACTTGAGAACCGCTGCATTCAAAATTATGGGACGCTGGAACCACATGGGTTAAACTCGCTGTTTAGTTACACGTAACATCATCTTCTTCAATCATTATAGTACCTCTCCACTAAATCCACCCCTTCTTACTTTTCAAACTTCCTCACAGCATCACTCTGCAACCCCGCTATTTTCTCTGCAACCCCGCTATTTTCTCTGCAACACCTCTTCCTCAATCACCTGTTTCAATTTCTCCCAGCTAGGCCAGTAGTGCGTCACTCTCTCTCCCCTCCCCGGTTCCCCATCCACCACCCCCAGTTACTACCCACCGACCACATGTCACAGGTCTCTATTTAAACAATTTCCACGTCCTACCAGATCCATTCCTGACACACACCGCCAGACAAGCCACACCTTGCAATTTACAGCTAAGTACTCCTTTAAAAAAATTTTTTTTAAACAGTATTCATGTGAATCTATACTTTATCTCCTCTCCCTATTTCTTCGTCCTGTATGTTTTTGCATGATTAAGGCTCACGCCGGAACGTCATAACTTTGTAATCGTTAAGTAATAAAGCTGCTCCTACTTTTTTCCGATTTTATACATTCTAGTATCACAGCTTTACTGCAGTGTTTAGTGTATAGTTGTATACTTATACACCAATTATTGTGTTACTGCATTATCCTACTGTCCTGCGTCTTGTTACTATTATTTATCTGACTTCAAACTTCTGTAAAGAAGTTGTTGCTGCTGACATATATAATCATGGTATTCTGAGCAGCTCATTCGATAATTAAAAGCACATTTAATTCTTTCTTCAACTGTTGAGACGTGAAGGCGATTTCGTTCCTCTGTCCATTGCACATTAATGAGAGAAAATATCATTTCCAAACTGGCATTATGCACAGGAACACTAAAGATAAATTCATATAGTTTTAGTAACTCCAAGATTCAGACTGTTCAATGAAATAGGTCCACTTCTCATGACTAGATTTCCTATTTCCACTTATCCTTCTCTTTTGTGAGTACTGCGTCAAGACAGTGCATCATATCATTCATTCATTCATTCAGTTATTTGCATGTCCATTGCGAAACTTTGCCTACCAAACAGCATTCCTGTAGGCCTCTTGGTTGTGAGCAAGATGGCCTGCCGCTGATGCATCCATTTGCAGGTCCTCAATGATGTCTTGCAGCCATCTTCGCTTTGGTCTTCCTCTCTTTCTTTTTCCCATTATGTACCTTTCCACGACGGTCTTCTCTAAATTATTATGACATTTAATATGTCCAAAATATTTAAATTTTCTCTCTTTAATCCTCTTTACTAGCCAGCCTTCTTCAATATTAAGCTCTTATAGTATAGATATATTTGTTCTTTTTTGTGTCCATGATATTTGAAGAACTCCATTGTACCATTTACATTCAAAGGCATTTATATGTTTCTCAGCTGTTTTGTTAAGCGTCCAGATCTCACAGGCATATGCTGCTATGGAAAAGATGCACGCCCTTAAAAATCTTATTTTTGTGGTTCTGTCTGCTCCTCTCCACGGATTCTTTAGTTGTTTTACTTTCACATATATGAAGCACTCTGGAGATGTACCAAGAAACCCAAACAGCAATCATGGAAAGTCAAATAGGAAAAAGATCTGGTGGTGAGGCCCCCAGGCCAGATAGATCTAATTTTAACACTGGGGAAGAGTGTGATGCAGAGGTCAGTACTAGTAATTGTGATGACAGACAAAATCCTGACAGTGTTACCAAGGAAAACCTCTGTATCAAACTAAAAAGAAAAATAAGAGTAGGAACATCGAATATAAGAAGTATGTATGAGGGAAAATATCAAATAATAAGTGACGAGATGAAAAGAACGGGATACACATTTTGGGAATCTGTGAACATCGATGGAAAGGATCAGGACACTTCAAGAGCGAGAATGATAATATCTTTATATAGAATGTATAAAATAGGAAAACGTAGGAGCAGCTTTATTACTTAACGATTACAAAGTTGTGACGTTTCGGCGGGAGCCTTAATCATACAAAAACATACAGGACGAAGAAATAGAGAGAGGAAATAAAGTATAGATTCACATGAATACTATTTAAAAAAAATTTTTTTTAAGAGTACTTAGCTGTAAATTGTAAGGTGTGACTTGTCCGGCGGTGTGTGTCAGAAATGGATTTAGTAGAACGTGGAGACTGCTTAAATAGAGACCTGTGACATGTGGTCAGTGTGTTGTAATTGGGGGTGGTGGATGGGGAGGGGAGAGAGAATGATACAATATTGAATTAGCTAGATTAAGTTGAAACAGATGATTGGGGAAGAGGGGTTGCAGAGTGATGCTGTGAGGAAGTTTGAAAAGTAAGAAGGGATGGACTTAGTGGAGAGGTACTATAATGACTGAAGAGAATGTTACGTGTAGCTAAACAGCGAGTTAACCCATGAGGCTCCAGCGTCCTATAATTTTGAATACAGCGGTTCTCAAGCGCCAGGCGGCTTGTCATCTGTGTGACATTGTTTGATGACTGTTATCAGAAAATCAGATTTACCTCTGTATTTGGGGCCATTGAAATGATTTGGGACTGGTTTCGAAGCATGCTGGGCAATGTCGTACAGATGTTTTTGCATACGGTCCCCTAATCTGAGGCCAGTCTCACCAATATATGTTATCCTGCATCTTTTGCAAACGATGACATATATCAATTACGGAACTCGCATGTGAATCCCTCATGAAGAGCGAGGATAGTTTTGAGAAAGGTGATTGTTTTCGTTTCCCAGACTACCGGGCAGGTGACGCAGCATATATAAGCAGTATATATCTTTATATACTCTGGTGGAGAAGTAGGAGGAAAGAATGGAATGGCTTTTTACTTGGACAAATCAACATCAAAAGCATTACTAGGCTACAATTCAGTAAGTAATAGAATCCTCACAATCAGACTTAAGGGCATTCCTAGAGATGTAACAATCATCCAGATATATGCACCTACATCAGCAGCAGAAGAAGAGGAAATAGAAGACTTTTATAACACACTGCAAACGACAATAGACTAGGTACGGAAAAATGATATTGTATGAATAATGGTATTAATATTGTATTAATAATTTCAACTTACGTTCTTCAACGACAGAAGCTAAGTTCCATTTTTTACTGTTTTTTTCATTTTTTAATTATTTCTTTTACATAGAATTCATGTGAACCTATACTTTGTCTCCTCTTTCTGATTCTTTGTGCTACTTATGTGTAGTCTGTTATATGTACGGAGTTGATCTTATTCTAAAAAGAGTTCTACTTATAACACCAGGATCATTAAGACACTGAAAATTTCGCTCCTAGCTTTCCACCAGGTTCAACTACCTCTGTTTCCGGTTGTATTTATTTAATTCAAGCGAAAGCACCATAACACAGCTTTTGTGGATCAACAGAGAACTTATTTCTACATTTGTAGATAAATGTCCTCCAGTCTGACTTTACATATTTCTAAGGACTCTTATTGCCGGATATGGGATGGAGGATACATCGCTCTCCGCTCCAATGGCGTGTGTCTCAAATAGTCTCTGACAGTCAAGTCTAGCTCCTGGCCTTCTCGTGGCAGAACTGTTTAAACTGACAGGAGAAGGGGCGAAGGCGAATATCTTGCGCCTGAAAACCAGACGTTTCGGGTATATGATAGTCATGTTTGGTAGCTCATCTACATCTACTGGCAAGATTCTTCAGCTGCCGTGCGTGGAGCGGGGCTCCTCCCGGCCAGTGAAGAAAGGTGCGATTATGGGTTGCCGTGCGGCACTATGGAAAAGGTGAAAGAAAGGATTAAGTGAAGTAATCAGTAGTCTCGAGGTCAGGACTGCTCAAATCACGGCACCTCTGCTCTGGAGGTCGGCAACGTCCCATGTACACTCATACCGGTCGAATTGTCTGAACCGGCTTAACACAGGGGTTAAGAAGCTGCTGGCGAGACTCTTCTGATGAAGCGCGTGGAGTGAAACTCATCCCGCCCAATGAAGAAAATGAGGAAAAGCAAATAGGGTTGCCGTATGGCGCCGATGTGAAAAGGTGATGGAAAGGATAAAGTGAAGCTTAATCAGTATGTTCAATAGTCTCGCGACGAGAGCTACTCATACCATGGCACCTCTGCTCTAGAGGCCGGCCACGTCCGATCTACACCCATACTGGTGAAATATGCCTAAACCGGCTTAAACCAGTGGTAAAATTTGATGGCTACTCAAGTCGCGGTACCTCCGCTCTAGAGGTCGGTCACGTCCCAAACACGCCCATACTGGGATAACATGCCTAAACCGGCTCAACCCAGGAGTGAGACTTAACTAGTGGCGAGGATTCGTCCTCCTGGACAAAAGCTCCGTCCTGGTCACAACTAGGAAGGGTAGCGGCCACAATCACAAAATGCTGAAGTCGGAGACCAGTGCAGTCTAGATAGGCAACCACCTCTCACCCGGCAGGTATGTATGCGTATCCTAATCACGCTGAGGTTTTCCAATGAGAATGTCGAACGCTGGGCTGGATGGGCAGCCATCTCTCACCCGGCGGGGATATACTCATATCCAAAACACGTCGAGGTTTTCCGGTGAGAGAGTCTAACTCTGGATTAAACTGGTGTAACGAAAACCGCGTGTCACGCAATCCCGCTTCTGAGAGCCACCAATCATATAGGCTCAAGCCATGCGATATTCTGAACCTCTTGTGATCCTTTCGGGGACCACACGGGGACCACGGGAGTAAATTCAGTAGGATCACGGGCGGTCTTGGAGGTAGAAGCGAACGAAGAAGAAGACTTTACATATAATTATTTCTGCAACTATTTCTTCCTGCGAAGATACACACACAGATATATATATATATATATATATGTAAGTCTATGTATTCGGTAGCTGTCACTCCACCGTTGTCCCTACCAGTGGTTGTCAAGTTTAAGAACAACTGTATCATGTGTCATACAAAACTGCCTTCGTCAGAAGTAAGTGTAACTTTGACCTCGGAGAATGACCTCACACCTTCCTTAATATTTCTTTGCACATCAAACCTTGTTTATTTGTCCCGTCCCACTTTTAGTGCACCCTCTTCTGTCATTTTGCGCCACTGCCTCTCATGTACTATTTCTCACAAAATTCATCCCCGGATGTATGACCTCGCTTCCTGGTTATGTTGTAAATCAAGCCACAGTTCCACGTGTACATCTGCTACCAAAATTTAAATCAGTGACCACGTGGCAAATCTTTGCTAGTACGAACAGTTTGGTTTTAGGCTATTGCAATAAGATTTTATGACTGAGGGGGGAGGGTGTGGAGATATTGCCTTCAGCGTGAAAACGTAGTACTGAGAGAAGCTTACACCTAGAGACAGCTGGGAGATCAGCACGTCACATACTGAAAATCACCCCATATATATGTATGTATGTAAGTGTGCGTGTTTGTGTGTGGACAAACTAAAAAGTAATCTTAATTTTGCTCTCAAAATATGTATAGAGTAACTAACAGTTGTAGTACAAATATGTCGGGCCATCCCTCTCTTGATATACGAGGTCCGACAATTAAGTAATCAGACTAATTTCGTAAAAAAAAAAATAAACAACAGTTGAAGGTATAATCTGTATTTTATTCTAAGTAAGCCACTTGTGCATTGGTACAGCAAGTGGCACGATCTAACAAACACTGGAACGACCTCGCAGTTCATCTTTTGGTATGGCCCTTAAACTCATGTTACAGCCCTTTGGTGTCATCAGTATCGTCAAAGAAGCATTCTTTCAATGGTAACTTTAATTTTGGGAATAGAAGATAATCGCAGGGAGACAAATCTGGGAAATAGGGTGGATGGTTGAGAATACACACTTCTTTTTGGGCCAAAAATTCCTGTACAGCTACCGCCCTGTTAACCGGTACATTATCACGAAGAAGGAAAAAACTGCCAGGTGTTGAAAATTAGAGTGGGACTCGGAGAATCCTTTTCAATAGGCGTTTCAAAATACTGAAATAATGTTTGGCAATGACAATATGTTCCTCTGGAATAAATTATTAATGAAAAACTCCTTGGCTGCCGTAGAAGCACAGTAACATTGTTTTCACTTTCGAATTTTGAGCCGAATTTTTTTGCCTTTTAGTGATGATGATGATGATGATGACGATGATGATGACTTCCACTGAGCACTTTGGCGTTTAGTTGTGGGATCATGGCGGAAAATCCATGTTTCATCCTCTGCAACAATCATATTTAAGAAATGTTTATTTCTGCGGCACGTTTTGATGTCTTTCGAGTACTCAAGACGCTGATGTTTTTGGTCATCAGACAACGAATGTGGTACAAACAGACAATAAACTTTTTTTCTTGCCCAAATCTTCCACTAAAATTTTACGGATGGCCTCTCGGTTAAAACTGAATTCATCTGCCAACATCCTCTCGGTCAAACGACGATCTTCTTGTATCCGTTCTCTGACTTTTGCAATGAGTTCCTCATTACGAACAGAAATTAGGCGTCCATGTCTAGCTGCATTTTTGTAATTGTTTCCACACCACTTTTGAATCGTGAATACCACCTTAATATCTGTGCATGAGACAAATAATTGTCCAAATAAACTTGTCGCCTCATTCAACAGTCTCAAGGGCACTTTTTCCGAGTTTTAAACAGAATTTAACGTTAGCTTTTTGCTCCATGCTGATTACGTGACAATGCACCTCTTACTAGGTCAACAAAATGGCGGCTTGTTTGTTGTCTCTTATCGGGCAGCGATGAAAAGTTGCCAGATCATAGATGAAGGTTGCCTCTTTGGATTCCATGCTTTGCTTCATGGATGGCACTTTCATCTTGGCCATAATAAAATCAGTCTCATTATTTAATTATCGGACCTTGTATGTGTCTAGAGGCACGTCGGCCATTTTAATAATGTGACGTTAGCATATCACATAAAAATTGCCGTTCCCTTGGAAAGCTGACTCGAAAATATAACAATGCAGTTGTTCAGTTCTTGAGTGTTTGACGTCTTGAAGCCGACGGAGATAGCTTTCTACGACGTAAAGTCACTGGGGAAGAAAGTTTCACTACTCCAAGCCTGAGACAAAGCCAGCCAGCAAGGAGTGACGACATTCGTACTCGCTTAAACCAAATTTGTTCAGAACCGTCGGCCGGAAAACTGATGTTCACAATCTCTTGGACTAGAAAAAGCCCAGTTCTTGAACATGACATGCCCAGGGGAACCACTGTCAACGGTGAAGCATATTGTGATCTGCCTGAGAATCACTTTCGATCAGATGAAAAACGTTCATGTTTCTTCAGCTACAGCATAATAACATGTGGGCTCTACAGCAGGCGCGAAACCTCAACAAATTATCATTCTGCATTTAGAATGACTTCTACATTCCATACATTCAACCGACATCACATTATGTGTTTATCATGTGTTTGGACCACTCACTGAGACGCTAGATGGAAAGAAACTCAGTGATGACGAAGAAATTAAACAGGTCGCACACAGTTTACTACACGGTTAGTCAGTTTTTTTTACAGGAATTCAAGCATTAATGATGTGATGGCAGGATTGGACCGAATATGGTGAGGACTGTGTTGAAAAGTGATGATAAGTTTTCAGTTATATTTGTACATTTGATTCAAATAAAAAAATTAAGTTAGTTTTTTACTCACTCCTGTGTTACTCATTCATTCATTTGCATGTCCCTTGCGGAACTTTGCCTCCCTAACAGCACTCCTGTAGGCCTCTGTTATGAGCAAGATAACCTGCTGCCGATGTATCCATCTACAAATTATCAACGATGTCTTTCAGTCATCTTCGCCTTGGTCTTCCTCTCTTTCTTTCTCCCATTATGTGCCCCTCCAAGACGGTCTTCTCTAGATTATCATGACGTTTAATCTGTCCAAAATATTAAAGTTTTCTCTCTTTAGTCCTCTTTACTAGCCAGCCTTTTTCAATATTAAGTTCTAGTATGGATATATTTGTTCCTGTTTGTGTCCATGATATTTGAAGAACTCTTCCATAGCATTTACATTCAAAGGCATTTATATGTTTCTCAGCTGTTTTGTTAAGTGTCCAGGTCTCACAGGCATACGTCGCGATGGGAAAGATGCATGCCCTTAAAAATCTTATTTTTGTAGTTCTATCTGTTCCTCTCCACAGATTCTTTAGTTGTTTTACTTTCTGAAGAGCGATAGATGTCTTCCTTTTAATTTCTCTCATTGTATCTTGTTTTGTCAGTTGTTATCAATTTAGTTTTCTTTGCATTAAGATAGAGGTTTTGCTCTTCGCTATTCTTACGGACTGACATAATTAGTTTTTCAATTCCTTTTTGTTTTGTTGACAGTAATACTGTGTCATCAGCATGTCTAATCTCTGGTATTTCATAACCTCCAATTGTTATGGCATCTTAACTTTCTTTGTCTACATCTTCTCTAATATTCCTCATTATATTTTTAGTATACAAGTTAAATAAGTAAGGCGACAATATGCACCCCTGATGGACCACTTGTTTTATGTCAAACCAAGTTTTTTCACCATTTATTCTAACTGCTGCTTGTTGGTCTAGATACAGCAGTGATGTTAACTGTATCAAATGTGTTGGGAATCCCATTTTTTCCATTATTTCCCAATGGTGTTGTACACAATCAAATGCTTTTGAGTAGTCTATAAAGGCCAAATATAGATTCACATTAAACTCTCTGCATTTCTCTAATTCTACTCTTATATTTAATATATGATCTCTTGATCCTCTTCCTTGCCTGAAACCAGCTTGGACCATATTGACTTCTATTTTCTTACGAAGCCTACCCATTATGATTTTTAACAGAATTTTACAGGCATGACTAATCAGGACAACAGTTCTGTAGTTTGTGCATAATTTCAGGTTACCCTTTTTTGGCAGTGGTATGAATATAGTTCTTTTCCACTCTTTTAGTCAAATACCTGAATGCCACATCTTTTTACTTAGTTCATGATAGATCTCTCACAACAATCTTGTATATATTTTTGTGGGTCTTTTCTTATGTTTCTTCGTACTTCTTTTGTTAAAAATTTATATATCTCTTTGTTGTTGTTTGTCACTTTCCATTGCATCTTCATTTCTCTACGGTGTTTTATCATTTCTAGTGTGCCTGCTGTAATCCATCTATTCTTTTGTGTTTTTCTTTACTGGAACCATGTCTTTAGCTGTTGTTATTAAGATATATCTGGACTGTGTAGCCAAATCATCTGGTGTCATCTCCTCCTGTACAGCCGTCAGGATTTCGTGTGCTCACTCACAAAGTCCCAATGATCACTTTTTATTCCGCAATTTGTCAAAAATCGTGAGTTGTCATTGTAAATTGTTTTGTATCTTCATCACACAAATCTTTTGTCATGTAGTCATACAATCTAAGTCACGACAGTCCACGTTTGTGTACATGAAGTACGTGAATATCGCTACTCCCAAAATTCGACGCCAACAAAGCACATGACAAAATTTGATTTTCGAGGTGTATAAGCAAGATGGTCATTTTAAGTGTTCACACTCCATGATGATGCACCAGCAAGTGATAAGTAGACATTTGACCGACACTGAGATGACTAAAAGTGTAGCAGTTCTGAGAAAAGGCGCCTCACAAAGACTAGTTACTACAATCCTAAATGTCACTCAAAGCGTCATTTCCAGGATGTGGAACAGGTACCAAACAGCGGGTTCTCCACACCGAATTCATTCTGGAGGTGGACAACGCTTGGTGACACCCATAAGTGATCGCTTTCTCACTCTTCTGGTACTGGCACGACACAATCCCTTCTTGACTGCCGCCCAACTCAGAATTCATCTACAAGATGCAACAGCCAGTCGAATTTGTACTCAGATTTTAATAAACAGGCTTCACGAAACTGGCCTTCGGTCTAGATCAGCTGTAATTCACACCATTTCGTCAAGGAACCACAGGTAATCCAGACTAGAATGGGCACGGGAACGTGCAAACTGTATTACTGATGACTGGTCTCCTGTTTTGCTCACAGACAGATCCAGATTTTGTCTTGACATGAGAGGAGAGTGTGGAGATGAACAAACATGAGCGTGTTGACAACCATAATGTGGTCCAGCGTGATCGCTATGGAGGTGGGTCAGTCTTACTCTGGGGAGGACTGCATGGTAAAAAGGATCTTCTTGTCTTCCAGAACGGCCCAATGACTGGAGTTCGGTACCGCGATGAAATCTTCGACCCTTGTGTCAGATCATACGATGGTGCCATTGGTCCTGAGTTTATTATTCTGAAAGATAATGCAAAGCCGCATCGTGGCAGGCTAGTAGATCAGTACATGGAAGCCATAGCTATGGAGCGCCTGGACTAGCCATTTCAATCTCTGGACTTAGATCCAATCGAGCACGTCTGTCCTCCGGGAAGAATGTGTTAAGAACACACTTATCTTAACATAGTCTTTGTGAGACAGGGAAGAACTGTGTTAAGAACACACTTATCTTAACATAGTCTTTGTGAGACAGGGAACATAGATCTGTTTGCTTAAAAACTCTGACATACTTCTGTAGTCCAGAAACTTGCAGCAATCAACACTAATTGTAATTGTTATTTTTGTAAAATGTAATGTCAGGTTGGTGGACGGATGGGGACATGGAGATCTCTGGCGGGGATGAGGAAAGTCTGGTGTGAAACCAGTGAATCAAGGACGTGAAAAGCATATGGGTCTTTACAACAGTGGCTATCAGAACGATGTAAACAAAACAGAGCCAGCAGACTATAGGTGGCGGGGAATGGATATCGTTGAGACGCTCATCAGATTCCTCATCTCAAAGTCTCTGTGGAACTATCTCAAAGACGTCTGGCCAGCCAGCATTGCATGATGGATCTGACTTTGATAAGGGGCTTAAATACAGCCACCAGAGGCTGGAAAACAAAGTTTTGGTCAGGCCAGCCTACACCACTGTCTCCATGGCAGTCCGAGCAAGACCACAGACTGCCCTAGCAAGGAAAGGTGCTGAAGTCGAAGGTACCCAGTCAAAAATCAGGGTACACGCATCATTGCCAATGTGTGTACAAGAAGAAGAAGAAGAGCACGTCTGGAACATGCTTGGTTGTGCTGTGCGAGCCGGAACATACCAGCCTCGTGCACTTCAAGGCCTGGCAGATTTCCTCTAACAGAACTAGCCAAGAACCCCACAGCAGCGTATCAGAAACATCATTTGCAGCGTGAGGGGGCGCTGTCGGGATATTGTCAGAGCAAGAGGGGGTCATAAACGCTAATAACAACTAATTTGTTCTCTTTTCAACATTGTTTGGTGACATTTTGTGACACTTTTTTGGATGGTTTACATTGAAAATAATGTGACATTTTGGAGGTATGGGACCTTTTGAAGCTGTCTGACATGCTTCTGTATATTTTTGTATCCTTTTAAGTGAATCTCATTAATTAAATTATATCATGTAACCTTGATTACATTAATTTCTTAAAGTCCTATTGCGTGTCTTTCCAATTCTTGCACTTTTCTTCTTTATATATATATATATATATATATATATATAGTCTTGAGCTGACCAAAGAGGCCCAGATTATTTCGTCCACGATGAAATAATTGTTCGAGCAACCGAAGAAAGTCCAACATAACGTTTAATAAAACTATGATGATGATGATGATGATGAGATAGTGGAAATGAGACATGTTATACAACGCTTCAAGTGCTCGGCTTGAAGTCAGCCGTAGAGTTCTGAGCATTACTAACAACCGCAAGTTTCATCCATCGATGGCGGTCTATGTTCCATCGTTCAAACAACCAGCAGACTCTTTTTATTTTTCATAACAAAGCAACTACATTTGTACGTCCATCCAGTTCAAGTATTCTGATCAATCTCTCGTCGCACACATAACTCACTTGTAGTCAGGTTTCTGTTCCCATATGCTCACAAAATGCACAGACCGGGCGAAAATCCTGGCTTAAGCTCCATGCTTAATAACAGACAGTATGGCGGTTACAGCACGACCTGTGGGTAATCAATATTTCGCATAAGTTCTGCTAGTTACACTGATTTTTGTTTTAATCTAGAAAGACGGTTCTGAAGTAGGGTGATACCAACTTTTGGGGGATTTTGCTGAACGGTTGATTATCCCAACGTCGAATTTGTATAACTGGCCATAGTAACAGCAAATTTGTGTTACAAGGTCCAATTAATACTCAAGTTTGTATTTTCTAACTTCCGTTTGATACTCGTTTCCTCCACGAATGATGCTAGGCTCAGCACGTTTCGTTTGCTGTTTGCAAAATGCCGGTTTTGAACAAGGACCATTGGCTCTTCCACTGATTTTAAAAAAATGTACTGTCTTGACTTTTGTATCATTACACAGTTTTAAGTGATGCTGTTGAAAAACTCAAAAATATCTTCACAAGATTTGTTCTCATTCTCAACTGGTCTGAACACGTTAATGTTAGGAGACAAATAAAAATGGCAACGGAAGACTCTACAAGTGCTAAACAACAAAACACTCAACTAGTAGTTTCACTAAAGCAGGCCCTGAAAACTACTAACGGACTTTGATATGGATCATCTTTCAAAATGGAGATTCATGATCAGAATGGAGAGGAAATTGTGAAAAAACAGAGCAATTTATAAGGCCAGATCTCGTCGCATAAGAAAAAGAAATACTCTCAAATCTTAGTGGATTGGTAATCCATTTTCGATCACTGGACTATCCATGAACATCTTAATTGACAAAACAGAACTCCTTGATGGAATGGTATAACTTCCGAAGAATACAAAGAAATAAAGAAAAACTGTTGCGGCACCAATTTTACTTCCAGATAAAAAAAAACTTGCAAGTATTGAGCACTCTTTGCTAGGGAGTAAGGGAGCACACTTTATGACAAATTCAGTAAACAATAAAGCAGAATGATGTAATGTGATCAAACACTCTTCTCGGGACTAATAGTTAGTAAACATAGGAAAATGTATAAGACAATATTAACTTACTACCTTACTTTATCCTTTCTCTTGTACTGTGAAGTGTAGAGGAGAGATGCAGTTGGCGCTTTTGGGCCAAATGAGTTTGTCAGTGACGGTCATGCCGCAATTAGCAAGAGTCTCTATGATACCATCTATCCACTTTTTTCTACAACTTTCTCTAGATCTTTATTTTGGCATGTAGCCTGTAGTTCTTTGGTTGAAGGCTCTCACGGCTGGCTGTGAATGTGCGAACCACTTGATTCTTTGTTTCTTATGTGTCGTAGACATGTTGTACCACGTGTCTTAAGGTTTCATTTCTTAGCTTGTAAAACTGATGACATTTGCTGCTTTCCTAAGACATCCTTTTTCACATATGGTTATTTTATTCTGTTGTTTCTTGATAAGTGCCCGTGTTTGGTAGCACAGCCAATACAAAATAGACTGTAAGGGGATGTCCACGTCTTCCAGATGACCACCAAATGCTTCAGAGTACACAAGTCGACGTCTGAAAATGAAAGAATATGAAGAAGAAGAAGAAGGTAGGACAGCACTGGTATGAATATACTATTAATTAGTTTTCTCCAAGTTTCATGTGGGATGTTAGTGGGTGTAAGCAGCGGGGAAGGCTGGTATGCATCAACATTGGCTCTTTGTGTTCTAACATCAATTTCTTGATAAAAATTCCCATCTTCTGCAAACATGCATGCAAGATACTTGAATTTTTCAACTTGTTGGATTTTGTTGTCTTCAATATAAACGTACATTCAATGCGCTTGGCATTCTGCTAACTTTTTGGTCTCTGTTTTGGCAGTGTTGATTTTCATATTATAATGTTTGCAGATCTGATGGAGGTTATTCATATGACCTTGTAAGCAATTCGAGTCCTTGTGTGCTATATAGTCTGTCAATATTAGTTCATTCAGGTCTAGCGGTTTTGGGTTTGCTTCTTTCGTCATTCTGTCCATATAGATTACAAATAGTGATGGTGACAGTATGCAGCCTGTCTGACCGCCGTTGCTACATTGAACCAGTCTATATTGCCTCCTGTTGTCCTTACTGCACTTTGACTTCGTGCATAATGACATTATGTTTTCAAGTAGATGTCCAGGTGGTAAAATTTAAAATGGTAAATCACCAGGATGTGATGAGATAACATTTGAACTTACTAAAGCAGGAGAAAAGGAATGTGCTACAGTCTACCATGCACTATGTACAAAGATATGGCATACAGGTATTTGGCCAAAAGAATGGGAAAGAACTATATTCATACCACTGCCAAGAAAGGATAACTTGAAATTATGCACAAACTACATAAGCTTTGCCCTGATTAGTCATTCTAGTAAAATTAAATCATAATGGGTAGACTTCATAAGAAAATAGAAGAAGAAGTCAATATAGTCAAAGCTGGCTTAAGACAAGGAAGAGGAACAAAAGATCACATATATTCAATGTAAGATTAATAAAAGAAAAATGCAGAGAATTTAATGTGAATCTATATTTATCTTTTATAGACTATTCAAAATCATTTGATTGTGTACAAAACCAGAAATTTAGGGAAATAATGGAAAAATGGAATTTCCAACATATGTAATACAATTAAAATCATTGTTGTATCTAGAACAGCGGTTCTCAGACCCTTTTGGTGCACAGCCCACATTTAAAAGTGAAACATTTTTGCGGCCCACTAATAAAGTTAAATAATATGTTGGTCACTTGATGAGAATAAATGATCAGAGAATCCCAAAACAAGCTATCAAGTGGAACACAACAGGCCGAAGAAAAATAAGCAGACCACGTGAAACTCTGAAGAGGACATTATTAAGAGAGGCCAAATTAACAGGCATAAAATCCTTTGATGAGGTTGAAAGACTCGCCGAAGAAAGGAAAAATTGGCGAACTACTTTGCGAGCCCTATGTGACATTTAACGGCACGGGAAGGATATAAGATATAATAAAGTGCTATATATTTGCAAAATAACAATCTAATTTTATAGAGTATTATGTAATATTTTCTCTACATGTTTAATTGCATACTGATTGATACACAAAAGTTCTTTTCATTTACTTTAAAGATGCCACTGTTTCTGTTTGGATAGCATGTCTGTTCTGACTGGAATTTGTGACATATACACGTTCATTCTTGAACGATATTTCGTTTTCATGGCAGTCAATGTAGGCATAATGTTGTCATAAATAAGTTGTTGAAAAAAAGGTAGACGAACTTTCATCGCCAGGGCTGACAATAACGAATATTCCAGCGAAACAGTGCACCAAAAGGAAGAGATATCCACAGCGGGGTTGTTAAATTTGATTTGCAATGTACGATCGCTAGACAGTTCCGCTAATTCTTCTTGTGCACGACCGGTTAATTCAGAGAATGCACACTGAAAGGATTACGAATCCAGTCGTACGTTTTAATGTCTTCGGGCGTGATGTATTTGTCAAAATATTCAGCAAGAGATGTCAGATGCCCTTTTGTTACACCAGTGCCCCCTTCCAGAATCTCGCCTTTAACTTCATTGTTTTCTATAAATTCACAGAACAAGTGAAACATGCCTTGTGATTTGTTTTCGAATAGCATGCGCCAAAGTCGTAGTTTCTTCTTAAGGCTGCGATTATGTCGTATGTCTTGAGTATACTGGCATCTTTACCCTGCATTGATATGTTCAAACTGTTCTGAGTATACTGGCATCTTTACCCTGCAGTGATATGTTCAAACTGTTCTGAGTATACTGGCATCTTTACCCTGCAGTGATATGTTCAAACTGTTCAAAAGGCTAAAAATATCAGCAATGAATGCCAGCATGGCAACCCACTTAATATCAGCGACCTTACCTGCCAGGTTGAGATTGTGTTCTGTCAAAAACTGCAACAATCCTAAACGAAGCTCAGACACCCTTGCAAGAATTTTTAATCTGGGCAGCCAACGCACAGCCGAGTGCAACTGAGATGCTTGTGTTTTGCATCTGACTCAATACAAAGTTGAGCAAATAATCGACTGTTTACTGTTCTAGTTTTTATGAAGTTTACAATCTGAACACAGTCTTCGAGTACAAATCCCAGAGTTTAATTCAACTTCTTCGAAGCGAGTGCCTCACGATGGATCATGCAATGGGTGCCTATAATCTCGGGAGACAATTGCTTTATGCGTGTTACAACGCCACTGTCGCGGCCAGTCGTTGTGGCAGCACCGTCGGTGCAAACGCCAATGCAATTCGTCCCTGCAGTCCAAAAGTTGTGAAACAAAAAATCGTTTAAAACACAAAATATTTCATCGGCCGTCGTCCTCGCTAGCAGTGACTTGCAAAAAAAAAAAAAAAATCCATTTTGCATACTATTTTGCCAACAATAACTAACATGAACATGCAGATGTGACTCGCCGGCGATGTCAGTTGACTCATCTAACTGAATGGCAAACTTAGTAGACTGTAATCGTTCAGTTAGCTGCGCGACATGTCCTCAGATAGTTCTGATATTCTTTTGCGGACAGTATCGCTCGAGATGGGAATGCTTTTCAGTTTTGTAGCCTATTCTGAGCCGAACAATACGTCACAAATCTCAACAGAGGCTGTCATGATAAGATCTTCTCCAATCGTGTGCGGTTTCTTTGATTGCGCGGTTCTCTGAGTAATCAGATACGATGTTTTAATAACATGTTCGTTGAGAGTGACTCTTATTTTTTAACACTACATTCTGTTTACTATATTCCTCGGCTTTACTTTCGAAAAAGTATTTAGTTTTATTCTGCAGATCTGTATGACTTGTAGTTAGTTGACGAGACAATTTCGTCGGCTTCATTGCCTCATTAGAGAGAATTTGCAAACAAAGAACACACTGTCACAGATTTTGGTCATTTGTTGATAGAACGAAACCGTACTTAAATTGCTCCACATCATATTTTCGAGCTTATTTAGTTTTCTTACAAGTATCAACGTCAACGTCGTCTCGATCAGAGTGACTTTCACTGCCACTATTATCAATTTGTTTGCGCGAAGTCGAAGACTTACGATTCACAAATAGATTCATTTTAGCGCCTAAGTTTTAAAGTTTACACAATAAAAAAGGCTATCCGAAAAGTCATCACGATCACTAGGTGGGTTAATGGAATCCGTTGATTAATCCAGTACGAATTTACACATAGCACAAAGACGGAATAGCGACTTTCAAGCCAACAGAATATGATTTTTCAACTAAAACACAATTGAAGGTTTATATTTCATTTCTGCTCTTTCTCACAAACCACGCCGACTGTTCTCAAAAATTACATTGTAAAACTGCACGTTTCAGCAACACCGTCACAAAGACGCTGGTGTCGCACTTCAAAAGCGATGCTGTCTTTTCATGTACGTCACATTTCTGTTTGATGCTGGAAGAAACGCTGTCTGGACCATCCTTTTTCCAATAGTCGCACTGCGTACATGATAATAAAGCAACATACAATTCTGCGGCTTGCATCCCTGCAGTCAGCCATTATGCAATGCGTGAAAAATGCGGAATAATTTTTTATTGTATCTACTTTTCTGCTGCACTGAGACTTCAGCGCAGCCCACAATACTCCCTGTCACGGCCCACCTTTGAACCATGGTCCATGGGATGAGAACCACTGATGTAGGCCAACAGGCAGCAGTAAGAATAAATGGTGAAACAACTTGGTGTGACATAAAACAAGGAGTCTGTCAGGGGTGCATACTGTCGCCTTGTTTATTTAACTTGTATACTGAAAATATAGCGAGGAATGTTAGAGAAGATGTAGACAAAGAATATTACGATGCCATAACAATTGGAGGTTATGAAATACCAGAGATTAGATATGCTGACGACACAGTATTACTATCCACAACACAAAAAGGAATGGAAAAACTAATTATATAAATCAGTAAGAACAGCGAAGGGCAAAACTTCTATCTTAATGAGAAGAAAACTAAGTTGATGACAACTGACAAAACAAATAAGGCAGAAGAAATATATATCAATGAGGAAAAATTGGAAGAGGGAGAGAGTTCTGAATATTTTGGATCATTACTAGCTAATAATGGAGATACAATGAGAGAAACTAAAATGAGCACATCTATCGCTCTTCAAAAAATAAAACAACTAAGGAAGATGTGAAAAGGAATAAACATTCATTCATTCATTCCTTTGCATGTCCCTTGCGGAACTTTGCCTCCCAAACAGCACTCCTGTAGGCCTCTCGGTTGTGAGCAAGATGGCCTGCTGCTGCTGCATCCATTTCCAGTTCGTCAACGATGTCTTGCAGCCATCTTCGTTTCGGTCTTCCTCTTTTTCTTTTTCCCATTATGTATCCTTCCAATACGGTCTTCTCTAAATTATCATGACGTTTAATGTGTCCAAAATATTTAAGTTTTCTCTCTTTAATCCTCTTTACTAGCCAGCCTTCTTCAATATTAAGCTCTTGTAGTATAGATATATTTGTTCTTTTTTGTGTCCACAATATTTGGAGAACTCTTCTGTAGCATTTACATTCAAAGGCATTTATGTGTTTCTCAGCTGTTTTGTTAAGTGTCCAGGTCTCACAGGCATATGTTGCGATGGGAAAGATGCATGCCCTTAAAAATCTTATTTTTGTGGTTCTGTCTGCTCCTCTCCACAGATTCTTTATTTGTTTTACTTTCTGAAGAGCAATAGATGTCCTCCTTTTAATTTCCCTCATTGTATCTCCATTATTAGTTAGTAGTGATCCAAGATATTCAAAACTCTCCACTTCATCCAGTTTTCCCTCATTGATACATATTTCAGTTGCCTTGTTTGTCTTGTCAGTTGTCATCACTTTAGTTTTCTTTGCATTAAGATAGAGGTTCTGCTCTTCGCTGTTCTTGCGGACTGACATAATTAGTTTTTCCATTCCTTCTTGTGTTGTGGACAGCAATACTGTGTCATCAGCATATCTAATCTCTGGTATTTCATAACCTCCAACTGTTATGGCATCGTAATATTCTTTGTCTACATCTTCTCTAACATTCCTCATTATATTTTCAGTATACAAGTTAAATAAGTAGGGTGACAATATGCACCCCTGACGGACCCCTTGTTTTATGTCAAACCAAGTTGTTGTTTCACCATTTATTCTTACTGCTGCTTGTTGGTCTAGATACAACAGTGATGTTAATTGTATCAAATAGGAATAAACAGAACTACAAAAATAAGATTTTAAAGGGCATGCATCTTTCCCATTGCAACATATCCCCGTGAGACCTGGACACTTAACAAAACAGATGAGAAACATACAAATGCCTTTGAATGTAAATGTTATAGAAGAGTCCTTCAAATATCATGGACACAAAAAGTACAAATATATCCATACTACAAGAAAGATTAAACAGAGAAAGCTTAAATATTTTGGGCATATTAAACGTCATGATAACTTTGAGAAGAGCGTCTTGGAAGTGTATATAATAGGAAAAAAAGAAAGAGAGGAAGACCAAGGCGAAGATGGCTGCAAAACATCGTTGATGGTCTGCAAATAGATGCATCAGCAGCAGGGCATCTTGCTTACAACCGAGAGGCCTAGAGGAGCGCTGTTAGGGAAGCAAAATTCCGCAAGGGACATGCAAATGACTGACTGACTGACTGAGATGTACAGGTAAACCATATTCATGTAATACTGCCCACAACATGTTTCTGTTAACCCTATGAAAAGCTTTTTCGTGGTCCACAAAGATGATGGTCATATCCAATGGCTGTTTCACAGTCTTGTCGTGGTGCAAATATTGTAACTGCAACTTCTTCCTTTTCTGAATCCAAATTGTGCTTCGCTCAGTTTGGGTTTCTTATTCCGCTTTCTAAAAACTTTGCATACACTTTCCCTGCATGATTGATCAAGGAAATTCGTCTGTTTGATCTGTAGTCTCTTTTGTTTCCTTTATGTTTTCCAGAGTGGTACAGTTATAGCTCTTTGCCACTCATATGGAACCACGCTTTATTAAAAATCCTTCCTAGCCACGATATACCAATTTCTGTACATGCTTGTATAATTTCAGCTGTCAGTCCATCGACTCCTGCCTCTCTGTTTCGTGGAATTCTTCGAATCACTTCTTCGACTTCACAGTTTGATGGCTCAAGTTCCTAGCCAGATTTTGATTGACAGGTATTGTCTTGTTCTATTTCTGCAATCGAATTGAGAAGTTTATTGAAGTATTCTTTCCATCTTTATTTGGTAGTTTTTTTTCCACTAAAGATGAGCTTCCTACTTTTATCTTTGATGATGTAGGTTGGGTTATAATGTTCATCTCGAGCTTTATGCTCTTGACACTTTTATAGAATTGTCTAGTGACTTTGAGCATAGCTATGTAAGGTGTTTCCATAGTTCTTCCAATGCTTTAAACATGAGAGAGAAGTATAATGATCTACACACTAAAATCCGTATAAGACATGAAATAGCTCAGAATATTCCTTGCATTGCTCACTGGTCAAACCTCATAGGCTATTCAGCAATTGACTACGTTCCAATAGCTGCTGCCTAGTTTTGACCGTTGAAATGAGTAAAGTTTCTTTACTGCTGCAACTCACCATGGGGAAATACTTACATGTGAACTAAAAAAAAAGAATGTTATAGTGAAGAGAGGGGGGGGGGTTAATATTCCTCCACACAAGTGCCTGTCCGCTCTTGACCAGAATATGACAAAGTCTGGTTAGCCTTAAAAAACAATCTTCGCCTGTATCTTTCCTTATGAATTTGTCTGTTATATCAACGTGTCGTTTCTTGCCGATGTTTTCTGCTCCCAGTGGAAATTTGTTATAATCTGAATGTCTGTCCCATCAAGACTGATTTTCTCAAGACATTTTATTAGTCTGGCATGCTTCACTCTGTCAAATGTTTTACCATAATTTAGAATCTGACATTATACTTACTATAGAAGATGGCAAAAGATCAGTTTTTTCCCTCTAGCAGTTTATTAAGAATTATAAGAGTGGACATTAAACCTGCAGTTGCTAATCGTGGTGTCTTTCAGCTCAATGCATAACAGAAATAACATTTACGAATTGGGAAATACACCTCAAGATATACCTTTGATATATAAATACACGCTGAGTGTTTCATTTCTTGAGGTATATGTCACAATTCGTGTATGTTATTACCTATTTCTGTTATCTTGTCAACTCTAAACTCATTCAGGGCTTTTATCATTTCTATAGTAATGCTATCTGGTCCTACTGCATTTCCCCTTTCATCTTGCTTATGGCTCTTTCAACATCTGCACTTATTACTGGAGGACCATCTATATTTCTTAGGGTTGGCTTTTTGCCTCTGTTATCTTTAAATAGGCCTGATATATCTTGCCCATTTGCTGCTATTTCATCTTCTTCTATATTATCTGACTTCTTGGATTTTTATCTTGTATTTGTCAAACATTGTCTTCTTCCTATATCTTATATCCTTCCCGTGCCGTTAAACGTCACATATGGCTCGCAAAGTAGTTCACCAATTTTTCCTGTCTTCGGCGAGTCTTTCAACCTTATCAAGGCCTATTAATTTGGCCTCTCTTAACAATGTCCTCTTCAGAGTTTCACGCGGTCTGCCTCTTTTTTTTTTGACCTGTTGTGTTCTACTTGATAGCTTGTTTTGGGATTCTCTGACCATTTCTTCTCATCAGGTGACCAACATATGTCCATCTCCTTGTCCTGATCACACATGAGACTGGTTGTTGTTCACTCATCTGTCTTATCTCTGCATTGTTCTTGAATTCGTTCCACTTGATGCCAAGTCTTGGGGGTAATAAAATGTTATTTCTTCTTGTTCTTTTGTTGTATTGTCAGTGTTTATTATTAATTTCTTCTGTGGCAATATATTTTTCCTCTATCCATTTTTCTTTTGCATGCCTGCATATATGACTTAATTCTTTGTTAACATCCGTATATTTTGGTGAAGTTTTAGCTTCCTTTCCTTCTCTCATGTGAGTTAATATATCTTCTTCTTAGCAAGTTGTTGTTTGCATATTGCATATACTTTGTGTTAGACATTGTCATCTTACGTCAGTTCTCTACTGTGGACTTTCTGTTTTGCAATTCTCTATGCCTTCATTTAATAAAGATCCATGTTTGCTTTTCGCCACCACTAAATATTTTTCTTGCAGATCTTGCTATTTCAAAACATTTGTAGTTGATTTCTCCTTCCTCTGGCAGGTTTCAAGTTGACTTCACTTTAATTCTTACCACCAAAGGGTTATGGTTTGAGTTACTATCTTCTCCTGAGTATGTCTTGACTTGCTTGACACTGTTCTTATATCTGTTCCTCATTATGATATAATCAGTCTGGTTTCTTTATCTATCTCCAGGACTTTTCCACATATATAATTTTCTCTTATGGTGTTGTTGCATGGTACTAAGTGATTCTCTTCGCAGAACTGCATAAGCATGACCTGTAAGGGAGTAGATAAGACCATTAGCAAACCTATGTTGATTGGCTCCCCTAGAGCACAGATAATGGTCAGAGAGATGATAGTACCGAAAGTGTGCAATTTTGGGAATTCCGCCCCCTGGCTTGGTATATAAAGAAGAGACTAGAGAATATCACCAGGTCGGGCTTTGTACTCTGAACAACGTAAAGCCAGCGGTCAGAGGAGAGGTTATATATGTGCAAGCGTGAACGAGATGTTATTGTCAATGGAAAACTATGTATATGTAAGTTAATAATACTTTCATACTTTTGTGATGTGGATGCGTGCAAGTTGTATCAATTTCTGTGCTTTTCTCTTCCGGCGAGGTCTGGCCTCACTTAGGTACGATTAGGATAACTGAAAGCTACATGAATAACTATGATTCCAGTGTAACATATTTGTCTATGTAAGAATTAGATGTTTTGGTAACGTGGATTGATGTCTCATGCGTGCACATAAATACGTATTGCTGAATTTTACGAATATATATGTTGTAACAATTATTGCCAGTTAGTTCTTTATACATCAGATACTCAATCTTATAATAATGAATATTAGAGATTTTCGTATGATTATGTATAAGGGGTTAAAACTGATTCTTTATTCAACTGTCAATTCAACTGTAGATAAAGATAATCTAGGAACCTGAATATTTAAAGGAAATCATTTTAATGATTATGATGTTAACGATATAGTCGATGAATAACAATATAAATTGATGATCCTTTGTTTTGATCTGCTAATCATGTAAACAGATGATTTCCGTCAATATAAATGTATGATTATTTGAAGAAGCATTATTGATTGTATGTGTTTCCTTTCATTGGTGTAGCTGTGAATGTGTAACCTTCAAACTTTCATTTACATATAAAGATAAAAATATTAAGAAATATATATATATATATATATATATATATATATATATATATATAACATCTTATAAATAATAGACATCATTACCCCATTATAATCTTTATAAACACTACAGCCCCTCTGGCACTCATCTTCCGTACATTATATCTTATATCTGAATATTTTCCTTCTCCTATTATGTCTGAATATTTTCTTTCTCCTATTATGGAAAACGTCTAAAGAAATAGACAACAAATTAGACTCTTTTGAAAAAAAATGCCTCAGGACAATACTCGGTATAAAGCGGAACGAATTCAAGAACAAAGGAGAGATAAGACAGATGAGCAAACAACAACCTGTCTCATGTGTGATCATAAAAAGAAGATGGACATATGGCGAACATGTGCTGAGAAGAAACAACCAGATAATCCTAAAACAAGCTATCAAGTGGAACACAAAAGGCAGAAGAAAAAGAGGTCGACCACGTGAAACTCTAAAGAGGACCTTGTTAAAAGAGACCAGTTTAGAGGGAATAACATCCCTTGATGAGGTTGAAAACCTCGCCGAAAACAGGAAATCTTAGCAAACTACCATGCGAGCTTCATGTGACGTTTAACGGTACAGGAAGGATGTAAGATAATATTATGTCTGAATATTTTCCTACTCCTATTATGAAATTCATGTCACTGATAATTATTAGAGCATCATTTTATTTAATTGCTCTTTCTGTCAGCATCCTTTTTGTGTATTTTGTATATTATTTTTTATATAAAGAGCAATGGAAGTTAAAACAGACATTTATATGTATTTTATAGATTATTGTATGACCTTTGACAACGTAAGACACAGCCAAGTAATGAAATATTGGAAAATATAAATATAGATAAAAAGTACTTGGAAGTTATTAAAAACATGTACTGGCAACAGTTAACAGCAATAAAGGTGAAGCAAGAGGTTGGCAAATGCCAGGAAATCAAAGCTGAAGTTCGACAAGGATGCCGCCATCTCCAGACCTGTTCACTTTATACAGTGAAAATATAATGTATTACATATAAGGACAATCGAGAAGTTCACGAACAACTAGTGTATAAGTATCAATCAATCAAGTGCCATGCCTCGTGGCGCAGGCGATCATTTCTCTCCACAATTCCCTGTCTTTTGAGTTTATTATGAGATCCGCCGGTGACTTTCTTCTTATCCACACTTACAGCTCATCCAGTAATTTCTCTCTCTCTCTCTCTGTCTTCCTATGTCTCTTCTTCCCTCAATTTTTCCACTTGCCACAATGTGTTCCAGTTTTTCTCTTCTCAGAAAATGTCTTAAAAATCTCGCTTGTCTGCCTCTGATCTTTGCTGTAATTTGCCTTTTAACTCCAGCCTCTCGTAAGACTTCTTCGTTGGTTTTCTTAGTTGTCCAAGGTACAACATCCTTCTTATAAACAACATTTCCATGGCCTCCATTCCTCGCTGTACTCTCTTTTTCATGGACCATGCTTCACATCCATACAAAAATAATTCCCTGGATGTAATGTTTAAGTACTCGGAATCTTGTTTCCATTGATTTGGATCTGTTGCACAATATGCTTTTCATTTTATTTAATGCTGATTTGGCCTGAGCAAGTCTGCTTTTTATTTCATTGTGAGATTTTTCATCCGTTGTTATAATTGTCCCTAAGTACTTGAATTTATCAACTTGTTTCAGTTCTGTGCCATCGATGATAATGCTACATTTTGGTGGTATTCTTTTCTTTAAGATGACCATCACTTCAGTCTTCTTTTTGTTCAGTCTGAGACCTTTACTTTTACTTTCATGAACCACGATGTCCAGAAGGGCCTGTAGATCCCCTTCACTTTTAGCAATCAGAACTGTGTCGTCTGCATATCTTAAGTTGTTAAGGTTGCACCCATCCAATTGATATTCCTAGCAAGCTCTCTATATTTCATATTATGTTTTCGGTGTACAAGGAGAAGAGGTCAGGAGATAGAACACATCCTTGTCTCACTCCCAATTTTATGTCTTGAAATGGTCCTATTTGGTTCTCAACCCTCATTGCTGCTAACTGCTACCAATATTGCCAGGATTGATGAGTTTCAGATCTTTCTCATCTATGTTGATGTCTTCTAGCATTCTTATAATTTCTGTGTGTCTCACTTTATTGAATGTTTTACAGTAGTCTATGAAGCATAAGTATAGGTCCGTCTTTACTTTTATTGATCTTTCTATCAATGTTCTCAATATATACTCGTATATCATCATTTGTGCCTTTTCCTTCTACGAAGCCGAACTGTTCTTCAGAGATTTCTGGTTTTATTTTGCCCCTGACTTTTCTCTTGACAGTACGAAGTAGAATTTTGGTAACATGGTTTAAAAGACTAATTGTTCGATGGTCTTTACATTTAACTGCACCTTGTTTCTTTGGTAGGGCAATGAAAATTGATTGCAAAAGGTCTGATGGGACATAGTTACAGTTACAAATGTCATTCAGCAATCTGGTAATTATTTCTTTACCAAGCTCTCCTAATGCTTCCAATTTTTCCTTGGTGATTTTATCTGGTAATGGTGCTTCTTCATGTGTTTGATGGCTTCTTTCACTTCTGCTTTTAATATAGAAGGCCCTACATTATTATTTCTATATTTATATTTCGGTATTATTGTCCTCATAGAGTTCTCTAATGTATTTGCACCATCTTGCCATATTTCATTCCTGTTCACTATTGTATGCCCCTCCTTTGACTTCAGGCAACCAATATAAGTATATAAAACTTTAAAAAATATAGTAAGTATCTAAAACTAAAAAGTATATAATAAGCATACAGGCGTGAAACAAGGATGTATACTGTCTCCTTTACTTTTTGGGATTACAATAGACTTCATAATGACAAAATGCTGCACAGGTAACACAGGTATTGACTGGGTACATGGGACCCAACTAGAAGATCTTGATTTTGCTGATGACATAACTCTTATCAGTAATAATGTGAATTCCATGCAAGAAAAAACAGATAGCCTATCTTCACTGGCTAGCAAAATAGGACTTGAAATTAACAAGGACAAAACAAAAATAATGAAAATTCCCATCAATCAAAATGGAAAAATACACATAGAAGGGACAGATATTGAAGAAGTCAATCAATTTGCATACCTTGGCAGCTACATAGACCAGGATGGTGACACTAGAAAGGAAGTTAGGATCAGAATTGCAAAAGCAGCATCAATCTTCAAGAATCTTGAGAACATATGGAATTCAAAAGTTATAAGCACAAAAACCAAGTTAAGACTATTCAATTCAAATGTAATATCCACCCTCATTTATGCATGCGAAAGCTGGAAAACAACTAAAGAAATAGAAAAGAAATTAGACTCTTTTGAAAACAAATGCCTAAGGAAAATACTCGGCATCAAGTGGAATGAATTCAAGAACAATGCAGAGATAAGACAGATGACTGAACAACAACCAGTCTCACGGGTGATCAGGAAAAGGAGATGGACATATGTTGGTCACTTGATGAGAAGAAATGATCAGAGAATCCCAAAACAAGCTATCAAGTGGAACACAACAGGCCGAAGAAAAAGGGGCAGACCACGTGAAACCCTGAAGAGGACATTATTAAGAGAGGCCAAGTTAACAGACATAAAATCCTTTGATGAGGTTGAAAGACTCGCCGAAGACAGGAAAAATTGGCGAACTACTTTGCGAGCCCTATGTGACGTCTAACGGCACGGGAAGGATATAAGATAAGAAGCATACAAAACTAAGTTTATAACTGTACACAAAGCCACTTGCGTAAATAAAGCTGTTCCTACTTTTCCTTAGTTTATACATTTTGTTTCCAATAAGTTCAATCAGTCAGTCAGTCATTTGCATGTCCCTTGCGGAACTTTGCCTCCCAAACAGCTCTCCTGTTGGCCTCTCTGTTGTAAGCAAAGATGCCCTGCTGCTGATGTATCCATCTGCAGATCATCAACGATGTCTTGTAGCCATCTTCGTCTTGGTCTTCCTCTCTTTCTTTTTTCCATTATATACCCTTCTAAGACGATCATCTCTAGATTATCATCAAGTGTGATGGGTCCAAACCAGCAACAGCAACGTAGAAGAGAAGTTCAATACGAAGATATAATCTGAACAAACAGGAATATGCAGAAGACAATCTTTTGATAGCAAAGAATGACAAAGAACTACAGGAGCTGATAAATAAGGTAGCCGTGGACAGTTGGAAAGGGGGATTCAGCATGAACGAGAAGAAAACAGAAGTCATAGTCTTTTCTAAGAAGAAAATGATTCAGAGTTGTAAAACAACAGTTAAACAGAAGTCATGGTCTTTTCTAAGAAGAAAGTGATTCAGAGTTGTAAAACAACAGTTAAACAGAAGACATGGTCTTTTCTAAGAAGAAAGTGATTCGGAGTTGTAAAACAACAGTTAAACAGAAGTCATGGTCTTTTCTAAGAAGAAAGTGATTCAGAGTTGTAAAACAACAGTTAAACAGAAGACATGGTCTTTTCTAAGAAGAAAGTGATTCGGAGTTGTAAAACAACAGTTAAACAGAAGTCATGGTCTTTTCTAAGAAGAAAATGATTCAGAGTTGTAAAACAACAGTTAAACAGAAGTCATGGTCTTTTCTAAGAAGAAAATGATTCAGAGTTGTAAAACAACAGTTAAACAGAAGTCATGGTCTTTTCTAAGAAGAAAATGATTCAGAGTTGTAAAACAACAGTTAAACAGAAGTCATGGTCTTTTCTAAGAAGAAAATGATTCAGAGTTGTAAAACAACAGTTAAACAGAAGTCATGGTCTTTTCTAAGAAGAAAATGATTCAGAGTTGTAAAACAACAGTTAAACAGAAGTCATGGTCTTTTCTAAGAAGAAAGTGATTCGGAGTTGTAAAACAACAGTTAAGCAGAAGTCATGGTCTTTTCTAAGAAGAAAGTGATTCAGAGTTGTAAAACAACAGTTAAACAGAAGTCATGGTCTTTTCTAAGAAGAAAGTGATTCAGAGTTGTAAAACAACAGTTAAGCAGAAGTCATGGTCTTTTCTAAGAAGAAAGTGATTCAGAGTTGTAAAACAACAGTTAACATCACACCACTGAAGAACGTAGAAAAATTCAAATACCTGGGGACTTTAATAACTTCAGACGGAGGATGTGAAATGGAGATAAAGAACAGGCTAAAATAATATTTCAAAGAATAAAAAAATATTTTATCTAATTAATCACGAACTAGAAGATCTTGATTTTGCTGATGACATAACTCTTATCAGTAATAATGTGAATTCCATGCAAGAAAAAACAGATAGCCTATCTTCACTGGCTAGCAAAATAGGACTTGAAATTAACAAGGACAAAACAAAGATAATGAAAATTCCCATCAATCAAAATGGAAAAATACACATAGAAGGGACAGATATTGAAGAAGTCAATCAATTTGCATACCTTGGCAGCTACATAGACAAGGATGGTGACACTAGAAAGGAAGTTAGGATCAGAATTGCAAAAGCAGCATCAATCTTCAAGAATCTTGAGAACATATGGAATTCAAAAGTTATAAGCACAAAAACCAAGTTAAGACTATTCAATTCAAATGTAATACCCGCCCTCATTTATGCATGCGAAAGCTGGAAAACAACTAAAGAAATAGAAAAGAAATTAGACTCTTTTGAAAACAAATGCCTAAGGAAAATACTCGGCATCAAGTGGAATGAATTCAAGAACAATGCAGAGATAAGACAGATGACTGAACAACAACCAGTCTCACGGGTGATCAGGAAAAGGAGATGGACATATGTTGGCCACTTGATGAGAAGAAATGATCAGAGAATCCCAAAACAAGCTATCAAGTGGAACACAACAGGCCGAAGAAAAAGGGGCAGACCGCGTGAAACTCTAAAGAGGACATTATTAAGAGAGGCCAAGTTAACAGGCATAACATCCTTTGATGAGGTTGAAAGACTCGCCGAAGACAGGAAAAATTGGCGAACTACTTTGCGAGCCCTATGTGACGTCTAACGGCACGGGAAGGATATAAGATATAAGATATAAGATATAAGATAAGAATCACGAACACTGAAAGTAAGGAAAAGACTGTCCCAGTATTTTGTGAATACTGCGCTTGTAGTATAGATCTGTTACTATCAGAGAGAAACAATCGAAGATAATTTTAGTTCTTTGACTAAGTGATCAAACCCTTACTTAATTATGACGTGAATATAGGTCAAGGAAAGCTTAGTTATGTCATGTTGACTTCACGAGAATTATTATTTTTGGTGAATTGTTTGTCTAGACGAGCTGTATTTAGTAACATAAAAGTTAAATTTGGAGATGTGTTGACACTTTATTACCCAAGATCAGTAGACAGATAATTTCACCCGTCAGACATCTCGTGAAATAAATTTCAAGAAAGTTCAAGGTAAAATTGTAGCTCATATTTAAGCACGAGTTTGTTTGTTTTTGAGACTTTTAGAGACAGAGATGATTATCAATGATGGATTATAGAAGGATACAGAATAAGATGACAGTTTAGACAGAAAGTTAGAGTTGTTCATTGTGAGTTTTCTTGTAGAATGTTAGAACTAGGATGAAGTGAGTTTTGTTCTAGCTAAATGAGTTGCTACTAAATGTTGCCTCATGTCATTGTGTAAAGAGTGTTCAGAACTAACGTGCATTCAGTGGGATGTTTCAGAAGATGTAAGTAATGCAACTCTTTGTGTCTTCATGTAGTTTTGTTGTGAGAGAGTTATTCACTCCCTCCCCATGTGGCTACAATGTTGTAGCCGGGAGTGGAGCCTTTTCTTTCTCATGTGGCTACAATGTTCTAGCTGGGGAGTGGAGCCTCTTCCTTTCCATGTGGCTACAATGTTCTAGCCGGAGAGTGGAGCCTCTTCCTCCCCATGTGACTACAATGTTCTAACCGGGGAGTGGAGCCTCTTCCTTTCCATGTAGCTACAATGTTCCAGCCGGAGAGTGGAGCCTCAAGCATGTCCTTCTGTCTATGCGTTTCATCAGCATCAGTCACCTGTCATTATTTCTCATAAATAAAACTTGATGTTTTCAAACTCTCTTCAAGTTAATTTACACTGTTACATGTCAGTGTTGTGGACGGACTGTCAGTAGTTTTCAAGTTATGTTGCTGTTGTCTACGTGGAGTTGTTGAGAGTCTGGGTACGGTCACTTTCTTGTGAATAAAGTTGAAACTAAATTGATAAGTCTTCCAGATAGAACGTTTCTTATCTGAGTAGTAGTCTGACGAATCTAACTACAGCTTCTTACTCACTAGACAGATTTTCAATCATCCTCATCATCATCATCATCATCATCATCATCATCATCATTCAGTGATTGTCTATAGTGATACAATCATACATGTCGTGCAACTTTCTCACTACACGGCATTAAGAAAAAGGAATATTCCTTTTAGCCGTCGCTGTGACAAGTCCTTTCTTTCACTGTGTACTTCTTTAGTTGCTGCTCGTGACTGGCACTATCTTTTGCGCTTCAGCTCGTTTTCCAGCTCACTCTTGCAGTCACGGTTATCTGAGCTTATATTTTCTTTACACTGGTATTCAAAACAGTGTCATCTATCATATCCACTGTCACTTTCTATAGTAGCTGTTTATCTGTTGTAGTCAGTTACTACATATTTATGTGAATGTGAAGTTAAGAAGCGGATGTTTATTAATAAGAAGTCAAGTTTAATGAAATAGAGCAAGTTAGCTAGAACAGGTTCTCAAGTTGTATGCAAATTAGCTTGGGAGTTGATAGGTCTTAGCTAAATAGGGAAATCAAATCACTCAACGATTAGTTTAGTTAGAATCGCATCTCGGAAGGCAATTTTAAATCAACGAAAAGTTAACGGAAAATGATAGTCTAGTAGGTTTAGGAATAGTGGGGTGTCAATTCAGAGGTGTTGTTTGGAGTTGTCAAGACAACGATGAAGACCATACGAGTCAGAAGTGTGGGACACCTCTAGCCCTTTGGGTTCCTGCAGTGCCTGCTTCCAGTCATACCTGCCTGCAGTGCCTGCTTCCAGTCATACCTGCCTGCAGTGCTTGCTTCCACCCATACTTACCTGCTGTGCTTGCTTCAGTCATACCTGGCTGCAGTGCCTGCTTCAGCCATACCTGGCTACAGTGCTTGGTTCCAGTCATACCTGCCTGCAGTGCTTGGTTCCAGTCATACCTGCATGCAGTGCTTGGTTCTAGCCATACCTGCATGCAGTGCTTGGTTCCAGCCATACCTGCCTGCAGTGCTTGGTTCCAGTCATACCTGCATGCAGTGCTTGGTTCCAGTCATACCTGCATGCAGTGCTTGGTTCCAGCCATACCTGCCTGCAGTGCTTGGTTCCAGTCATACCTGCATGCAGTGCTTGGTTCCAGTCAAACCTGCATGCAGTGCTTGGTTCCAGTCATACCTGCCTGCAGTGCTTGGTTCCAGTCATACCTGCCTGCAGTGCTTGGTTCCAGTCAAACCTGCATGCAGTGCTTGGTTCCAGCCATACCTGCCTGCAGTCCAGTACAGTAGAGCCTGAACCTATTGCTTTAGAGGATCCTCAGAAGCCTGTGTCCAACTCTCAACATTATTCCTCGCAGAAAAGGAAAGGTAACATTTGTTGTATATGTTCAGAGCTTCTCTAGGTCCAGCCAGTGTCAGTTCTATACTTCAGTCTTTCATCATCGCAGTTGGATCAAGAATGAACTGTGTAATACTCAGGATTCCAAGAATGTTGCGTGGAACACTGAACATTTTTTATGAGGACAGTAGCAGGATGTACTTGCTGCGGTGATAGTATCAACATCAGATACATTGACTTGTGTGAATTCCTCCTGTGATAGTATCAACATCAGATACACTGACTTGTGTGAATTCCTCTTGTGATAGTATCAACATCAGATACATTGACTTGTGTGAATTCCTCCTGTGATAGTGTCAACATCAGATACATTGACTTGTGTGAATTCCTCCTGTGATAGTATCAACATCAGATACATTGACTTGTGTGAATTCCTCCTGTGATAGTATCAACATCAGATACATTGACTTGTGTGAATTCCTCCTGTGATAGTATCAACATCAGATACATTGACTTGTGTGAATTCCTCTTGTGATAGTATCAACATCAGATACATTGACTTGTGTGAATTCCTCCTGTGATAGTATCAACATCAGATACATTGACTTGTGTGAATTCCTCTTGTGATAGTATCAACATCAGATACATTGACTTGTGTGAATTCCTCCTGTGATAGTATCAACATCAGATACATTGACTTGTGTGAATTCCTCCTGTGATAGTATCAACATCATATACATTGACTTGTGTGAATTCCTCTTGTGACGGTATCAACATCAGATACATTGACTTGTGTGAATTCCTCCTGTGATAGTATCAACACCAGATACATTGACTTGTGTGAATTCCTCCTGTGATAGTATCAACATCAGATACACTGACTTGTGTGAATTCCGCCTGTGATAGTATCAACATCAGATACATTGACTTGTGTGAATTCCTCCTGTGATAGTATCAACATCAGATACATTGACTTGTGTGAATTCCTCCTGTGATAGTATCAACATCAGATACATTGACTTGTGTGAATTCCTCTTGTGATAGTATCAACATCAGATACATTGACTTGTGTGAATTCCTCCTGTGATAGTATCAACATCAGATACATTGACTTGTGTGAATTCCTCTTGTGATAGTATCAACATCAGATACATTGACTTGTGTGAATTCCTCCTGTGATAGTATCAACATCAGATACATTGACTTGTGTGAATTCCTCCTGTGATAGTATCAACATCATATACATTGACTTGTGTGAATTCCTCTTGTGACGGTATCAACATCAGATACATTGACTTGTGTGAATTCCTCCTGTGATAGTATCAACACCAGATACATTGACTTGTGTGAATTCCTCCTGTGATAGTATCAACATCAGATACACTGACTTGTGTGAATTCCGCCAGAATAGACATTAGCAGCCGTGAAGTCTTTTTTTTTACTTTCTCTTCAGGATTAGTTAGAAATATAGTTATTGTTAATTATTCACATTTGGTTATTGATTTGATTCGTTAGTAATGTACATTTATTGCTGTAAACAAACCACATCAGTGAAGGTCAAAGATGGCTACTTCTCAGTCCACGTCGAGCTTGTTGGGTGTTGTACAGGAAACTCTGTCAAGAATGAGCGAGGACATCAAATACTCGCATGTCTTTTCGGCTGTAGAGAAGTTTGATGGAGACCCAGCCAAGCTGAAACATTGGTTACATGAGATGGACAAGCTGATGGATGTAAGGGCTAAGGACGATAGACAAGCTGATGGATGTAAGGGCTAAGGACGATAGACAAGCTGATGGATGTAAGGGCTAAGGACGATAGACAAGCTGATGGATGTAAGGGCTAAGGACGATAGACAAGCTGATGGATGTAAGGGCTGAGGACGATAGACAAGCTGATGGATGTAAGGGCTAAGGACGATAGACAAGCTGATGGATGTAAGGGCTAAGGACGATAGACAAGCTGATGGATGTAAGGGCTAAGGACGATAGACAAGCTGATGGATGTAAGGGCTAAGGACGATAGACAAACTGATGGATGTAAGGGCTAAGGACGATAGACAAGCTGATGGATGTAAGGGCTGAGGACCTGTACTCTAAGAAGCTCTTGGTGTACCTTCGTACGACAGGTCCATTATCGAATTTTGTAAAGCAGCGCTTCCAGCTTAAGTAGTCATGGGAGAAATTTGTGAATATATTACTAACTTGATATGGAGTGTTATAGACTCCCCATGAAGCTTGACACACGCTAGCCTCAATTAGACAGACTCCTGCGGTGCAGCTAAAGTTGCTTTCTCTGCTGCGCAGATAGTCACGCCGCTAGCGCAGAGTCAACTTGTACAGACCTTCATTGACGAGTTAATTGAAAGGGAAATTAAGACTAAATTACTCAGGGATAAACCTGATACTTCTGAAAAAGCTACTGATTTAGTTTTGCAAGAGCATGCACTTAATAAGTCGGTGAACATTAGTTGTAGTTCCCGACAGGGTTCTATTTCAGGAATATTAGCGACAAACGAGATGACAACACTAAGAGAATCCCCTCATATAGGTTCGCAGAGAGTATAACTGGTCTCACATCAAGAGAACTCTCGAGTGACAACATCACATAATGAATCAAATAGGGCAGACCACCAGAGGTCGAATTCCAGGAGGAGTAAACCCAAAAGTACACAACCACGGGAAACTAGATCTTGTTTTACTTGTGGAAGGCAAGGTCATACAGCCAGATTTTGTAGACAGGGTGTTCGAAACGATCGTTCACGTTTACACTAATTAGTCGGCCTACTGTGAACTCGAATGCGTCCGACCGAATAAGTACATCATCCAAACCTGCCAAGAAGTCTGTCTATTTTTCGCATGATATTCTCGGTGGCTGCGAATCCTCCTACACCCACCTCTCTTCTTGTCTTTTAGGCTCGTGTAGAAATAGAGCGTTGTTAGACACAGGTCCGAAACTCTTGCCTGCTAGAATTACTCTGCAGACTGTCACTGCAGCTTCCTGATAGTAATTGGCAGAGTTTACCTACCTATTTCTATTGCTGGAGTTACGGTTTCTCATTGCTTCTATGTGATTAGTAACATGAACCGTTCTGCCATTCTTGGGCGTGATTTTATATGTGGCGCTGGTGCTGCTATAGACTACAATTCTAATACACTAAACATTCATAACAAGAAGATTCCTTTAGAGTTAGATGCACACATTGCTTCTATTCTTCGTGTCCAGTGTTCTTCTCTTCTTTATCCACTTTCTGTCAATCTTATTCCTCTAAAGATGAAGGTTCAATCATATTTCCCCTCTGGAAATTCTTATATGGTTCAGAGTCTAGACACAGCTTTCTTACTCTCACAATCCGAGTTAGAGTTGGTGGATTTAGTCTCTGAGCTCCACACTTCCCACTGTCCTGAGCTCCACACTTCCTACTGTCCTGTGAGCTCCACACTTCCTACTGTCCTGAGCTCCACATTTCCTATTGTCCTGAGCTCTATACTTCCTACTATCCTGAGCTCCACACTTCCTATTGTCCTGAGCTCCACACTTCCTACTGTCCTGTGATCCACACTTCCTACTGTCCTGAGCTCCACACTTCCTACTGTCCTGAGCTCCGCACTTCCTACTATCCTGAGCTCCACACTTCCTACTGTCCTGAGCTCCACACTTCCTACTGTCCTGAGCTCCACACTTCCTACTGTCCTGAGCTCCACACTTCCTACTGTCCTGAGCTCCACACTTCCTACTGTCCTGTGATCACAGTCATAAATCATTCGAGCAAACATATCAAACTAAAACGAGGCTGCATTTTAGGCAAGTTTACACCACTCACAGAGTCAGTGGATTCTGCTGAGCAGAATTCTGGTACTGAGGAGTCAACAAATGAATGCTGTTCTGGGACTATCGTTCGCCAAGTTCATTGTCCTGATTTGCAGAAGGACATAATATCCAGTTTGTTGGCACAGAATAAGGATGTCTTTGCCCTGACTGATTCCGAGATTTCTCACATTTCGACAGTACAGATGGAGATTGATACTGGCGATCATCCGCCAATCTCCAGGAAACCTTATCACACTCTTTTAGCGAGTAGGCAGGTGATTGAGAAGGCAATGGAGAATATGTTGCGTGATGGAATCATTTCTCGCACTTTTTCAGAATGGTCATCACTAGTTGACTTGGTGACTAAGAAATATAGTACGTATCGTTTCTGTTGCGACTACCGTGCACTCAATGCTGTGACGCGTTCATTGTCGTGTCCTTTGCCACGTATTGAGGATATCCTCAGCAAGATAGGTAAAGCCACATTTTTCAGCACTTTGGATGCTAGATGTGGCTTTTGGTGCATTCCCTTGTCCGATGATGCACAGCAGAAGTCAGCTTTTAGCTGCGATCTTGGCTGTTTCCGTTGGAGTTTTATGAGCTTTATTTTAATAGGGACACATTCTACTTGTCGCACTCATGGAGACAGTATTACAAGGCTTGGGAAAGCTTTCTGAAGCCTATATCAACGATACACTGATGTTCACTTCAGACGGTATTCAACTGCCTGCGCGAGCATAAAGTTAAGCTCAAACCATCAAAAAGCCACTTTGAGGCCTCTGAGACGAAGTATCTCGGATATGTTATCAATCAGTCTGGCATATCTCCTGATCCTGAGAAGGTCAGAGCCATTGCCGAAATACCGTCTCCGTGCCCTCCTTTCTGGGGACGTGTAGCTATTATCGACGATTAATCCCTCATTTTTCGGAGGTCGTGACTCCCATAGTTGACCTCACTAAGAAGGGTCATAGATTCAGATGGTCTACAGACTGTCAAATGGCGTTCGAGTTTCTGAAGGATCGCCTTGCGAAGATACCGCTTCTTTCGCATTCCGATTTGCAGAAACTACTTACCATGTACACAGATGCCTCTAATGTTGCGGTTGGAGCCTGTTTAGTGCAGACAGCTTCCAATTCTGATGAGTTCTCGGTCGAAAAGCCATTATATTTTCTTTCGCAGAAGTTGAGATATTTTCTGGCGAACAGACACTTCGTAGCAAAGCCTGGTCAAAGACCCTTGGTGGATTCGTTCCTCAGTCGGCAGGAGATGTCTGAAGTCAAGTTACAGAAGTGGTTTGCTAACCTCTGCACCATGGACTTCCAGATGTTGTTTCATCAGGGCGCAAGGAAGGAAGCTTTAGCACGCTTCGATGGTGCCACCTCTGTCCCAGTACTACCACAGGTTAACAGGGACATATCTCAGCCACAGGGGTCTTTGACGGTTAACGACAGGTCAGTGAGCGTTGTAGAGGCCTGTTCACAGGCAGACATCCCGTTTATAGTGGACGCCTCAAGCCAGACTGATCTGCCGTGCCACAAAAGAAAGAGAAGGTAGAGAGGGCGACAAATACTTCGTGTCCCATAGATCATGACGTCGCCATTAATATATCGCTGCCTAGTGGGACCTTCCAGAGGTAGTATGTTCAGAATCGTTGTAGATTTTACTTGTTGCGTCCCGTTAGACAGAGCTTTGCTCTTCCCCCGCCTCCTCGCTTTGTTCCCAGGCTCCCACCATGGTACCTGAAGGAAACTCAGCAGAGAGTGCTCCCTGGGGCTCAATCCTCAGATCACTATATGGAGGTGGGTGCTTCCGCGTCAGCAGTTCCAATGCCGGTGGATGATTTGCGACCCCAGCATAGCGAAAGGAACGGAAGAGAGCCGATATCTGTTATCAGTCTCAGAAGGAACATTGTCCTCACAGTGAAGATTATTTCCCTGACGAGACTTCAGCTAGTGCCGAATGCGATACGGAAATTGATCATTTGTATGTCTTCGATCGTAAGCTCCTTGTGGCAATAGGACAGATAATCGATACCGTGGACTTGGAGACGCTCACGATGAAAAACCTTCACATGGCACTTATGTAAAGGTTCCCTCTATTAGAACTGGAGATGAGGAAGCGTTTTATAGAGCACGTAGTGACCAATATAATAAATTCACCTACTCTCAATGTATAGTTGGAAATCTAAGGATATTTCTATTAAAGCATATAGACACTAGTTCGGTAGTGTTCTTCGATTAAGGAGTACATCCTTAGCTACTATCCTATAACTATGGCAGAGAAATAAATGATGTAATTCTAAGAGTTCAATGATTAAAAATGTTATACATATATGTGTATATTTTGATTAGCACCACAACTGTTTAACGTATTATGGTGTACAAATTGTGAGTGCACAGAATTAAATTGCTGCGTATGTAGCTTTCAATTTTGAGTGTTAATAGCTCGCATGTCGTGAGAGTTAAGTTGCCAATTTTTTCGGAGAGATGTGGATGGCCACATTTTAACTTTAGCGGGTGGTGGGGGGTATCTGTGACAGTATTTTTTAATACTGCACTTGTAGTATAGATCTTTTACTATCAGAGGGAAACAATCGAAGATAATTTAGGTACTTTGGCTGAGTGATTAAAGCTCTTACTTAATTATGACGTGATATAGGTCAAGGAAAGCTTAGTTATGTCATATTGACTTCGCGAGAATTATTAATATTTTTGGTGGATTGTTTGTCTAGACGAGCTGTATACAGATAATTTCACGCGTCAGACGTCTCGTGAAATAAATTTCAAGAAAGTTTTTCCCAACGTGTCCGCTCTGAAGGGCATGTTTCCGGTTAATGCTGTCCCAACGCCCCAGCCCTATAGGGCTTCAGTTTCTTTTCGTTGAAAACTCTATGTAACTTTTCATTTAACCAGTCAGAGCTCTTCTCAGTCCAAAGCTTAACTAGTGTTTAACTTGCTGTCATGCCTTAAAATCTTGAATATCACCAATCGAGTGTAATTTTCAATTTTTTTTTCGAGATCGATTGGTAGAATGGTCAGACCGACTGAATAGTCCTATCTTTCTATATGTGTTTCTGGCAGCTGTAGAACTGTCAGATTTATTGGATGTCAAAAATATTCCCAAATATCGATGCAAACATTGATTCTGTGTTGACCTACATATTTTATATTGGATTTTGACAGATTTAATGTAGGTATAACTTAGATTTTGTTGCTCAGCCATAAAAAAAAATTTAGCGGCCAAAAATCGTTCCATCGTTTCATACCAGTTGTTTTTCCTTTTCTTATAACAAATAAATTAATTATGGAATCTTCATTAATTTCTACTTATTTTGATATGTGATACACAGCGTGTTGAAGGTGGAATAAGTTGATTAAAAAAAAACTTTTACACAGGGACAACCTCGCCACCAAAAATAAATAAATATCAAAGTCATGTAAATGTCCACGTCGTGGGGACAGTAAGTTCCGCGTTTTTTTTTCTCGTGTGCAAAGAGTTTTAAGCACGAGTTTGTTTCTTTGTGTGTTTGTTTGTTTGTTTTTGGAGATTTTTAGAAATTGATAAAGAGGATTATTAATGATGGATTATATAGAATGAGATGACCGTTTAGAAAGAGAGTTAGAGTTGTCCATTGTGAGTTTTCTTGTAGAACGTTAGAACTAGGATGATGTGAGTTTTATTTTGCTAGATGAGTTGCTACTAAATGTTGCCTCATGTCATTGTGTAAAGAGTGTTCATAACTAACGAATGTTAGAAAAATGTTGTGAATTATGTGCTTTCAGTGAGATGTTTCAGAAGATGTAAGTAATGCAACTCTTTGTTTCTTCATGTTGCGTGAGCAAGATTGTAGTTTTGTTGTGAGAGAGTTGTTCACTCCCTATCCATGTGGCTAACAATGTTCTAGCCGGGGAGTGGAGCCTCAAGCATGTTCTTCTGTCTATGCATTTCACCAGCATCAGTCATCTGCCATTATTTCTCTTAAAAAGCTTGATGTTTTCAAACTCTCTTCAAGTTTTTCTGTCTATGCATTTCATCAGCATCAGTCATCTGTCATTATTTCTCATAAATAAAACTTGATGTTTTCAAACTCTCTTCAAGTTAATTTACACTGTTACATGTCAGTGTTGTGGACGGACTGTCAGTAGTTTTCAAGTTATGTTGCTGTTGTCTACGTGGAGTTGTTGAAACCCTGGGTATGTTCACTTTCTTGTGAATAACATTGAAACTAAATTGATAAGTCTTCCAGATAGAACGTTTCTTATCTGAGTAGTGATCTGACGAATCTTACTTCAACCTTTTACTCCACTAGACACTTTTTCAAACAGCATCATCATTATCATTCAGAGATTGTCTATAGTGATACAATCATATATGTCGTGCAACTTTCTCACTACACGGCATTAAGAAAAGTGAATACGCCTTTAAGAAGAGAGAAAAGGATTAACAAAACTCAGGAAGAGACAATCCAAATTCATAGGACACATCATGAGAGTAGGTGAATGGGAATATTTGATAACAACAATGAAGGTAGAGGGCAAAAGATGCCAAGGCAGACAAAGAGAGAAGATTATCCAGACGAATGGGTACGGAGAGAGAACACCAGTCCAGTTCATAATTACCACCCGGAAGAGAGAATTTGTGAAAAAAGAAAACAAAACATGACTGCCCACGCCTTTCGGCTTGGATAGATAGATAGTTGATTTCACATTCTTTAGTATGCTGTGTAATGTATGATTGAGGCTATCGGTGGCGGATGTGTTGTGAATGTGAAATGTCTAAGTGATTGTTAGACCAGTCGAGGTTTGGACGCAGAGCTGTTAAGACGTTTTCGGCGTTGTGTGAGGCAGGTCTTGGTATACCTAGACTGAGTTTTCATGTTCTAGATTCATAAAGTTATAGTGATTTAGTAGTAGTTACAGTGTACATGAAGAGGTAAACGTGTGTGTGTGTGTGTTATGAGCAAGTTATTCTGGACTTCTTCTTTGTTCGCTTCTACCATTAAAATAGATATAGGTTGTATGGTGTAGTTTTACAAAGTGGCAGAGGGAGTGATTAAAGCGAGAAAAAAACGAATAGAAAGTATGAGGATGTATAAATGAAAAATATGCAACATTCGATATTTCGGCGTGAGCCTTTTTCGAGGATTACATGCACAAACGAGACAAAAAACCTATAACTAAACGAAGAACTTATCTTAATATGGCCTCCTCCAGAAATAGGAAACAGAGAAATGCATGTACACTAGAAGATGCATAGAGACCACGCGGGGCCACACAAAGGATAAGCCGATAGAACCAATCGTAAAGAAGAGATGGAGAGAGAGAGGAGGAAAACAGGTGGTTGAAGAGGTGGGAAGGGCAATAGAAACATGATAACCGCTAGAGGAGAAGGTGTCGGGTGGAGGGGGGGGGGGAAAGGGAAGCAGAGAGATAACGAATGAAGAACATTAACACCTGCAGGGAGAAAATGTGAAACTGGTGAATAGGACAGGACACACCAGTATGTTGCCACAAAAGAAAAGAGTGTGGCGATAGGGAGGGGTAGCTAGGAGAAAGAAAGTAGAGTAAAAAGAAAGGGGGGGGGGTGGTGGAAAACTAATGAAGTTACAGAAAGCTGAAGACATTCTTAATTCCAGCTGGGTGGAGACACCCAGCCTGGAAAATAAGGCGCTGTTCTAGGACCCTACGAGATCGTACATCAGCAGAACAAGAGTGGATCGCACTAATAGAAATGTCCTGTTTTCCCCTGTGGTTGCTAAGGCAAAAATATTTAGCCACAGGTGTCCATGGTCTCTTTGAAATATCATTAAGATGTTGGCGAAAACGATCTCCTAAGAGTAAACCGGTCTCCTCTGTGTACTTCATACCACAACGTTTGCACATAATAGCATACATAACATTGCGTGAAATGCAGGTGAAACCCTTCTGAACTGATAACGTGGACTTAGGGAAGGAGATCTGGCTAGCCTCGACAACAAACGGACAAGTGTTGCATTTAAGGCGTCCGCAGCGTCTGGTACCATAAAAAGTGTCATCTGTCTTAAGTCGACTACGAACTAAAAGGTCCCTGAGGTTCTTGTCCCGTCTGTAGGCCACCTCCCCAAAAAGTTCACATGTATCAGGCTCGGTCTGGAGGAGATGGAGATGGCGAAACAGTATGTTCTTAACTGCCAAGCTATGAGGGTGGTACGTGAGTACCAGTTTAACCTTGTCCAAGCTACAGTGTGGTTTAGGAGTGAGGGCTTGTTGCCGCGATATATGGCTGATGCTGTTCCAAGATGACGAGAGAACATGTTCTGGATAGCTGCGTTGACGGAAGAAATCTAGCATTTTATGGCCTTGATCCTGGAAATCCAAATCCTCATTACACAAAGGTCGCAACCTAAGAAGCTGGGGGAAAAGGAATAGAGTCCTTACACGATCTGGGATGTGAGGAAGAGTACAAAAGATAGCTGTGAGAGTCTGTAGGTTTATAGTGGACATAAGTAGTAAGCCCGGAAGGGCCGGTAGTAACGGCAATGTCGAGAAAGTTAGCGGAAGTAGCAAATACATGGGAGGTGAAAGAAATGACAGGATTGTACTCTTTAACAAAACTGATAAAGTTGTCAAGATCTTCCTCTGGCATTGATGTGACCCCAATGCCGTCGTCTATGCAGCGTCTTTAGAAAGCGGGAAAGGGGCCTATAAAGGCTTTCAGAACCTTATGATCATGCGGGATGGATGTGTATAAGGACACTAACATCAACGATGAAGATACGGTAGGTGTGACCAGGGAGGAATGTAAGGGTTTCAAAAACAATGAGAGCATGATTCGTGTCTTTAAAATAAGTGGGCAGACTAGTGATCAGAGGTTGAAAAATGCTGTCAAGAAAGTCAGGAACAAGCGGACACTATGGGCCTTCCCCGGTTTCCTTTTATCTACTCCATAAGTTTCACAAACCAGGCAACCCGGGTAGCATTGAAGGGATCCCGAGGCTATCCGCCGGGGCGGGCTGGTAGGACCCAAGCGCCCCCACCGATAACCCGCTCGGCCTCTGACGGCTCCAGCGGAACCGGCTGTGACACTCTGCCCGGGAAATGTGCACGCGGCAGAGCCCGGATCGACACCGCGGCGAGGCCCCAGGGATCCCCGACCGCGATCGCCCCGAGACCGCGCGCTGTGCTGAATTCCGCGGGTCGACTTTGTGGATCCACCCGTTTACCTCTGTGCGGTTTCACGTACTCTTGAACTATCTCTTAAAGTTCTTTTCAACTTTCCCTCACGGTACCTGTCCGCTACCGGACTCGTGCCAGTATTTAGGCTTAAATGGAGTTTGGCACCCACTTTGGGCTGCATTCCCACAAAACCCGACTCCTGTGACGCACGCGGCCGCACAGAGAGGCGCCTGCAAAGGCCTTACACCCTCTCCAATCAAGAGGACTTCGACGCCCTCTGATGCGACTGTTGACGTCCCACACACCACAGTTCCCGTCAGCGTGACGCCGAGGTATTCGTTGCTGGGCTAGTTATTGGGGACAAAAGGAACAATCTCATCCACATTCGGATCACGTGGGTGTCTTCTCAGGGGCGCCGGCGTGTGCGTGTGTGTGTGTGTGTGCGCGTGTGTGTGTGTTTCGTTCGTTTGCTTGTTTCTGGGCTGGACACTTGCAGGGACAGCTTGGAAATATGTATTGGATTTCGGTGTGAGATTTTTAAATTGTGAATATGTGTATGTAACTGTTTCAAGGTGCATCCTAAAATTGACGTAGTATTTCTTTACCTAATAAGGACTTATATCACATCTTATATCCTTCCCGTGCCGTTAAACGTCACATAGGACTCGCAAAGTAGTTCGCCAATTTTTTTTAATAAGGACTGTTGACAGATAATTTTACTATGCATTGTTAATATTTGTGTTACTGTATACCACCCTTTATATATTTCGGAGAAGCAAAATGTTTTAATGTTTTACGTCTTCTCCTATGAAGAGAGCGGAGAAAAAGAGTTTTTGAGATGTGTAATGTCTTTTGACTTGCCAGGAGAAATTGTGTTGGTGGTACATTTTTAACTGATTGTAGAGGTCTTGTTTCGTGTGCAATGTTCGAACCATTTATTTTCTGTTCAGTCAATTACTAACCCAGGATGAAAGATATTGAGCGATGCCAATGAATCCCATATCCCGGTGTAAGAATGACTATAGTCACGATGCGAAGTGAGTCTATTACTTTGCTAGATACTGTTTGATTAGACACCAGAATTTGTTTTCTTTCTACACGCAGGTGTAAAGTTGAATGTGTGTGTGTGTGCGTGCGTGCGTGCGTGTGTGTGTGTGTGTGTGTGTGTGTGTGTGATGGGCGCATTTCGTGCCCGTCCTTCTTACAATGAGAATACAAAAAGAGTTTAATTTTTCATCTTTTTTTGCATGTTTTTTTTAATCTGTTGTGTATTTTACATGATAAATCCTTGAAAATGACTTTTACCGAAATGCAAAATTGTTGTATGTTCTTCATTGATACTGCAAACCTTACTTTCTACCATTCTTGTTCATGTCTATTTTCCTCAGTTTTTCTCTTTTTGTAAGCGTGAAACATACACCTCTGTCTACCTTTATTACGAGACCCATTTTTATCGCAGTCATAATTTCTCTTATCTCTCTCACCACTCCATTGGTACTGCATTCATCAAGACAGTTATCATGTATTAAGTTTGAATCTAATACAAGAAAAAATATATTTCAGCACACACATGTCAAGGAGATAGTTTGGATTTGGTGTAAGAAGATGCTTTATTTAGGTTTTTTTTTCGTTAAGAACAGTAAAGAGTAAAGAGATCTGATAAAAACGACTTACAGTATTTATTTCAGCAGCTTTCAAGAAGACTATACAACTTTCAAGAAGACTATACAGCTTTCAAGAAGGTTATACAACTTTCAAGAAGGTTATACAACTTTCAAGAAGGCTTTTAAGAAGACTATACAACTTTCAAGAAGGTTATACAACTTTCAAGAAGGCTTTCAAGAAGACTATACAACTTTCAAGAAGGTTATACAACTTTCAAGAAGGCTTTCAAAAAGGCTATACAACTTCCAAGAAAGCTGTACAACTTTCAAGAAGGTTATACACGCCAGAAAAAAAAAAACATGAAAAGAATCAGGTAAATTATATTTTTGCCAATTTAAGGTTTCAAAATGCTTTACTGGTAGCCTAATCAGATTGTCATAGCAACCATAGATTAGTAATAACAATATCACCATTAAAACTACAAACAATTAAATAAACATAAATATATTAGAAAGAAACAAAAATCGGTCAGTCTCTTGCTGAACTTTGCCTCCCTAACAGTTCTTCTGTAGGCCTTTTGTTTGTAAGTAAGATGCCCTGCTACTGATGCATCCATTCACATATCATCAATCATGTCTTGCAGCCATCTTCACCTTGGTCTTCTTCGCTTTCTAACATTCATTGATAAGGATGTGTTGGTTAATATGTTTCTCGTTCTCTGAAATACAGTCTTTGCTTGGCCTATTCTATTCCTAGTTTCTGTTTTGCATTTCTCATCTGAAGTTATTACTGCTCCAAGGTATTTCAATTTCTGCACCTGCTTTAGAATAGTTCCATTTAATTTTATACTGCATGTTGGTGGATTATATTTCTTAGATATAACCATAGTCTCTGTCTTTTTGATGTTCAAAGTAAGGCCTTTCTGTTCACTTTCTTTGGCGACTTTATCCAAGAGATTTTGCAAGTCTTGTTGGTTCTCAGCTATCAGTATTGTGTCGTCAGCATACTGAAGGTTGTTAATATTGTATCCTCCGATTTTTATACCTGCTATTGTGATGATCATTCTTAAAATATTCACCTTGGTCTAGCCAACTAGCCAACCTTCCTCAGTATTAAGTTCTTGTAGTATGTATATATTCGCTCTTTTTTGTGTCTATGATATTTGAAGCGCTGTTCTATAGGATTTACATTCAAAGGCATTTATGTGTTATTTTTATGTTTTGTTAAGCATCCAGGTCTCACAGGCATATGTTGTGATGGGAAAATTGTATGCCCTTAAACATTTTATTTTTGTAGTTCTGTTCCTCTCCACTATTTCTTTAGTTGTTTTATTATTTGAAGAGGAATAGATGTCCTCCTTTTAATTCCCTCATTGTATCTCCATTATTAATTAGCAATGATCCAAGATATTAAAAACTATCTACCTCTTCCAATTTTCCCTCACTGATATATATTTCTTCTATTTGTTAATTGTTTTATCTGTTGTCTTCAATTTAGGACATTAAAATATGATAGTGAAATTCAATACAGAAGCAAAACGTGATATATAATGTATAGGAACATTATAAGAAACAAAGCCTTCAAGCATCAGAGGCTTTAGTACACTACAAAAGTACAGAGACAAGAACAGAACAACAATTTGATGGCAGATAATATCCTAAAGGAGATGGACATATGTTGGTCACATGATGAGAAGAAACGATCAGAGAATCCCAAAACAAGCTATCAAGTACAACACAACAGGCTAAGAAAAAGAGGCAGACCGTGTGAAACTCTAAAGAGGACATTTTTTAATAGAGGCCAAATTAGTAGTCATAAAATCCCTTGATGAGGTTGAAAAGCTCGCCGAAAACAGGAAAAATTGGTGAACTACCTTGCGAGCCCTATGTGACATTTAATGGCATGGGAAGGATATAAGATATGAGATAAGAATATAATAAAAATGATGGAAAAGTTAAGAAATAGCAAAAATAAACAGTGTATGAAAAAGTGAACAAAGAAACAGCAATGAAAGGAAGAGGAAAAAAATGGTTGCCATGAGTTTGACAAATAGTTTGAAAATATCAGAGACTTCCATAAAATAAAGATAAATGAAAAACAATAACTAAATGTAGAGAAGCCTGATCTGAATTTTGAACCTTGAACTTTGAATAAGTAAATCAACAGATTGCTTTGCAAAGTTGTATTTCAGTTTTAAAAACAGTCAGCATCGGGCACAAATTTTGGAAGGGATTTAGACACTGGAGAACAATTTTTTGATGTAGAAATCTAAACAGAGCAACATCATTCCAAATTAGCATATTTTAGAACACACATATTTCACACATAAAAAATATGGCATTTGTGATTCAGTGCTTTGAGTTATTTTGCCAGAATTTTTCAATTTTCTCGGCCTGTTTGGCTGAAAAATGTGAATTATGTGATTAAGTAATGATAAATAATAATTTTTACTGTAAGCTTTGTCTTTTCTTTTGAAGAGACAAAATAAGAAAATGATGAGGTGTGCTTTTGGGATACCATAACCACCAGTACCAGAGCCACCAGTAACAGCAGCAGCAGCACCACCACCACCACCATTACAGGCTGTGGTGGTGGAGCTGAAACAGGTAAGCAGTAACTGACAAATGTCAGTGTCAGGAGATGCAAACAGAAACTTACTGGCCTTGATATGGTATATAATTTAAGAAATGTCAGACTAGAGCACCGTTTTAGAAACTTACAAAGAAAAATAAATTATATACATTAGTCCTACGGCTGAACATGCCACGTACAGCAGAAGTTTATGGAAGAATATTCTGTATTATGTGGATTTGAACCTTTTGGCCTTTAAAATTGATCTGTGGAGACAGAAGTCTGTTGTTATTCAAATCTTTGTTTGCTAAAATTACATCTACAGGTCTGTGTTTGTTACTTTACATCATCATAGCTATAGATGATCATATCTTTCTGTTCATCACATTAGATCAAACTGCAAAGACAGTTGTCAGTGACTGGAAGGCATGATAAGCATCCCCTGAGGAAGAAAATGGAATGACATGTAATTTAGGATGACATGTCTTCTTTGTTTTACATTTGTACAAATTGTTTGTCAAGTCATGCTGAGTTAACTTAACATTTAAAATAAGAGGCTTACAGCTCCTCTTTTTTAAAATTAGTTCCACATATTCACTTAGATGCCAGTATAATTAACATGAAAATATTATATACAAGCATTGCCTAGGCAAATAGAGTGCATGGAAATATCTATCACCATGTATTAAACATCATTACCTGAAAGCACAAAATGTATATCACTCTGTTACAAAGAAATATTTTAAAAATGAAATAGAGCCAACAATTCAAATATATCAACCAGTTTGCACACTCAGCTGATAGTCTTACATCTTACATCATTCCCATGCTGCTAAACGTCACAAGGACTCGCATGGTAGTTCACTAAGTTCAGCTGATAGTACTAAGTGAAAATGTTAAATGTATGAAAGCATAATCCTATAAAAATAATAAAGAACAAATGAACGGCATAAATTGTACACCAAAATGTTAGAAAAAAATTTTTAAAAACAAACATACACATACCTCAAGGCCAGGCAAATAATTTTTAACATCTGATTTACCATACTAAACAAATGAAATGCAAATACATTAGGTCAGACACAGTAGTAAAGATGAAAATTAAATGCAAAGACACTATCCTGAAGGCTAATTGCATTTCTTCAAGTCTTTGCTAAATGTGAACATTTATCTTATAATTTTTGCCAAGTATTTCTGGTTTTGTGTGAGATTTTCTCATGACATTTGCAGTCATGCAAGTCTTCATCTTGATAATTTCAGTATTGTTTCATGCAATTATAATTTTGTAGCACTTTTCTGTCTGTGTCTGAGAAAATTTACATGTTCCATCCAGTCATTTACTAATGTATGCCTAAGTAGAGCGGAGTTATTTTACAGTAACAATTGAAGCTTATGTATATATAACATCAGAGGATACATAATTCTTTTTTCTTCTAACAGGATGACATTTCATGCAGTAAAAAATGTTTAACAATGCTAAGTGAACAAACTAAGTAGTAAGAAAGTCAGTCTGATTCACAACCATTCATTCATTCCTTTGCATGTCCCTTGCGGAACTTTGCCTCCCAAACAGCACTCCTGTAGGCCTCTCGGTTGTGAGCAAGATGGCCTGCTGCTGCTGCATCCATTTCCAGATCGTCAACGATGTCTTGCAGCCATCTTCGTTTCGGTCTTCCTCTTTTTCTTTTTCCCATTATGTATCCTTCCAAAACGGTCTTCTCTAAATTATCATGACGTTTAATGTGTCCAAAATATTTAAGTTTTCTCTCTTTAATCCTCTTTACTAGCCAGCCTTCTTCAATATTAAGCTCTTGTAGTATAGATATATTTGTTCTTTTTTGTGTCCACGATATTTGGAGAACTCTTCTGTAGCATTTACATTCAAAGGCATTTATGTGTTTCTCAGCTGTTTTGTTAAGTGTCCAGGTCTCACAGGCATATGTTGCGATGGGAAAGATGCATGCCCTTAAAAATCTTATTTTTGTGGTTCTGTCTGCTCCTCTCCACAGATTCTTTATTTGTTTTACTTTCTGAAGAGCAATAGATGTCCTCCTTTTAATTTCCCTCATTGTATCTCCATTATTAGTTAGTAGTGATCCAAGATATTCAAAACTCTCCACTTCATCCAGTTTTTCCTCATTGATACATATTTCAGTTGCCTTGTTTGTTTTGTCAGTTGTCATCACTTTAGTTTTCTTTGCATTAAGATAGAGGTTCTGCTCTTCGCTGTTCTTGCCGACTGACATAATTAGTTTTTCCATTCCTTCTTGTGTTGTGGACAGCAATACTGTGTCATCAGCATATCTAATCTCTGGTATTTCATAACCTCCAACTGTTATGGCATCGTAATATTCTTTGTCTACATCTTCTCTAACATTCCTCATTATATTTTCAGTATACAAGTTAAATAAGTAGGGTGACAATATGCACCCCTGACGGACCCCTTGTTTTATGTCAAACCAAGTTGTTGTTTCACCATTTATTCTTACTGCTGCTTGTTGGTCTAGATACAGCAGTGATGTTAATTGTATCAAATGTGTTGGAAATCCCATTTGTTCCCATTATTTCCCACAGTTTCTGGTGTTGTACACAATCAAATGCCTTTGAGTAGTCTATAAAGGATAAATATAGATTCACATTAAACTCCCTGCATTTCTCTATTATTAATCTTAGATTGAATATATGATCTCTTGATTCTCTTCCTTGCCTGAAGCCAGCTTGGACTATATTGACTTCTTCTTCTATTTTATTTCGAAGTCTACCCATTATGATTTTTATCAGAATTTTACTGGCATGACTAATCAGGGCAGCAGTTCTGTAGTTTGTGCATAATTTCAGGTTACCCTTTTTTGGCAATGGTATGAATATAGTTCTTTTCCATTCTTTTGGCCAAATACCTGAATGCCATATCTTTTTACATAGTGCATGATAGATTGTTGCACACTCCTTTCCTCCTGCTTTAATAAATTCAGCGGTTATCTCATCACATCCTGGTGATTTACCATTTTTCAGATTCTTTATTGCCCATAAAACTTCTTCCATTGTCGGCTCAGATTCAGAACCAAAGAACTGAATTAAAAGAAAGTACAATTGATTTACAATAATAAATAACTGAAATACAAAGAAAGCATCTGCAATTAGCAAAATGCTAAAGAAATTAGATTCAAACACAAAACATCCAATTGATAATAGCAAATGTAGAAATTAAATGTGAAGAAATGACATTTATCTTATAATGTGTAGTATGTTTGTCTTCAATGATTTAAATTTTTTTTTGGTAACACCGCAGTATATAATTTAACCTTTTCAGCTAATTTCATTTCAAATAATGATATTTCTAAAAATGTTGGTAGATGTTTTCTTGCACCTTATTTAGTCAGACAGTACTGGATATCCAAACTACTCAAGTATACTTTTTAGTACTTTCCTAATCTGTATCCAAAAAACTTTGAAACATTCCAGTCCAGTCTTCTGCCTATGAGTAACTAAGCAAACAGTTTGGAATTTTTTTTCTGTAACACTGGAAGCTTGTGTAGTAAATCATTTAGTTTTTTCATCAGAATGAAATTTCCTGAAGAATATATCTGATTTACAATGCTAAGCAAACAAAATAAAGCTTGTCCAATTCATAATTTTAAAAAAAAATGAGATTAAAAGATAGCACATCTGATTCACAATAATAAATTATTACATTTAGACCATATTGTATTAGTCTTGTCAGTTACATCTGTCCTTGTGTGTGTGCTTTTGTCATGACATGTGCACTAAGTGAACAAATTAAATGTGAAAGATATTTTATATCTTAAATCAATTCATGTGAATCATTCACTTTCCATGTATCTGACATTGTGGGAAATTCTACTTCCATTTTTTTTTTTTTTTTTTGCATAGACCAGGAAAATCTATCAAATTACATTTTACTATATTAGAAAAAAGAGGACACTGTTAAGAGAGCCACATTAGAAGACATAAAATCCCTTGATGAGGTTGAAAAGCTTGCTGAGGACAGGAAAACTTGGGGAACTACCAGTCGAGCCCTATGTGATGTTTAATGGCACAGGAAGGATGTAAGATGTAAGATTTTCAAGGAAAAATAAAATGAAAAAAAAATCTGACCTTATTAAAGAATACCAGTGTTGCAAAGAAAATTTATTATGATTAAATGGCAATTATTCATTATCAGTGATCCTGTTTTCACATCCAGTTGACATTCTAAGTGAACATATTAAATGTGAGCACAAAAAGTGAACATATTAAATGTGAACACAGCACAGTCCTATAAACAATAATAAAGAGCAACTGAAAAGCATACATTGTAAACCATATTGTTGCAAAGAAATTATCAAGTATTCATTCTTTTGTGCTGTGGTAAGAAAGATTGTAGAAGCTATGATCTCCACCTGAGCCCCCACAAACAGTATATAAGTTTTTGTAGAATTTTTAAAGTTTTTGTTGTAAATTGTTAAGTTTGTGTCATGAAGTAAGTGTTGCATTAACTGTGAATTTATTTAATAAGAATTTGAGCTCTAAGTTCACTAAATAATATGTAGTATAAATTGTTGTATATTGATTATAATTGATAATGTATTAATAAGAAACATGTTTATTGCAAATTTTGATCTATATTTTTAATGTTAAATGTGGCAGTCAAAAGCTGCTAGATCTTTCAGTATTATATTTTTTGTGTATGCCTGGTAAGCCAGTGGGTTGTGGTCAAAGTCTACACTAAAGTTTCAGCATGGGGAAGTTAAGTCTGTCATGTGTATGAGAATGCTATGAATTGAGATTTTGATTTATGAATGAAGATGTGTAATTATAATGATGTAGAAATGGAATTTTGTGTTCAGGTCTGAAGATGAGTTGGCCCTAAAGAAGGTATGTTGTTACATGAGATGTTTATTATATGTTGCTGGCCAGTACATGTTATATCATTTGTATTGTTTTGGACATATCTGAGGCATTCATTTTATCATTATAATATGGCATGATGTTTTGATGCATTTGATTCATTTATTTTTCATACCTTTCATTGCTTTATGTTAAATGTTAAAAGTTGATCATAATGTGTGTTTAAATAAATTACATGCTTTAGTTGTCATGTCACTAATCCACTAACAATCTCGTGTCATAATAATAAGTTTATGTCTTTATTTGTTTTTTATGTACCCTTTGTTGTAGTCATTAGAAAGAATTAAATAGATATAGGTGTTGGAATTGATTGATATCTCATATTGTTAGCACTGGCAGTATGAGAAATGAGACAGTGTTTCAGCATAGCATGTAACATTATGGAGTGTGAGAAGTGAGACAATATTTCAGCATAACACGTAACATTATAGAGTGTGAGAATGAGTGTTTCAGCATAACGTGTAACATTATAGAGTGTGAGAAGTAAGACAGTGTTTCAGCGTAACACATATTATTACAGGCAAATGATCATTATGAGTCAGAAAGGACCCATGACCAAGAAGCTTGATATAACTGATAAAAGGAATGAATTCTCTATAGTACAGCTGTGCATGACTAATGCACATAGCACAGATGTACATAAAGTGGAGAAAAAATCTGAACATATAATACTAACGTTTATTAAATAATGAATAAATAAGACATGAATAAGATAATATTAAGTTCAACTAATAATCACCGTAACTAATTATTATATTGTCTACATATAAATACTGTAGAATGGACATGGCAGTTAGTTCAATAATTCCGCTATCTTTAACTGGCAAGCAGTCTTCACAAAACTGAAAATCAGGATATTTAAGAGTAATGTTCTAAGTGTACTACTCTATGGAAGTGATTGATGGAAAATCACAAAAACCATAGAAAACAAGCTGAATTCTTTCCAGATAAATGTTTACGAAGAATTAGAAAAATATTTTGGCCAAACACCATAAGAAATAACATCTTATTGTCAGAAATGCAGATGAAGCCACTGACAGCAATTATTGAGGAAAGACGCTGGCGATGGTTGGGACATGTCCTCCGAATGACTGACAACTCACAACCAAAAATAGCACTAAGATGGACACCACAGGGAAAAGAATTAAGGCTAGACCAAAAGAGACATGGAGAAAAACAACAGAGAGAATTTTGAGCAATTGAGGGCTCACGAAAAAAAGGCAAAGGACAGGCATTTGTGGAAAACCCGTGCAGAAGCCCCATGTTCTCTGGGCACTTAAGGTTCAGAGAGAGAGAGAGAGAGAGAGAGAGAGAGAGAGTCTTCATAAATGAACAAGTTTGTGTTTAGATCTGACAAGAAAACACTGTACAACTGTTCAACCGTGAGAATCAAAAATTTGAGGAACTTAGCTTTTAACATGTATCATATTTAGGGTTAGTGATTCTTCTTCTTCTTCGTGTGCACACTGGCGATGACGCGTGGTACCCTGCTTTTTGCGATGCGCCTTTTGGCTGGGTACCTCCGACTTCAGCACCTTTCCTTGCTAGGGCAGACTGTGGTCTTGCTCGGACTGCCACGGAGACAGTGGTGTAGGCTGGCCTGGCCAAAACTTTGTTTTCCAGCCTCTGGTGGCTGTACTTAAGTCCCTTCTCCATGTCAGATCCATCATGCAATGCTGGTTGGCCAGACAGCTTTGAGACAGTTCCACAGAGTCACTCCGACTTTGGGATGAGGAATCCGATGAGTACCTCAACCATATCCATTCCTCGCCACCTATAGTCTAGTGGCTCTGTTTTGTTTACATCATTCTGACAGCCATTGTTGTAAAGGTCCATAGGCGTGTCATATACTGGATTCATTGGTTTCACACCAGATTTTCTTCACCGCAGCCAGCGATCTCCCTGTCCCCATCCGTCCACCAACCTGACATTACATTTTACAAAAATAACAACTACAATTAGTGTTGATTGTTACAGGTTTCTGGACTACAGAAGTAGATCAGAGTTTTTAAGCAAAAAAATTTATTTTCCCTGTCTCACAAAGACTATGTTAAGATAAGTGTGTTCTATGTTCCCTGTCTCACAAAGACTATGTTAAGATAAGTGTGTTCTATGTTCCCTGTCTCACAAAGACTATGTTAAGATAAGTGTGTTAACACATTTGTTCCCAGGGGAGGGGGTTACTGATTAATTGCCAGTCTCTATGGCGTTTTCTTATTCTGCTTCTTCTTCTGGCCAGACATCGACACCAACTTCTCTCACAAATTCGGCAGTTTGTCGCAGGTTTTCAGCATCACCATTGAGTAGTGTTTCCCACCTTGGGACGTAGGCCCCACAGTAGGACAGTGTGATTTTTTTTTTTTGGGGGGGGGGGGGAGCAAATAGAATATATTTATATTATGCCTTTTCATAACTTGGTTGACTATTATGGTGCCGGGGGAGGGGGGGGGGGTAAAAATCTTTGAGGCGTTGAGGTGGGGCATGATTAAAACAATAGATTGGGAAACACTGCCGTAGATCGTCTCTTGTAGGGGGCTATGGTCTGGCAGGGTCCTTTGCCAGAATGGACTGTGTAGCTGGCAACTCTAGAGGATGTGGTACGGTGTCTGCTGCTTTTTTGCTGGGGGAACAGATCTGCCATGCCAATTTTCACATTCTGGTTCAGATGGTCCAAGTCCGCAATGTCCCGTTCTTCGTCGGAGGATTAAAACTTAGTCATTTCTTGAGAGTTTATAGTATTCGTCATCTCTGTTTGCTTTGGGTTTTTTGTCAATTTGTTTTTATATTTGGCTTTTAGTCTGTTTCATGTTTGTTCATATGCTGTTGCATTCTTCCTTTCTCTTTTGCCCGTCTGTCTGCTTCTTCATTTTCCGTATGACAGCGGGGCCTGGACGTTATGTGGAGATTGTAGCCACTGCTACCTACCATACATGTCATATGAGGCAACCAAGGGGGTTTTGTGTGGAGACTGTACCACTGCTACCTTCCATGTATGTCATAAGAGGCAAGCAATGGGGTTTTGCGCGGGGTCAGCAATTCTGTCATAAAAAATTAGTGTTACAGAAACAACAACGAATAACCTAAACTCATTGCGGCATGGACCTCCAGAGTGTGTATGTCGTATGATTGCTAGTGGTTATAGTTGAAAGGAGGCCAGTAGCATGACACAAAATTAGAAACTAGGATAGTTTTGGAGTGCGAAAACAATGTCTGAAACTGGACAGTTACGACAGATTACTACAACAATGAGGAACTACATATTGCACATCCTAGGAATAAGAGCAGATGGCCAGGGGCAAGAGGTATAAAAACAGCAACAAGAGAAACTGCTATTTTCAGGAAGAAGACCGTCAACATCATAAAGGTCTAGCCATTATATTGAAGAAAGGTATAGAAAGAGCATTATTGGAGTGGACACCTATAAATAACAGACTGATAAAAGTAAAACTAAGATGGAGATTTACCAACATTACTATAATGTAGTGTTATGCTCCAACAGATGTTAGCGATTGGGGAAAAAGAATTCTGTGTTAACTACAAAAAGAAGTAGAGCAAATACTAAGACATGACCTTATAAATGTAGTAGGAGATCTTAATGCCAAGGTTGGAACAGACAATATATAAAATGAAAGAATCATGGGGAGGCACGATAGTGGAACAGTAAACGATAAAAGCGAAAGACTAATAAATTTCTGCGGCCCACTGCCTTAATGACATAAGGAACATTTTCCACACAAATAAATGCATAAATGAATGTGGTAAAGTGGGCAGAAATTAGACAATTTATATATTAATCAATAGTAGGTGGATCATTCCCTGCATTATGTGAAAGTGAAGAGAGCAGCAGAGGTGGGTAGCGGTCATCACACGTAGAAGCTACGATAAAATGAAGATTAAAGCTACAGGACACAAAACAATAACACGACAGATATATGATGTTGGAAAACTCAAGTACAAACTTATACAAAAGGGCTTCATAATATAAGTTAAAAGAAAAAAACTTTCCAGTGTAACAACGATGAAGAAATACAAGAATGAAACGTTTCCACATGGCCCTTGGCTGATGTATTAAGCCTGCTAAGGTCACTTTGTGAAATTTCCATCCATTCTAGCAGCGGTATGTTCTGTAAATCAACAAGAATCTAGGTTATTCGGACATTTTGTGAATCTCTCTTCCTAACATGTCTCAAGTTTGTTCAGTTGGGTTACGGTCATGATAACAAGCAGACCAAGGAAGACCAATGATGTTCTTGACGTGTATATATAAATTTTTCCATACTTAGCACCAAGCTGTTTCATTTTATTAATAACGATAGGTCTGATAACTTCGTCCAAATATCTCTACCTTAAAGAAACACTGTCAGCAGTCTGCAATCCATAGCAGATTTCCCCTAGAACCGGAATAGACTAAACTGTCAAATATGCATAATCTAATGAATGTCGTGTTCCAGCTTGGCCGTGAATGCCGAGACTAGGCTCAGGGTAAAACAGAAGCCCAGGTGCAGGAACAGATTCAGCATCACTCTAAACCACATGACCCTGTGATCTTCACTCTAAACCACATGACCCTGTGATCTTCACTCTAAACCACATGACCCTGTGATCTTCACTCTAAACCACATGACCCTGTGATCTTCACTCTAAACCACATGACCCTGTGATCTTCACATATAGGTCATTGACATGTGGACTAAAAAGTGGCTGGGGTTGTCTACCGTAAAAGCAAACAGGTTGCGATTAAATAAGGAACCTATGCAACCACCATTTCAAACATGAGAATGGAGGTGCAGACAGTATCAGAAGCAATTTCCTGGTTAGTGGAGCAGGACAACTCACACTGTGACAGCCTCCTAAAGCAAGTTACGGAGAATCGAGAGACATTTCTTGGTTATCCAATTTGACGTGGACGTTCTGTCCGGGTCATGCGGAAGTCAAAGGAAATGAGAAAGCGAACAAACTGGCATGCGCAGCATCAATTCTGGGCAGCGTAAGAATGAACAAAGAGGAGACTGCAAGAGCCACCTTGGACAGGCTGCTTATGGAGGACGAAATAGGATTGGATGACGACAATCACACCAGAAGGATCACCGAGTCGGGAGAGGAGAGGGGAAGTGAACGTTTTTTTCGAAAGAAGTGGTTTAACGCGTTACCCACAACCAGTTTGTGACTGGCTCCATCAGCAGACGCACACTTCAGTGGGTTTTGGAACGGAAGGCGCAGCACATATGGGAATGTCCGGAGCGCGGGGACGCCGGTCTTTGATTACGGACCACCTCTAGCCATTGACATCCAAGGAGGTGCAAGTTAGTACGCCTCCCCCCTCCCCCCCCCCCCCGCGCCAAGATCTGTCATGTTCTACAATAATACATTCAGCAAACCTCTAGCTAGCCTGCTTCTAGATCTGTCAGTGGTCCAAACAAAATCTATATTCGTCACTGAAGACGAGGTCGGACCATTGATTTGCAGTCTCTTACTGTCCTGTCTTGCTAAATTCAGACAACCTTGACGTTGACATTGTTTGAGGGGGTCTGGACTACGGATATCCTTGAATGAAGTCAACTTCATGAAGTCAGTTCCCGATGGTTTGAGTAGAAATTCTAAACCAGGTGACTGCTTGAACGTTGTTTTGTAACGTTCGTACGGGAACAGTTATTGTCACGTTGCGGAAAGCACCAAGAAATGATCATATTTCTGAGCGGTGACAACTAGCTGAACACTCCTTGGCAAAACAGAGAGAACTGGCTAGCTTCTTAAAACTTTCAGAAGCCTCTCTAGGTCACATTTATGTTGACTCCAAGGTGTCTAACAACACTCTATCAAATTCCAGCATGCAGCATGCCTATGGCATGACCAACTTCCTGACTGCTTAAACGACGTCTGATCATCTGTAGACAGCAAATTTTTACAACCAAAGTTGGCTCATCTTGACTTGATTTGGTCATAAGCAAAATTTTCTCTACTGTTCTGTATCAGAAAACTGAATGGAAAAATAGAATGACCCGACGTCTATTTTGTTTCTTAAGTGCAATTTTGAGGCATGCTTCGGTAAAATGAGTTTACGAAAAAAACATGCCTTCGAACTTTAAAGCATTACATTTTGTGAAATTGAAATTGAAAACTAAAAGGCTTCAAACATTTGTTGCTTAAAGTCATGCATATATATATATATATATATATATATATATATATATATATATATATATAAATTCTACATTCAAATAGAAATAACCAAGGCAACTCGAGCAAAGCTACATGCACCCGTAAATATGTTTTGTTTGAGCAGATTCATCTCCAGCTACCTCGCCTTCGTTGTAAGATGTTTTGTTGTATCTAACGCCACTGGTCGAGGAAGATTTCAGATTTCTGTGACTGGTGGTGTACCTGAAATACCAATTAAGAACCACTTATTTTTAAAATTCTGGCACTCTAATTTTCCTCTTTTTTTTAGCAGTGTTGGTTCTCTATCACAGTTTTCTATAGGAGCTGTTCTAATGTTTTATATCAGAAAATTTGTCCAAAAAACAAACGACCACAAGTTAGTGATTTTAAAAAATAAAATGCATGAACCCAATCCTCAATGTATACCACATTCTTTCAGAAGATAGGAACAAACTGCAAAAAAAAAAATTAGAACACTGTGAAAAAAATTATAATGCAGAAAGAAGATTGTGAAACATTAGACAATGTGGAGAAAAAATTTGAAGCATACATGATTTAAGATACAGAAGTTGAATGCGATAAGGGATCCAAAACCTGCCCATATCTCTTTATGCACAGCCCTGTTTGGTCTGGTAAAGAAGGGAAGTTAATCAGAGGAGCAACAAAAACCTGCCCATGTCTCTTTATGCACAGCCCTATCTGGTCTGGTAAAGAAGGGAAGTTAATCAGAGGAGCAACAAAAAACTGTGAAGATGATATTTATGAAAATATGAACGAAGAAAATGAATGGACAGTGAGTCTAAAATAATTGAAAAATGTTTCAAAACTTCCTAAATCAGAAATAGTTTAAGCAAAAAAAATGTATTCTGAAAAATAAAATTGAATAAGAAAATAATCTTTACTCTTTTATGTTACCGAAACACAACAGTCTCATTAATTACATGGCTAACGTTATGGGCTGTTGTAAGCAAAAGTAAAGATTTCTAATAAAACAATAAATACGATTAGAGATCAATAATAAATGAATTCATGTAATTAGATATATAAATACATTGTTATTTTTAGAAGCAGTTGTCAACCTTGTATGAATAAAAATATAAACATAGAGTGCAAATGTTCACATTTCTCTCTCTCTCTCTCTCTCTCTCTCTTCTCTCTCTCCCCCTCTCTCTCTCTCTCTTTCTCTCTCTCTCTTTCTCTCTCTCTCGCGATCGATCATTCTTCATGCCCAATTCCTCACCACAAAAAAGTTTGTTGATTTGCTCTCTGTCTGTCTGTTTGTCTGTCTGTCTGTCTGTCTTTCTCTCTTTCTGTTTGTCCACACACATAGTCTCTGATTATCAAAAATTACAATCACTCAGTCATTCAGTTAATTTAAATTACTGAAATAAGTCTGTGAATTCTGGAGTCACATGTACATTATATCACAACCTTAAACACTCTTTGCAGTTGGAAAGTTTGTATGTTTGTATGTCTGTGAGTCTGTGTATCTCTAACCTTCTGTAGGCAATAACTCCGGCAGTGACCACACTGAGTATACATAGGGTCACTGCTATCCCAATAGCAACCTTGGCACCTGGTAGCATCCCTTCAGACAGAGCCATCATGCTTTTCTCTCCAGATGCACCGGCTCGTGATGGTTTTCCTGGTGAAATCTGTGGCTTAGATTTTGTTGTTGGCGTGGCTGATGTGGAAGCCAAGAAAGATATAAACGAAGAAGACATGGAAACTACTTTGGTAGTTGATATTCCTTGATTATCAACAGATTGCAAGACAGTCTGATTCTCCTTCTGTTTGAAGTAACTATCTGGTGCTACCGAGACAGATAGCAAAGTAGAATCATCAGGAAATATGGCACTAAATGTTAGTATTTCACAGTCTGCACAAAGTTCCAAAGTGCTGGAAAGAAAACTCAAACTCTCGTGTTCTTGTGAAAGCTGAGTGGCTTGAGGATCGCAGTTTAATGAAGAGTTGAAAGAGTGTGAAAACAGAGATGAAACAGTGCCATCATTCATGGATGAATGTTGTAGTGTGTTAGAAAATACATCTGACGGTGACAGTACTATCGTCTGATTGAGCAGTGAAGTGAATATTGTTGTTAAGTCACTATTTTGATATGTTGTCAGACTATAAGAAAAGCCATCTGCTGTATCTGACATTTGTGTTGAAATCAAGGAGTTATCAAAGTCGACTGTTGCATTTACAGACTCCACTGAGTAGGTCCTGTGGATGGTAATGTCTTTAAACTGGACATCTGATGATGTTTGAAGAGCTTCAATATGGTTGATTGCCTCAGGCTGAAAATTATCACAATGATAATTAGCATTTTCCTGAAACTGTCCTTTATTTGGGTTAAAATATGTTATTTCTGTTCAGAAAAGAGTATTGACTTGTCTTGTCTTCTTCCTCATGTAACTTTCAGTGTTGAGAGGGGAAATAAAGTTTTTGATTAGGTTCAGCTGTTTGTTTCATATAGTAGGATAGTTTCGTAATAACTTTGTTACTGCAGTCTGTTATATAATGATAATAAAATATACTTACAAACCTATAAACAGAAAAAATATGTTTCTGGTGTTCTTAACTAAACCAAAGAAAAGATATCAATACTCTGACCATTAATGGACCCTCCATTTGCTTTTTCCCCATATATATATATATATATATATATATATATATATATATATATATGTAATTATTACAAAACACTCTTCTTCCAATCTCCACAACTTCCACATCCAGTGCTGGAGAGAAGGTATGATGTTTCTCTCAGGACTTGTGAGATACCAAGATAATGATGCTGTACCAAAAAAAAAAAATGCGATAAAAGTTACTGCAGCAATAAAAGAGGGGTCTGTCTACTAGGTATAACATGCAGCGCTTTCGGTCTTGTTATCCTGAAGCGCTTGTAGAAATCGACTGAGCGGGTTCTTCCTGAGTCACAATATAGTCTCAAGGCCCAACCAGTGACACGATATTCACACTTAGACAGATTCAATAAAATGCAGAAAACAAGAAATGCTGTTTCTTTACATAGCCAAACAGAAGAGTGAAATCATTTTATTTGAATGTTTTTACCAAGATAATGACGAGTTCATCTCATTAAATGCTTAAACATAGTATAAAAATGATGTATTTCTATACTCCAGAGTGAGCAAGAAAGAGCAAAGCAGGATGTCAGAATAATCATAGAACAACCAATGCTAGTATAATTCTTGAAACAAAATATATGTCAGACAAAACGGTAACTGTCAAAATAAAAGAAAATGAAGAGACTACAACTTATATCTAAACATATGCCCCTCGCATTGTACCAGACAAGTAGGAAGAACGGAACGTTTTTTGACAACCTCCATGACACACTAAACAACATAAACAAAGAGGACAATTTTATAGTTATAGGGGACTTCAATATAAAACTGAGAACGAGTAGGGCAGAAGTAGCAGTCCACCTAGGTGCCTTCGGTGACAAGCAGTACATAAGAAATGGAAATGGTTTCAGACACCTAGAACTATGCAGCAGCATGAACTTTTTATCACAAATATATTCTTTAAACACATTAAGTCCCAAATACATACATGTTACAAAAGGAATAATTTGACCTGCAGAATCCAAATTGATTTCATACTAGCAGGAAACAACGGGAAAAGCTCAGTCATAGATACAAAAGCAATATTCAACCAGAACTCAAGTACAGACTATAAAGCTGTATTAGCGGTCATCAGAAATCACAGAAAAAAGACAAGTGAAACAATTAAACTAAGCAAGCTCAAGAAGAGAATGTGAAAGAAAAATATGAGAAGAAAGTAAAAGAAGTGTTCATAAACTTATCCACAGAAACAAAATGAGTGGAAGAGAAATGGGTCTTGTTCAAAACCAGCTTTTTGTGATCAGCAAAGGAAACATGTGGTCCTATGAAGAAAGGAGGCAGAGAAATGAAAATAACAACATGGCAAAATGATGAAGTGAAAGAAGCTGTAAAAGAAAATAAAAATAAATATAAAGAATGGATGAGAAGTAAGCAGGAGCATGGCAACACTGAATATAGAATCACAAGGAAACACTCTAAGAGAGTAAGAAAAGAAGCAAAAGATAAAACCAAAACAAGAATTGTCTATATCTTTAGCTGTTTTCCAGCTTTCGCATGCATAAATGAGGGTGGATATTACATTTGAATTGAATAATCTTAGCTTGGTTTTTGTGTTTATTACAGTTTAATGGCTTTTGTTTTCAAGATTCTTGAAGGTCAGTGCTTCTTTTGCAGTTCTAATCTCCTTTCTGGTGTCACCATCCTGGTCTATATGTCTGCAGAGCTGTGCAAATTGGTGTACTTCAGCAGCTGTTCCTTCTACGTCTATTTTTCCTTCTTGATTAATGGAAAGTTTCATTGTTTTTGTTATTCCTTGTTAATTTGAAGTCTTATTTTGCTAGCCAGTGAAGAATGGTATTTGTTTTTTTCTTGCATCGAATTCATATTGTCACTGATAAGAGTTATGTCATCTGCAAAATCAAGATCTTCTAGCTGGGTCCCAAGTCAATGCCGTTTTACCTGTACAGTACTTGTTCATTATGGCAATTTCAAAACAAGCAAAGGAGGTAGTATATTTCAGTCTGGAACCATCTGTTCATTCCTTCTTCTATGTTGACTGCACAAACATATTTGTTGTAGAGATCATTAATGATGTTGACAGTTTTATATTGTATGCTGCATAATCTTAAAATTTTCCACAATGAATTTCTGAGTATGCTATCAAATGCCTTTTTTAGTCTATGAGATTCAGGATTAATTGTCTTTGCTTTTCAATATGTTCTTCATGTATTATTCTTTTAGAGTAAAGATGTGGTTGAGACAACTTCTCCCTTTTCGAAATCCTGCTTGTTCTTCTCTCATTGCAGCATCCACTATATCTTTAATTTTATTCAGAATGACTTTGCCAAATACATTTGACACAACTGACAGTAAGGTTACTACATTCCAATTATTTCAGTCGCTAAGGTTTCCATTTTTTATTGATATTTTAACAACGACTCTTTTTTTAATTTAGAAGTGACCTTTTCTTCTTTCTAAACTTTATTAAATATTCTCTGTAGTTGTTCCATGTTGTCAGTGTTAATAGCTTTTAATATTTCGGCTGTTATTTCGTCTTCACCTAAAGCTTCATTGTTAGCCATTAGATTCACTGCTGTTTCAATTTCATTGAATGTAATTTCATCTAAGTTGACCTTTGGTTATGAAGTTCTAAGCTGGTTTGAAGGTTTATCAATTCTTTTGGGTGTGGTCGATTAAGTAGTTTTTGGAAGTGTTCGGCCCATCTTTATATTTGGTCTTTACTTGATGCTAATATTGGTCTTTCTTTCGATGTACTAGTACACGTTGCCTTGTTTTGTATGTTATATAGAGTTTTGCTGTCTCCTGTTTTTGCTGCTTTCTCTGCTTCTTTCTCCATGTTATCTATCTATTCTCTTTCATCTCTTCTAACTGAACTTTCTACTTTATTGTCTAGTTCTCTGTGTGTTGTTTTTACCAAATCTTTTCCAAAATCTCTTTACATTCAACATGACTAATTTGGCATCTCGTCTTTTATGAATGTATTTCCATGATGAGATGGGGAATACCCTGACAGAGACAGAGGAAATTCTGGAAAGATGGAAGGAATATTGCAAAAGAATGTATGAAACAACCGACTGTGGAAGCAGATATCAACAGTGTGAATTATTATTGGAGGAGAAAGAACCCGAGCCGACAATGGAAGAAGTTTTATGGGCAATAAAGAGTCTGAAAAATGGTAAATCACCAGGATGTGATGAGATAACCGCTGAATTTATTAAAGCAGGAGGAAAGGAGTGTGCAACAATCTATCATGCACTATGTAAAAAGATATGGCATTCAGGTATTTGGCCAAAAGATTGGAAAAGAACTGTATTCATACCACTGCCAAAAAAGGGTAACCTGAAATTATGCACCAACTACATAACTATTGCCCTGATTAGCCATGCCAGTAAAATTCTGTTAAAAATCATATTGGGTAGACTTCGAAAGAAAATAGAAGAAGAAGTCAATATGGTCCAAGCTGGCTTCAGGCAAGGAAGAGGATCAAGAGATCATATATTCAATCTAAGATTAATAATAGAGAAATGCAGGGAGTTTAATGTGAATCTATATTTATCCTTTATAGACTACTCAAAGGCATTTGATTGTGTACAACACCAGAAACTTTGGGAAATAATGGAAAAAATGGGATTTCCAACACATTTGATACAATTAACATCACTGCTGTATTTAGACCAACAAGCAGCAGTAAGAATAAATGGTGAAACAACAAGTTGGTTTGACATAAAACAAGGGGTCCGTCAGGGGTGCATATTGTCACCCTCCTTATTTAACTTGTATACTGAAAATATAATGAGGAATGTTAGAGAAGATGTAGACAAAGAATATTACGATGCCATAACAGTTGGAGGTTATGAAATACCAGAGATTAGATATGCTGATGACACAGTATTGCTGTCCACAACACAAGAAGGAATGGAAAAACTAATTATGTCAGTCCGCAAGAACAGCGAAGAGCAGAACCTCTATCTTAATGCAAAGAAAACTAAAGTGATGACAACTGACAAAACAAACAAGGCAACTGATATATGTACATCTCCTTTTTCTGATCACCTATGAGACTCATTTGCCTTATCTCTGCGTTGTTATTGGATTCGTTCCACTTTATACCGAGTATTTTCCTTAGGCAGTTGTTTTCGAAAGAGTGTAATGTTTTGTCTATATCTTTAACTGTTTTCCAGCTTTCGCATGCATAAATGAGGGTGGATATTACATTTGAATTGAATAATCTTAGCTTGGTTTTTGTGTTTATTACAGTTTAGTGGCTTTTGTTTTCAAGATTCTTGAAGGTCAGTGCTTCTTTTGCAGTTCTAATCTCCTTTCTGGTGTCACCATCCTGGTCTATATGTCTGCAGAGCTGTGCAAATTGGTGTACTTCAGCAGCTGTTCCTTCTACGTCTATTTTTCCTTCTTGATTAATGGAAAGTTTCATTGTTTTTGTTATTCCTTGTTAATTTCAAGTCTTATTTTGCTAGCCAGTGAAGAATGGTATTTGTTTTTTTCTTGCATCGAATTCATATTGTCACTGATAAGAGTTATGTCATCTGCAAAATCAAGATCCTCTAGCTGGGTCCCAAGTCAATGCCCGTTTTACCTGTACAGTACTTGTTCATTATGGCAATTTCAAAACAAGCAAAGGAGATAGTATATTTCAGTCTGGAACCATCTGTTCATTCCTTCTTCTGTGTTGACTGCACAAACATATTTGTTGTAGAGATCATTAATGATGTTGACAGTTTTATATTGTATGCTGCATAATCTTAAAATTTTCCACAATGAATTTCTGAGTATGCTATCAAATGCCTTTTTTAGTCTATGAGATTCAGGATTAATTGTCTTTGCTTTTCGATATGTTCTTCGTGTATTATTCTTTTAGAGTAAAGATGTGGTTGAAACAACTTCTCCCTTTTCGAAATCCTGCTTGTTCTTCTCTCATTGCAGCATCCACTGTATCTTTAATTTTATTCAGAATGACTTTGCCAAATACATTTGACACAACTGACAGTAAGGTTACTACATTCCAATTATTTCAGTCGCTAAGGTTTCCATTTTTTATTGATATTTTAACAACGACCCTTTTTTTTAATTTAGAAGTGACCTTTTCTTCTTTCCAAACTTTATTAAATATTCTCTGTAGTTGTTCCATGTTGTCAGTGTTAATAGCTTTTAATATTTCGGCTGTTATTTCGTCTTCACCTAAAGCTTCATTGTTAGCCATTAGATTCACTGCTGTTTCAATCTCATTGAATGTAATTTCATCTAAGTTGACCTTTGGTTATGAAGTTGTAGCTGGTTTCAATTTATCAATTCTTTTGGGGGTGGTCGATTAAGTAGTTTTTGGAAGTGTTCGGCCCATCTTTATTTTTGGTCTTTACTTGATGTTAATATTGGTCTTTCTTTCGATGTACTAGTACACGTTGCCTTGTTTTGTATGTTATATAGAGTTTTGCTGTCTCCTGTTTTTGCTGCTTTCTCTGCTTCTTTCTCCATATTATCTATCTATTCTCTTTCATCTCTTCTAACTGAACTTTTTACTTTATTGTCTAGTTCTCTGTGTGTTGTTTTTACCAAATCTTCATTTATATCTATCCCCTCTACCTCAATGAGTGTTGTGAAATGATTAGTAAGTTCCAGACTGAAATTGCTGTTAGTATTTTCTTTCTGTAGGCTGTGGCTGTTTATCTTTCTGTGTACTGATTTATTGTGTTGGCTTTTCAGTTTTAGTTTTATTTTCCCTATACGCAGGTTGTGGTCGCTGATGACATCTGCACCTCTGTATGCTCTTACATCTATCAGAGATTTTCTGAATTGACTTCTAATTTTGTTTCTGGTTCTATCATCTGAGGATATCCATGTACCTCTTTGTGTGGGAATATTGTTCCACCTGTCTTTTAGACAAAGTTCAGTCAGTCTTTCCCCATTCTGATTTACAGTATCAATACCTTATTTTCCCCATTACTTTTTCGACATTTCTGGAAAGCCCAATAGAGGTGGAGGAGGTAAGAAAGCAATTAAGAATGTCAAAAATGGCGCGCCTGTTCCTGATGGGATCCGGTGTGGACATCTCAAAAAAGTTGATGACAACTTTGTAAAGCAGATGACAGAATATTACAACCAGAACTTGAACACTGGTGTAATGCCTGATGAGTGGCTACACAGTTAACTGATTACTTTTCCAAAAATAGGAAAAGGCAACACAAAACTGACTGGATATCGAATTATTACGTTACAAAACGTATATGACAAGGTAACTGAGAAGATTATAACTGGGCGGATATCAGACTTTCTAGAGACCAGCGGACTACTACTGAATACATTAGGAAGTTATCGTCCAGGAAGAGATACAACCAACAGCGCTGCGATCCTAGCGTATGATGTATATGAGCGATTTCAGAAAAAATACGAAACCATAGTTGTGGTACTTGATCTTGAATATACACACAACAAGGTGCATTATACACTGCTGTTTACACTTCTAATGGAGTTTGGGTTTGATTAATAAGATGAATAGCTTCATTGTTGTTGAGGCGATCGGTTGCCTTAAGATACAGAACTTATACCCAACTTGGATCTCAGAGCCCAGAACCATTGCTACGGGGCTGGCTCAGGGGCTCCCTTGTCTCCTGTATGTTCTACTGGCATTGAGCTGTTATTTTAAAACGGTGTGGGGAGAACACTGACCTACGCTGATGATATATTAACACATGAGCATGTGAGGTGTAGAGAGGAATTAGTCTCAAGAATGCAGAGCAGGACGGATCAGATAACAAGCTGATGTGAGGATAAGCGTCAGTGATAAACTCAGAAAAAGCCAGCATCCTGTGGTCCTCATTAAATAACAGAATTGTAGAATCTGAAGTTCCAATTGTGAAGTGTCAAGGCCAAGATGTTAAGACAGCACATTTCATGGTGTATCTAGGGATCACATTTGATCGTTCATCGTGGACATTGCAACACAAAAAGTCAGGTAAGAGTTGGGAGCGGTTAGGTTAATGGCCGCAGCGTGCTTTCCACGGCACACTCTATTCTTAGTGATGCATGCGCAGGTATTTTCATCATTGGAGTATGGTCTTGGTCTGCTAACCCTGTCCAATGCACAGCTGAATAAACTATAGCGTATACAGAACGAGGCAATGAGAGTGGTCTTGGGTTGCACCAGGGATACTCCTGTAGCGGCCATGTGCTCTCTGCTTGATATGCTGAGTGTGAGGTCTAAACACAGGTATGCTCAGGTAAAGGCATACATCAGGATTTCTGGAATGAAAGACTATCCTCTCCTTAAGGAGTTAGGGTTGATAAAGTGAAGACGCATCAAACGAGGCAGATCCTGGATGACTGAGGTAGAGGATACAATAAAATCAATTTGCAATCTATATGAAGTGCCTAGAGGTGATGGCTGATTACGGGTACAGGACCGACTTCAGCTAAGAAAGGTTATTATACAGAAGAGCCGTGAATGTAGAGACTGGGCACAGGGGGCAATTGAACTTTGTGTACAAGATCTCATCCAGCATCACTGTGGGTCTTCTGACACAGCAGTATATACAGATGGGTTAGTGATTCCGAACAGCAGAAGTGGCTAGATTTGTGTTGCCTACCGAAATGGAAAAGTAGGGACACATGGTTAGGGATCCTTTGAAGTCACCGCTTCAAGGAAGCGAATGGAAATTGAGGCTGTGTCGGCAATAGTGGAATGGTTGGTTGCTGATGCTGTGGTTAATGGTGTCATTGTGATGGATTCACAAAGTATGCTTCGTAAGATTGAGAAGAATGTTTCGAAAAGAATGGGTTCATCTGTTAAGCCATTCAAGTGTGACAAGCCTAACGTGGCTTTACTGTTCAAGGCATGCGGATGTACATGGCAATGATGTGGCAGATAGACTTGCTGGATAGGCTAAAATAAATGGCAGACTGACAATATACAAGGAAAACATTGCTAAGGCTGTATTTGACAGATTGCAGGAAAATGAAGAGCGGAATGGACGAACAATGTAGCTGTGAGGAGACTGCTGGAGCTCTCTCTCTCTCTGAACCTTAAGTGCCCAGGGCACATGGGGCTTCCGCAAGGGTTTTCCACAAATGCCTGTCTTTCGCCTTTTTTTCTGCTCTTGCCCAGGTGAGCCCTCTATTGCTCAACATCCTTTCTGTTGTTCTTCTCCATGTCTCTTTTGGTCTACCCTTACTTCTGTTCCCCTGTGGTGTCCATCTTAGTGCTATTTTTGGTAGTGAGTTGTCAGTCATTCGGAGCACATGTCCCAACCATCGCCAGCGTCTTTCCTCAATAATTGTTGTCAGTGGTTTCATCTGCATTTCTGCCAATAAGATGTTATTTCTTATGGTGTTTGGCCAAAATATTTTTTTAATTCTACGTAAACATTTAGTCTGGAAAGAATTCAACTTGTTTTCTATGGTTTTGGTGATTTTCCAGCATTCACTTCCATAGAGTAGTACACTTAGAACATTACTCTTAAATATCCTGATTTTCATATTTGTGCTTAGTTTATTTGATTTCCATATATTCTGTAGCATTGCAAAAGCCTGGTTTGCTCTAGTAAGTCTGCTGTTGATGTCCTCTGTGCTGTCTCCATTTTCTACTACTCTGCTGCCAAGGTATACAAATTCGTTGACCTCCTCCACTAACTTGTTATCTACTCTGAGTACATTTCTGTTGTTCACATTTTGCTTCATTAACTTTGTCTTTCCTATGTTGATCTTTAGTCCTATGTTGTTTGCATTCTGGGTTAACTTGTTTATTTTATCTTGCATATCTTTGTGACTGCTTGATAATAGACAAATGTCGTCCGCAAAGTCAAGGTCCTCCAGCACTGTGTTAAGGGTCCATTGTAATCCTCTGCGTTTGTCTGATGTTGCCTCCTTCATTAACCAGTCTACTGCCAAGATAAATAATGTTGGTGATAGTACACATCCCTGTTTCACTCCTGTTTGTACCCTAAAGCTGCTGGAGGTATGTTCTCCACAGATAACTTTGCACTGAAAACCCTCGTATAGGGCTTTGATTACATTAACTATTTTATGGGGGAGGCCATGCCATCTTAGGATTTTCCACAGTGCATCTCTGTTGACACTGTCAAAGGCTTTCTCAAAATCTAACTGCTGGAGCTAGGACAAATTAAATGTGTGGTAGGAAATTCGAGGGTTGTCCTGAATGCAGTGAAGCCGGAATCTGAATTTTGAACTTTGAACTTTGAACCTTTTCTTTTACCTTCTTTTCCTACCTTGGCGATGAAGTCTACCATGACAGTTAGGACGTCGTGTTTAGGGGCTTTGTTAATGAGTTGTAGTTGATGATAGAAATCTTTTATTTCAGCATCTGTATGTTCATGGCTGCATAACATTGTATAATTGTCATTCTTCCATGTCTTAGTTTGCATCGTGATCTTATTATACGAATTCTCATTATAATTTTATAATAATATTAATGGTTCCCATTATATAAGGCTAAAATCCTTTGATGAGGTTGAAAGACTCGCCGAAGACAGGAAAAATTGGCGAACTACTTTGCGAGCCCTATGTGACGTTTAACGGCACGGAAAGGATATAAGATAAGATATATAAAGCTCTTTGCTGTTACATTTGACATAATTATATCCACTCCTTCTGGGTATTCCCCATCATCTCTGCCTGAATGTATTATTAACTTACGGGTTTCCGCCATTCTTTTCCTTGCTTTTGGACAAAAAATTTCACTGATGCCCAGTATGTCTAGGTTTTATCTATCCATTTCTCGCATTACTTGAGCAGTTTGTGATGGTGCAGCCATTGTTCTTACATTCCAGAATCCAATCTTTGTTACACATCTGGGGCCGATGAATGTGTTCTTTCGATCTTTGTCTGAGTTCTTCAGAGTTGATATCCTTGATGCGTCACCCTTGATTCGGCTAGACTTGTTGCGAGTTTCCCTAACAATTCCTTTTTTTTCTCCATCCAGAGTCGCCTCTAGGTAGGTCCCAGGATAAAGTTGTTAGCCTTATGACCAATTCCTGATTCAGAATATGTGATGAATCAAGCGAAATCCAGACATCGACAACATACACAGTAAAAATTCCACCACAGATATGTCCAAAAATTCATCTTCACAAACAATGGCGATAAGCCCACAACAATATTGTATTAATAATGAGGGATTTTATTGCAAAGATTGGTACAGAAAGAACAGAAGATAAAGGATATGTTGTAGGGAAATTTAGAATAGGACATAGAAATGAGGCAGGTGACAGTCTAATGGCGTTTTGCATGGAAAATCAACTAATGATCGTTAACATACTTTTTAAATAACATCCAAGAAGACTTTACACATGGACATCACATGACGGGAAAACCAAAAATCAAATAGATTACATTTTAGTACAAAGAAGGTGGAGGTCAAGTATAACATCAGCAAAAACTTTACCTGGTGCTGATTGTGACACGGACCATGAGTTATTAATAGCAGACATGAAGATAAAGATAAAAAAGACAGTTACGGGATCAAGACCACTCCGCTTTGATCTTACAAAAATACAAGATCAATTTGGTAAAGAAATGAAGAACCGTTTCGAAATCCTAATGGCTGTACAGGAGAGATGGCACCAGATGAATTGGCTACGCAGGCCAGAAATATCTTAATAACAACAGCTAAAGACGCGGTTGAAGTAAACAAAACACAAAAGAAAATGGATAGATTACATCAGGTACACTACAACTGATAAAACAAAGTAGAGAAATGAAGATACAATGGAAAGTGACAAACAACAACAAAGAGGAATATAAGTCTTTAACAAAAGAAGTAAGAACAAACATTAGAAAGAACAAAAAAAAAAAAACACTACATACAAGATTGTTGTGAAAGAATAGAAGGACATCAGAAGTGTGGAAGAGATAGTGAAATGTTTAAAGAAATGAAGACATTGACGAGAAATGTCACACCTAAGCTAAGTGTAATTTGTCACAAGATGAGGAAAACCTTGGCAGAGAAAGAAGAAATTCCAGAAAGATGGAAGGAATATTGCAAAGGAATGTATGAAACAACTGACTGTGGAAGCAGAAATCAACAGTGTGAATTATTATTGGAGGAGAAAGAACCCGAAACGACAATAGAAGAAGTTTTATGGGCAATAAAAAATCTGAAAAATGGTAAATCACCAGGATGTGATGAGATAACAGCTGAATTTATTAAAGCAGGAGGAAAGGAATGTGCAACAATCTATCATGCACTAAGTAAAAAGATATGGCATTCAGTTATTTGGCCAAAAGAATGGGAAAGAACTGTATTCATACCACTGCCAAAAAAGGGTAACCTGAAATTATGCACAAACTACAGAACTGTTGCCCTGATTAGTCATGCCAGTAAAATTCTGTTAAAAATCATAATGGGTAGACTTCGTAAGAAAATAGAAGAAGAAGCCAATATGGTCCAAGCTGGTTTCAGGCAAGGAAGAGGATCAAGAGATCATATATTCAATATAAGATTAATAAGAGAGAAATGCAGAGAGTTTAATGTGAATCTATATTTGGCCTTTATAGACTACTCAAAGGCATTTGATTGTGTACAACACCAGAAAATGTGGGAAATAATGGAAAAAATGGGATTTCCAACACATTTGATACAAGTAACATCACTGCTGTATCTAGACCAACAAGCAGCAGTAAGAATAAATGATGAAAAAACAACTTGGTTTGACATAAAACAAGGGGTCCGTCAGGGGTGCATATTGTCGCCTTACTTATTTAAATTGTGTACTGAAAATATAATGAGGAATGTTAGAGATGTAGACAAAGAATATTACGATGCCATAACAATTGGATATTATGAAATATCAGAGATTAGATATGCTGATGACACAGTATTACTGTCCACAACACAAAAAAGAATGGATAAAACTAATTATGTCAGTCCGTAAGAACAGCGAAGAGCAAAACCTCTATCTTAATGCGAAGAAAGCTAAATTGGTGACAACTGACAGAACAAATAAGGCACCTGAAATATGAATCAATGAGGAAAAATTGGAAGAATTGGAGAGTTTTGAATATCTTGGAACACTAGTAACTAATAATGGAGATACAATGAGGGAAACTAAAAGGAGGACATCTATCGCTCTTCAGACAGTAAAACAACTAAAGAGTCTGTGGAGAGAAATAGACAGAACTAGAAAAATAAGATTATTAGGGGCATGCATCTTTCCCATCGCAACATATGCCTAAGAGACTGGACATGTAACAAAACAGCTGAGAAACACATAAATGCCTGTGAATGTAAATGGTACGGTGGAGTTCTTCAAATATCGTGGACACAAAAAAGAACAAATATATCCATACTACAAGAACTTAATATTGAAGAGGGCTGGCTGGTAAAGAGGATTAAAGAGAGAAAACTAAATATTTTGGACACATTGAACGTTGTTATAAACTAGAGAAGACCGTCTTGGAAGGGAACATAATGGGAAAAAGAAAGAGAGAAAGACCAAGGCGAAGATGGCTGCGAGACGTCGTTGATGATCTGCAAATGGATGCATCAGCAGCAGGCCATCTTGCTCACAATCGAGAGGCCTACAGGAGTGCTGTTAGGGAGGCAAAGTTCCGCAAGGGACATGCAAATGAATGAATGACTTTTCAGAAAACATATCCGGTAGATGGGCCATAAATTAACTCCTTTTGCTGATGACCAAGCACTTATAACCACAGCAGATGAGACATACAGAAGAGCATGGATAACTTAACAAGGAATGCAAAAGCCACAACATTGAGATCAGTGCTGAGAAAACATTGGATATTGGATACGTTCCAGTTTTATTGCTGGTCTGAAGTAGCTGCTTTATTACGCTTGGGACATGCTCACAAGTACTCTGCATTTGACGTCAACTTGTCCTTCAGTGTTTTGGCTGATATAATACCAATACTGTGTTGGTTTGTAAATGTTCTAGTACACAACTGAAATTTACTTCCACTTCTTCTGAGGACATATAATTCACTGAGGTGGGCGAGGTAAGTACTTTAGAGGATTTTTTTTTGCCCAGATTCTTCAGTTTGGTGCCTGAAAGATTGATATATGTCTTGCTTGTACAAACTGATGTTTCTCATTGGGTTTCCTAGCCCTTGAAAGAAGTGAAACATTTCAAAAACATAAGTAGCACAATATCATCCTCAGGGAAAACTGACGCTTAGATGAGAACAGATGCAGAAAAGTGAATCAGGTCACTGGGCAAATGACTCCTTTACAGAAAAACAAATACATCACAGCTGAAACAAAAAGAGCATTGTAGAACATAGTTTTCTTCCAAACCATATGCTATCAGTGCCAAACATGGACACTAACAGCCAAACACCAAAGGAAAACTATCAAGACAGAAATGAGATGTTTAAGAAGAATACTAATCGTGACAAGAGACCAAATAAGAAATAAAACCATCAAGGCAAAGGATGGAATAACACCGATATTATTACATTACATCCTGAAACAAATCAAATGGTTTGGCCACACCCCAGACATTATACAAACAATGTGATTAAGACCTGTATTTAACAGAGGAAAAGGCTGCCGACACAAGAGATGGAGAGAGGAAACTACAGAAACCTTAAATATTCCATTATATGAAGTAGAGTGCCGAGCCCTATCTATTAGTCCCCTCAACACTGAAATCTATATGAGGAAGGAGACAAGACAGGACAAGACAAAACAAGACAAGACAAGACAAGACAAGGCATAGGAATAGCAAATGTGGCAGTTAATTCCTTAAGCCTTTACAAAAAGTGAGAATATATAATTTATCAGATGTTGCACTTAAGGGCAGAGATTGAAGACTCAACAATTGAAGAATAAAAAATTAGGCATTCTGTTATGCTCCTACCAGGGCCGAATTTCTGCATTAAAAAATTTATATTGTATTTGAATCAATTGTCTTCTCTAATTTAAGCATGGGTTATCATTCAGTCCAGTTTGTATAGGGCTCCAACCTATTTATTTTTTATTAGTTTTCTCGCGTTCATTAAGATACACCTATAAACATTTCCGATCATTACAGCCTCCAAAAGTCCGCAACATTTACTACTAGAAAATATCTTAATCTTATATCCTTTCTGAGCCGTTAAATGTCACACAGGGCTTACAAAGTAGTTCGCCAATTTTTCCTGTTTTCCGAGAGCTTTTCAACCTCATCAAGAGATTTTATGCCTATTAATTTGGCCTCTTTTGAGTTTCACGTGTTCTGCCTTTTTTTCTTCGGCCTGTTGTGTTCCTCTTGACAGTTTATTTTGGGATTCTCTGATCGTTTCTTATCATCAAGTGACCAACATATATCCATCTCCTTTTCCTGATCACCCATGAGACTGGTTGTTGTTCAGTCATCTGTCTTATCTCTGCATTGTTCTTGAATTCGTTCCACTTGATGCTGAGTATTTTCCTTAGGCATTTGTTTTCAAAAGAGTCTACTTTTAAAAATCTATTTCTTTAGTTGTTTTCCAGCTTTCGCATGCATAAATGAGGGTGGATATTACATTTGAATTGAATAGTCTTAACTTGGTTTTTGTACTTATAACTTTTGAGTGCCATATGTTCTCAATTTCTTGAAGATCGATGCTGCTTTTGCAATTCTAGTTGTAACTTCCTTTCTGGTGTTACCATCCTGGTCTATGTAGCTGCCAAGGTATGCAAATTGATTAACTCCTTCATCTGTCCCTTCTACGTGTATGTTTCCATTTTGATTAATGGAAGTTTCATTATTTTTGTTTTGTTCTTGTTAACTTCAAGCCCTATTTTGCTAGCCAGTGAAGACAGAACATCTGTTTTTTTCTTGCATGTAATTCACATTGTTACTGATAAGAGTTATGTCATCAGGACAATCAATATCTTCTTGTTGGGTCTCATGTACTCAATCAAAACTGTGTTACCTGTGAAGCATTTTTTCATTATGAAGTCTATTGCAATTCACGCCTGTATCAGTCTGGAACCATTCACTCATCCCTTCATCTGTTTTGACTGCACAAACACATCCATTGTAGAGGTCCTTAATGATGTTGACAATTTTAGATGATATTCCATATAGACTTAAAATTCTCCACAATAAATCTGTGTGGATGCTATTAAATGTCTTTTAAAGTCTTATGAAGCTCAGTATTACAGCCAAAGGAAATTTTATTTTTATATGAGTATAGTCTCCAGACCTTTTTTCTCTGTACAGCGAGAATATTCTAAGAACAATCATCACAGAACCAGGCATAAAAATTGGAGGATACAATATTAACAACCTTCGGTATGCTGACGACACAGTACTGATAGCTGAGAACCAACAAGACCTGCAAAATCTCTTGGATAAAGTCGCCAAAGAAAGTGAACAGAAAGGCCTTACTTTGAACATCAAAAAGACAGAGACTATGGTTATATCTAAGAAACAGAATCCACCAGCATGCAGTATTAAATTAAACGGAAGTATTCTAAAGCAGGTGCAGAAATTCAAATACCTTGGAGCAGTAATAACTTCAGATGGGAAATGCAGAACAGAAATTAGGAACAGAATAGGCCAAGCAAAGACTGCATTTCAGAGAATGAGAAACATATTAACCAACACATCCTTATCAATGAATGTTAGAAAACGAGTCCTAAAATGCTATATTGAACCTATCTTGTTATATGGAAGTGAATCATGGACAATAGGAAAGTCTGCACAAAAATCATTGGAAGCAGCAGAAATGTGGTTTATTAGAAAAATGTTGCGAATCCCCTGGACAGCAAAAATAACTAATGAAGAATGTATGAGAAGAGCTGGAGAGACAAAAAACCTTGTCAAAAAGATAAGAGAGAGACAATGTACTTTCATAGGACATGCAATGAGAAGAGGGGGCATTGAAAATATTATAATAACAGGTAAAATAGAAGGAAGAAGAGCAAGAGGAAGACCAAGAGAAATGATACTGGAAAGTCTAACGGGATGGTGTGAGAGGAGATCACCAACTGAGCTGATGGCCTGCATGAAGGATCGTGTACTCTGGAGAAGCATAATAGCCAACGCCAGTCGGCACGGCACATGATGATGATGATGATAGTCCAATACTTGGTCAGGTACACTGTCGCCTTTTGCAAACAAAGGACAGAAAAGGCTGATTTACACTCTCACAAAACCTGCCCTCCCCTTTGCCTATAGGTTACCATACCGCCGGTGGAAAATAATTTCTTTTGTAATTAAAAGATGAAACGATCTCCTGCCATTTGATTCTCATTTGTACTAACAACAATTTCCCACTGTTATATGCCGAGTTAATTCGCAGTTTACAGTGTATGTACGAACGCATCCAAAATGTAGTGAACCCTAGAAAGTCATTGGTTTGAAACTCGAATAACTTAAAACTCGGACCAAAAAAATATTGGAATAAAATCCGGTTTAAAACTCGAACAAATTTTCGAAAATCGAACAAAAATTCCAAAGTCAAACAAAACAAATGCTGCCACCCAACGAAAATAAAGAATCACGTAGTCATATCTCCCATGACTTCGATTCAGTGACCATCTACCAAATGTTAGTGTGTGTTTCTCAAATGTGTATTTTTATTTGCGATTTCTTATGATTTTTTTTGCTTTTGTTTTATCATTAAAGTTTCACATTCATGATGGCACCAAAGAAAGTTATCAGTGCTGAAAAGCCTAAGAGGATGAATGTAATGACCACGACAAAACTGAAAAATGAACTATCACTAAATGGGAAAGTGGTACACGAATGTCGGAACTGGCTGTTGAATATGAGATGGCTAAGTCAACAATAGCGAAACAAAGGCTAAAGAACAAGGGCTAAAGCGGCTAATATGGCGAAAAGGGTAAAAATCTTTCACTAGTGGAAGAAGCAGAAAAACTTGTGATGGTTCACATAAATCTAAAATATTGTTATTATTAATAATTTTACAGTATTAATGTATGATCTAATGCATATTAGCAATATTCATCATCAGTTCTCTGTACTCCCAATGGATCATAAGACATTAACAAAGGTTCTCTAGCCAATCCTGTCTTGGGCAAGTCATGATACATCAAATCATGTCTTCCCAGCTTCCTTTAGTACTTCCTGTATTGTGCGTCTCCATGTTCCACTGGCCTGCCCCACTTTCTTTTTCCTTGAGGTGTCTGTCAAGACACTACATGGGTGTCTTGTTCTTTCCGTTCGTAGTATGTGACCAGCCATTTCCATCTTCGTCTTGTGGCCTCTTTATTAATGTTCTAAATGTCTGTTCGTGTGGTTATTTCCTAACTTGTCACATGTTCTTCTCAGTGTATTCTTACAATTTTCTGAGGCATCTTCTCTCAAATTCTCCCAGTCTACTTTCAATTCTCTGATTATTAGCATTATTATACACGTAGAAATAGGCAACATTTGTACTTAAAATGTTTTATAATGTGGACTTTTTTTTTTTTGGGGGGGGAGGGGGGGTCTGAAATGGATTAATTCAGTCTACATTATTTCTTATGGGGAAATTATACTCGACAGTCAAGCAACTTGAAAGTCAAACAACTTGAAAGTCAAACAACTTGAAAAGTCAAACAACTTGAAAAGTCAAACAATTTGAAAAGTCAAACAACTTGAAAAGTCAAACAACTTGAAAAGTCGAACTGCCTCCTGGAAGGGAATGTGTTCGACTTCTAAGGGTCCACTGCATACTTTTGGCACTATGTAGGGCACTGTGCACGTGTTCTTGGGTGGACTTAAATAAAAGTTGACGAACCCTGTGCTTGAACAGCAGACAAAGTGATCAGTCTGAGTTCAGTGAAAGTGTCATGAACAAAGAGAAAAACTCAAGTCAGTGTGGCACCTCCACAAAGAAAGAAAATCTTAATTTCAGTACAATGTATATCTTGGGCTGTTATCACTGCTTGACAGCGCCTTCTTATCGAGAAAGCGACACGTTGGATCCGTTGTTGGGTCATGTCCTTCCATTCTTCTTGCAACGCTCGGGTAACCGGTGGTGGTTTTCAGGAATAGTTTATCTTCTTCACAGTTTGTTCCACACCTGCTCTATGGAAGACAGGTCTAGGAAAACATCTGGCTATGGTAAGACATTAATCTGTTGTTGTTGACAGTGGTACCTGACCACACATGCTATATGTGGACGAGCACTGTCCTACTGCAATGCCATGCCTGTTCCATTTGCAGTAAGGAAAGGCTGTATATGTATATAGTATATGCGTTGTTATGATTTCATACTGTATCGTGTATATGCGTTGTTATGACTTCATACTGTATCGTGTATATAGTATATGCGTTGTTATGATTTCATACTGTATCGTGTATATAGTATATGCGTTGTTATGATTTCGTACTGTATCGAGTATATAGTATATGCGTTGTTATGATTTCATACTGTATCGTAAGCCCCTCAGGTGGCTCTGACTGTATATGAGATTTCGCAGCAAGCCAGTACTGCCTCCTCTCATCTGTCTTGCTGTAGCATACAATCATCTGCAAAATTCTTTCACTGAAGCCTGTACACCAAACCAAGCCCATTATTGCCATGCAAACAGAATCTGGAGTCACCAGAGAACAGAATCCGTCGCCATTCCTGATGTGGTCATGACACGTGCTGTCTGGCCCAAGCCAAGTGGGCTTGTCTGTGGCTACTATCAGTTCTGGTCTAACTGCAGGTCTGTGAGGTAAGAGAGTTGCTTCTTTGAGCCTGTTACACACTGTCCTGCTCCACACACATGCTCTCTCTTTCAACGATTACGTTTTCAGATGGTTGTGATTAGAGCTACACACTTACATTCCTTTTATCTGTGCTTACTTCTTCCCGGTGTGTCTTTGCATGTGATTTCTCTTGAGCTGTGATTATCTCCCTCTGAATATTGACATGTAGTTGTAACTGCACGGGTAAGTGAACAACACTCACACACAACTGTAAGCCAACTATTATTTGACCTCACCTAGGAACTTTTTCTGTGAGTATATTAACTTCGAGTCTTGAGTCGTGTTAACCCTGGAGTTATATGGGGACGGACTGGGAGAACATATGAGTTATTCATCTTGAACCTAAAAAAATGCTGTCAGAGAAAGTGAGGTTCATGGTAAACGGCAAGACGGTCGGCCATTTTTTTGTATTTTAAGCCTTGAGTGCTGGAGCCAAACGAGACGGGGCATAAGTTGGGACTAGGTTAATGAGACGAGCACAGCTGATTGCTAACTGTAACAGACATGAAGAGCACGAGTAAAGGTTTGCAGGACAGTGCGATATGAAACAAACGGGTGTGTGAGTATTCCATATACATAGGAGATTGACTGATATTTCATAATGCTTGTTACTTCCATATCGATCACTGTTTGTGAAATAAACTGTCTAATTTGGACCAATGGATTTGTACTCTACATTCTGTCAAGTGTGTTAAGGCGTAATGTGTAATGTGTGATTCGCGTTATGCACATGACAACCACTATCACGAGGTCAGAAGGGTAAAGGTCCCCATTATAGCCCCAGACAAATGGTGTCATTCTAGGACATCCAAGAATCAGAGAGCAACCTGACACTTACATGGGCTTAACAGGCTGACTCGCTGTTAAAGTTAGGACGATAAAGAGTTAGTACTTTTTTCTGTAGACTCGTTGATTCTCTTCTAGTTATCGCTATCTCTTTCCTCTTTAAATTGTTTTCTTTGGTGAAGGTCTCTTCTGATTCTAGACTCGTCGTTGTTACAGATCAAGTAGTCTGTGGGCGTGGTCAATAGTAAGTGAACATGAGTTATACATTTTTCTTCACGTTAATTTTCTTTTTTTTCAGTGTATCCCACTTTGTACACCCTCCCCTTTAAAAACAAAGAGGAAAAGAAAAAAAAAACTTACCGGCATAGTCATCACTGTAAAGTCATCATGTTGCAGTTACAGAAAGACAGAACTACCATGACTTTAAGACAAACCAGCTATATTTTAACATTCGCGAATAAACTAAACAATATATATTTTAAAATTCATGAATAAGCTAAACATATATATTTTAACATTCGTGAATAAACTAAACAATATATATTTTAACGTTAATGAATAAGCTAAACAATATATCAGCATGTAGAGGAAACAGCTTTAGAACATATCTATATGCGGGAAGGTAACTATAACATAACCCCTAATAAATGTATGTCCTAATCTACAAATTAATAACATGTATTTGATGAACTACAAATTAACAAAATATATGTCCTGATCTACAAATTAATAAAATGTATGTCCTGATATACAAATGGCCATCAGGAAAAGGCGATTGACATATGTTGGTCACTTGATGAGAAGAAATGATCAGAGAATCCCAAAACAAGCTATCAAGTGGAACACAGTAGCCCAAAGACAAAGAGGCAGACCGCGTGAAACTCTGAAGAGGACATTGTTAAGAGAGGCCAAATTAACAGGCATAAAATCCCTTGATGAGTATGAAAGACTCGCCGAAGACAGGAAAAACTGGCGAACTACTTTACGAGCCCTATGTGACGTTTAACGGCACGGGAGGAGTATAAGATATAAGATAAGATCTACAAATTAATAAAATGTATATGGTGATCTACAAATTAATACAATGTATGTGCTGATCTACAAATTAATAAAAAATGTATGTGCTGATCTACACATTTAGAACGCAAAAAACCCTCAAGCGATTAGGACAGAAGAAAAGAAACTTTCATGTTTGTATTTGTACTACGACAGGGCAGTGTAAGGGAAACAACCACAAAATATCCACGCATAAAATCACCAAAGAATTGGAAGCATTAGGAGATCTTGGCATATAAATAATTACCAAACATCTATAACAGTAACTATGTCCCATCAGACCTTTTGCAAGCAATGTTCATTGCCCTACCACAGAAACAAGGTGCAGTTGAATGGGAAGACAATCGAACCATTAGTCTTATGAATCCTGCTTCGTATTGTTACGAGATGATTTAGGAGCAAAATAAAACCAGAAATCCCTGAAGAACAGTACGGCTTCGTCGAAGAGAAAAGGTACAAGTAACGCCATATATATACTGAGAACATTGATGAAGAGATCAATAGAAGTAAAGACGGACCTATACTTATGCTTCATAGACTACTGTAAAGTGTTTGATAAAGTGAGACATACAGAAATTATAAGAATTCTGGAAGACATCAAAAGATATGGAAAAAATCTGAAACTTATCAAAAGCATATATTAGCAGCAATAAGGGTTTAGAACCAAATAGGAGCATTCCAATACATACAATTGGGAATGAGACAAGGATGTGTTTTATCTCCTGACCTATTCTCCTTGTACAGCGAAAACATAATGATAAAACAATAGAGAACATGCCAGAAATATCAATTGGCGAGTACAACCTTAACAACTTAAGATATGCAGACGACACATGTTCTGATTGATAAAAGTGAAAGGGAGCTACAGGCTCTTCTGGACACCGTGGTTCATGAAAGTTTAAAAAAAGGTCTCAGCCTGAACAAAAAGAAGATTGAAGTGATGGTCATCTGAAAGAAAAGACCACCAAAGTGTAGCATTACCATCGATGGCACAGAACTGAAACAAGTTGATAGATTCAAGTAGTTAGGAACGATTTTAACAACTAATGGGAAATGTCACAGTGAAATAAAAAGCAGACGTGCTCAGGCCAAGTCAGCATTCTGAACAATGAGAAACATCTTGTGCAACAGATCTATATCAGTGGAAACACTATTCCAAGTATTTATATGTTACATCGAGTCAATTTTGTTTTATGGATGTGAAGCATGGTCTATGAATAAGAGAGTACAGCGAGAAATGGAGGCCACGGAAACGTGGTTCATAAAAAGGATGTTGAAGGTACCATGGACAGCTAAGAAAACCAACGAAGAAGTCTTAAGAGAGGCTGGAGTTAAAAGGCAAATTACAGCAAAGATCAGAGGCAGACAAACGAGATGTATAGGACATTTTCAGTGAATGGGAAAAATGGAACACATTGTGGTAACTGGAAAAAACTGAGGGAAGAAGAGACAGAGAAAGACAGAGAGAAGTTACTGGATGGGCTTTCAGTGTGGGTAAGAAGAAAGTCACCGGCGGATCTCATAATCAAGTCTAAAGACAGGGAATTGTGGAAAGAAATGATCGCCTGCGCCATGCGACATGGCACTTTAGATTATATCCAGACAGTGAGGCATCAAAAATTTTCTTCGAGGAGACACGAAACCGCTGATTTGAATATACCTTCTGTTTGTTGAAGTAAATTCCCTTTGCTTGTGTCTGGAGACACGCCATGAAGGCAAGTAGGATTGTACATCTCATCATTTCTGTCACATACACCTCACTGTTAAACCTGAACTTAAATAATAATAAAAAATAATAATTAAGTTCCTAATGTATTATAATTCTAATAATTTTACTGAAAATAATTTTGTCGAATCTAAGAATGAATAAAGTATATCTTCATATCTGAACATAAATTTAAACTTACCTGTCACAAGGATCTCTAAGCTAATCCTTCCATGATCAGTTATATGATTGTTACAGGTTTAGGATTTCGCCCTGTTGCATACTCCACTAAGCATCATCAGGTGCAAGCAGTTATTTCTATCACTAAGCGTTTTCTTATGTAGATATACGAGGGAGTCAAATAAAAACCTTAAAAGTGAGATAAAATTTAGAAACAGAGAGGGATTGTCCTGGCAGTTGGTAACAGAGATAGATATGGTTTGAAGATTTGCCAACAGGTGTCAGCATGAACCAGGTACGCTACATGAGAGCGGGCCAGTAGAATAAAACGACAACTCCATCTGCCATCTGAAATATACACCAAAGAAGAGCAACATTCTGTTATTCGTTTGTGTGTGTGTGTGTATGTATGTAGAGAAAGGATTAAACTCATCGAAATCTATCGCAGAATGAAAGTGCAGAATTGTGACACAGCAAATGTTCAAATGCAGTTGGAAGTTTAGAAACGGCTTTAGTTCTCCTCCGCCAGATCAAGCACACACTACAGCAGTGGAAACCATGATGAAGGAACATACGGCGCGTAACAGTGAATTTGTTATTGTTTGAATATGAGTCACAGATCAGCACACTGTCCATGATGTCACAGCACACAATACTGTCCATGATGTCACAGCACACAACACTGTCCATGATGTCACAGCACACAATACTGTCCATGATGTCACAGCACACAATACTGTCCATAATGTCACAGCACACAACACTGTCCATGATGTCACAGCACACAATACTGTCCATGATGTCACAGCACACAATACTGTCCATGATGTCACAGCACACAATACTGTCCATGATGTCACAGCACACAATACTGTCCATGATGTCACAGCACACAATACTGTCCATGATGTCACAGCACACAATACTGTCCATGATGTCACAGCACACAATACTGTCCATGATGTCACAGCACACAACACTGTCCATGATGTCACAGCACACAATACTGTCCATGATGTCACAGCACACAATACTGTCCATGATGTCACAGCACACAATACTGTCCATGATGTCACAGCACACAATACTGTCCATGATGTCACAGCACACAACACTGTCCATGATGTCACAGCACACAACACTGTCCATGATGTCACAGCACACAACACTGTCCATGATGTCACAGCACACAACACTGTCCATGATGATCCGGAGCTTCTACACAATTAAAATATGACAGGTTTTCATTTGACTGTCCATTTCAAGCTCAGGTTTTTTCATTCGTCCACAAGTAGTATACATGTGTTAGTAACAGGTAGTATACATGTATTAGTAACAAGTAGTATGCATGTATTAGTAACAAGTAGCATACATGTGTTAGTAACAAGTAGTATACATGTATTAGTAACAAGTAGTATACATGTATTAGTAACAAGTAGTGTACATGTGTTAGTAACAAGTAGCATACATTTGTTAGTAACAAGTAGCATACATTTGTTAGTAACAAGTAGCATACATGTGTTAGTAACAAGTAGCATACATTTGTTAGTAACAAGAAGCATATATGTGTTAGTAACAAGTAGCATATATGTGTTAGTAACAAGTAGCATACATTTGTTAGTAACAAGTAGCATACATGTATTAGTAACAAGTAGCATACATGTATTAGTAACAAGTAGCATACATGTATTAGTAACAAGTAGCATACATTTGTTAGTAACAAGTAGCATACATGTGTTAGTAACAAGTAGCATACATTTGTTAGTAACAAGTAGCATACATTTGTTAGTAACAAGTAGCATACATGTGTTAGTAACAAGTAGTATACATGTGTTAGTAACAAAAAGTGTACATGTGTTAGTAACAAGTAGCATACATGTGTTAGTAACAAGTAGCATATATGTGTTAGTAACAAGTAGCATACATGTGTTAGTAACAAGTAGCATACATGTATTAGTAACAAATAGCATAGATGTATTATAACAAGTAGCATACATGTGTTAGTAACCCAACTAAGTCCATTCTTGGCTAGCAGAAAATGTTTATTGAATGCAACCTGATGGCGATGAAGTACTAATATATAGCATTTAGCAATTCTTATTACTCAACTCAATAAACACGTACAGATCACAGAATGCATCCTTAAACTAAAATACTAAGTTAGAACTGACTATGATGTGCTAAAGTTTCAGCAATAGTGTATTGTTTGTCTGTATTATTTGCTTTATTTATTGTAAATGTATTTAAAATGCAATAATAACGATCAACGATTCAAGTAATCAGTCAGTAAATGTGTCATCCTTTTTATATTTCAAAATATGATAACCCTAAGTTCTCTCTCTCTCTCTCTCTCTCTCTCTCTCTCACTCTGAAGCTCGCTGAATTCCTGGAGACGGGACACTATACAGTGAATCATTCAAAATCAAAAACAAGGTTATTCGTAAAATTTTAACAAAGTGGACATTGATCTCAGTGTATACGCATGAGGACAGACAACGGAATCAGAAACAGTGCCAAAATAGGCCACGAAACAAACTCAAAATCTAAATCTGCTTACTTGGAAGAGTTAGAACATGAGAGCTATGATTTGCAGCTTGGAATAACACCTGTGTTTTATCACAACTGTCTGATTTTATTTCACACAATAACGTTCTCAAAAATCTTAATTTAAAAAATATAAATACACTTTTTTGTTTTCTCTGTCCAAGTCCGAGTCTAGTCTTCAAAGCAATTACATTCAAAGTCTACACAAAATAATTACTGCGTAAGTATATAATTATACACGAGGCCACTGCAGTAAAGCTGTGATACCAAAATGTATAAACTAGGAAAACAGTAGGAACAGCTTTATTACTAGTACACAGTTGTAACATTTTGGCGTGAGCCTTAATCATACAAAAACATACAAGACGAAGAAATAGAGAAAGGAGATAAAGTATAAATTCACATGAATATAAAAATAGAATAAAAAATCTATAATAGGACAATTTTGGGAAAGGTGAACATTTTCGTTTCCCAGGCTACAGGGCAGGTAACACTTATTAAAATAAGTTCTTCATTTAGTTAATTGTTTTTGTCTCGTTGTGCATGTAATCCTCGAAAAAGGTTCACGCCGAAATATCGGATGTTGTACGTTTTTCATTTGTACATTCTCATACTTTCTATTCGTTTTTTTCTCACTTTACTCACTCCCTCTGCCATTTTGTAAAACTACACCATACACCTCTGTCTAACTTTATTATTTAACAGTCAGGGCTGTTACATTTTCTAGTGCCATCATATGCACCATTCCGCTTCAGATGGCTATGGACGAGGATGTCCTTAAGACTTGGTTCCCGTTTGTATGCTAATAGTTGAGAATCTTAGAAAATGTCGTGAGTGTCGGGATCCAGTTGGATTAGTTGGATACGGTTGAATGCTTTCCGAAGGACATTTTCTGGGTAGTGGCGATGACGGAAAAAGTCTAAAAATTTATTGGACTGATCTATAAAGTCCAAGTTATCCTGAAAATGTAACCGCCTTCGCTGATTTACCTGCCATGTAGTCTAGGAAACAAACATGATCACCTTTCCCAAAACTATCCTCACTCTCCATGAGGGATTCACACGCGAGTCTCGTAATGTGATATATGTCACTGTATGCAAAAGATGCAGGATATCTTATATTGGTGAAACTGGCCTCAGATTAGGTGACCGCATGCAGAAACATCTGTACGATATCACTAAGCATGCTTCGAAAACAGTCCCTAATCATTTCAATGGCCCCAACCACAGAAACAAATCTGATTTTCTGGTAAAGGTCATCAAACAATTTCACGCAGATGCCAGAAGCCGTCTAGCGCTTGAGAATCACTACATTCAGGAACAAGGGACGCTGGAACAACATGGTTTGAACTCGTTATTAAACTCCACCTAGCATTCTCCTCTTTCACATTCATAATCCCTCTCAACGAAGTTAAACCACTTTCTCACTTGTTAAATATAGTTCAGAACCTTCTCACAGCATCATATTACAACCCCTCTACCCCCCCCCTGGTTAGGTTACCATTGTATCACTCTCTCTCTCTCTTTCTCTCCCCTCCACGGTTTCCCCACCTATCACCCTCAGTTACGACCATAGCAGAGTAGAGATATTCAGAGATTTATGGGGCAGTTTTATCGGGTGTTCTAGCAGAGTAGAGATATTCAGAGATTTATGGGGCAGCTTTATCGGGTGTTCTAGCAGAGCATAGATATTCAGAGATTTATGGGGCAGCTTTATAGGGTGTTCTAGCAGAGTAGAGATATACAGAGATTTATGGGGCAGTTTTATCGGGTGTTCTAGCAGAGTAGAGATATTCAGAAGTTTATGGGGCAGCTTTATAGGGTGTTCTAGCAGAGTACAGATATTCAGAGATTTATGGGGCAGTTTTGTCGGGTGTTCTAGCAGAGTAGAGATATTCAGAAGTTTATGGGGCAGCTTTATCGGGTGTTCTAGCAGAGTAGAGATATTCAGAGATTTATGCGGCAGTCCCCCTGGGAACAACTGTGTTAAGAGCACACTTATCTTAACATAGTGTTTGTGAGACAGGGAACATAGATCTGTTTGCTAAAAAACTCTGACCTACCTCTGTAGCCCAGAAACTTGTAGCAATCAACACTAATTGGAATTGTTATTTTTGTAAAATGTAATGTCAGGTTGGTGGACGGATGGGGACATGGAGATCTCTGGCGGGGATGAGGGAAGTCTAGTGTGAAACCAATGAATCCAGGACGTGACAAGGCTATAGGTCTTTACAACAATGGCTATCAGAATGATGTAAACAAAACAGAGCCAGTAGACTATGGATGGCGGGGATTGGATATCGTTGAAGCACTCATCAGATTCCTCATCTCAAAGTCAGAGTGTCTTTGTGGAACTGTCTCAAAACCATCTGACATGGAGAAGGGGCTTAAGTACAGCCACCAGAGGCTGGAAAACAAAGATTTGGCCAGGCCAGCCACACTGTCTTCATGGCAGTCCGAGCAAGACCACAGTCTGCCCTAGCAAGGAAAAGTGCTGAAGTCGGAGTTACCCAGCCAAAAGGCGCATCGCAAAAATCAGGGTAACACGCATTATGGCTAATGAAATGTCTCTATCTGCAGTTTTCAAACATGGTGCTCGCCCTGTGAAGACTAACCAGGCAGGTGCAGTGCCGGGTCCCCTGCCTCGAAAGGGTCCACCCAATGCTACTGGAGGTCCTCTCAGTTCGTCTTGTGGAGTCAGGAGACATGAGAGTAGAGCTACTGGTTAAAAAATACAACAGAAGAAAACAGCCAAAAAGCAAGAACTTAAAATAATGCAGTGGAATGCTGAGGGTGTCAGCAGTGTTAGAGATGGCTATAGCAAAAAGGTTGAACTAGAGAACATACTTTTTGCAGAGCAGGTAAGTATATGCTGCATACAGGAGACACACCTAACCAAAGATGCCGCCTTTAAAATCAGAGGCTACCAGTGTTTTAGATCAGACCGACAGGGCAGAAGAAAAGGAGGAGTACTCACACTTGTTAACAATAACATCAGCGCATGTCAGGTGGGAGTGTTCATGGAAGGAGCCGAATACCAGATGATCCATCTAAAAAGTAGTAATACAGATTTCCACCTCCTTAACTATTACTGTCCTAATGACCGCCCACTTGCTTTAGAAACAATCCCACTCAAAGAGAGACTGATGGTCTGTGGTGATTTTAACAGCCATTCCCAGAGCTGGGGCTATGACCACATAGACAAGAGAGGAGAGGAAGTTGAGAGCTGGCAGGATGATAATGGACTTCTCCTGATCAACCAGCCAATGGATCCCCCAACGTTTTACTCAAAGGCTTGGCATACAAAATCAACACCAGATTGGCATTCCACTCTCCAGATCTGAAGTGGAACATTACACGTGAAGTTGGAAAACAACTTGGAGGTAGCGACCATCGACCAGTCTTCCTGACAATAGAAAATGAACTCCTTAACACCAGTAGCCCTCTCCCCAGATGGAACTATAAAAAAGCAAACTGGACAATGTACAGACATCGTACAGGTATCCTGGTGGGACAGCTGTCCATAGAAAGTAAGGATATTAACAGCATAGTGAAGGAGTTCAATGCTTGTATCCTTCAGGCCGCTCGTGAAACCATTCCCAGAGGAGCTCGCAGGGACTATAAACCATACTGGTCTAGTGAGCTGGGAAAACTCCATGATGACGTGGAAGCAGCTCGAAAGCAAGCAGAAAATAGACCATGCCAAGAACACCACAATAATTACCAACATTCTAAGGCCAAATTTCAGAGAGCAAAGCTGCAAGCCAGACGGGAAAGTTGGAGAGAGAGAACAGAATCCCTAAACTTTGAAAAGGATGGAAGGAAACTGTGGAAACTAATCAAACAGTTAAATGATGAGAGTACTGGAAGAAGTACAAAGGTTACACGAATAGAGGATGGGAAAACTCTTACAGGTAAGCAGGTAGCAGATCACTTTGCTCGCATGTTTGCACAGGACTGCAACATTGATATCCATCCAGAGAAGGAGCGTCCAGTGCGCATCGAGCCACAGAAAGAGGAGGAACAAGTCAGAAAAGTGGAGGTCATGGATACACCAATCACACGCAGTGAGTTAGACTCAGCAGTTAGTAAACTGAAACCAAGGAAATCACCAGGACCAGATGGAGTGTCCAATGAAATGATCAAGAACCTGGGAATGGCAGCAATGGGAAAGCTGTTGGATATTTTCAATATGTGCTGAGAACATGTAAGTTACCTCAAATCTGGAAGGAAGCAAGCATGGTACCACTGCTAAAACCAGGGAAAAACAGTGATACTGCCTCCAGCTACAGGTCAATCAGTCTCACTAGCTGCCTATGCAAAACGATGGAACGCATCATTGACCTGAGGCTAAAATGGTACCTATAAAGTGAAAACCTTCTCGTTCCACAACAAGCAGGATTTAGGCAGTATTACAGTACGGAAGATCAAGTGACCTATCTCTCTCAAGAGATTGAAGATGCATTCCAAGAGAAAAACCTTGTACTAGGAGCGTGGATAGACCTGAAGAAAGCCTTTGATAAAGTATGGAAAAAAGGTCTGCTGTGGAAACTAAGAAACTGCAATGTGAATGGAAGACTGTACAACTGGATAAAGTCCTATTTACACAATAGAAGAGCTAGAGTAGTAATGGACGGACACAAAAGCCAGAAAGTACTTCTGCGACACGGTGTACCACAAGGAGGACTCCTTTCGCCTACACTATTCCTTGTATTCATTAATGACCTGGTCAAGGAACTTCCCTATGGAATCAAAGCGGCACTGTATGCAGATGATCTGGTCATGTGGTGTACAGATGAATATGCGACAGTTGCTACATAGAGACTCCAAAGAGCAGCAGACATCTTGACATCATGGACAAACAAATGGTGTGTAAGTATCAACACAGAGAAATCAAGTACCACTCTGTTCACCCTCTTATCTAAACAGAAAGCAGGTAAGATCTTTGTAAATGAAATACCCTTAAGGATGGACAACCAACCCACTTACTTAGGAGTGACTCTTGACTCAAAACTGACGTGGAAGCAACACATCAACAGTGCAGAAGCAAAAGCCAGAAGAAAACTAGCCATATTAAGAAAATTGAGTGGAACCACATGGGGAGCTAGTGAAAGAATCCTCAAGAATGTATATCAGCAAAGTATTCTACCACATTTAGAATATGGCTCAACATCTTGGTGCACAGCATCAAACACTACTCTGCATAATCTAGACAAGGTTCAAAATCAGTCACTACGGATTATCACAGGTGCCATGAGGTCCACACCAATAGTAGAAATGCAGAAAATAGTTGGTGTTCAACCGCTAAAGGAACGTAGAGACACAAAGGTCATGACCATGGGAGAAAAATTCCTTAGCTCTGTAAGCCATCTCCTGAAGTAGAGATTCAATAACTTGGCATTAGGACGACTTAAAAGAAGCAGCTTCATTCATCAGGCCAAGCGTATGCGTAAGCTGATACCTGACCTTCCAACTGTAGTCTCTCCATTATCATCTGTACCAGAGCATACACCATGGAAAGAAGCAGATTATACACAAATAACTATTCAGACTGAAGTGAAAGGTGTGCAGAATGGTGAGATGCAGAGCAGTCTTGTAAGATCAACAGCCACACTTAGTGTTCTAGATGACAAATATCCATGTGACACCTGGATACGTGTGTATACAGATGGATCTGCACATAATGCCATAAAGAATGGAGGGGCAGGAACATATATTGAATATCCAAACAACACCATTGACAAGATTTCCATACCCACTGGTAAATACTGCAACAACTTTGATGCAGAAGTTAGGGCAATTATTGCTGCAGTTGAAAAACTATCAGACTCCAGAATTGATACATGTCCTGTAGTAATTCTCAAAGATGCAAGATCAGTACTGGAAGCTCTTCAGTGCAACAAACTACCAGACCTTAAGGATGCCTTGTCAAAAATTGGCTTACAACATGGAGTCACTTTGCAATGGATTCCCTCCCACTGTGGGATACCAGGCAACGAGAAAGCTGACCATCTGGCCAAAGAGGGCACTGAAATGGAGCAACCAGACATACCAATCACCTATAATCAGAAGAAAAGCATGATAAAAACCTACAGGAAGCCACAAACACCACCACATGATGACTATCACATGCTAAACAGAAAGGAACAAGTCACCATCTTCAGTTTCCGAACAGGACACAGCCGACTCCGAAGTCAATGTATACAAAGTTTAAGGTTGGTACTACTAATCTATGTACATGTCCCCAGGTGCCCCAAACTGTGGAACATATCCTCCAGAACTGCATCAATTACGAGACACTGAGAAATAATTACTGGCCCAGTGAAACCACTAAAGAAGATAAGCTCTACGGTTCCATACATGAGTTACAAAAAACAGTGAAATTTATCCAAGAGACAGGACTGCAGATATAGACAGACAATGCGAACGAAGAAGAAGAAGGAGATGCGGCAGTAAAGAAAGATGCAAAGAAGTAAAGTTAAGAAGGATGGCAAAAAAATCGGTGAGATGAATACGTAAAAGTGTAAAACGAACAGTAGCAAACCAGTATTCCGGCTATACACCTTTATCAAGGACGACGAAAATAGAAAACAACAAATAAATAAAAGGAAAAAAAAAACTGTCCAAAAAAAAAAAAAAAAAGAAACCTATAGCTTATATAAGCTTCATTTTTTATATGTTATGACAATTTTTTTTTCCGGGTATTTCAAATCAAACCAACAATTATCACCAAGATATCAGGTCCATGATTTAGCGTGACTTTTGCTATTCTCGTGTATAGTCAGAACGCAGTAACTGCCCTTGCTAATCATGCATTTCTTTTTACCAAAACTCACGTTGCGTTTATGGAAAAGTCGTGATTTTTGTGGTGAGCACAACTCAATTCCCACGCAAATGAAACCCTATAAAGGGATGAAGTTACACAAACAAATTCAGTTAATTTTCAAGCAGACAATATCGCAAAATTTAATAAACATTGCTTTTGGTCGTCTGCAAGCAGGCGGAAGTCAAAGTCAGGTTCCTGGGCATTTAAACGTGCAGCAGAGTACCATCAGTCAACTTTGGCACTGTTTCCAAGCCACTGGCTCAGCTGAATACCGGCATCGCAGTGGACGACCCAGGGTGACAACAGCAGCTGATGATCGCTTTATTCTGGTTCATCACCTCAGAAACAGGTTTACAACAACTTTCTCAAGTGCCCAGTCATTGCTTGTATGACGTCGTGTGTCTGATCAAACTGTCCGGAATAGACTGCGCGAAGCTGGACATGTGGCACGACGATCTCACTGAGGTCCTGTCTTAACGAGACTCCATCGCCAAAATCGACTTCTTTGGGCCAACCAACAAATGACAATCAATGGAGACTTGTCTGGTTTAGTAACGAATCTTCATTTTTGTTGCACCGCCATTATATGCGGAGAGGGTCTATTGTCATGATCTGTGGCAGGCACTCCAGGAAAAGTGGGCAGCCATCCCACATGATCGATGCAAGCGAAGGCCAGACACCATACTAACTTGAGAACCCCTGGGACTAACAAATTCTCGTCACACAGATGCAACTGTCATGTGAGTATTTAAACGCTTAGGTATTATTGTATGCAATTTTAAAATGTTATTCATTCAATTTAAAAACCTATAGAATATCACATTTATGGCTAAAATTGGATCATCAGTAGTTATACGTTTCTGTTTTTTTTTTTTGACAGTATACTTTGCTGAGGTTGTATCGAAAAAAAAAAACAGAAACAATAAAACAAGAAAAGCAGAAAGCACAACAAGATAAGCAGAAAGCAAAGTAACAATAACAATTATGTAATTAGCTGATTCCGTATAATAATCTCGGTTATAGAGTGAGGAGCCCTTTTACGAGTCTAAAACGAAATATCATTTCCATTTTTTTCACTTTACGTCAAACACACTGGTTGTATGTCATCAACATCTGGAGCTCTGTTTAATCATGTACTGTAATGATTTAACGTCAAGTCCAGCCAGTGTTTCATACTCCAAGCAGACTCTTCCTTCTTCTACAGGCCCAACATTCTTTGTTTATTTTACCCGTTTGCGTGTATGTGAGTGTGTGTGCATTTTATCTGTGCATTTCCCCGTATATGTGGCGTGTGTGTGCATTTTATCTGTGCATTTCCCCGTGTATGTGAGTGTGTGTGCATTTTATCTGTGCATTTCCCCGTGTATGTGAGTGTGTGTGCATTTTATCTGTGCACTTCCCCGTGTATGTGAGTGTGTGTGCATTTTATCTGTGCATTTCCCCGTGTATGTGAGTGTGTGTGTGTGCATTTTATCTGTGCATTTCCACGTGTATGTGAGTGTGTGTGTATTTTATCTGTGCATTTCCACGTGTATGTGAGTGTGTGTGTATTTTATATGTGCATTTCCCCGTGTATGTGAGTGTGTGTGTGTGTGTATTTTATCTGTGCATTTCCCCGTGTATGTGAGTGTGTGTGTATTTTATCTGTGCATTTCCCCGTGTATGTGAGTGTGTGTGTATTTTATCTGTGCATTTCCCTGTGTATGTGAGTGTGTGTATTTTATCTGTGCATTTGCCCGTGTATGTGAGTGTGTGTGTGTATTTTATCTGTGCATTTTCCTGTGTATGTGAGTGTGTGTGCATTTTATCTGTGCATTTGCCCGTGTATGTGAATGTGTGTGTGTGCATTTTATCTGTGCATTTCCCCGTGTGTGTGTGTGAGTGTGTGTATCTTTCCTTTGTTTGTTCATCTTTCCCGTGTGTGTATGTCTTTCCTTTGTTTGTTCATCTTTCCCGTGTGTGTGTGTCTTTCCTTTGTTTGTTCATCTTCCCCGTGCGTGTGTGTGAGTGTGTGTATCTTTCCTTTGTTTGTTCATCTTCTGTGTGTGTGGGCATCATTTCTTTATGCATTTTCCCAATGTGGATTCTTAATATCCTTCGCACTGTTTCACTGGTTGTGTCGTCCATGAATGGTGGTTTATGTCCTGACAGAGATATTCTAACCCTTGTCTGAGTCTTATCTGAAACTGGCCTCACAGTGCACTGTTGAGTATTGGGCAGAAAGGAATCACCACATCGCTTCTTCGTTCTGCATTGAGTGCCATGTTGAGTGTTAAATTTCCTGCCACAGGTGCACAGATATTCTATCCGCTGTTTTTAACTCGTACTAAATTGTGCGGGAATGGTCGTTTCTACAAAGTCACCTGTGAATTCATTATTCTTTCAGTGAATCCTAGGAGCATTTCCTCTTTTTAACTTTGTAACTTTTGTATGACGGCTGACAGAGTTGCTAGCCTGCTAATCTTTCTCAGTGTTCATCGTTCTTTGAAGACTGCCAATGGCATCACGACGCTCTGTGTGCAGGAAACTCTCTACTGTATAGAGTGGAATAATGCAATCCCCTAGATCATCAGATGGAGTACCACTCTCCCCCCCCCCCACCCAAGACAAGTGTTTCCTGACACACTAAGGGTCATGACTCTCAAAGGTCTGTGAGTTTTTGTTTTCTATTTTGTCCCGTCCTGGAATTAATCAATCAATCAAGTCCCGTGCAGTGCCGCGTGGCGTAGGCGATCATTCCTCTCCACAATTCCCTATCTTTAGACTTGATTATGAGATATGCCGGTGACTTTATTCCTAGCCACACTGACAGCCCATCCAGTAACTTCTCTCTGTGTCTTTTCTTCAATCAAATTTTCCAGTTGCCACAATGTGTTCCAATTTTCCTCTTCTCAGAAAATGTCCTACAATTCTCGCTTGTCTGCCTCTGATCTTTGCTGCAATTTGCCTTTTAACTCCAGCCTCTCTTAAGACTTCTTCGTTGGTTTTCTTAGCTGTCCATGGTACCTTCAACATCCTTTTTATGAACCACATTTCCGTGGCCTCCATTTCTCGCTGTACTCTCTTATTCATAGACCATGCTTCACATCCATAAAACAAAATTGGCTCCATGTAACATATAAATACTTGGAATCGTGTTTCCATTGATATGGATCTGTTGCACAAGGTGTTTCTCATTTTCTGGAATGCTAACATGGCCCGAGCACGTCTGCTTTTTATTTTGTCGTGACATTTCCCATCAGCTGTTATAACTGTTCCTAAGTGCTTAAACCACTATATATTTCTGAACCTTTGAGAGCACCTTAGTCAGTCTACCACGGGAGACCGGTATTAGATGTAACAACTGAAATCATTTAAGTTCTCAGTACGTATTTGCATTCTCAACAGCCAAAATGAGGTCTTTTCTGCTGTTTCTGAAAGGCTTTGCTCATGCTTGTCCTTTTATGTCCAATTGGTTATATAGGTCTTATGCTGATGTGGCTATGAATCCTTTCGCTTCTACTTCTTCAGCTATCACTCTTGCTTGACTCATGCCAACTCCCCCAGATGCTTGGCGAGATCATCAGCTTCACGAGATCATCAGTACGTGCTGCATCTCTGTTCACGTTTTATATGGAACCACAAGCTCAATCATTATTAACTCCTGTTTTGCTGTAGAGTACATTATGTGTCTGGTCACAATCTTGTGTTCTTGATGACAGCTGGGTATTCTCTTCTTCCTGGTAGGTCCGCTATCACATCACAGTCGTTTTTACCATCTAGCAGTGATGGTATGAGAATGTACATGGTTTTAGTATTTGATATCATTCTAGCACTTACAAAGTACTTAAGTGGGCCATTAGTTCTTTTTGCTGTTATTTGTCTTATCCTAGGCCCTGTCTATGATGGCCACTAGTTTCTGCAGAACTCTGTTGTGCCGCCAGATGTAGCGTCCTTGGACAAATGATATTCTGCATGCTGACAATACGTGCTTCAATGTTTGTCTTTCGTTGCAGAGGGGGCATTTTGGTTTTTCTAATACACCCCATGTGTGTAGGTTAGAGTCTGTAGGCAAAAGGTCATAAGCAGATCTGATGATGAAGCCGAGTCTCTCGTATATATATATATATATATATAAAAATAACTAATGAAGAATGTATGAGAAGAGCTGGAGAGACAAAAAAATCTTGTCAAAAAGATAAGAGAGAGGCAATGTACTTTCATAGGACATGCAATGAGAAGAGGGGGCATTGAAAATATTATAACAACAGGAAAAATAGAAGGAAGACGATCAAGAGGAAGACCAAGAGAAATGATACTGGACAGTCTGACGGGATGGTTTGAGAGGAGATCACCAACTGAACTGATGGCCTGCATGAAGGATCGGGTACTCTGTAGAAGCATAATAGCCAACGCCAGTCAGCACGGCACATCATGATGATGATGATGATATATATATATATATATATATATATATATATATATATATATATATATATATATATATATATATACTGCATGGTCATCGTATGCAAAAGATGCAGGATAATGTATATTAGTGAGACTAGCCTCAGATGGTTAAGTGCTCTATTCATTATTTTTTTTTGATTTTAATAGCATTTATGTGAATCTATACTTTATCTCCTCTTCCTGTTGCTTCGTCCTGTATGTTTTTGTATGATTAAGGCTCACATCGAAACGTCACAACTTTGCAATCGTTAAGTAATAAAGGCGCTCCCACTTTTTTTCCTAGCTTATACCCTTACTTCTGTTATCCTGTGGTGTCCATCTTAGTGCTATTTTTGGGAGTGAGTTGTCTAAAAGACATTAAAATTTCTATTGGCACAAACAAGCTTGTCACCTCTGTATTATACAAGCCCACCGACAGCCACACCTATTTACTTTACACCTCCTTCCATCCTGAAGCCTGTAAAAACTCCATCTCATACTCCCAACTCCTCCGTCTTCGCCGCAAATGTCAGGATAATTTGAACTTTACAGATCAGTCCAACAAATTATTAGAATTTTTCCATCATCGTCCACTACCCAGAAAATGTCCTTCGCGAGCCTTCAACCGTATCCAACTAGTGAGCCGCAAAAAGGCGTTCAGAAAAAGCCTATTACTCCATCTGACAGAGTTAGTAGTCTTTCTACCCGCATGGACAGATGGTTACGAAAATTCTTTATCGTCATCTGTCACTAATCCAGCTCGACCCTGACACTCGCGACATTTTCTCTGATCCACCCCTGTTGGCATACAAACGTGAGCCAAACCTTAAGAACATCCTCATCCACAGTCACTTGAAGCAGAGCCTTACATATGTTGGTACTAGAAAATGTAACCGCCCCCGCTATGTTACCTGCCATGTAGTCTGGGAAACGAAAACGATCACCTTTCCCAAAACTATCCTCACTCTTCATGAGGGATTCACATGCGAGTCCCATAATGTGATATATGTCATTATATGCAAAAGATGCAGGATAAGGTATATTGGTGAGACTGGCCTCAGATTAGGGGACCACACGCAGAAACATCTATTCGATATCACCCAGCATGCTCAAAACCAGTCCCAAATCATTTCAATGGCCCCAACCACAGAGGCAAATCTGATCTTCTGGTAACAGCCATCAAACATTGTCGCACAGATGACACAAGCCACTTAGCGCTTGAGAACCGCTACATTCAGGATTATGGGACGCTGGAACCACACGGGCTAAGCTCTCTATTCAGCTAAACCTAACATTCCCCTCTTCAGCAATTATAATCCCTCTCTACTAAGCTCCACTCCCTTCTCACTTGTTACACATAGTTCAGAACCTCCTCACAGCATAATTTAAATTACAACCCCTCTACCCTAACTATAATCATCTATTTCACCTTCTTTTGGCTAGGTTAACATTATTCCACTCTCTCTCTCCCCTCCATGGTTTCCCCACCCACCACCCCTAGTTACGACCCACCGACCACACATCACAGATCTTCATTTAAACATTCCCAACACCCTACACTGCTCATTTCTGACACACAGCGTCGAACAAGCCATATCTTACAGTTACAGCTAAGTTCTCTATTCATTATTAATTTTTTTAAAAATTTAATAGCATTCATATGAATCTATACTTTATCTCCTCTCTCTATTTCTTCGTCCTGTATGTTTTTGAATGATTAAAGCTCACGCCGAAACGTCACAACATTGTAATCGTTAAGTAATAAAGCTGCTCCTACCTTTTTCCTAGTTTATATATTTTAGTATCACAACTTTACTGCAGTGCTTCGTGTACTTATACACTAATTATTGTATGTTAAGAAGTAAGTGTAGACCAAAAGAGACATGGAGAAGAACAACAGAGAGGATGTTGAGCAAAAGAGAGCTCACCTGGGCAAGAGTAGAAAAAAGGCGAAGGACATGCATTTGTGCAAAACCTTTGCGGAAGCTCCCTGTGCTCTGTGCACTTAAGGTTCAGAGAGAGAGAGAGAGAGAGAGAGAGTGGATATATTTGTTGTTTTTTTTTGTACCCATAATATTTGAGGGCCTCTTCTGTAGCATTTACACTCAACGTCATTTCTGTGTTTCTCAGCTGTTTTGTTAAGTGTCCAGGTGTCACGGGCATATGTTGCGATGGGAAAGGACATGACCTTAAAATGTTATTTTTGTAGTTCTGTCTGTTCCTCTTCACAGCTTCTTTATTTGTTTTACTTTTTGAAGAGCGATAGATGTCCTCCTTTTAATTTCTCTCATTGTATATCCATTATTAGTTAGGTATTGGAAGTTATTTCCAAGCAAGTTCTTATTGGTACTTCTAATTAGGTCAGTCAGTCAGTCATTTGTATGTCCCTTGCGGAACTTTTCCTCTCTAACAACTCTCCTGTAGGCCTCTCGATTGTAAGCAAGATGGCCTGCTGCTGAAGTATCCATTTGCAGATTACTGACAATGTCTTGCAGCCATCTTCGCATTGGTCTTCCTCTCTTTTCTGATCTTCCATGTTGCTGTCGGGTTTCTTTCTATATTTCCAGAAGGCAGTTTACATTTGCTTTCCGTCCGGGCAGTAACTGTACTAGTCAGTGATCGTAGCCTTATAATGAGATCATATGGCTACCATCATAGAATGGTGACCATAACCAATATTATCTGTGAGCTGCTCTCTCATTCCAATCACCACCTGCTCCCATGGCTTCACGTCACCTTGATCGGGGGCCTAGATGGGTACTCCACCTTGCCCAAGGGTGTCCCGTAGACTGACGGAGGTAAGGAGGAGTCTTACTTCTCCTTTGATAGTGGATACTCCTACCCTGCTAACCACTCTAGTTAGGTACTGGGTGTTATTTCCAGTCAAGTTCTTGTTTTTACTTCTAGTTAGGTACTGGATGTTATTTCCAGTCAAGTTCTTGTTTTTACTTCTAGTTAGGTACTGGATGTTATTTCCAGTCAAGTTCTTGTTTTTACTTCTAGTTAGGTACTGGATGTTATTTCCAGTCAAGTTCTTGTTTTTACTTCTAGTTAGGTACTGGATGTTATTTCCAGTCAAGTTCTTGTTTTTGCTTCTAGTTAGGTACTGGATGTTATTTCCAGTCAAGTTCTTGTTTTTACTTCTAGTTAGGTACTTGATGTTATTTCGCCTTACATGTTGGCGAATCTCTTGATTCTGATCCGATCTATAGCTATCTCTCAGTTATATTCTTCGTCTTATTTATAACTGTGGGGGGGGGGGGGGGGGGGTGAGGGGAAAGGGGTGGTGCATGAGGCAGTATAAGTTGTTGAGTTACTAACAAAATGATAAATAATGATCTTATTAAATATGTGATCATGTTCATCTCTCCTAGTCAGTTTTTATCTAACACAGAGCTTGCTTTTATTCCCGGAAAGTTTTTAACGTAAGGATTACTTGTGTTTCAGGCACATTTTGATAAATATTGAAAGTTACCGAATGTAACATTTGTTATTTTCAGTGTCCCAGAAGCCTAGAGGAATGGCTAAAAAGTTGGAGGTCAGTGTTTACTCTATATCATGATGCACATATGTTTAAGAGTAATGCTCTGCTAATACGTGAATCAAAAACGAAATGCTTTACACACGCATTTGATAAGACGTGGATGTAAGGACAAAGAAGAATTTGGAATCATAAAAACAATACAGGAGAAGTAGTGAACCATTTAATCCTAAGCCCATTTTTTTTTACTCTCAAAATCTTGGAAAAAGCGAAATAAACACAAGCTGAAAGAAATAGTTCAGGACACTAGGCAAAAAGAAATAAGGAAAAAGATAAAGGGGAACATGATTATGATACAAGAAAAGATAAAGGGGAACATGATTATGATGCAAGAAAAGATAAAGGGGAACATGATTATGATACAAGAAATGATAAAGGAGACAAATAATAGCGGTGTTCCGTGGAAGATCAACAGAGTGTGGAAGAAGATTGAAGTAACATTCTGAAGTTACAAACAATTTATTTTCTGTGTACAATGAATGTTTTCTTTTCACCACAGTCCAGTCACTGTGTTATACTGGGAAAACTGAGAACTCATAAATAGTAATATTAATATATTATAATAACGGTTCAAAATACATACCAAACCTACACGTAAGTCGCTGGTCTCTGGCAGAAAAAACAAACTTTGAACAAGAAGATCATACTCGTTCATCCATTGTTGAGCCGACAACAGGGGGCTGATATACTGGTGCCAGCTCACGCGCGCTCAACACAAGAGATATGAATCAGAGCTCACCCAGGTTTGACAAACTACTCTTCAAGCCTAATCTCTCCCCCCCTCCTCGAACACTTTGCTCCAGCACAATCACCCTTAGCTTTTAGCATTGAATACATTTTAAAAGTCAAATATACAATCATAATGGAAGGAGGGGGGATGGTAGTGACGACAAATATAAATCACAGCCTATACAGCTGTAAAGCTGCCTACACAATAATCATAGAACAAATCATGCAAAAACACTGAATTATGCAACCATCACCTAATAAACTGTTGAAAATCCTGAATTATGCATCTATAAATACTTCTTCTTCTTCTTTGTTCGCTTCTACCACCAAAATCGCACTGTGATCCTACTGAATTTACGCCTGTGGTCCTCGTTAGGTCCAGTGATCTCCTGTGTGGTCCCCGAAAGGACCACACAGGATCACCGAGAGGACTACAAGGGGTTCAGAGTATCGCAGGGCTTTAGCCTGTATTCTTGGTGGGTCTCTGAAGCGGATTGCGTGACACCGTGGAAAACTCGGAATGAAACTGAAAATAATAATTACAGTGTGTAATAAAAACTGAATGACACAATCCTTATAGATCACTTTCTAGAAAATTCTGAATTAGATAATCATTATAGACCATTTTGTAGAAAAAAAAGAATTATGTAATACTGGAGATTACGTTTAAAGTTTAAGGAAACTGAGTTATGTAAACATATAAATTCTAGAAAAACTTAAAATGGACCACACTACTAATTTACAATATATCACCCGTAAGTTGAAAGTTTAGAACAAAGCTCACAGTACAATCTACATGCAAAAGAATTAAATGGGAAAACAAATACCACTCAGACTTGTGTGCACATATTCACACATTAACACATGCACACATTCACACATGCACACATGAACACATGCACACATTCACATATGAACACATGCACACATGAACACATGCTCACATTCACACATGCTCACATTCACATATGAACACATGCTCACATTCACACATGAACACATGCACACATGAACACATGCACACACGCAAATAATATGTTGCGTTAACTTCTGAAGTTGTTGAAAACTTCAGACCTAATGAGAAAGAGGTTCAAGTTACACAGCGGTGTAAATCTCTTGACATTTTTCTTTCCTCAAAATGCGTTGTCTACTATTTTTCAAAATGTAACCATACAACACCGTGCTCTATCACTTTATTAGACTCGTTCTTTCCTTTCTATAAAAATGTATATCTACTTCATGGAGCGCCTGGATGACTGTTGCAGGTGGCAGTGTATGAATGTAGCGCTATTTCTATTTTGCTGGTTACAGGGATGTAACTTAAGTAAAAACTTCGAGAGAAATGAAGCTTGGTTTATGCCCCCCCCCCCCCCCCGCGGAAACCTTTTTAAATATGATCTTCATGGTACTTTTGTATATTGACTGACAACCTCCGGAAACTTCGAAATCGTGGGACTGTTGAGTTTTATTCTGTCATAGAGATCGGAAATATGTGAGTTAGGTATGTGAATGCACGAGGGGCGTTCAGAAAGTAATGTACCACATCATTTTTTTAAAACTAAAAATGAAGATAGAAGCATAAAATTTTGCACACTTTAAATATGCCATGTGCCCATTGTGTGAACCAAACTGCACTCAACCGGCCAAAGAATATGCTTGCCCTAACGGTTGTAATGGAGCGTGTTAGCAACTTGCGGTATAAGCAGCGAATTGTGATAGAATTTAACGTTGCAGGAAGGAAAATGTTGTGAACATTCACAAGCATCTATGTGATGTGTATGGAAGTTTTGCAGTCGACAGGAGTACAGCCAGTCGCTGAGTTCAAAGAATCAAAGAATCAATAAGCGGAGATAAGGAGTTGCATGATCGACCGCGCTGTGGACATCCTGCCACAGCCACCAAGGCAGAAATATTGAAATGCGCTGAGGGTATTATTCTTACTGATAGACGTATCACTACTCAACAGTTGGCCACACTTTCCGTGCGGTTGGTCATTATAGTGACACTTTGGACGTGTTCTGGAGTGCGGGAGTAAAAACGCGGGTCTTGGTCTGTAAGGGGGTCTAGTTGTAAAATGGAATGGAAAACAGTATTTCCATGTACTTTCGTATACTTAATATGTTTCAAAGTATAGCTAAATGAATGAAAATTTCATAAATGCAGAGTTTTTTAGGAAAAAAGAAGTAATGTGATGTTTTTAGACACTGATTGTGGCCAGCTCACCATCGGCGAGGTCTAGATCTGCACTATTTACCATCTGAGATGTGTAGATCTACTTGTCGATCTCGTATTGTGATCCTGTGTTGCATTCTCGCTGAATGAATGTCTGAACTAACCTCCTAACTACTCCTAACTACTTCTCCAGTCGTCTAAATATGTCTAGATCTACTTAGAAAACATTCATGAGCAGCGGGGTGGCCATAGGCTATGTCCATACCCCTATCTACATCGTCAAAAATTGAAAAATGCCCATGCTTCTCGTAACTAGGCACTCTTTCACCATTTTGAAAGTGTCACCGGAATAGCGGACGAAATATGTACAATCTAAATGTTACACCGGTTGTTTTTATTGAAACAAACAATTGTCACTATAATGACCATACGGTAGCTTCGGGATACCGGAAGTGTCACTATATTGACCACAAGCACGGAAAGTGCTGTCAGTCAGCAATGGTAGTGCAAATGCAGTTATAAAAGATCTCGGATTTTCTAATGTTTGCGCAAGATGAGTTCCTCGAAGTCTCACAAATGACCGTCGATTGCAAAGGAAAGCAATTTCTTCTGAATTGTTGGAACGTTTCATTGCTGAGGGAAAGAACTTTTTGGTTAAGATCGTAACAAGTGACGAAACTTGGGCACATCATTTTAAACCTGAGACAAAAAGACAGTCAATGGAGTGGCATCATCCGCAATTATCACAAACAAAGGAATTCAAGACAACTTCAAATGGAAAGGTCATGATCACTGTCTTTTGGGACAATGAAGGTGTGATTCTTGTGGATGTTATGCCAAGAGGAGAGACAATCAATTCGCAAGCTTACATTAAGACGTTGAAAAATCTCAATCAACGTTTTCGCAGAGTTCGACCACACAAGAATCCAGCAGACCTGCTTTTCCTTCACGACAATGCGCGCACTCACGCAAGTCTGGCAAAACGGGAGCCAATCACCAAATTAGGTTGGACTGTATTACGCCATCCACCCTATGGTCCAGATTTGGCACCCTCTGATTTTCATCTGTTTGGTCCACTTAAAGATGCACTCCGATGGGTAAGATTTGAAGATGACGAAGGACTGATTCATGCATTGAAGAAATGGCTACATAATCAATAGAAAATCTGGTACAGGCTAGGACTTGTTTCGCATTGGGGTAAAGCCGTACAAATTGATGGGGATTATGTTGAATAATACCGATGTTTACATGACATATCCTTGTATATTGTGTTTACATTTCATACTTTTTGAATAAATTGCTCCTGAAAAAAAAACGATGTGATGCATTACTTTCTGGTCGTCCCTCTTATGATTTTTCTATCGTTAAGTGTTGTACTATGTTAGCTGAGTTTTGTGTTATTGAATTGTACTATTATTCAGTTCTTGTGGCAACGAAGTCCTAATAGCTGTAAGTAATATGGATGTTTGTTCTTCATGTTGTTACCTACAGTTTGATATGCCATCTTCATTCTACATTGGAATCCATCATCATCAGGAGCACATCATTAAACATTGTTTGTTCGATCTTTATGTTTAATCTGTACATGATCGACTGATGGTGTTCAACATAATAGGACAGACAGACAGACAGACAGACAGGCAGGCAGGCAGGCAGGCAGGCAGGCAGACAGATAGATAGATAGATAGATAGATAGATAGATAGATAGATAGATAGATAGATAGATAGATAGATAGATAGATAGATAGTTAGATAGATAGATAGATAGATGTGTGTATATCTTGTTGTTGTTGTTGCTGCTGCTGTTATTGTTGTTGTTCCTGTTGCTATTACTTGAGTGAGAGCTTTTAAGACCAGGAACACAGTTTTGGTTTTTTGTTTTAAAAGACTAGAATCTTCTGTTATATGTTTTTCAAATAGTTTACAGTTAATGTGCGTTGAATCTGTGGAATACTCCTTGTGTAGTTGTAAACTTTTAAGTTTAGTACTACATCTCTCAGCTGATATGGGAGTAATATATTTACTTCAAACCCTATACTATCGTACAAATGGGGGTCGAACAATAATTCCCCTCCTTAAATCTCTTCCCAGGTCCTTGACCTCTCTACCCGTGTTACACTTTTCTCTACCAGTGTCAGACTTGTCACACTGGAACGGCAATCTTTATTTAAGATGTTAATTATTCTTGTATACCACACATAGAAACATTATCCACGTACACCACACATAGAAACATTATCCACGTATACCACACATAGAAACATTATCCACGTATACCACACATAGAAACATTATTCACGTATACCACACATAGAAACATTATCCACGTATACCACACATAGAAACATTATCCACGTATACCACACATAGAAACATTATCCACGTACACCGCACATAGAAACATTATCCACGTACACCACACATAGAAACATTATCCACGTACACCGCACATAGAAACATTATCCACGTATACCGCACATAGAAACATTATCCACGTATACCGCACATAGAAACATTATCCACGTATACCGCACATAGAGACATTATCCACGTATACCGCACATAGAAACATTATCCACGTACACCGCACATAGAAACATTATCCACGTACACCGCACATAGAAACATTATCCACGTATACCGCACATAGAAACATTATCCACGTATACCGCACATAGAAACATTATCCACGTACACCACACATAGAAACATTATCCACGTACACCACACATAGAAACATTATCCACGTACACCACACATAGAAACATTATCCACGTACACCACACATAGAAACATTATCCACGTACACCACACATAGAAACATTATCCACGTACACCACACATAGAAACATTATCCACGTATACCACACATAGAAACATCCGAATATATATCAATGAAAACCCAGAACTAAACGTTTCACAACAAGTCCCAGCTCCCGCTGTTTAATAAACGAGAATGACAGAACAGGACTAAAACACAGAGTACATGATACAACGTAACTAGCCAATGATCAATACCAATAATATAATGGTTCATTAATATCAATTGTCTAATTGCCTCAGTCATAGGTTCCATTTCTACTAGTTCCCTCTATACATTAGCTGTTTCTTGGGTTCCTAGCTTTCTTCTAGTCCCACCTCTTCTCCCTCTCTATCCTCTACCTTATGACTTTGGTCATCGGTGCCCGTGCACCTGGTACCTCATTATATCTCTACCTTTTCTACTTTTTCTCAGCACTATCTACCATAAGACTTTGGTCGTCGGTGCATTCTGCACCTGGTAGCTCATTATATCTCTCCCTTTTCTACTTTTTCTCCGCACTATCTACCATAAGACTTTGGTAGTCGGTGCATTCTGCACCTGGTAGCTCATTATATCTCTCCCTTTTCTACTTTCCTCCGCACGCTCTACTATAGGTGGGTACATTCTGCACCTGGTAGCCTCCTGTCCTAATTCAGTACTATTCTGTTGCCTGCGCAACCGTCTCCTTTCTTCCATCACTCCTTCCTCCTTTCTTCCATAATTCCTTGACATGCTCAACCTCACATTACATGCATGTAATCACCAGTATAATCATCATATAATCAATACAATAAAAAATGATACTCACATAATCAATGAACATATGCAGTGCCCCTCTAAGTGCACTCGATACATCTAATGAAGGAATACAAATCTAACCAACAATCGCTATCCATGTCCTATTACTCATGTGCATAATTATAATATCCTTCATCTACACACAGAAACTTTACGAAAACAACATTACAGAAGAGGTGCGATAACTATGATTCATAACACAACTACACTCTACACACTTGCTACATATACACCCTAATATACTAAACGACTACATTTTAAACAATGCGCCTTTCCCTCAATGAATACAGGACAACACTGATATGAATTCGTTCACTCCTGTTATTTATCCATGCTTCTCTCTCTCTCTCTCTCTCTCTCTCTCTCTCTCTCTCTACTCGCTATGCGTTGGAACCTGCTCACTGGCTGGCCGTGTCAGTAAGACAGATTCCCGTATCTCTCTCCTTCTCACATAATGCCACAATAATAATTTGCGTATTTCTCTTCCTCAGGTCTCTGTCGATGTACTTAAGATAGCATGTCCTTCCATAACCCTCGATCCCTTGTGATTCAGCATTTCCCGCGCCAGGATGCCAACCCATCAAACATCTTTTTTCTCTGTCTACCTCTGTCTCTTCTACCTTCGATCTTACCTGTTGCCATTAGGTGCTCTAGTCCGCCTCTCCTCTAAACATGCCTCCACGGATTTAGATTGTTGTTTTTTTATCTTCGTTATAATTTTCTTTTTTTTCTTGTGGTGTTTCAAAACTTTGTTTTATTTTCTCGCCGTCCATAGTGTCTTTAGCATGGTTCTTAAGAATCACATTTTAGCTGATTCAAGCCTTCTTTGTACCTCTTTACTAATAATAAAATCTTCGCATCCGTAGAACAGGATTGGTTCAATATAAGACTGTAGCACTCTCTTCCTGACTCTCATAGATGGTGACTTACTGCAAAGTATGGCTTTCAGCTTTTAAACGAAGAAGGTCTTGGCTTGTGCAATTCTGCATTTTACTTCTGTGATACATCTTCTATTTGATGTTAGCAAAGTGCCTAAGAAACTAAAACTATCAACTTGTTTTAATTTTATGCCTTTTGCTTGCGTGGTGCACTTTAGGGAACTCTTGACTTTCACAACTGTTTCTTTGTGATGAATCCCTTTTTCACACTTTCCTTGATGACGGTATTAACTTATAAAACGAAGTTCCCTTCTTCACACTTTCCTTGATGACTGTATTAAGTTATTAATCGAAGTTCCCTTCTTCACACTTTCCTTGATGACTGTATTAAGTTATAAATCGAAGTTCCCTTCTTCACACTTTCCTTGATGACTGTATTAACTTATAAATCGAAGTTCCCTTCTTCACACTTTCCTTGATGACTGTATTAACTTATAAATCGAAGTTCCCTTCTTCACACTTTCCTTGATGACTGTATTAAGTTATTAATCGAAGTTCCCTTCTTCACACTTTCCTTGATGACTGTATTAACTTATTAATCGAAGTTCCCTTCTTCACACTTTCCTTGATGACTGTATTAACTTATAAATCGACGTTCCCTTCTTCACACTTTCCTTGATGACTGGAGTAGCAACCAAAGCTCTCTTTTCACTCTTGACTATCAACACCGTGTCTTCTGCGTATCTCAAGTTGTTAACATTGACACCTCCTACTGCTACTCCCTTCACGTCCTCTATGTTTCGTTATATGTTCACAGTACTGTACAGCGAGAAGAGTTCAGGTGACAGAACACACATATTGTTTTCTTCCAAACCCTATGCTATCAGTGCCAAACATGGACACTAACAGCCAAACACAAAAGGAAAACTATGAAGACAGAAATGAGATGTTTAAGAAGAATACTAATCGTGACAAGAGACCAAATAAGAAATAAAACCATCAGGGCAAAGGATGGAATAACACTAATAGTACTACATTACATCCTGAAACAAATCAAATGGTTTGACCACACCGCCAGACAGTATACAAACAATGTGATTAAGACCTGTAGTTAACAGAGGAAAAGGCTGCCGACACAAGAGATGGAGAGAGGAAACTACAGAAACCTTAAATATTCCATTATATGAAGTAGAGTGCCGAGCCCTATCTATTAGTCCCCTCAACACTGAAATCTATATGAGGAAGGAGACAAGACAGGACAAGACAAAACAAGACAAGACAAGACATAGGAATAGCAAATGTGGCAGTTAATTCCTTCAGCCTTTACACAAAGTGAGAATATATAATTTATCAGATGTTGCACTTAAGGGCAGAGATTGAAGACTCAACAATTGAAGAGTAACAATTAGGCATTCTGTTATGCTCCTACCAGGACCGAATTTCTGCATTAAAAATTTTCTATTGTATTTGAATCAATTGTTTGCTCTAATTTAAGCCTAGGCAATCACTCAGTCCAGTTTGTATAGGGCTCCAACCGGTTTTTTTTTTCTCGCGTTCATTAAGATACACCTATAAACGTTTCCGATCATTACAGCCTCTAAAAGTCAGCAACATTTACTACTAGAAAATATCTTAATCCTATATCCTTTCTGAGCCGTTAAACGTCACACAGGGCTCACAAAGTAGTTCGCCAACTCTTCCTGTTTGAGGAGAGCTTTTCAACCTCATCAAGGGATTTTATGCCTATTAATTTGGCCTCTCTTAACAATGTCCTAGAGTTTCAAGTGGTCTGCTTCTTTTTCTTCAGCCTGTTGTGTTCTGCTTGACAGTTTGTTTTGGGATTCTCTGATCGTTTCTTATCATCACGTGACCAACACATGTCCATCTACTTTTCCTGATCACCCATGAGACTGGTTGTTGTTCAGTCATATGTCTTATCTATGCATTGTTCTTGAATTCGTTCCACTTGATGCCGAGTATTTTCCTTAGGCATTCGTTTATAAAAAAAGAGTATAATTTATTATCTATTTCTTTAGTTGTTTTCCAGGTTTTGCATGCATAAATGAGGGTGGATATTACATTTGAACTGAATAGTCTTAACTTGGTTTTTGTACTTATAAGTTTTGAATACCATATGTTCTCAAGATTCATGAAGATTAATGCTGCTTTTGCAATTCTAATTCTAACTTCCTTTCTGGTGTCACCATCCTGGTCTGTGTAGCTGCAATTATGCAAATTGGTTGACTTCTTTTTTCGTATAGCTATAGTCTAAATGAAGTGAAGGAATCATGCCGTCAAGATAAAAGTCAATATTATGACAACTTAGCAGAAACAGCAGAGAAAGCAGCATATACAAATGACATGAAAACCATATATAAAATCACAAAGCAGATGACAGGTAACTTCAACACAAGATGTGAAAGTGCAGTAAGAACACAAAATGGACAACTGGTCAGTGGAGAAAGAGAAAAAATTGAAAGATGGAGGGAACATTTTAACACCCTACTAAACAGAACACAAGCAGCACAAGCAATAGACATACCTGAAGCAAAAACGGAACTAAACATCAATACAGGACCAATAACAATAAATGAAGTAAAGGAGGCGATAAAGATGCTAAAATCAGACAGGGCACCAGGTGAAGATGAAGTGACTGCTGAGATGTTGAAAGCAGAAGAAACAGAAACACCAAAACAACTTTGCCGTATATTACAACAAATTTGGGATTTACAAAAAGCCCCAGAGGAGTGGAAACTGGTCTTATAGTAAAACTACCAAAGAAGGGTGACCTCAGAGACTGCGGGAACTGGAGATGCATTACCCTACTGCCACTCACCAGTAAAGTATTTTGCAGAATAATCATCAACAGAATTGTACCAACACTTGAGGAAAAACTTCGGAAAGAGCAGGCAGGATTTAAGAAAGGAAGATCATGCATAGACCACATATTTGTACTTAGACAAATATTAGAACAGGCAAATGAGTGGCATAGCACAACATACGCATTATTCATAGATTTTGAGAAAGCCTTTGACAGTGTCAACAGAGATGCACTGTGGAAAATCCTAAGATGGCATGGCCTCCCCCATAAAATAGTTAATGTAGTCAAAGCCCTATACGAGGGTTTTCAGTGCAAAGTTATCTGTGGAGAACATACCTCCAGCAGCTTTAGGGTACAAACAGGAGTGAAACAGGGATGTGTACTATCACCAACATTATTTATCTTGGCAGTAGACTGGTTAATGAAGGAGGCAACATCAGACAAACGCAGAGGATTACAATGGACCCTTGACACAGTGCTGGAGGACCTTGACTTTGCGGACGACATTTGTCTATTATCAAGCAGTCACAAAGATATGCAAGATAAAATAAACAAGCTAACTCAGAATGCAAACAACATAGGACTAAAGATCAACGTAGGAAAGACAAAGTTAATGAAGCAAAATGTGAACAACAGAAATGTACTCAGAGTAGATAACAAGTTAGTGGAGGAGGTAAACGAATTTGTATACCTTGGCAGCAGAGTAGTAGAAAATGGAGACAGCACAGAGAACATCAACAGCAGACTTACTAGAGCAAACCAGGCTTTTGCAATGCTACAGAATATATGGAAATAAAAAAAACTAAGTATAAATATGAAAATCAGGATATTTAAGAGTAATGTTCTAAGTGTACTACTCTATGGAAGTGAATGCTGGAAAATCACCAAAACCATAGAAAACAAGTTGAATTCTTTCCAGACTAAATGTTTACGAAGAATTAAAAAAATATTTTGACCAAACACCATAAGAAATAACATCTTATTAGCAGAAATGCAGATGAAGCCACTGACAACAATTATTGAAGAAAGACGCTGGCGATGGTTGGGACATGTGCTCCGAATGACTAACAACTCACTACCAAAAATAGCACTAAGATGGACACCACAGGGGAGCAGAAGTAAGGGTAGACCAAAAGAGACATGGAGAAGAACAACAGAAAGTATGTTGAGCAATAGAGGGCTCACCTGGGCAAGAGCAGAAAAAAAGGCGAAGGACAGGCATTTGTGGAAAACCCTTGCGGAAGCCCCATGTGCCCTGGGCACTTAAGGTTCAGAGAGATAGTCTAAATCTGGACACCTGTTCCTATCTTTTGTTCTCGTTTTTTCTTATAGCTATAATCAAAATTTGGACACCTGTTCCTAGCTTTTAATTCATATCCACTAAATTTATCCCAGATTTCTAAAAGACACTTTTTTTTATAGACTCCTAGTGATTCACGGAAATGAGTATGTTTACATTCACCGATTTAAGAGAATTGATTTATTCGTTCATTTCCATGTCCCTTGCAGAACTTTGCCTCTCAAACGGAACTACTGTAGGCCTCTCGGTTGTAAGCAAGATGGCCTGCTGCTGATGCATCCATTTACAGATCATCAACGATGTCTTGCAGCCATCTTTGCCTTGGATTTCCTCTCTTTCTTTTCCCATTATGTATCCTTCCAGACGATCTTCTCTAGATTGTCATGACGTTTAATGTATCCAAAATATTTAGGTTTTCTCTCTTTAATCCTCTTTACTAGCCAGACTTCTTCAATATTAAGCTATTGTAGTATAGATATATGTGTTCTTTTTTGTGTCCACGATATTTGAAGAACTCCACCGTACCATTTACATTCACAGGCATTTATGTGTTTCTCAGCTGTTTTGTTAAGTGTCCAAGTTTCACAGGCATATGTTGCGATGGGAAAGATGCATGCCCTTAAAAATCTTATTTTTGTGGTTCTGTCTGCTACTCTCCATAGATTCTTTAGTTGTTTTACTTTCTGAAGAGCGATAGATGTCCTCAGTTTAATTTCCCTCATTGTATCTCCATTATTAGTTAGTAGTGATCCAAGATATTCAAAACTCTCCACTTCTTCCAGTTTTTCCTCATTGATACATATTTGAGCTGCCTTGTTTGTTTTGTCAGTTGTCATCAATTTAGTTTTCTTCGCATTAGGATGGAGGTTTTGCTCTTCACTATTCTTACGGACTGACATAATTGGTTTTTCCATTCCTTTTTCTGTTGTAGACAGTAATACTGTGTCATCAGCATATCTAATCTCTGGTATTTCATAAACTCAAATTTTTATGGCATAGTAATATTCTTTGTCTACATCTTCTCTAACATTCCTCATTATATTTTCAGTATACAAGTTAAATACGTAAGGCGACAATATGCACCCCTGACAGACCCCTTGTTTTATGTCAAACTAAGTTGTTGTTTCACCATTTATTCTTACTGCTGCTTGTTGGTCTAGATACAGCAGTGATGTTAATTGTATCAAATGTGTTGGAAATCCCATTTTTTCCATTATTTCCCACAGTTTCTGGTGTTGTACACAATCAAATGCCTTTGAGTAGTCTATAAATATAAATATAAATTCACATTAAACTCTCTGCATTTCTTTATTATTAATCTTATATTGAATATATGATCTCTTGATCCTCTTCCTTGCCTTAAACCAGCTTGGACCATATTGTCTTCTTCTTCTATTTTCTTTCGAAGTCTACCCATTATGATTTTTAACAGAATTTTACTGGCAATACTAATCAGGGCAACAGTTCTGTAGTTTGTGCATAATTTCAAGTTACTCTTTTTTTTGGCAGTGGTATGAATATAATTCTTTTCCATTCTTTTGGCCAAATACCTGAATGCTATATCTTTTTACATAGTGTATGATAGATTGTTGCACATTCCTTTCCTCCTGCTTTAATAAATTCTATTAATAAACTAGCTGTTATCTCATCATATCCAGGTGATTTACCATTTTTCAGATTCTTTATTTCCCATAAAACTTCTTCTATTGTCCGTTCAGGTTCTTTCTCCTCCAATAATAATTCGCACTGTTAATTTCTGCTTCCACAGTTGGATGTTTCATACGTTCCTCTACAATATTCCTTCCATCTTTCTAGAATTTCCTCTGTCTCTGTCAAGGTATTCCCCATCTCGTCACAAATTACATTTAGCTTAGGTGTGACATTTCTCGTCAATGTCTTCATTTCTTTAAACATTTCACTATCTCTTCCACACTTCTGATGTCCTTCTATTCTTTCTCAACAATCTTGTATGTATTATTTTTTGTCTTTTCTTATGTTTCTTTGTACTTCTTTTGTTAAAGTTTTATAATCCTCTTTGTTGTTGCTTGTCACTTTCCATTGTGTCTCCATTTCTCTATGTTGTTTTATCAGTTCTTGTGTGCCTGCTGTAATCCATCCATTGTTTTGTGTTTTCTTGACTGGAACCATGTCTTTAACTGTTGTTATTAAAATATCTTTGGCCTGCGTAGCCAATTCATCTGATGTCATCTCCTCTTGTACAACCATCAGAATTTCGAAATGGTTCTTTACTTCTATACCGTATTGTTCTGGTATTTTTGTAAGATCAAAGCGGAGTGGTCTTTATCCCGTAACTGTCTTTTTTATCTTTATCTTCATGTCTGCTATTAATAACTCACGGTCCGTGTCACAGTCAGCACCTGGTAAAGTTTTTGCTGATGTTATACTTGACCTCCACCTTCTTTGCACTAAAATGTAATCTATTTGATTCTTGGTTTTCCCATCAGGTGAAGTCCATGTGTAAAGTCTTCTTGGATGTTGTTTAAAATGTGTGTTAGCGATCATTAGCTGATTTTCTATGCAAAACGCCATTAGATTGTCACCTGCCTCATTTCTATGTCCTATTCTAAATTTCCCTACAATATATCCTTCATCTTCTGCTCTTTCTGTACCAATCTTTGCATTAAAATCCCACATTTTTAATACAACATCTGTACCTGGTCTATCGTCATTTGTAGTGTGTTATAAAAGTCTTCTGCTTCCTCTTCTTCTGTTGCTGATGTAGGTGCATATATCTGGATGATTGTTACATTTCTAGGAATGCGTCAGAGAATTACTTATCTTATTTATTCTTTCAAGAATATCATTCCAAAGAATTGCCAGATAGAATGTTTCATACTATTGATATATATATCAATAGATTGATTGTTTCTAGGCTCTGGATAGTTTCTAGGTTCTAGATAGATTGTTTCTAGACTCTCCATTTTCTTACTTAGCCCTTTTGCTTCTCCCCTTACGTTTACTTCATGTTCAGTATCAGATGCTATAGAATGAAGTGCATGCTGAATTTTCTCAAAACCTACATACAGAGCATGGATATCATCAAAAAGTGGTGACCATCTTGTGTCAGACAGATGCTTTATCACTATATCTTTTCTTAAAGATGAAACTAGGATATTCCATCGATATGTTGAAACAGAGAAAAAGGAATACAGCCAGTGAATAAAGTCAATAAATTTTACAGAATGTACAGACCTCTCTACTGCTTTTATTCCCACTAAGTTTAATCTATGCACAGCACAGGAACATAAATAACAAACTCATTTAGTTCTCAAATCTATGCTTGCAATCCAGTATAGCATCCACACATAATAGATCCATTATAGTATGATTTACCATGGCAGTTTTAAAGAGGAACTTTTCTGTAAGAAATTCAATGATAATATCTACCAGATTTTTGGCTCCATGAGAAAATATTGGAACTTAATAAAGCGTTCAACAGGCTCAGATCCGTTAATATACCGAGTAGTAGACGTTAGTTTATCAATATGTGAGATGTCTGGAGTGGAATCTATACTATTACTTTGATGTCTGAAGTGGAATCTACACTTATTGTATAATATTTTGATGTCTGGAGTGGAATCTACATTTATTGTATAATACTTTGATGTCTGGAGTGGAATCTACACTTAATGTATGTGATCTATTTTCTGTTGTTCCATTAATTCAATAAATACCTCACAAATATTTGCTGATAAATATGATGGACTTTCTTTTCCACGATTTCCATACAGTCTCAAATGCTCTTCCAAAAAAAACAGGTCAAATGTAATTCTAGTATACCCACATAGTTCCTATTTTTAAAAAATGTAATGGTAAACCTGTCACGCCTTAGAGACACATAGGGATATGGTGTTAGTGCCCATATTTTCCTATTTTTAGTGACACAATAATTTGATTTTCTCCACGAAATGGCAAACCTCTAGAAGGAAGGAACCACAGAAAATTGTCAATACTTTCTGCCAAACCTCTAGAAGGAGGTAACAACAGAAACTACATGTGTCAATACTATCTGCTAATACTCGCGTTCTGAGCATTATTGTTCAAGTAACAGAGAATCTAAATACTACCACTTTCTTTATGATCAATCAAATGGCGTCCACGCACGCACACACACACGCTATATACATTCATACTCACAGATTGCCATGTGCTGGTTGGGCCCCATGAACTTGGGACTCCAGGTTGGCCCATGCCTAAAGACAGTACTAATCGTAGGTTTATTCTCAGAATTTGGGAAATTGTTTCTTCTTCCTTTATCGATCTGACTAAGAAAGGTCCAAAATTAAAATGCTCGATGGAATGTCAGTCGACACTTGAATTTTTCAAAGATCGTCTCGCCCAGCTGCATCGTCTTCTTTCATACTCTGATCTCACTAAACCACTTACCTTGTACACAGATGTATCTGATCTCACTAAACCACTTACCTTGTACACAGATGTATCTGATCTCACCAAACCACTTAACTTGTACACAGATGTCTCTGATCTCACCAAACCACTTACCTTGTACACAGATGTCTCTGAACCCACCAAACCACCTACCTTGTACACAGATGTCTCTGAACCCACCAAGCCACTTACCTTGTACACAGATGTATCTGATCTCACCAAACCACTTCCCTTGTACACAGATGTGTCTAATCTCACCAAACCACTTACCTTGTACACAAATGTCTTTGAACCCACCAAACCACTTACCTTATACACAGATGTCTCTGATCTTACCAAACCACTTACATTGTACACAGATGTCTCTGATCTTACCAAACCACTTACATTGTACACGGATGTCTCTGATCTTACCAAACCACCTATCTTGTACACAGATGTCTCTAACCCTGCCATTGGCACCTGTTTAGTGCAGACAGCAGTAGATGTTGATGGCGTGTTAGTGGAAAAGTATTTTCTTTTTCAGAAGCTATCCAGAGCACAGGCTAAGTGGTGTACTTTAGAAAAAGAAGTGTAAGCAATCAATCATGCCACTCAAAAGGTGAAATACTTCTTAGCAAGCAGGTGTTTTGTAATCAAGACTGATCTTAGGCCCCTGGTGGATACATTCAATACAAAGCAGGAGATTCAGAATATCAAAGTGCAAAAAAGATTGTTGAATCTTGGCAGTTTAGACTTTGAGCCCGGATATATAAAAAGCTTATGTTAAAATTTTGTCTGATGACTTACTCTCTAGAACTGAGAGTCCTGACCTAGAATTATGTTACTGATGTCGAGGCGCTCAAAGAGAATGCCAAAGAGATAGCCAATAAATGCAAACAATTACCTGATCAGATATTATATAGGATTCCAATACTTTTATACTTGGAGTTAAAAGCCAAAGAACCACTCATAATCATGGATCAGTTTTGTTTAATGGAAGACCAGGAGCAGAGCAAAGAGAAAGCAGAAGTGAAGACAATGCTAAGTAACAAAAGGTTACAAATATAAAGTCTAAAATTTCATTCTTATTGCAGTCTGCATTAATTTACTAGAAGCGTACCTAATGGTGAGATGATTTTGCAAAGAACACAATAACACACCCATGATGGACATTACAATTTCCTTATAATACTCTCATGACCTGACTCAGGCTGGACATCTCACTTCTGCATTACAATTATTGGAACATACGATGCTTGTCAGAATCAACGAAAGCTAGTTTAATTGAACAAGCTGATGATGAAATTCCTTGATGATGAATGAAGTATCAACTCATACATCTCAGGCTGCTGGTAGATGTACACAGAACACTGGCAAAAAAAGCAACATCCACCATACCATGAAGAAATCATTTGATACATTTTGCCCTCCTACTTGAACATTCACATCATGACTCAGACAAAAACACTCTTACCACTTTAGACACAAACTACACTCTTACCACTTTAGACACAAACTACACTCTTACCACTTTAGACACAAACTACACTCTTACCACTTTAGACACAAACTACACTCTTACCACTTTAGACACAAACTACACTCTTACCACTTTAGACACAGATTACACTCTTACCACTTTAGACACAGACTACACTCTTACTACTTTAGACACAGACTGCACTCTTACCACTTTAGACACAGACTGCACTCTTACCACTTTAGACACAGGCTCTTAATAAAAATGGATGGGTGTAAGGTATAGTTTTACAAAAGATAGAAAGAATGAGGAAAGTGGGCAGAATGGCAGAAAGCAAGATGAGTACATATAAATGAAGGACACACAGCAATCCAATATTTTGGCAAAAGCCTTTTTTTCAAGGACCACAGACTTAGTTTTTTGGCGTCCTCCTAGTAAGAAAGTCCTGTCCTGCATTTTGTGCTAGACTTGCTTACTATGAGGAGGCCAAAAAGCTAAGTCTGTATTTTTCATTCATTTTTCATGTTTTTATTTGTTGTATTGTTTTTGAACATCAAAAAGACAGAGACTATGGTTATATCTAAGAAACAAAATACACCAGCATGTAGTATTAAATTAAACGGAACTATTCTAAAGCAGGTGCAGAAATTCAAATACCTTGGAGCAGTAATAACTTCAGATGGGAAATGCAGAACAGAAATTAGGAACAGAATAGGCCAAGCAAAGACTGCAGCTAACACATCTTTATCAATGAATGTTAGAAAACGAGTCCTAAAATGCTATATTGAACCTATCTTGTTATATGGAAGTGAATCATGGACAATAGGCAAGTCTGCACAAAAATCATTGGAAGCAGCAGAAATGTGGTTTATTAGAAGAATGTTGCGAATCCCCTGGACAGCAAAAATAACTAATGAAGAATGTATGAGAAGAGCTGGAGAGACAAAAAACCTTGTCAAAAAGATAAGAGAGAGACAATGTACTTTCATAGGACATGCAATGAGAAGAGGGGGCATTGAAAATATTATAACAACAGGAAAAATAGAAGGAAGAAGATCAAGAGGAAGACCAAGAGAAATGATACTGGACAGTCTGACGGTATGGTGGGAGAAGAGATCACCAACTGAACTGATGGCCTGCATGAAGGATCGGGTACTCTGGAGAAGCATAATAGCCAACGCCAGTCAGCACAGCACATGATGATGATGATGATGATTGTTTTTGTATGCAACAACACTTCTAATACAGAACCATGCTGATGGTGGTATATGAAAATAGGTTTTTGCTAAAATTTATTTCATAATTCATCCTATGATGGCAGAATATCTTTTCTTCTGAAACAAGGAAGCAAGTAATTCTAATAACCAAAATTCTCTATTTCTGGGAATAGAAATTCATTAATTCTATCCTTCTTCTTCTTCGTTCGCATTGTCTGTCTATACCTGCAGTCCTGTCTCTTGGATAAATTTCACTGTTTTTTATAATTCATGTATGGAACCGTAGAGCTTATCTTCTTTAGTAGTTTCACTGGGCCAGTAATTATTTCTCAGTGTTTCATAGTTGGTGCAGTTCTGGAGGATATGTTCCACAGTTTGGGGCACCTGGGCACATGTACATAGATTAGTAGTACCAACCTTAAACTTTGTATACATATGACTTCAGAGTCGACTGTGTCCTGTTCGGAAACGGAAAATGATGACTTGTTCCTTTCTGTTTAGCATGTGATATTTAATAACATATATAAAACAGCACATGTTTCTATGATGACACTGTTATATCTACGCTAATAAGGTGTGTGCAAAAGCCTTCTTCCTGAAACCACTATACAAAGGGGCATGACTCAAACAATTCAGATAATGAGAAGGATGAGATGTCACAACCAGAGCTTTAGGATACAAAGTGTTTTTATGGAGAAAAACTGTGTATTACTTTTCTTTATTTTTATATGATTTCTTCACTTTCACAACCTACAAGCACTTGTGCATTCTGCATTTTATCAGTTTTGAGGTTTGTGATTGACCATGTTCTACATCTGTTATTTCATTTTTCCTAACTGGACTGCATTTGTTTATAAAGTATTTTTTTATTGTGATTTAAGATCAGATGTTTGTGTATATAATGTTTATATGATTGATATATACAATATATGTATATATTCAAGTGGAAAACAATACGTCAAAGAAAAAGAGGTTGACCACGTGAAACTCTAAAGAGGACATTGTTAAGAGAGGCCAAATTAATAGGCATAAAATCCCTTGATGAGGTTAAAAAATATGATGAAAACAGGAAAATCTGTCTAGCTACCATGTAAGCCTATATGATGGTTAATGGCATGGGAAGGATGTAAGATGTAAGATATTATGTGTGTGTGTGTGTGTGCGTGCGTGCGTGCATGCAATGCCTCTATGTGAGTGTGCATGCGTGTGTGCATGCATGCGTGTGTGTGTGTGTATTAAAAAAAAGGTTTTTTAGTCTACTTTGATTGATGTCCAGTAAATATACTAGATCTTATATCTTTGTATATAACTACAGTATCTCAGTCAGTAAGGCATCCCTGTGGAACTTTGCCTCCCTTAAAGCTCTCCTGTAGGCCTCTCGGTTGTAAGCAAGATGCCCTGCTGCTAATACTACAGTATCTAGGTGGAGTAAATACCTACTAGGTAGGTCAGGGTGAGTGTAACTAACAGGTGTTAACTGACCCAAAGCCCAGAGTAAAACGTGAAGTTTATTCAGTACCAGCAGTGCTTGATTATGCAAGATGTGTATGTTAGTTGGAACGTCAATGGTCCTGGAACAATGGTCTTTTTAGAGTGGACTGAATGAATAGAGAGAGAGAGAGAGAGAGTGGAAGGATGCGATAGGTTAAGTGATGGGCTGAAGAGGATGGGTGTTGGAGTGGGTAAGAAAGGGTGTAAAAGCAACATCTCTTATTATGTTTCATAGTTTTGATACTGATTTGTTTTGATTACACTCCTGTTGCAGAACGGACACTACATGAGTCTTACTTTTGATGTTTTATTTGTACTATTGTTTTCATTCATTTGTGCAAGTACTGTTATTGATAAACTCACCAAAGCCCCTGCTGATAATAAAGTGCAATAAACTTGCTATCACTGAACAACAGGCCAAACTTTATTATTTGCATTTTTTTAATGGTAGAGAGTAGAGGAGTGTGTCTTACACCAGAGCCACATAGCAACCCAAGGTCAAACACAGCAGAGAGATCACATCATCATCATCCTTGCAACATAAATACACCCTTCTCACTGTAAAAGACTTGAACATAGGACTGGTTCTAAGTGTAATGAACATTTTTTTGTTGTCTGATACTTAATTCTGACTGCAGTGATACAAAGAATTTTATTTTAAAATTTCAGGCTACAGCCCACCTACTTCTTCTTATAATATTTTTAAGAAAAATTTACAAACTAGCATTCACTGTCTCCATAATATTTACAAACTAGCATTCATTGTCTCTACAAAATTTTTAGCAAACTTTTGCTACATAAATGAAATTACAGGTGTTGAAAGGATTGGGCAAAAAAACATCTATTCTACATTAGTTACTCTAAAAATGAAGAGTAAATTATAACATTACACGCTAGGTATAATTCAAGAAATAAAATATATAAATATATTGTTACACGCATATGGTAAAGTTCAAAAGAGGCAGGTTATGCTATTGATGCTGAGACAAACTTCTCCAGGTGCCATCAAATGATACCTCATCATCCTTGAAAGATGCATTTGTATATGTTCTGTAGCGAACACTCTGGTGCAAGAAGTTCTTTGAATTCCTGCAGTTTGAGCTGCATCTGATGAGGAATGTTAAAAAAATAGAAAGGGACAGTCATATATATATATATACATACACACACACATAAGACGGAGGAGGACCTATTTGCTTTACACATCTTCCCATCCTGAAGCCTGTAAGAACTCCATCCCATATTCCCAACTCCTCCGTCTTCGCCGCATATGTCAGTCCAACAAGTTATTAGAATTTTTCCATCATTGCCACTACCCAGAAAAGGTCCTTCGTAAAGCCTTTAACCGTATCCAACTAGAGAGCCGCAAAGAAGTATTCAGGAAAAAGCCTGTTACTCCATCTGACAGAGTTAAATTAGTACTGCCTTTCCACCCGCACGGTCAGATGGTTAAGAAAATTCTTTATCGTCATCTGCCGATAATCCAACTCGACTCCGGCACTCGTGACATTTTCTCTGATCCACCCCTATTGGCATACAAACGTGAGCCAAACCTTAAGAACATCCTCGTCCACAGCCACTTGAAGCAGAGCCTTACATATGTTGGCACCAGAAAATGTAACCGCCCCCGCTGTGTTACTTGCCCTGTAGTTTGGGAGATGAAAACAATCACCTTTCCCAAAACTATCCTCACTCTTCATGAGGGATTCACATGCGAGTCCCGAAATGTGATATATGTCATCATTTGCAAAAGATGCAGGATAACATATATCGGTGAGACTGGCCTCAGATTAGGGGACCGCATGCAAAAACATCTGTATGACATCGCCCAGCATGCTTCGAAACCAGTCCCAAATCATTTCAATGGCCCCAACCACAGAGGCAAATCTGATTTTCTGGTAACAGCCATTAAACAATGTCACGCAGATGACACAAGCCGCCTGGCACTTGAGAACCGCTGCATTCAAAATTATGGGACGCTGGAACCACATGGGTTAAACTCACTGTTTAGTTACACGTAACATCATCTTCTTCAATCATTATAGTACCTCTCCACTAAATCCACCCCTTCTTACTTTTCAAACTTCCTCACAGTATCACTCTGCAACCCCGCTATTTTCATCACCCCTATTTTTTGCATGCAGAGAGACATCCACTAATGTAAATGTTTCAGTTTCCTCAATTAATTTATATCTGTGTTTCCCAGAGGGAGCAATAACAGACCCTGTTGGCACTGGAAAGGACCTGGAGAGAGAGGGAAGAGAGTGGGTGGGGCGTAGTGAAAGAAAAAGGGTCAGTAGGGGGGTAATGGAAGAAAAGGAGGTAGTAGGGGAGCATTCTTGGATAAAGTCGCCAAAGAAAGTGAACAGAAAGGCCTTACTTTGAACATCAAAAAGACAGAGACTATGGTTATATCTAAGAAACAGAATTCACCAGCATGCAGTATTAAATTAAACGGAACTATTCTAAAGCAGGTGCAGAAATTCAAATACCTTGGAGCAGTAATAACTTCAGATGGGAAATGCAGAACAGAAATTAGGAACAGAATAGGCCAAGCAAAGACTGCAGCTAACACATCTTTATCAATGAATGTTAGAAAACGAGTCCTAAAATGCTATATTGAACCTATCTTGTTATATGGAAGTGAATCATGGACAATAGGCAAGTCTGCACAAAAATCATTGGAAGCAGCAGAAATGTGGTTTATTAGAAGAATGTTGCGAATCCCCTGGACAGCAAAAATAACTAATGAAGAATGTATGAGAAGAGCTGGAGAGACAAAAAACCTTGTCAAAAAGATAAGAGAGAGACAATGTACTTTCATAGGACATGCAATGAGAAGAGGGGGCATTGAAAATATTATAACAACAGGAAAAATAGAAGGAAGAAGATCAAGAGGAAGACCAAGAGAAATGATACTGGACAGTCTGACGGGATGGTGTGAGAGGAGATCACCAACTGAGCTGATGGCCTGCATGAAGGATCGGATACTCTGGAGAAGCATAATAGCCAACGCCAGTCGGCACAGCACATGATGATGATGATGAGAGGAGCATTGAGGGAAAATGATGCAGCAGATGGAACAGTCATACCCTCCTTACTTACTACTTTTCAACTTGATATTGAGAAACACATCACATTAAAAGTTGAGAAAATAATGCAGTCTCTCTCCCTGGTCCATGCCAATTAGGCTTTGGTCGTCAGTGATTGCCACAACCACCTATCCTTTTCTCTTTTTATAAGCTGTGTCATGGACTGTGTTCTGTGCCACTCTTTTAGTCAAGTATCTTGTTTCTTTGTCTTCCTCTGTCATTTTTTCCCCTCCAGTTTTCCTGTTGTCATTAGGTGTTCCTATTTTCCTCTTTTCAAAATATGTCTTACAAATCCCGACTCTCGTTTTTTTAAATGTTGCTATAATTTCTCTCTTGCCCAGCCTCACTTAGAACCTCTTCATTTGTTTTCTTGGTTGTCCTTGGTATTCTCATCACTTTTCTTATGAACCACATCTCCACCACTTCTAGTAGATTTTGAGCGCTCTTTTTTATCATCCATGCTTCGCATCCATACAATAATGTGGGTTCAATGTAGCACTGAATAACTCTCTTTCTGGTGTTCGTTGAAAAAGCTTTATTGCACAGTATGTTTTTCATTTTCATAAATTCTGACTTTGTCAATGTTATTCTGCTCCTTATTTCGGTTTTGCATCTTATGTCTTGTGTTATTATTGTTCTTAAACACTTGAATTTGTCCATCTGCTTCAATTCTGTGCCTTTTACTTTGATACTACATTTTGCCGGTGTTTCTTTCTTAGATATGACAATGACTTCTGTCTTATTATTACTAAAACTAAGTCCTTTCTCCTAACTTTTTTTCTGTGATTTTGTCTAACAAATCTTGTAGCTGTTCATCACTTTGAGCCATCAGTACCATGTCAAAATAATGCAGCAGCTGAGTTATAACTGTACTTCATCATATTCAAATTGCTGCCTTATTTGTTCTGTCAGTTGTCATCAATTTAGTTTTCTTCACATTAACATAGAGTTTTTGCTCTTCACTGTTCTTACGGACTGACATAATTAGTTTTATCCACTCCTTTTTGTGTTGTGGACAGTAATACTGTGTCATCAGCATATCCAATTTCTGGTATTTCATAACCTCCAATTGTTATGACATTGTAATATTATTTGTCTACATCTTCTTTAACATTCCTAATTACATTTTCTGTATACAAGTTAAATAAGTAAGGCGACAATATGCACCCCTGACGGACCCCTTGTTTTATGTCAAACCAAGTTGTTGTTTCACCATTTATTCTCACTGCTGCCTGTTGGTCTAGATACAGCAGTGATATTAATTGTATCAAATGTGTTGGAAATTCCATTTTTTCCATTATTTTTCAAAGTTTCTGGTGTTGTACACAATCAAATGCCTTTGATAGTCTATAAAAAATAAATATAGATTCACATTAAATTTTCTGCATTTCTCTATTATTAAACTTATATTGAATATATGATCTATCATTCATCTTCCTTGCCTGAAACCAGCTTGGACCATATTGACTTCTTTTTCTTTTTCTTATGAAGTCGACCCATTATGATTTTTAATAAAATTTTACTGGCATGACTAAACAGGGCAATTGTTCTGTAGTTTGTGTATAATTTCAAGTTACTCTTTTTTGGAAGTGGTATGAATACAGTTCTTTTCCATTCTTTTGGCAAAATACCTGAATGCCATATCTTTTTACACAGTGCATGAGAGATTGTTGCATATTCCTTTCCTCCTGCTTTAATAAGTTCAGCTGTTATCTCATCACATCTTGTGATCTACCATTTTTCATATTTTTTATTGCTCATAAAACTTCTTCAATTGTTGGTTCGGGTTCTTTCTCCACTAATAATAATTCACATTGTTGATTTCCTTTCACAGTCAGTTGTTTCATACATTCCTCTGCAATATTCCTTCCATCTTTCTAGAATTTCCTCTGTCTCTGTCAAGATATTCCCCATTTCATCACAAATTACATTTAGCTTAGGTGTGACATTTCTCATCAATGTCTTCATTTCTTTAAACATTTCACTATCTCTTCCACACTTCTGATGTCCTTCTATTCTTGTTTTTTTTTGTCTTTTCTTATGTTTCTTCTTACTTATTTTGATAAAGATTTATATTCCTCTTTGTTGTTGTTTATCACTTTCGATTGCGTTCCCATTTCTCTATGTTGTTTTATCAGTTCTAGTGTGCCTGCTGTAATCTATCCATTGTTTTGTGTTTTCTTGACTGGAACCATGTCTTAACTGTTGTTATTAAGATATCTCTGGCCTGTGTAGCTAATTCATCTGGTGTCATCTCCTCCTGTATAGCCATCAGGATCTCATAATGGTTCTTCACTTCTATACTGTATTGTTCTGGTATTTTTGTAAGATCAAAGTGGAGTAGTCTTGATCTCCTGTCTTTTTTATCTTTATCGTCATGTCTGCTATTAATAACTCATGGTCCATGTCACAATTGGCACCTGGTAAAGTTCTTGCTGATGTTATACTTGATCTCCACCTTCTTTGCACTAAAATGTAATCTATTTAATTCTTGGTTTTCCCATCAGGTGATGTCCACATGTAAAGTCTTCTTGGATGTTATTTAAAAAGTGCATTAGTGATCATTAGCTCATTTTTCATCCAAAATGCCATTAGATTTTCATCTGCCTCATTTCTATGTCCTATGCTAAATTTCCCCAAAGCATATCCTTCGCCTTCTGCTCTTTCTGTACCAATCTTTGCATTAAAACCGCATATTTTTAGTATAATTTTTTTTTTACCTGGTTTATCGTCATTTGTGTTATAAAAGTCTACTACTTCCTCTTCTTCTGCTGCTGATGTAGGTGCATATATCTGGATGATTGCTACATTTCTATGAGTGCCTTTAAGTCTGATAGTGAGGATTCTATCACTTACTGGATTGTAACCTAGTAATACTTTTGATGTTGATTTGTCCAAGTAAAAAGCCACTCCATTCTAAAGCTAAAGAAGAGTGGCTAAATAAGAAATGTAATGAAATAGAGACACACCATTATGGAAATGCAAGATATATGTACAAACAAATAAAGGAGTTAACAAACAAAAGGCATACTACAAGACTGGTTGCCTGAAGTCAAAGGAGGGGCATACAATAATGGACAGAGATGAAATAATGGCACGATGGTGCGAAAACATTTGAGAACTCTATGATGACAATAGAAGCGAAATAGATATACAAAATAATAATGAAGGGCCTCCAATATTAAAAGCAGAAGTGTAAGAAGCCATCAAACACATGAAGAACAACAAAGCACCAGGACTAGATAAAATCACCAAGGAAGAATTGAAAGCTTGGCATAGAAATAACTACCAGACTGCTGAATGACATCTATAGCAGTAAAAATGTCCCATCAGACCTATTGCAATCAGTTTTCATTGCTCTGCCAAAGAAACAAGGTGCAGCTGATTGTGAAGACCATCGAATCATTAGTCTTATGAGCCATGTTACCAAAATCCTGCTTTGTATTGTCATAAGAAGAGTCAGGAGCAAAATAAAACCAGAATATGCTGAAGAACAGTGTGGCTTCATCGAAGGAAAAAGCACAAATAATGCCATATATATATATATTGAGAACATTGATGGAAAGATCAATAGAAGTAAAGACGGACCTATACTTATGCTTCATAGACTACTGTAAAGCATTCGATAAAATGAGACACACAGAAATTATAAGAATGCTGTAAGACATCAACATAGATGGGAAAGATCTGAAACTCATCAAAAACATATACTGCCAGCAATCAGCAGCAATGAAGATTGAGAACCAAATAGGAACATTCCAAGACATAAAATTGGGAGTGAGACAAAGATGTGTTCTATCTCCTGACCTCTTCTCCTCGTACAGCAACAAAAATAATGAGGAATATAGAGAGCTTGCCAGGAATATCAGTTGGCGGGTACACCATTAACAACTTAAGATATACAGACGACACAGCTCTTATTGCTAAAAGTGAAGGGGATCTACAGGCCCTTCTGGGCATCGTGGTTCATATAACGAAGTAAAGGTCTCAGCTTGAATAAAAAGAAGACTGAAGTAATGGTCATCTCAAAGAAAAGAATACCACCAAAATGTAGCATTACCATCGATGGTACAAATCTGAAACAAGTTGATAGATTCAAGTACTTAGGAACAATTATAACAGCTGATGGGAAATGTCACAATGAAATAAAAAGCAGATGTACTCAGGCCAAGTCATCATTCCAGAAAATGAGAAACATCTTGTACAACAGATCTATATTAATGGAAACAAGATTCCCAGCATTTAAATGTTACATCAAGCCAATTTTGTTTTTTGGATGTGAAGCATGGTTCATGAATAAGAGAGTACAGTGAGAAATGGAGGCCATGGAAATGTGGTTCATAAGAAGGATGTTGAAGGTACCTTGAACAGCTAAGAAAACCAATGAAGAAAAGGCAAATTACAACAAAGATCAGGGACAGACAAGTGAGATTTGTAGGACATTTTCTGAGAAGAGGAAAATTGGAAAACTCTGAAGCAACTGGAAAAATTGAGGGAAGAAAAGACAGAGGAAGACACAGAGAGAAGTTACTGGATGGGCTGTCAGTGTGGCTAGGAAGAAAGTCACCGGCGGATCTCATAATCAAGTCTTAAGATAGGGAACTGTGAAGAGAAATGCTCACCTACACCACGCGGCACGGCACTTGATTGATTGACAAAGCCACTCCACTCTTTCCTCCTAATTCTCCACCAGAGTATTTAAAGATATCATTATTCTCGCTCTTGAAGCGTCCTGATCCTTTCCATCGATGTTCGCAGATTCCCAAAATGTGTATCCCCGTTCTTTTCATCTCGTCACTTATTGTTTGATACTTTCCCTCATACGTACTTCTCACATTCCATGTTCCTGCACTTATTTTTATTTTTAGGGTTTTCCTTTGTAACACCGACAGGATTTTGTCTGTCATCACGCCTTTCCCCAGTGTTAAAAGTAGATCTATCTAGCCACCAGATCCTTTTCCTATCTGACCTTCCATATTGCTGTTGGGTTTCTTGGTATATTTCCAGAAGGTAGTTTACCATTGCTTTCCTTCCGGGCAGTGACTGTACTAGTCAGTGATCGTAGCCATTGTCCCTACATTGAAATCATCTGCCCACTATCATAGAATGGTGACCATAACCAACATTATCTGCCGGCTGATCTCCCATTCCATCCACCACCTGCTCCCATGGCTTCACATCACCCTGATCGGGGATGGGGGGATGCTATACGGGTACTCCACCTTGCCCAAGGGTGTCCCGTAGACTGACGGAGGTAAGGAGTCATCTTACTTCTCCTTTGATAAGGGATACCCCTACCCCGCTAACCAGTTTGTCACTGTATTATGGATATTTTGGCTGTACTAGTAATTTTGAGATTTGTCCATCCACTTCATCCGAAGTCTTGTTCACGTGTTTGTCTGAAATGGAAGCTTTATATCAACTATATGGCTAACTGTTTCATGGCTATTCTGAAGACCCGTAATTCAACATATTGTTCAGTGTATTTATCATCCATCCAGTGTCCACCAACATTAAGTTCCATCCAGTAAACTTCACACTGTCATGTTGCCAACACCAGACGTGTTTATTATATTACGATGTCTCGACAATGAAAAGGATCCTGGGAATCATCTGAATAGTGAATATTATTTCAGAGTTAGTCACCTAGCTGCACCAAACTGGGTTATACAGATGGTATAGCAACAGCTTGGTGACAAACGGAAGCATAAACAACACAAGTAAAAAATAATATGAGCAAGTAGAAATTAAAATACAAACAATAACAATCCAGTAGTTTGACAAAATGCCTTTTCAAGGAAAGAAGAAATGACAAAACAACAGATAAAAGTTCGTCTGCTCCTCCATTAATGGAAACCAAATAATGAAGCTAATAAAACTGTCCCTAAATCTATTAACAGACATACAGTAAAATTGAGTATACATCCATTAAAACTGTGTGCATAAGGTCAATTTATCAACCAGAGCACTAACCTTCGATAAAAGAACGCTCCAAATAAAATCAGGCAGGTAATACCCAGTGGGATGAGGATGCCTATAGCAATTTTAGAACCAGTTGAGAGTTCATCATCTGATGATGATTTTACTAGCAGAGCACCAGTAGAGTCATTCACTGTACTGGTTATTGAAGCTGTAGGCACTGTTACACTTCTGTCATTTGCTGTTGTTGTTGATTCTAAAAGTATTCTTTCTGTCATAGATGATATAGTTGCTGTTGCAGAAATTAAAGGTAAAATGTTTCCTTCTTCTGTTTCTGTTAGGATAATTGATACATCATGTGTAATCACTGGGGTACTAGAAATGTCATTGTTGAAAGTAAAAACTTCAGTCTCAACTGGTGATAATGATGATGATGTGTCTTCCAGAAGTGTATGTGAGTGTAGCATTAATGTAGTGGTATATTCCCATGAGTAACGGATCTCTGTTGATGGTTGTAACTCTTCAGTGTTTAATACAGATGTATCAACTTGAGTTAATGATGCTGTTCCTTTTGGAGGTTCTAGACCTACTGAAGTAGATTCTAAGACCTCACTGGCAGCTGGTAGTAAACCTGAACTTTCATCTAAAGACACAGAAAGTTCTTGTGAAAAAGTCTCTGTGGATTCATAAAGTAAATTTTCCTCAGAGATCAGTCTTATGGATTCCTGAAGAAAGATGCCATTTGATGGCAATACAGATGAAAAGAGGAAAGTAGTGGATTCATAAAAGAAGCTGTTATCTGAAAGAAAGACTTGAGATGGAGTACTAGTTGTTGATTTATACAAAAGGCTTTTGTCCAGTGCAACAGCAACAGTGGAATAGTTAAAAATGTTTCTTCCCAGAGAATCTGACAGTAAAGCAGATGTGGATTCAGTAAAATATTTACTGTCTGGTACCACTAAAACTGATGGCAGAACAATCAAGGATTCATCAGCAAAATGTCTGCTCAAGGGCAACATCTCTGAAGGCAAAGAAGCAATGCTGGTGTCAAAAATGTTACTCAGTGAACTCACAAATTCCAATGCTTGTGAAGTTTCATCAGTTGGGTTTAACAATGTTATAAAACATGATGATGCCATGACTGAAGACTCCTTACTATCACTTGCTGATGAAGCTTTAACACTGTTGGCATCTACTGATGGCTGTGAGAAAACCTTATTAGAAAATTCAAATATTTTGCTGATAGAAACTGAAGATTCTTCTATTACACTTGGTGAAACTGAAGCAAACACATGTTCGGTTTCTAAATCTGCAAGCACCTGTTGTCTTTTTGTGTGTGGGTTTTCTTCATCTGTTGATAGATATGAGCAGCATACAAAAGTCTGATAATGATGACCATATTGAACTTTTGAAACCATAAAGAATCGTGCAAAACATTTCAAGATATAGGAAGGATGTCCACCTATTTATATCTAGTATTATTGTATTGAACAGTTATTTTAGTGTCGGTCTACTGTGTAAAAGTTGTCACTAAGATCTTTTTTCCATGCTGAAATTAACTGTACATGGGTGAGCTGAGAACTTTAATTTCTGTTGTCTACCATGTGTTTTATCTGAGGACGTATTATCTTTATTTTTACTAGAGCTATTCCAACCAGCAATTTCATACCATATTTAGCTCTTTTTTATTGTCATTGTTTCTGTATGTTTATTATTTTTAAGCTCTTTTCATCGTCACTGTTTCTGTATGTTTATTATTTACTATTCAAGCTTAAATAATTCTTCTTTGCATTCTTTAAATGCTAACAATGTTGGCTGTATATGTTAACCATTTCCACCTACAGTGGACTATTATCTTTTCCCAGTAGTTTGCCATTTTGGCTCAAAGCTATAACTAGCTATTTCTAGTTTTATAAATCATTTTGAGGTGCATATGTATGAAAAGCTACACATCTCAGGGTTTATATCCTACTACAGATTTTAATACTGTGTTGAATTAAAATGGATAAATGACTCTTGTATGCTTGGTGAAGTGGTAAATGCAGTATATATTTGTTCTACTTTGATATATTTTACTTTACTTTATTCACAACTCAAAAGCCTTTGTGTAGGCTATAATAAATCACTTTTTGTAATGCTGATCTGGTAACTGAAACAAACACTGATTTTTTAAACAATGTGAGGTGATTTCAGATATGAGTCTTGAACTGTAACTACCTGCAAGGATTTGAGACTTGACATGAGACTTTATGGTAGTGCCTTGACACATGACTTGAAACATGCCAACAAGTTTTGATTTCTTCTCTGGTGAAGATTATGATGGTGAAAATGATGATGGTAAAGGAATGACAATGATGGTGAAGACAATGAAGATGAAGACAATGATGATAAAGATTATAATGGTGAAGACAGTGATGATGAAAATTATGATAGTAGAGACTCACGATGCTTCACCATACACATTCTCAGACCCAGGCTAAGTGCTCTTTTTTTCTGTCATTTTTTTCATTCTCTATTTTGCTGTGTATCATTCATATAAATTTATGTTTTCTCTTTCCTCTTTATGTTTTTATATTAAGATGTAAACCAAAACATTACAAATGTGTGCTCATTAATTAATAAAGCTGTTCCTACTTTTGCTTTAAATAGTTTTAACATGATGGTAGGGATAATGGTTGTGAAGATAATGATAATAAAAAAGATGATGGGAAAGACAAAGGATGCTGCATCATATATGATGAAGGTGATGGTGACGGTGACAATGACGATGACGACGATGATGATGATGATGATTAAACTGATGACTACATAATTATTACCTATGACTGCTCCAAAGGAAATGTATGATAAGGCATAAATAGACACAAATATCTTTCTCTTTGTTATTTGCCACATTTTTATGTAAAAAATCTGAAATTTAAACCAAAGAAAACATTAAGTACATAAAAAATACAATTCATAATGGAGTATTTCATGGACAAGACAAACATGAATTTAGCACTTAATGGGCTGATTTTAGATAGAGCACTTTTTGGAGCAAAAGTTCTATTGTGCATTTGCATCAGTAATCACACAGCAGGAGCTTTTCTATCAGCACAAACATAGTCAACTTTTTACAAATTAGTTTTTTTAGTAGGCTTCTACATGCTAAAATATGCTATTACAATCACTTCAGTCTTCATTTTGTTCAGGCTGAGACCTTTATTTTTACTCTCACGAACCACAATGTCCAGAAAAGACTGTAGGTCCCCTTCACTTTTAGCAATCAAGACTGTGTCGTCTGCATATCTTAAGTTGTTAAGATTGTAACCGCTAACTGATATTCCTGGCATGTTCTCTATATGTCTCATTATGTTTTCTCTGTACAAGGAGAAGAGGTCAAGAGATAAAACACATCCTTGTCTCACTCCCAATTTTATGTCTTGGAATGCTCCTATTAGATTCTCGACCTTCATTGCTGCTGATTGTTACCGATATACGTTTATGATAAATTTCAGATCTTTCCCATCTATGTTGATGTCTTCCAGCATTCTTATAATTTCTGTGTATCTCACTTTATCAAATGCTTTACAGTAGTCTATGAAGCATAAGTACAAGTCCATCCTTACTTCTATTGATCTCTCCATCAACGTTCTTATTATATATATATATATATATATATATGGCGTTACTTGTACCTTTTCCATCGACGAAGCTGGTTTTATTTTGTTCCTGACTCTTCTCATAACAATACGAAGTAGGATTTTGGTAACATGGCTCATAAGACTGATGGTTCGATTGTCTTCACATTCAACTGCACCTTGTTTCTTTCGATCCATTAGTTGCAAAATTTCTTCTGTCAACCACCCTTGTTTAGCGTGTCTTTTAATTGGAGGTAGGATTTCGATAGATGTTTGCTGAATAGACCCTTTGAGCATATTCCATTGTTCACCAATAGTTTCAATCTTCTCTATAGCATTATATCTATTATGTACTATGGTCCTATATTGTTCTTGTATTGCTTTATCTTTCCGTAGCAGCTCTCTATCTAATTCTTTGTTTTTAGCTGCCACCTTTAACCTCTTTAGCCTGATTCTCACTTTTCCTGCGACTGGGATGTGGTCACTGTTGCAATCTGCGCTTGGTCTTGTTTTGACGGATATTAGTGAGTTTCTGAATCTTCTATTGATCATAATGTAATCTATTTGGTTATATATGTTATTGTTTGGGGTTTTCCATGCCCACAGTTGCCTAGGGTGTTGATGAAACCAAATATTTCCTATTATCATTTTATTCTTTTTTGCCCACTCAATCATCTCTCCTCTTTTGTTTCTGATTCCTAGTCCATACTTGCCAGTAGCTTCATTGTCTTGCTCAGTCTCTACTTTCGCGTTTAAATCACCCAGCATAAAGTTTACTTCCCATGGTTTGCACTGGTTCATTGCCATGTCCAGATTGTTGTAAAATTATTTTATCTCATCATCAGAGCTTTTTGAAGTTGGTGTATATACTTGGATGAGATTTGTGTCTATTGTGTGGCCCTGTAATTTAACCATTAACGCTGTCCGATATGCACAAGAAGCCTTTCACAGTTCTTGTTGTCTTCTTATCCAATATTATGCCAACTCCATTTCTACACTGGTTTTCCCTGGAATATATTATTTTGAAGTCTTTATGATCTCTGCTTCTTGCTCCAGTCCATCTCATTTCACATAAACCAAGGATGTTAATTTCCATTCTTTTCATTTCTTGTTCGATGTTTTCCAGTTTTCCATATTCTCTTAATGTTCTAATGTTCCATGTTGCAATTACTGTGGTGTTACTTGTGTTTTCTTTGTGTACAGTAGTTGGATGACGATCTGGTATCACCTGTAGCATGTGATGGTCCCTACCGGACGATGTGGTTCCATAACGCCGTTATGATTCAAAGAATTGTGGATTATCATGATTATTCTTGTGAATGTACATTGTTGGTTTCCCCTTGCCTTCCACCGGATTGTTTATTGTTTACTCCACTATCCTTTGACTCTGGCCAGAGCCAACCATACAAGACAGCAGTGGGTTTGAAATCAGAGTTTATCTTCTCTTAGATGAGCTACCAACCAAGACTAACGAGTTTCATCTACCCAACGCGTCTGGTTTTCAGGCGCCAGATACAATAAGAGAATACAGCGAGAAATGGAGGCCATGGAAATGTGGTTCATAAGAAGGATGTTGAAATTACCTTGGACAGCTAAGAAAACCAACGAAGAAGTCTTTAGAAAGGCTGGAGTTAAAAGGCAAATTACACCAGAGATCAGAAGCAGACAAACGAGACTTGTAGGACATTTTCTGAGAAGAGGAAAATTGGAACACATTGTGGCAACTGGAACAATTGAGGGAAGAAGAGACAGAGGAAGACAGAGGAAGACAGAGAAAGAAGTTGCTAAATGGGCTGTCAGTGTGGCTAGGAAGAAAGTCACCAGCGGATCTCATAATCAAGTCTAAAGACAGGGAATTGTGGCGAGAAATGATCACCTACGTCACGTGGCATGGCAACTGAATTGAATTTTTTAAAAATTGTCCCACAGAAAAAAAGTCTGTATATTTTTGTTTGGTACAGTTTAGTGTAACTTGACGATCTTTTCTAAGTTCAAATATGGGGACGCTCAGTCAAAAGATGTGTAAAGGGAAGTGTAAAGTTAAACTTAAATTTTAATCAGTGGGTTAGATTTACAACTTCACTTACAAATGTGCCAGTTATGCCAGCCTGTTGTACTTCTCAACAGAGTGAATTTTCTTCAAAACAGCATTTCCTCTAAATTAATTTGTATAAATTCATAGTATTTCCGAACATGCAGAGATCAAAAATGAGAATGTGGGACAATATGGGTCTTGTGTTTAAAATAAGAGACATTTAGGGATTCTGACCAATGTAATGCAATTTCAGGATTTTCCCAATTAATATGAGGCGGTCGGTCATTTATCTCTTGCCTGTCTTCATAGCTTATTTTGTGTGACTCATTCTAAGGCCTGTCTATTTTAGTGTGATCTGTTTAAGGGGCTGTCTATCTTACTCTCTATTATATCATGGATTTTTATGTCTTTGTTTACGTACTGAATTTATTTAGTTGTATCAGTAATTTTCCATATGTATGGATAATACATTTTGACATATCTTAATATATAAAACCAAGATCCCAGATGTTTGATCAGACTCTATAGCATAGTCCCTTGTAACTAGAATTATGAATATAATTATTAATATATTTTAATTATAATAGTTAACATCAAATAAGAACAGAAAAGTTAGGTAGGAAACTTGAAAGCAAGGTAGAAAACCAGTTCCCACGATACTAACTATAGACTACTACGACTGGACGCTGACAAATGTAAACAGAAGAAACAGACAAATAGAAAATGCAGACACAATGACGTCAAAATAAGGGAAATGCTAAAGAAATACGCTCGGAATTAAAATAGTAGAGTAATAACAGATGTTAACACCGTCGGGGCACGAAATCTAAGAATAGGTGGACAGACAGTTAATTACCGACAGACTCCAAACGCGTGAGAATAACTTGCCAGAGGCGAAAAAAACTGGACAGTGACTCTAGACGGATTTAAGAAAAGCCAAAAGTTTTGGTGGCGACGTATTGTCTGCGAACTGGACACAACGAATGCAGAGATGGAACATCGATCAGTAAACAAGCGCAAGTAGAAAGCGCCACAGGAAATGCTACCCTGACAGGTGACAGGTTATGACTTGAAACCCATTCGTGACACATAAAGAAACCAGTGGACATCTTAGGGGCGGAGCAGAAATACCCATTGGTCAGTCTATTAAACTGAGCTTCACGATAGAGAGAGAGAGAGAGAGAGAGAGAGAAGAAGAAGAAGAAGAAGAAGAAGAAGACAAGGAGGCATAGACAGTGCGGAGACAGGAGAGGAGAGGAAAGATGCGCAAAGACTCAAATAACTGACAAAACAGATGCACAAAACTTCACCACATCTACTCACACTACAAGAAGAACTAGATAAACACAGACAATACAGCTTACTTTTGCTATGGCAGCAGCCGAAAGAAAAACCCAAAAATCTTCGGAAAAGTTTCCACCTGTACGATTTCACCTGCAAGATGGCCCGTACAAATCAGACAGATCAAAACTCTGCCGATAAGGCAGAAATACCCACGGAGGAAACCGTTGACCTCAGAGTGGAGGACCTGGACATCTAGGCATACCATCAACAAGTAACCTTGTTGATAACATTGACAGGTACAGAGGCTTCAAAAGTCTCTTACACCTATTTAATGACCTTCATCGCTGGCCCTTTAGGAGTGGGAGCCAGTGGGGCCCTTTAGGAGTGGGAGCCAGTGGGATAACTGGCCTGTACTACTTCCAGGACCAAACCCGATGGTACACCAAGTTAACGGCCGCCCCAAACATGGTCCACTACGAAAAACTTCACGGGCAAACCTTCGAGTCCGGCCAGCCCAGGACCACAATAACTGTGGAGCATCTGGACAAGGAGTGCCAGAAAGGCGCCCCCAACCATGAAAGCGGGAGAGGGGGAGGAGTTAGAAGAATCATAGAGCGGGTAACCGGAGACCCCGAGCCAGAGGTATTCAGAATGGAAGTGGCCCTGGATAAGTGGAACTTCCTGTGCCGGCCGAGGAAGCCAATTCCTCATTATATAACTATCTGGCCCATGATGGAGAGCCTGAAACCCCACAAACTGTGGGTCTCTCTCCCAGGAAGGAAAACTCCTTACCTGAGGTATGGCAAGGATGATCACTGGGCAAGCCGGTGCCCAGAAAAGAGGAAGAAATACAACAAGCAGGGAGCCCCCACAGTCGAGGCAGCCAACACGACGCAAAAACCGCCCACACAAGACAGACTGGGGTCAGAGACGGCCCAACCAAAAGGACACGAAGAAAGATGGCTCACACTATATAGGAAAAGGCCCCTCCCCCCCAAAAAAAAAGAAACAGTACAAGTCCAAAGCCTCCCACACGAGCACAACCAGCACCGCTGACTCCACCCCCATATACAGTGGACCGGAAGCAGCACCCACGCCGGAACCTCTGTCGCTGGACATGGACGAGATGTCTGGCCAGGAGGAGAGTGACACGGGTACTACCACAGGCTGGCACGGGGCCCTGTCCTGGGTTGAAATAGCCCCGGGGGGGGGGGATACAAGACAGCGGGACCAGCTCAGAAGTATGGAACCAGAACACCAAGAACCAGCTCAGAAGTATGGAACCAGAACACCAAGAACCAGCTCAGAAGTATGGAACCAGAACACCAAGAACCAGCTCAGAAGTATGGAACCAGAACACCAAGAACCAGCTCAGAAGTATGGAACCAGAACACCAAGAACCAGCTCAGAAGTATGGAACCAGAACACCAAGAACCATACTAGAGCAGCACAGCGACAACTAAAACGTCACCGGGACACCACGGACATCCTAGTTATGTACGTTTAGTACGTTCTTTTTTTTTCATGCATTTCATGTTTTGCTCACAACACACACCATAATAGGCGAAATTTTGTTGTTGTTTTTTTTTCTTAGGTTAAGAAATAGATCAGAAATTAGAGTTTTGTAACATTAGAGGCTTGCGCGCAAAACTACAGCACATAGTCTCTTTAACACATTCATACAAACCAGATTTCATCTTGATCCAAGAAACAAATATACATACAGACATGCACGCAGGACAGATCACAACACAGCTAGGCTTCAGACATGCAGGACAGATCACAACACAGCTAGGCTTCAGATACGCAGCACAAATCACAACACAATTAGGGTTCAGACACGCAGCACAGATCACAACACAGCTAGGCTTCAGACATGCAGGACAGATCACAACACAGCTAGGCTTCAGATACGCAGCACAGATCACAACACAATTAGGGTTCAGACACGCAGCACAGATCACAACACAGCTAGGCTTCAGATACGCAGCACAGATCACAACACAATTAGGGTTCAGACACGCAGCACAGATCACAACACAATTAGGGTTCAGACACGTAGCACAGATCACAACACAGCTAGGCTTCAGACATTCATAATTTTAGCTTAGCCACTCACGATCGAGGATAGGGGGTAGCAATAATACAGACTTCAGACATATGGGAGGTAGTTAGGACAGACATCAGACAGGTGGGAGGTAGTTAGGACAGACATCAGACAGGTGGGAGGTAGTTAGGACAGACATCAGACAGGTTGGAGGTATTTAGGACAGACATCAGACAGGTGGGAGGTAGTTAGGACAGACATCAGACAGGTGGGAGGTAGTTAGGACAGACATCAGACAGGTGGGAGGTAGTTATGACAAGTAGAGATAGTAGGGGAGAATTGCGATATGTGAGGTTAAAAACAACCCACACATATACACTTTAGTTAACATACATGCACTATTTAATCGCATGCACCAGCTCAGGTTCTACGAAGACTTAGAATCTCTACTAAACCACAGATATAGAGGACACAACATTATATTAGGAGGAGATTTCAATGGTGTAACATCAGATTTAGACATTTAGTCTAGCTAGAACCAACACATATGAGAGACACCAGCTAGAGTTTTTGCAGGACATAATAAACACATATGATTTAGTAGATACATACAGACACACACAATCCCAGGGCAGAGTGACCACTCACAAGAACGACGCGCACAGCAGAGGATATAGGCTAGACAGAATTTACACACCAAGTACACGCCATATAGCACAAGGCAAACATCTCCCTAGTACATTATATTTCACAGACCACAAGGCAGTCGTCGCAAACGTAAACACGGTACCTACAGGTATACCTTTAAAACGATCACCATACTGGAAATTTAACAACACACTCTTCCAAAACAAACAATTTGTTGAAAACATGACGCAACTGATACACACTTTCACGAACAACATACCCACACACAACATTCAACAACACTGGTAGACTTTGAAACATACAATAAGAGATAAAGTACAAACACTCTCAACACAGATACACAGAGAAAGGCTGAGACAGGAACAAGTATTAGAAGAAGCAATCAAACTAACAAAACAGATGAAGAAAAACTCATCACATTTACTCACGCTAAAATAAGAACTAGATAAACACAGACAACACAGATTTCAAGGCGCACTTCTAAGAACAAGACTCAATACCATCACACAAGAAATACCTACCAAGCGGTATTAAGCTTAGAACAAAACATACAACGAAGCAGACAGATAAGAGAAGCAATAGACGGCACAGGGAACAGACAGACAGATAGTACAAACATAGTACAAGCCATTAGAGAATACTACAAATAGCTGTACACTGAGGAAGAAACGCAAACACACATACAGGACAAATACATGCAGTACACTAAACAACTCACGGACTTGAACAAGCAAGAACTAGACACACCACTAGCATTAGAAAACCTGACACACGCACTACAAACACTGTAAGAAAGTAAGTCACCAGGGCCAGACGGCCTCACAGTAGAATTCTACAAATACTTCTTTCCACTCTTAGGTCCTCTTCTCTTGAAAGTCTTCACCGAGACCTTCCAAAACAAACAACTCCCACCCAGTCTAAATCTGTCATACATCACTCTTATACCCAAAGACAACGAAGACAAAACACAACTAAAAAACTACAGACCCATATCTCTGCTAAACGTATTTTACAAGACCCTCACAAAAGCGCTCACAAACAAGCTCATACCACTTATACATAAACTCATACACGAAGACTAACAATGTAGTGTAGAGAAAAGAAACATACACCAGCACACACATTTCATACGAGATATCTTACACTACACACATCAGAAGAGCTGCCAGTCGTCAGTTCTTTCCTTAGACCAGGAGAAAGCCTTCGATAGTGTCACACAAATACCTGCGCAAGACATTACTCCACTGTAACATAGGGAACTACTTCAGAGACTGCATTCACATTCTCTATTCCAAACCTGAGAGCAAAGTCTTAGTAAACCACACGCTTACAGAGACTTTCAGGCTAACTAGATCAGTGAGATAGGCCTGCCCCCTCTCTCCTTTACTGGACATACTCACTCTAGAACCACTTCTAGAGAAAATCAGACAAGACACAACAATCCAGGGAACTTTCCTACCTGTCGGGGGAGAAAGTTGCTCGTGTATGCGGACGACACGAACTTCTTCCCACCAACAGACAGATCAATAACTCACATCTTAGACACCTTCACAGAGTTGGGTCAGGGTAGCGGAGCCAAACTCAATATATAAAAATCACTGGTCATGAGCATAGGCAACTGCGAGATAAAAGGGACTTCCCTTTTCGTCTTACATACACAAACAACATCCACCTGTACGGCATCACTTTTCCATCACACCCGGATATAATACACAAACCCACACAGGACAACCTCATAACAAACATCACAGATGCGTTACAACGATACAAATACAAAACAGCAACAATTTTTTTAAGAAGCATCATAGTAAAGAAAAAAAGTAGGTAAAGGTAATCCTCTCATGCCTTAGAGGCACATAGGGATATGGTGTTAGTGTTGATATTTTCCTTGACCTGTCAGCACACTAGAGGGTGATATGGTCAGTATCACGCCTGGCCGCCTTCCCAACTCCAGAAGAAGTCGGGTACATATTTCTACAGCTGGGTGACTGGGGCGCCTCCGGCCGGATTCGAACCCCCGACCTTCGCCATGAGAGACCAGTGCACTAATCACTTCGCCACTCAGACGCCCATCATAGTAAACACATACATAATGCCAAAAATAATATACACCGCCACAGTACTAAACTCTCCACAGCAGACAATAAAAAAAAAATAAACAGATAAATCAGAAACTGTATCTTCACAAACACCGTACACAGCATACAATGTAAAACTCTCATACAGGACAAACTACATGGAGGGATTGCCTTACAAGACATACAGATAAAAACACAAACACTCAGAATCAGCCACTTAGGTCGCATCATCAAACACCCAAACCAGCACCCGCTAGCTTACTACTACATGGGACTTGGATTATCAAACTTAGTCCTACCAAACAACTCGCAAGCACACCACTTTGGCACACTACCACCCTTCTACAAAAACTGCATACAAGCAATTCAAGGACACGAAACACTCATTCAATGCAAAACAAACCACATATACAAATATTTGCTCAGAAATCAGGCACCGCCATTACACCTTAGGATTAAAAGAGGACGCAGATACCCCATACTAGACTACACCGACACGTTTCAAAACATCCATCCCAAAAACATCACACCAAAAGCCAGAGAAATCACTTTCAGACTCATATACAATATGACACCCACAACACACAGACAAAGACACAGAAACATGGGACGATGTTACCTATGCGGGAGAAACACGCTAGAAATAGAAGAACACATTTTCTATGAATGCAAAACCGTGGCAAACACTGTAAGAACAATACAGAACACAATAGAAACACACACAGCACAACAAGCAGACATCTACAAAGCCATAATGTTAAATACAGTCCCTAAAACTCAGACGTACACACACACCAAGTTACTTTCCCTGCTCACAGAGTTCAGGTTCTTGGTGTGGACGTGCAGAAACAGAGCTCGTTTTAATTCCTGCACGTTTAGTCCTGCCACATTCTTAGGACTGTTTCAGCAAAGATTAAGCAGAATAATAGACTATGAGAGAGAGAGAGAGAGAGAGAGAGAGAGAGAGAGAGAGAGAAAGAAAGGGTTACAAAGACTTCATTGTACATCCCATGAGTGAAAGAGAACGCCTTTGCCAAAAACATTTCATGTACATCACCAGAGAGGAAGATAACTATGGGAGAGATAGAGAAAAGAAGAGAGAGAGAGAGAGAGAGAGAGAGAGAGAGAGAGAGAGAGTACAAAAAGAATCTCTAAAAATTAGAGGAACATATAAAACTCTTTTTACACAAATCCTGTTTTAATTTCTGAAAAAAAAAAAGAAAAAAAATAGCAAAGAAAAAAAAGAAGAAAAAGAAAAAAAGAAGAAGAAAGAAAGAAAGAAAAAAAGAAGAAAGAAGAAAAAGAAGAAAAAAGGGGGGAAAAAAGAAGGAAAAAAAAAACAAGGGGAAAAACCCACACAAAAATGTCACATGATGATAGCGACAAAGACCACTCGCGCAAGTTTTCCAAAGTTCCACAGTGCAAGGTCATGATAGACCAATTTAAAAGAAAAAAATTTAAGTTTGTGTATTAGCGGCTGGAAAATGCTGTCTAGAAAGCCAGAAATGTGCTAAGTGGGGCGTGAGCATGCTGATACAATGGGACGTCTAGGATGACCGGGTTTGTGGATTTTAGGAAGAAGATAGAAGGCGGTCCTTGATGTGAAGAGAAACAGCTTTCGGTGGGAGGCCACCTTCTGTAATCAAACCTTTAATGGCTGCTTCTATTTTGTCATTATTTGAACGGGTAGTATCGTTTTTACGTGGGGTATAGAATTTTGTATTGCTGAGTTGGGACATTCCTTCCGCAATATATGTCTTTTTTCCAGACTACGAGATTCGATGTTTTATCTGCTAGTTTTATCATTATGTCTCTCCGACGTCGGAGTTTGGACAATGCCCTAGACTCTCCCTTGTTTCGGTTGAAATGTCGAGGTGTTGCTGGCCGGAGGTTTTGTATTTCACGCCACGTCGTATCAATGTACAAATCTAAAGCTTAGGAAGCCCCGGGGAAAAGTGTCCAGCTGTATTAATGGTGCTTGTAACGTGCAAATGGGTTATTGGGGTCTTGTGTGAGTTGGTTAGATTATTTGTTAGCAAAGGAATATTTAAGTCGTAGTCGACGGTAGAAGTGTCGAGTAAAAAATAGCGATCACACTGAAGACGGATAGGAATAAATTTAGGCTTTTGCCGAGGAGTTGTTTTTCACCATCAGAAAGGGGCTAGACGGGGGGAATACAGACTAGAGGTTGGAGGAGGAGGATTAGGGGTATCATCTACGGGTGTGGGTGTAAGAACTTGAATTTGCTGTGTAAGGTTGGTCGGGAGGCGTTAAAGACGTCTGATGGTCAACTGAGATAGAAGCCTGTTGGTCTGGTGTGGCAGAAGAGAGGGGCTAATTGGAAAGTGGATCACCTCTAGAAGCAGCAGAGGTCGGCTGTGATGGGGGTAGAGGCAGGAGTAGGTTAAGTTTACGTTCTTTGGCAGAGACATAGAACTGGTAAAGCTGGCGATTTGTGACGCGTATAATGTGTTTGATAAAGAGAACACGGTTGTCTGACGTGTAAGAGTGAAGGCGGCGTTCAAGGCTATCTTTTACCCGATCGAAGTTGGAAAAAAGGCGTCTGTGATTCTGAATGATATAGCGCATTCTGAGCCGCGAGCAATTTTTCTCGGTTTTATCCAGAAGTCTTTGTTCAACCAAGTGGAGTGTGTCGGCTGCAGGGTGAAAAGATGACAAGAAACCTTCAGGAATTATTTTGTGGTGGAGACAGTAGTTAGCGAGTCCCGTAATGTGATATATGTCATCGTATACAAAATATGCAGGATAACGTACATTGGTGAGGCTGGCCTCAGATTAGGGGAGCGCATGCAGAAACATCTGTACGATATCGTAAAGCATGCTTCTAAACCAGTACCAAATCATTTCAATGCCCCAACCACAGAGGCAAATCTGATTTTATGTAAACTGCTACCAAATAATGTCACGCAGATGATACAAGTCACCTAGCGCTTGAGAACTGCTGCATTCAGGATTATGGGACACTGGAACCACACTGGTTAAACTCGCTATTCAGCTACACCTAACATTCTCTTCTTCAACAATTATAATCCCTCTCCACTAACCTCCACTCCCTTCTTACTTGTTACACATAGTTCAGAACCCCCTCATAGCATTACATTACAACCCATCTACCCTACCTATAGTCATCTATTTCACCTTCTCCTGGCTAGGTTACCATTGTATCACTCTCTCCCTCTCTCCCCTCCACGGTTTCCCCAATCACCACCCCCAGTTACGACCCACCGACCACATATCACAGGTCTCCATTTAAACAGTCTGTACACTCTACCATGCCTATTTCTGACACACATCGTCGGACAAGCCACATCTTCTTACAAGTTATAGCTAAGTACTCTACTTAATTTTTTTAACTATAGCATTCATGTGAATTTATACTTTATCTCCTCTCTCTATTTCTTCGTCCTGTATGTTTTTGTATGATTAAGGCCCACGTCAAAACGCCACAATTTTTTAGTCGTTAAGTAATAAAGCTGCTCCACCTTCTTCCTAATTTATACATACTACAAGAACATGTACGCCGAGGAAAAAACAGAAGCACACATACAGGACAAATACATGCAGTACACTAAACAACTCACTGACTCAGCACTAGACACACCACTAACGTTAGAAAACATGGTAGAAACAAGTACTAGACACATTACTAACATTAGAAAACCAAACAACCATTAAACACACCATTAACATTAGAAAACCTGACACAAGCAAGCACTAGACACATCACTAACATTCGAAAACCAAGCAAGCACTAGACACACCACTAACATTAGAAAACCTGACACAACTAAGCACTAAACACACCACTAACATTAGAAAACCTGACACAAGCAAGCACTAAACACATCACTAACATTAGAAAACCTGACATAAGCAAGCACTAAACACATCACTAACATTAGAAAACCTGACACAACTAAGCACTAAACACACCACTAACATTAGAAAACCTGACACAACTAAGCACTAAACATACCACTAACATTAGAAAACCTGACACAAGCAAGCACTAAACACATCACTAACATTAGAAAACCTGACACAACAAAGCACTAGACACACCACTGACATTAGAAAACCTGACACAAGCAAGCACTATACACATCACTAACATTGGAAAATCTGATACAAGCTCTACAAAAAAATGGAAGAAAACAAGTCATCAGGACCAGACGGCCTCACAGCAGAATTCTACGAACACTTCTTTCCACTCTTAGGTCCTCTTCTCTTACAAATCTTCAATGAGACCTTCCAAAACAAACAACTCCTACCCAGTCTAAATCTGTCATATATCCCTCTCATACCCAAAGACAACGCAGACAAAACACAACTCAAAAACTACAGACACATATCTCTGCTAAATGTAGACTACAAAATCCTTACAAAAGCGCTCACTAACAAACTCAAACTATTCATGCACAAACTTATACACGAATATCAACAATGTAGTGTAGAAAACAGAAACATACATCAACACACATTCTTCATACGAGATATCATTCACTACACACACCAAAAGGAATGCTAGTCGTCAGTCTTTTCTTTAGATCAGGAGAGAGCTTTTGACAGAGTGTCACACCAATACTTACGCAAGACATTACTCCATTGCAGCATAGGGAATTACTTTAGAGAATGGATTCAAATAATCTATTCCAAGTCTGAGGCAAAGTCTTAGTAAACCACACGCTTACAGAGACGTTCATGTTAACTAGCTCTATTAGACAGGGCTGTCCCCTTTCTCTTTTACTGCACATATTCACACTAGAACCACTTATAGAGAAGATCGGACAAAACACAACAATCCAGTGAAATTTCTCATCTGGCAGGGGAGAGAGAAAGTTGCTCGCGTATGCAGACGACGCTATCTTCTTTCCACCAACAGACAGATCAATAACTTACATCTTAGACTCCTTCACAGAGTTTGGTAAAGAAACGGAGCCAAACTAAAAATACAGAAATCAGTCGTCATAGGCATAGGCAAATGGCGAGACAAAAGGGACCTCCTTTTTCTCTTCCCGCACACATATGAAATCAAACTGTACGGCATCGCATTCCCATCATACATGGACAAAATACACAAACCCACATGGGGCAATCTGGTAACAAAAATAACAGACATGTTACAACGATACAAATACAAAACATCAACAATTTTTGGAATAAGCACCATAGTAAAAACAGACATTATTCTAAAAATATTATACTCCGCTGCCAGCCACTGGAAGTCCCCAGCCCGACTGCAGACCTCCTGGAACCTAAACTTAAGATGCAAATAGGCAGCTGGAATGTAAGAACACTAAACCAGACTGGAAAACTAGCACAAACCATCAAGGAAATGCACAGATACAAACTAGACATACTAGGAATACAAGAAGCAAGATGGACAGGACAAGGCAGAAGGAAATTAACAACACAGCACACAGAAGATACAATAATATGGTCAGGTAAAGAAGATCTTCATGAAGGAGGAGTAGCATTGATTATAACAAAAGAAGCATCAAGAGCATTGCTGAAATGGACCCCAATAAATGAGAGACTATTATATGCACGGTTCAACTCAAGATTCACGAAGCTGTCTATTATAGTTTGTTATGCACCAACAGAAGCAGGTGAAGAGGAATTAAAAGAAGACTTTTACAACAGCCTCCAATCAACAGTAGAAACAATACCCAAGCATGATATGCTACTCATCTTGGGCGACTTCAATGCAAAAGTAGGTGAAGGAAATGAAGATAGAAGAAGAATCATGGGAAGAGAAGGAATCGGAGAAATAAATGAAAATGGAGAAAGACTGTGCAGTTTCTGTGAAGAAAACATGATGACCATCGGAGGGACAATTTTCCAACACAAAAACATCCATAAGGTGACTTGGAGGTCACCAGATAAAACCACAGAAAACCAAATCGATCACATACTAATAAACAACAAGTGGAAACGGTCACTACAAGATGTACGAGTAAGGAAAGGAGCAGATGTAGGAAGTGATCACAACCTTCTGGTAGCAAAAATAAAACTAAAATTAAGGAAAGCCAAAATCGGAGAACACAGAAAGATACATTTTGATACAAGAAAACTGATAGACCAGCAAACAAGAAATGAATTCTCAATAATACTTAAGAACCGCTTCAGTGTCCTACAAGACGAAGCAGAAATGTTCATATTAGAGTTCAATAAAACACTACAGGAAACAGCAAAAGAGGTGCTGGGATATCGGAAAAGGAGAAAAGAGGAATGGATAAGCGAGACCACGTGGGAAAAGATAGAGCAAAGAAAAGAAATCAAGAAAAATTACTGAACACCAAATCACAACGGCTTAAAGAACGAGTTTTAAGTAATTATGCACAAAAAGACAAAGAAGTGAAGGAATTATGCCGTCAAGATAAACGTCAATATTATGACAACTTAGCAGAAACAGCAGAGAAAGCAGCATATACAAATGACATGAAAACCATATATAAAATCACAAAGCAGATATCAGGTAACTTCAACACAAGATGTGAAAGTGCAGTAAGAACACAAAATGGACAACTGGTCAGTGGAGAAAGAGAAAAAATTGAAAGATGGAGGGAACACTTTAACACCCTACTAAACAGAACACAAGCAGCACAAGCAATAGACATACCTGAAGCAAAAACGGAACTAAACATCAATACAGGACCAATAACAATAAACGAAGTAAAGGAGGCGATAAAAATGCTAAAATCAGACAGGGCACCAGGTGAAGATGAAGTGACTGCTGAGATGTTGAAAGCAGAAGAAACAGAAACACCAAAACAACTTTGCCGGATATTACAACAAATTTGGGATTTAGAAAAAGCCCCAGAGGAGTGGAAAACTGGTCTTATAGTAAAACTACCAAAGAAGGGTGACCTCAGAGATTGCGGGAACTGGAGATGCATTACCCTACTGCCACTCACCAGTAAAGTATTTTGCAGAATAATCATCAACAGAATTGTACCAACACTTGAGGAAAAACTTCGGAAAGAGCAGGCAGGATTTAGGAAAGGAAGATCATGCATAGACCACATATTTGTACTTAGACAAATATTAGAACAGGCAAATGAGTGGCATAGCACAACATATGCATTATTCATAGATTTTGAGAAAGCCTTTGACAGTGTCAACAGAGATGCACTGTGGAAAATCCTAAAATGGCATGGCCTCTCACATAAAATAGATAATGTAATCAAAGCCCTATACGAGGGTTTTCAGTGCAAAGTTATCTGTGGAGAACATACCTCCAGCAGCTTTAGGGTACAAACAGGAGTGAAACAGGGATGTGTACTATCACCAACATTATTTATCTTGGCAGTAGACTGGCTAATGAAGGAGGCAACATCAGACAAACGCAGAAGATTACAATGGACCCTTGACACAGTGCTGGAGGACCTTGACTTTGCAGACGACATTTGTCTATTATCAAGCAGTCACAAAGATATGCAAGATAAAATAAACAAGCTAACTCAGAATGCAAACAACATAGGACTAAAGATCAACGTAGGAAAGACAAAGTTAATGAAGCAAAATGTGAACAACAGAAATGTACTCAGAGTAGATAACAAGTTAGTGGAGGAGGTCAACGAATTTGTATACCTTGGCAGCAGAGTAGTAGAAAATGGAGACAGCACAGAGGACATCAACAGCAGACTTACTAGAGCAAACCAGGCTTTTGCAATGCTGCAGAATATATGGAAATAAAAAAAACTAAGCATAAATATGAAAATTAGGATATTTAAGAGTAATGTTCTAAGTGTACTACTCTATGGAAGTGAATGCTGGAAAATTACCAAAACCATAGAAAACAAGTTGAATTCTTTCCAGACTAAATGTTTACGAAGAATTAAAAAAATATTTTGACCAAACACCATAAGAAATAACATTTTATTAGCAGAAATGCAGATGAAACCACTGACAACAATTATTGAAGAAAGACGCTGGCGGTGGTTGGGACATGTGCTCCGAATGACTAACAACTCACTACCAAAAATAGCACTAAGATGGACATCACAGGGGAACAGAAGTAAGGGTAGACCAAAAGAGACATGGAGAAGAACAACAGAAAGGATGTTGAGCAATAGAAGGCTCACCTGGGCAAGAGCAGAAAAAAAGGCGAAGGATAGGCATTTGTGGAAAACCCTTGCGGAAGCCCCATGTGCCCTGGGCACTTAAGGTTCAGAGAGAGAGAGAGAGAGAGAGAGAGAGATTATACTCCGCTATAGTACTTGATATGCCTGAAATCGAAAGAAGTTAAAATGTTAATGGGAAAAGAAGACACTGTGGACAGGTGGACAGAGTATATCGGTGAGCTATATGGAGGAGAAAGACCAGAATTAACACCAGATACTGAAAACTGTGATGGACCGCCAATACTTGAAGATAAAATCATAGATGCCATCAAACACATGAAGAAAGGAAAAGGACTGGGCCTGATAATATAACAATAGAAGAAATAGAGGCACTAGAGGAGACAGGAATACAAATAATAACCAAGTTACTGAATGACATTTACAACAGTGGTATATTCCCAGTGACCTGATTAAATCCACGTTTATAGCACTACCAAAGAAATCAGGTGCAAAGGAATGTGACGACCACCGGACTATCAGCCTCTCATGTCACATAACGAAGCTAATTCTGAGAATAAATATGAGAAGAACAAGGAAAAAGATGAAAATGGAAATAGCAGATGAACAGTTCGGATTTGTTGAAGGAAAGGGAACACACAATGCCATTTATGCTTTACGAACACTAACAGAAAGAGCTTTAGAAGTACAGAAAGATCTCTATTTATGCTTCATTGATTACGCCAAGGCATTTGACAAGGTGAAACATAATGACATTATTAAAATGCTTGAAGACATCAATATAAACGGCAAAGACCTGGGGATTGTAAAACATCTATACTGGCAGCAAGAAGCAGCAGTTCGAGTTGAAAATAGGATTGGAAAATATCAACCGATAAAACAAGGGGTGCGACAAGGATGTGTACTATCTCCAGACCTTTTTTTCTCTGTATAGTGAGAATATTCTAAGAACAATCATCACAGAACCAGGCATAAAAATTGGAGGATACAATATTAACAACCTTCGATATGCTGACGACACAGTACTGATAGCTGAGAACCAACAAGACCTGCAAAATCTCTTGGATAAAGTCGCCAAAGAAAGTGAACAGAAAGGCCTTACTTTGAACATCAAAAAGACAGAGACTATGGTTATATCTAAGAAACAGAATACACCAGCATGTAGTATTAAATTAAACGGAACTATTCTAAAGCAAGTGCAGAAACTGAAATACCTTGGAGCAGTAATAACTTCAGATGGGAAATGCAGAACAGAAATTAGGAACAGAATAGGCCAAGCAAAGACTGCATTTCAGAGAATGAGAAACATATTAGCTAACACATCTTTATCAATGAATATTAGAAAACGAGTCCTAAAATGCTATATTGAACCTATCTTGTTATATGGAAGTGAATCGTGGATAATAGGCAAGTCTGCACAAAAACCATTGGAAGCAGCAGAAATGTGGTTTATTAGAAGAATGTTGCGAATCCCATGGACAGCAAAAATAACTAATGAAGAATGTATGAGAAGAGCTGGAGAGACAAAAAACCTTGTCAAAAAGATAAGAGAGAGACAATGTACTTTCATAGGACATGCAATGAGAAGAGGGGGCATTGAAAATATTATAACAACAGGAAAAATAGAAGGAAGAAGATCAAGAGGAAGAACAAGAGAAATGATACTGGACAGTCTGGCGGGATGGTGTGAGAGGAGATCACCAACTGAACTGATGGCCTGCATGAAGGATCGGGTACCCTGGAGAAGCATAATAGCCAACAACAGTCGGCACGGCACATGATGATGATGATATAGTACTTGACCCTCCACAACAGACAATCAAGAAAATAAACAAACAAATCAGACACTTTATCTTCACAAACACTTTCCTCAACATTAAACATAAAACCCTCATACAGGACAAACTATACAGAGGAATCGCCTTACAAGGTATACAAACAAAAATGCAAGCTCTAAGAATCAGTAACATATGTGGCATCATCACACAACCAAACCAGCACCCGCTACCTCACTACTACATGGGACATCTAATTTAGTCCCACCAAACAACTGGGCATATGTTGGTCACGTGATGAGAAGAAACGATCAGAGAATCCCAAAACAAGTTATCAAGTGGAATACAACAGGCCGAAGAAAAAAATTCAGACTACGGGAACTCTAAAGATGACGTTGTTAAGATATGCCAAATTAAAATCCCTTTATGAGGTTGAAAAACACGTCGAAAACATGAAAAATTGGCGGCGAACTACCTTGCGAGCCCTATGTGACATTTAACGACACGGAAGGACATAAGATATAAGATAAGAAACAACTCGCAGGCACATCACTTTGGCGAACTACCACCATTCTACAAAAACTGCATACAAGCAATTTAATGTCACGAAACAATCATTCATTGCAAAACAAATCACATATAAAAACAGATCAGAAACCAGGCACCGCCATTACACCTTAGGATTGAGAGGGGACGCAGACACACCAGTACTAAACTGCACCGACGCGTTAAAAAATCTCCAACTCAGGAACATCACACGAAAAGCCAGAGAAATCGCATTCAGACTCATATATAATATGACACCCACGATGCAAACACACAGAAACACGACACGATGTTGCCTATGCAGGAGAAACACATTAGAAACAGAAGAACACATTTTCTATGAAAGCAGAACAGTTGCAACCACCGTAAGAAAAATACAGAGCACCATAGAAACACACACACAGCACAACAAGCAGACATCTACAAAGCCATAATGTTAAATACAATCTCTAAAACTCAGCCCGACACACACACACCAAGTTACTGGCCCTGCTTGCAGAATTCAGGTACTTGGCTTGGACGTACAGAAAGAGAGTTGGTTTTTATTTCTGCACGTTTAGTCTTACCACCTTCTTAGGTCTGTTTCAGCAGAGATTAATTAAAATCATAAAGTGATAGAGGGGGGGAGGGGAGCGTTAAAAAGAAGATAACAAAGTCTCATGTACATCCTAGGAGAGAAATAGAAGGCAGTGCCAAAATTAATTCATGTACATCTCTAGAGTGAGAGGAAGTTCGGGAGAGAGAGAGAGAGAGAACGAACGAACATACTTTTATTTTCATAGGGTTAAGAATTGGGCACGCAGGCCAGTCTGACATTCTTCCCTTCATCATACAGCTTTCACTCAGTCACAGTCATTCAGCATTTGTTCATAATAATCATGAAGACTCATTAAATGATTACATAAATAAATAATAAACGTATCTCTTATAAGAGAGAGAAAGAGAGGGGGTGCTGCAAGAGATAGAGTGCTACTAGAGAGATCATCATCATCATCATCATCATCATGTGCCTTACCGACTGGCGTTGCCTATTATGCTTCTCCAGAGTACACGATCCTTCATTCAGGCCATTACCCCAGTTGGTAATCTATTCTCACAACATCTCGTCAGACTGTCCAGTATCATTTCTCTCAGTCTTCCCCTGTCTCTTCTTCCCTCTATTTTTTCTGTTGTTATAATATTTTCAATGCCCCCTCTCCTCATTGCATGTCCTATGAAATAACATATTTTTTATAACATTTTTTCTATCTCCAGCTCTTCTCAAACATCTTCCATTAGTTATTTTTGCTGTCCAGGGAATTCACAGTATTCTTCTAATACACCACATTTCTGCTGCTTCCAAAGATTTTTGTGCAAACCTGCCTATTGTCCATGATTCACTTCCATATAACAAGACAGGTTCAATATAGCACTTTAAGACTCGTTTTCTAACATTCATTGATAAGTATGTGTTGCATAACATGTTTCTCATTCTCTGAAACGCAGTCTTTATTTGGCCTATTCTGTTCCTAATTTCTGTTCTGCATTTCCCATCTGAAGTTATTACTGCTCCAAGGTATTTCAATTTCTACACCTGCTTTAGAATAGTTCCGTTTAATTGTATGCTGCATGTTGGCGCATTCTGTTTCTTAGATATAACCATAGTCTCTGTCTTTTTGATGTTCAAAGTAAGGCCTTTCTGTTCACTTTCTTTGGCGACTTTATCCAAGAGATTTTGCAGGTCTTGTTGGTTCTCAGCTATCAGTACTGTGTCGTCAGCATACCGAAGGTTGTTAATATTCTATTCTCGTATTTTTATACCTGGTTCTCCAATGATCGTTCTCAGAATATTCTCACCGTACAGAGAAAAAAGGTCTGGAGATAGTACACACCCTTATCGCACTTCCTGTTTTAATTGGTTTATATTTTCCAGTTTTATTTTCAACTCTAATCGCTGCTTCCTGCTGCCAGTACAGATCTTTTACAATCCTCGGGTCTTTGTCGTCTATTTTTATGTCTTCAAGCATTTTATACTAGAGAGATAGAACATTTTTTTTAAAGTACCACACTGTTATCACATGAATCCTTGATTTAGATGAACAAATTAAGAATTTAAAAAACACACACACATACAAAAGTGTCACATGATGACAGCGACAACTCTGATGAGTTTTTCAAAGTTGCATAGTGTAAGGTCTTGACACACCAATAACTGAGTCTGAGACACTAACTAAAATGCGCAGAGACTCAGATAAATAAATTGAGACCAAGAGGACTGTGCAGATAGAAATAGACAGAAGTGCACCTTGCGAAACAGACAGATAGATATAGAAGCAGACAGTCATGCTGGTGTGATGGAAATACGAGCTAGTTTGATACACGTTCTTTTGAGAGGTAGTGAATAGATTTCGAAACAGTGAGTAGGAAACTGAAAGATCTGGTCTTATATTTCGTTGACGGTTCATTTAAAGAGGTCCAGGTAGACTAGACTAATCTATATATTAAGATTGAGTTCGTTGATGGCTCCTGAGAGTGAAAGGGACAAACTATTGTTCATAAGTACACGCGTGATCCAGATTGAATTATGTATAAGAAGTTATCGATGGGAAGACTTTCTGTGTAATGATATATAAAGCATATAAAACATCAACATCAAACAAACAATATAACAATATTATAATGATGCCGTGACTTTGTCCTGACAATTAGGAGGAGACGACTAGGTATATCCGCGGTTACAATGCTGAGTTCTAACTGCTACCGATAACTTGCCGACATCTTTGACTAAAGTTCGGGAAATCAACGACCAGACAACGAAGGAGCAGATCACACATCGCCCCAACCAGAAGAGGAGTAGCAAAATAAGTTATACTATGAGCAGTGATTTTCCGATTGTTAGTTTCTTTTTGGTGTATTGCATCTTGATGATTGTAAACAGTCAGAAGAGTGAATTTAACAGACGGAAAGAGACATAGAGATTGTATATTTTGATCAGTACTAAACACAATTCACATCAATTATAGAATATCGCTTGAGATTATATTTTGATCAGTATTAAACACAACTTACATCAATTATAGAATATCGTTTGAGATTATATTTTGATCAGTATTAAACACAACTTACATCAATTATAGAATATCGCTTGAGGTAAGAAATATCAAAACTATACTCTTTCTGAACCTTAAGTGCCCAGGGCACATGGGGCTTCCACAAGGGTTTTCCATAAATGCTTGTCCTTTGCTTTTTTCCGCTCTTGTCCAAGAGATCTCTCTATTGCTCAACATCCTCTCTCTTGTTCTTCTCCATGTCTCCTTTGGTCTACCTTTACTTCTGTTCCCCTGTAGTGTCCATCTTAGCGCTATTTTTGGCAGTGAGCTGTCAGTCATTCGGAGCACATGCCCCAACCATCGCCAGCATCCTTCCTCAATAATTGCTGTCAGTGGCTTCATCTACATTTCCGCAAGACTATACACAGCAACAAAAGTGATGACACAACAGACTGCAGAAACACCCGAAGCAGATATATTAATATGGGAGATTAGATATTCACGAAGAGAGGTGACTCGATTAGATAGACAGGTGAAATATTTAGAGTTTCATAACATAAGAGAAGAAAATATAACTAACTAATACAGTCAACCGGCCTACAATTTTCATAGATAAAGAAATACTACAGAGAGACACTATCCCCATATTAATAAAGTTATAATCCCTAGAAAACAAGTGTTCAGTAAGGCTAAATACCAGGCCAGTTCTTTTGAATTTACAAATGCGACAAATTAATGAAAAGTGTAATCAGAATAGACAGAAACACAAAACAGCAATTACAAGTTGGATATCAAACAAAAGAGACGAAGAATAAAAATGAGACACAGATGAAAAAAACTTCAGTAGATTTAGTCGAGGCTAGTAGCCAGACAGTTATGGACAACAGAGATATGACAACAACAACAACAGACAAACTGACCAGATAAACCTATACCTCTATGATATTAGAAAAGATATAATTACAGTTGATGTAAATGTTGGGGTAAGTGAGGAATGTTTAGTTAGAAAGAGTGATATAGCCACAAACACAGCAACCACTGAAACAAACGATCTTAGCGTAGGAGCAGATGTGTTAGTGTTAAATGATATAGCCACTCAGTCATGTTACATGAACAAAGATGAAGAAACCAATACTGTAATTATAATGACAAGAGATAGCTATACATGTAATGCAGACAGAAAGACTGAAATGAAGGAAGAGAATGTAAAAGAATGTAATAATTGTCAGAGACAAATAAAATCCACTTAGTCTTAACACGTTGCGTTAACTCCCCCTATTCGCCAAAACAAGATTTTATGATGGTTAGATTTTGAAAAGTAATATTTCTAAACTTGTTTTCTAAGCAATCACCGCGTACGACATAAAAAGTACGTCCCAAACATTTCCTTCGCTTCCCGGGGCATGTTGAAAAGAAAACCTTCAGTTCCGCTGGTTAAGCAGAGACATCTGCGCAAATGAAAGTTGTCAACTTTAGCCTAATTCTCTAAAGCTCCTCCCAAGTTCGCATCCGTAATGTTACAAGGGACCGATTAGACCCGTGACTCCCTACTTTTTCAAATCCAAAGACCACATTTCCAGTTACATGTAATTTGCGAACCATCAGCATATATTCTATAACTCAATGCCATACATCCGCAGTTGTTTCTATTCAAAAGATGGCACTTAATATCAAGTTGATAACCCAGACGCAAATCACATAATAAAGAACCATATGTAAAGAACCCATGGATTATACATGTAGGCTAACCGGGATCGGGTTATTCCCTCTTAGAACAGGCAGTTTCTTGTTGTCTATGTGGACAGTAAGGTGTTGTCCATGTAGACAGAATGATGATGTCTATGTAGACAGAATGATGATGTCTATGTAGACAGAATTATGCTGTCTATATATACATAATCTTTATGTAGACAGAATCTCTATGTGGACAGCAATATGTCTATGTGAACAGCATGATGTTGTCTATGTGGACAGTACGATGCTGCCTATATAGACAGTATGATGTTTTGTTTGTATACAGTATGGTGTTTTCTATATAGGCAGTATGGTGTTTCCATATAGACATATGGTGTTTTCTATATAGGCAGTATGATGTTTTTCTATATAGACAGTATGATGCTTTGTTTGTATACAGTATAGTGTTTTCTATATAGGCAGTATGATATTTTATATATAGGCAGTATGGTGTTTCCATATAGACATATGGTGTTTTCTATATAGGCAGTATGATGTTTTTCTATATAGACAGTATGGCGTGTATTATTAGTATGTTGTTGAAAAGAAGATATCTCTGACCACACAACCTTCAATAAACCCAGCGATAACCACCATGTAGGAGAAGGCAGCCGATGTTAAAAATGCCGAGTTGCCTTTCCAAGCCCTATCATCCAAATGTCGAGTTGCCTCTGCTAGCCCCACGATCCTAATGTCGAGTTGCCTCTGCTAGCCCCACGATCCAAATGTCGAGTTGCCTCTGCTAGCTCCATGATCCAAATGTCGAGTTGCCTTTGCGAGGTCCATCGTCCAAATCTCAAGTTGCCTTTGTGAGCTCAATATTCCAGATGTCAAGTTGCTTTTCGAACTCCATTATCCAAATGTCAATTTGGCTTTTCGAGCTCCATTGTGAGCTCCATTATCCAGATGTCAAGTTACCTATCATACAATGTCATGTTACCTTTGCGAGCTAAATCATCCAGTCATAAAAGTTAAGAAGCTTTTCCTTGATTTTTTTTTTGGGTTGGGGGGGGGGATAATCACAGCTAAAAGATTTACAGTAATAAAACCCACCCACCCCTATCACCACCAACACATTTACTTAACATTCAGGCTACACTTTTGTTCATAAACTGCATTTTAAAATTACATTTTTGTTTTAAATTGTGTATTCAAATGTTTTATGTTAGACTTTTATATATGAGTTTTTGTTAAATACAAGTGTCAAATATTTTTTATATAAAATATGAACAGTGGAATGAGAAGTGTTCTTTACGAGAACGAGCAGGAAAAGATGTGCTAGCAGTATGAGAAAAGATGTGCTAGCAGTAAGAGAAAAGATGTGCTAGCAGTAACAGAAACGATGTGCAGAAAAGAGTAACAGACAGTGAAAAAGTGTTAAGAAAAGCTGCTGAGTGAACCTTACCTGAGGTTTTCATGACAACCATAAGGTTTATGTCATAATAGCCATGAGGCTTATCTCATAATAACCATGAGGTTTATGTCATAATAACCGTGAGGTTTATGAACGCTGAATGTACTAGCAAAGATAGCACTGTATTGGTAGATATGGTGCACGGAAGAACGTACCGCCATGTAAGAAATACAACGAAGAATATACGGACCCGGAAATCGTGATAAAGGGACAAAAGCTAAAATCCGTAGAAATTTTCACTTACCTTGGCAGTACCCTTTCTAGGGCAGTCAGTCTTGATGCTGAAATCAGCAATAGAATAGCTAAAGCCAGTGCAGCATATGGGAGGCTACGAAAAAATGTATGGGAAAGAAGAGAACTCAGCGTTACCACCAAGTTAAAGGTCTATAAAGCTGTTGTTCTGACCGCACTAATGTATGCAGCCGAAACGTGGACAGTCTACAGTAGGCATGCAAGACAACTAAATCATTTCCATCCAGGCTGTCTTAGGAAAATAGGTTAAAAAAAGGTAAAGGTAATCCCTTATGTTAGTGTCCATATTTTCCTTGACCTGTCAGCACACTAGAGAGTGATTTGGTCAGTATCACGCCTGGCCACCTTTCTTTCCCCAACTCCAGAAGAAGTCGGGTACCCATTTCTACAGCTGGGTGACTGGGGTGCCTCTGGCCGGATTCGAACCTCCGACCTTTGCCATGAGAGACCAGTGCACTAACCACTCGCCACTCAGACACCTCCAAACATCAAATGGCAGCAAATGATCCCTGATACTGAAGTCCTCACAAGAGCTAAAATTCCAAGCATCTACACAATGCTTCAAAAGGCGCAAATCCGTTGGACAGGGCATGTGGTCAGAATGAGTAACACTCGACAACAACTCCTATATGGGGAACTGAACGGAAAACGGAAAGTAGGAGGGCAAAAAAAGCGATACAAGGATACGCTCAAAACCTCACTCAAGGCTTTCGGGATAGACACAAACTCCTGGGAGTCCAAAGCACAAGTCCGTCCATCATGGAGGGCTATAATCACTCTGGGTGCCCAGAGAGCTGAGCGCTCAAGAACTGAAAGTGCCCCTCACAAACGCGCAATGAGAAAAGCCAAGGTTGCACAGATACCCATAACTGAATCTGGACGTGTAAGTTCCGTGTGTGGCAAAACTTTTAAAGCTCGTATAGGGCTAGTTGGTCACGCACTGACACACCTCACCCTATTTAGACCTAGATGAAGCTGTGGTCATCATCGAAGACGATAGACGAATAACATTATTAAATGAAAATAGAAATTGTGCACCATAATCATGGACACAAAAAAGAACAAATATATATCCATACTACAGGAACTTAATATTGAAGAAGGCTGGCTAGTAAAGAGGATTAAAGAGAGAAAACTTAAATATTTTGGACATATTAAACATCATGATAATCTAGAGAAGACCGTCTTGGAAGGGTACATAATGGGGGAAAAAAGAGAGGAAGACCAAGGCGAAGATGGCTGCAAGACATCGTAGATGATCTGCAGATGGATGCATCAGCAGCAAGGCATCTTACTCACATCCGAAAGGCCTACAGGAGTGCAGTTAGGAAGGCAAAGTTCCGCAAGGGACATGCAAACGAATGAATGAATGAATGATCATAATTTTACAACGATGTTTTCAAAATGAATAAATGCATACGGTTAAAAGTACATAAACTGTAACTTACATCTGACTGACAATAATAATAAAAAAAAAATTAATGCCAGTGAAACACGCTCGATTCACAATAACAGATTAAATGCAATGAATGCACCTGCGGTTAACAATAAATGAAACAAGTTAAACTCACAAAAAGCACATCTGATATACAACAGCAGCTGTAAAATTTAAATGCAAATAAATTCCATTTATTATTTTTTTTTTGCTATGCCAGATCATGCTCTCTTTGTGTTTTTATTTTCTCATGTAATCATAAGATACTTTATTTTTTAAAATTAAGTAGTTCATTGTACCATTTTCAGTAGAGAATTAAAGTTTCTATGTTCCTATTTGGAGCTAGTAAAATCATTTTTCCATTAACATTGTTCTCGTTCTTCATTACACACACGCACACACATATCCACGTATACACGCATACAAACATACAAACTAATACATACATACACACATACACATACACACTAATACACGCATACACAGTAATATACACACATACATACACACATATACACCCAAGCACACATACGCGCGCACACATAGAGACACACATACATAGATCTTCAGTCTCTATTTCAATTCTCCAGGCACCTATAGGTACCAATGACAAATAAAAAAGGCTTTCATGATGACTTAGAATTAGCAAATTCAGACTGAACGAAGATCTGTCCTGGTTGTCTAGCTCAGGTTGTTTTCATTGTTTGTGTAATGTATTACTCTTTACCTTACATATTAATTGCAGCATTTACTCCTTTGTTAGCCTCTTACATTTTTTTCTAATCGTAGTTCGGTGTGTATTGATCAAAGTCACCAACTGTCCAATCAGATGCCTTCTCTAGATCACCCTGCCCCACACGACGCAATGTCAGGTTGCCCCGTCATGTAGGTATTACCTGAGATAAAACGATATACTACTATATCATTCAGTCCTTAGTAAACTATATTAAATGTTCCATTATCCGGGACAATGCTACATCATTTCTTCAATGACATTAAATTTCATGCACTAAAATATTATTCAGGAAGCTAAACTAACAAATAACCATACAATACTGTGCTCTGTTCCTTTATTCTGTGGGGAAACCTCGTTGTTTACTAAATGAAAAAAAATGTATCTGAAACCATAAACTGAAACCACCTTTTTGTAACAATTATTCGTTTGTTTGTTGCTACTGTTGTCCAGTATACAATAGATACTTGCAGGAGACCATGTGTGTATGTTTATGTCTAAAAAATTCGGTACTTGAGAAAGACCTGAATCAGAGCGACGGAGTTTCTGTGTCATGACCTCGTTCCTTTTCCGGGTGTCACGATTTTCAGACAGGCATTGAATGCTTCCTTATCAAAAGCCTTTTTTTTTTACGAGCTAGACGGTTGCTCGTCATGTCAGAGTCCGTGGTTCAAGTCCCAGGTAACTCACTTGCAATTTTTCTTTCTCTCTTGCCAACTCTTCCCGTGCTGGAGGAAGAAACACGGACGTTTTCTGGAGTGCGGGAGTAAAACGCGGGTCTTGAACTGTAAGGGGGTCTAGGTGTAAAATGGAATGAAAAACAGTGTTTCCATGTACTTCTGTATACGTAATATGTATCAAAGTGTAGCTAAATGAATGAAAATTTCATAAATGCAGAGTTTTTTAGGAAAAAAGAAGTAATGTGATGTTTTTAGACACTGATTGTGGCCAGCTCACCATCGGCTAGATCTAGATTCGCGCTTCTTACCCCTATTTACCATCTAAGATGTGTAGATCTACTTGTCGATCTCGTATTGTGACTCCGTATGGCATTTTCGCTTACTGAATGTCTGAAATAACCTCCTAACTACTCCTAACTACTTCTCCAGTCGTCTAAATATGTCTAAATCTACTTAGAAAACATCCAAGAGCAGCGGGGTGGCCATAGGCTATGTCCATACCCCTATCTACATCGTAAAAAATTGAAAAATTTCCATGCTTCTCGTCCGTATTCTCGCTCGGCATCGCTCGTAACTAGGCACGCATTCGCCATTTTGAAAGTGTCACCGGAATCGCGGACGAAATATGTACAATCTAAATGTTACACCGCTTGTTTTAATGAAACAAACAATTGTCACTACAACACCGTGCTTTATCACTTTACCATGTGAAAAGCGTGGCTGTTTCCTATATGAACAAAGTGTTATGCTCATCTTATCTTATATCTTATATCCTTCCCGTGCCGTTAGACGTCACATAGGGCTCGCAAAGTAGTTCGCCAATTTTTCCTGTCTTCGGCGAGTCTTTCAACCTCATCAAAGGATTTTATGCCTGTTAACTTGGCCTCTCTTAATAATGTTCTCTTCAGAGTTTCACGCGGTCTGCCTCTTTTTCTTCGGCCTGTTGTGTTCCACTTGATAGCTTGTTTTGGGATTCTCTGCTCATTTCTTCTCATCAAGTGGCCAACATATGTCCATCTCCTTTTCCTCATCACCCATGAGACTGGTTGTTGTTCAGTCATCTGTCTTATCTCTGCATTGTTCTTGAATTCATTCCACTTGATGCCGAGTATTTTCCTTAGGCATTTGTTTTCAAAAGAGTCTAATTTCTTGTCTATTTCTTTAGTTGTTTTCCAGCTTTCGCATGCATAAATGAGGGTGGATATTACATTTGAATTGAATAGTCTTAACTTGGTTTTTGTGCTTATAACTTTTGAATTCCATATGTTCTCAAGATTCTTGAAGATTGATGCTGCTTTTGCAATTCTGATCCTAACTTCCTTTCTAGTGTCACCATCCTGGTCTATGTAGCTGCCAAGGTATGCAAATTGATTGACTTCTTCAATATCTGTCCCATCTATGTGTATTTTTCCATTTTGATTGATGGGAATTTTCATTATTTTTGTTTTGTCCTTGTTAATTTCAAGTCCTATTTTGCTAGCCAGTGAAGATAGGCTATCTGTTTTTTCTTGCATGGAATTCACATTATTACTGATAAGAGTTATGTCATCAGCAAAATCAAGATCTTCTAGTTGGGTCCCATGTACCCAGTCAATATCTGTGTTACCTGTGCAGCATTTTTTCATTATGAAGTCTATTGTAATCCCAAAAAGTAAAGGAGACAGTATACATCCTTGTTTCACGCCTGTTTCAATCTGGAACCATTCACTCATCCCTTCTTCTGTCTTGACTGCACAACCATATCCATTGTATAAGTCCTTAATGATGTTGACAATTTTAGATGGTATTCCATATAGACATAAAATTCTCCATAATGAATCTCTGTGTATGCTATCAAATGCCTTCTTAAAATCTATGAAATTCAGTATTAATGGTTTCTGCTTTTCAATATGTTCTTCAAGTATTATTCTGAGAGTAAAGATCTGGTCGAGACAGCTTCTCCCTTTCCGAAATCCTGCTTGTTCTTCTCTCATTGCAGTATCCACTATATCTTTGAGTCTATTCAAAATGACCTTGCAAAATACTTTTGACACAACTGATATTAAGGTTACTCCTCTCCAGTTGTTACAGTCACTAAGGTTGCCCTTTTTTGGTATTTTCACAATGATTCCCTTCTTCCAATTAGAAGGGACCTTTTCTTCTTTCCAAATCTTGTTAAACATTCTCTGTAGTTGTCTCATGTTGTCACTATTGATAGCTTTTAGCATCTCGGCTGTTATTTCATCTTCACCTGCAGCTTTGTTGTTAGCCATTAAATTCACTGCTGTTTCAATTTCATGCAATTCAATTTCATCTAGATTGACATTTAGTTGTGGGGCTGGTAAGTCAGTTTCAAGGTTTAACAATTCTTTTGGGTGTGGTCGATTGAGTATTTCTTGGAAGTGTTCAGCCCATCTTTGCTTTTGGTCTTTATTTGATGTTAATAGTGTTCCAGTTTTGCTAAGGATTGGTCTTTCTTTAGATGTAATAGTACCTGTTAGCCTCTTTTGTATGTTATATAAAGTTTTGCTGTCTCCTGTTTTTGCTGCTTTTTCTGCCTCTTTCGCCATATTGTCTATGTATTCTCTTTTATCCCTTCTAGCTGAACTTTTTACTTTCTTGTCTATGTCTTTGTATTTTGCTTTTGCCGAATCTCTTTCATGATCTGCTTTTGCATTCAACATGTTTAATTTGACTGCTCGTCTTTCATGTATATACTTCCATGTTTTATCTGATATCCATGCTTTTCTATTTGGTTTTTCCAATCCAGCGCTTACTTTTGCTGCTGTGATTATGGCTGTGCTGTAAGAATTCCATAACTCATCTATACCTATCTCCTCAACTTCACTGGGTGTTTTGGAATGATTGGCAAGTTCCTGATTGAAATTAATGTTAGTATTTTCTTCTTGTAGGCTGTGGATGTTTATCTTTCTGTGTACTGATTTCTTGTGTTGACTTTTCAATTTTAGTTTTATTTTCCCTATGCACAGGTTGTGATCACTGTTGACATCTGCACCCCTATAAGCCCTTACATCCATGAGAGATGTTCTGTATTGTTCTGTTATGCTCATAGAACTGACATAATACAACACCGTGCTTTATCACTTTACCATGTGAAAAGCGTGGCTGTTTCCTATCTGAATAAAGTAGAATGTTGGCTCGGTAAATAAATATTTAACATCAGTAATGTTCACTATACTGTAAAATACTTAACAACATCAATGCTCACTATACGGTATAATACGATAGCAAAACTCACTTAGCAATAAAACATCGAACAACAACAAATCTCACTGCATAATGAAAATTTTGAACATATCAAACCAATTTACAGAAAAACGTTTAAAACCAACAAAACCTTAAATACATTAAAACATTTGACAGCAATAAAACAGTACACCGTATTTTTTCATTCTGGAAAGAAGTGTCAAGTAATTTAGCTCACACGTAGAGAAATTTCTTCCACTATTATCATGTACCGTGCCTGGTGGTCATACTTCTCCATATTCTCAGTCTTTGATTTTTTCCATCAGCTCAGTTTGTGACTTTTTACTTAACCATGGAGTTAGACTGTCCATGATTACTTTCTCTTGGTATTTATCTGCCTATCTTTCATTTTATCTTTCCTGTTGTTACTGTGTTTTTAAGTCCTCCTTCTCTTTATAATATGTCCAATGAATAATAACGATTGTTTTCTTTTGGGTTTATTAGGTTAATTCCTACATTTATAAAGTAACAGAGCACAATACTGTATGGTTAGACCTTTTAAAAATTATATATATATACATATATATATATCATAAACAAAGCACTTTTAGAAAGAAAAATTACAGGAGATGGTGTTATTTTCTCGTGGCTAAACGATTGCTCGTCCTACAAGAGTCCGTGGTTCAAGTCCCACGTAATTCTCTTGTTATTTTTCCTTCTCCCATGCCTAAAATTGCTTTGTTTATGATTTTTTTCCAAGGTCTAACCATGCAGTATTGTGCTCTGTCACTTTACTGTGCGAAAGACTTGCTGTTTCCTAATTGTAAAAATGTGTATCTTCCTATATCTGTTTTTGTTAGACAATGCCTGTTTGTCATCTTAGTTGTGCGTGGTACTCTTTTAACATTGTTCTATGAAACCACATCTTTGTTGCTTCTAGTCATCTTTCGCATCGATCTGTTAATTGTCCATGACGTGCTTCTATAAGTATGATAGGCTCAACTCCCTCAAACACACACACACATATGTATGTATTGGTCAAGCAAATGACTTTTAAAAAATTTTGATGTGTATGTATTGGTCAAGCAAATGACTTTTTTTTATTTTGATCATCCCACATAAGAGGGTAATTTCAACTCTCCTAGTGGTTCATGTCAATGTTTGATTTGAGATGCGAACAACATATGGAAGTTATGAAAGGCAATATTATATAACGTATATCTAGAAAACTGACTGGAGAGTTAGGAGCGGGAGTGGCAATGGGAAGATAAATGAACATTGAATAGGAATTTAAAAAAAAAAACTTACATTGACGGGCACAGGTATTACTTCCTTAACAGATCACATAAAATGATCACTGATAAAATAATCGTGGCTCATAACATCACAGCAAATTATCACTGACAACACAGTCTTAGGTCTGAACAGCACAGACGAACGTTAAATAAGTTCACTTATAACACAAGCCATTCTGGCTCAACTCGCAATCTTTCAGTTTTTAAATACCAGTACTAATTAAATCAGCATAGCCTGATTTACGGAGCTTTCAAAGTGATCAAGTGATTTACTTGAAAAGAGAAGAATCTGCGAGAAAGGGATTTTTTTTAAGTGGAGGTAGACTGCCTACAGAGTATTATTACTTGTCACAGCATGGACAATTTTATACCCTTACTTGTCGCAGCGGTGAAAAAAAAATATCTTTACATGTTCTAGCATGAAGCGTTGCATGTTTCTAACTTGTTACGGACTTGGAAAATATTGAATCCCGTTTTTTTCCATTACAAAAGAATATACAGACAGACAGACAGATGAACAAAGCGTTTAAAAATAAAAACTACAACTGATTTGCCTAATTAGAAAATCTACATGTAGAGAAATTAATGAATATAATATTTATAAAGAATGAAAGAAGAAAATATTAAATGTGGTAATATAAACTACATGAATAATTTACAAGGACATACACACATGCAGTCTATTGTGACATTTATATGTTACATGCATACATAATACATACATATACATACATACATCATATACATACATACATACATACTTACATACATACATACATACATACATACATACATACATACATACATACATACTGTACGGAATATTCATTTTCAAGAAAAATTCGAATATTAGAGTCTCTAATACATATTTTTTCAGGAGTGGAATAAAAGGATACTTGCTTATGCTGAAGTGCCTAAGACAATAAAAGCTACTTTAAACTTCTGTCCTCTGGGTGTAGTGTCCTTGGGACGTCTGTGAGATGGTTTTAACCAGCATAAATATTCGTATAAGCATCTGAGACTAGGATCACGGAACACTGAGAAGTTGATTTTAACTGCGTTACAAGGTTGAATAGTTTATATTACCAGGATGTGTATGTCCTACTGTTTGGGTTTCTTGGTATATTTTCAGAAGATAGTTTACCATTGCTTTCCTTCCGGGCAGTGACTGTACTAGTCAGTGACCGTAGCCATTGTTCCATAACCAACATGACCATAACCAACATTATCTTTGATATTTGATTGTGTACAACACCAGAAACTTTGGGAAATAATGGAAAAAATGGGATTTCCAACACATTTGATAAAGTTAACATCACTGCTGTATCTAGACCAACAAGCAGCAGTAAGAATAAATGGTGAAACAACAACTTGGTTTGACATAAAACAAGGTGTCCGTCAGGGGTGCATATTGTCGCCTTACTTATTTAACTTGTTTTATACTGAAAATATAATGAGGAATGTTAGAGAAGATGTAGACAAAGAATATTATGATGCCATAACAATTGGAGGTTATGAAATACCAGAGATTAGATATGCTGATGACACAGTATTACTGTCCACAACACAAAAAGAATGGAAAAACAAATTATGTCAGTCCGAAAGAACAGCGAAGAGCAAAACCTCTATCTTAATGCAAAGAAAACTAAATTGATGACAACTGACAAAACAAACAAGGCAGCTGCTATATGTATCAATGAGGAAAAACTGGAAGAAGTGAAGAGTTTTGAATATCTTGGATCACTATTAACTAATAATGGAGATAAATGAGGGAAATTAAAAGGAGGACATCTATCGCTCTTCAGAAAGTAAAACAACTACAGAATCTGTGGAGAGGAGCAGACAGAACCACAAAAATAAGATTTTTAAGAGCATGCATCTTTCCCATTGCAGCATATGCCTGTGAGACCTGGACACTTAACAAAACAGCTGAGAAACGCATAAATGCCTTTGAATGTAAATGCTACAGAAGAGTTCTTCAAATATCATGGACACAAAAAAGAACAAATATATCTGTACTACAAGAGCTTAATATTGAAGAAGGATGGCTAGTAAAGAGAATTAAAGAGAGAAAACTTAAATATTTTGGACACATTAAACGTCATGATAATCTATAGAAGACAGTCTTGGAAGGGTACATAATGGGAAAAAGAAAGAGAGGAAGACCAAGGTGAAGGTGGCTGCAAGACATCGTTGAGGATCTGCAAATGGATGCATCAGCAGCAGGCCATCTTGCTGACAACCGAGAGGCCTACAGGAGTGCTGTTAGGGAGGCAAAGTTCCGCAAGGGACATGCAAATGAGTGAATGAATGTATGTCCTACTTATTATTTGTATCTAGTGAGAACGTAATCCTACTCATTATTTGAATCTAGTGAGAATGTAATCCTACTCATTATATGTATCTAGTGAGAATGTAATCCCACTCATTATTTGTATCTAGTGAGAATGTAATTCTACTCATTATTTGTATCTAGTGAGAATGTAATCCCACTCATTATTTGTATCTAGTGAAAGTGTAATCACCCAGTTCATGTACTGATCCCAGCCCTTCTGTGATTGTAGGATTTATAAGATTTGTAGGAACTAATGCATCACGTCATTTACTAACTACAAGCGACACTTTCTCTGAATGCGATCATTAATTATTTACTGTGCTAATCCTCACCCTCAACACCCCAATTCCCACACTTTCCACACAAGTAAACGTGTGCAGTATTTGACCTCAACCCTGGCAACCACAGTTCATGGACGTTTGTACCGGATAGTTGTAAAAAGCAAACATCATTTCTTTTAGTATTTATAGTATTTTTCTTTTGTCTTCATCCGTTTTATTTATTTATTTCCTTAATTTTCTCTCTTTCTTCTTTATTATCTTACTTCATTTTGATTTCTTCTTCTTTCTTTAACTTTTTTTTCCATTTGTCTCAGCTGTTGACGCTCTTTACTCTAACCTTTCTATTTTGTTTTTTTTTTTTGCTGGAGATGTTTACTCTTCTTTGGCCTGTCATTGTGTTTATGCACCATCATTTGTAATGATCTTTCATTATGCTTACGCACCAACATTTGTAATAATCAGTCAATGTGCCTATGCACCAACATTTATAATGATCTGTCATTATTCTTATGCACCAACATTTATAATGATCTTTCATTGTGCTTATGCACCAACATTTATAATGATCTGTCATTGTGTTAATGCACCAACATTTCTAATGATCTGTCATTGTGTTGATGCACCAACATTTATAATGATCTGCCATGATACAGTAAAGAACAGAGAGTCAGCACAGAACGTATTATAACAATGAAGAAGTGTCAGCACAGAACATATTATAAAAGTGAAGAAAAGTCAACACATAACGTATTATAACAGTGAAGAAGAGTCAGCACAGAACATATTATAAAAGTGAAGAAAAGTCAACACATAACGTATTATAACAGTGAAGAAGAGTTAGCACAGAACGTATTATAACAGCGAAGAAAAGTCAGCACAGAACATATTATAACAGTGAAGAAGTGTCAGCACAGAACATATAACAGTGAAGAAAAGTCTGCATAGAAAATATTATAACAGTGAAGAAAAGTCAGCACAAAACATATAACAGTGAAGAAATGTCTGCACAGAACGTATTATAACAGTAAAGAAGAGTTAAATTAGAACATATAACAGTGAAGAAGAGTTAAATAAGAACATATAACAGTGAATAAGGTCAGCACAGAACGTACTATAACAATGCAGAAGAGTCAGCACAGAACATATTATAACAGTGAAGAAAAGAGTCAGCACAGAACACAGTATATCAGTGAAGAAGAGTTAAATGAGAACATACAACAGCGAAGACGAGTTAAATTAGAATATATAACAGTTATTGATAGCATACACAGAGATTCATTGTGGAGAATTTTAAGTCTATATGGAATATCATATATAATTGTCAACATCATTAAAGACCTCTACAATGGATATGTTTGTGCAGTCAAAACAGAAGAAGGTATGAGCAAATGGTTCCAGATTGAAACAGGCATGAAGCAAGGATGTATACTGTCTCCTTTGCTTTTTGGAATTGCAATAGGCTTCATAATGAAAAAATGCTGCACATGTAACACATGTATTGATTGGGTACATGGGACCCAACTAGGAGATCTTGATTTTACTTATGACATAACTCTTATCAGTAACAATGTGAATTCCATGCAAGAAAAAAAAACAGATATCCTGTCTTCACCGGCTAGCAAAACAGGACTTGAAATTAACAAGGACAAAACAAAAATAATGAAACTTTCCATTACTCAAAATGGACAAATACACATAGAAGAGACAGATATTGAAGAAGTCAATCAATTTGCATTCCTTGGCAGCTACATAGACCAGGATGGTGACACCAGAAAGGAAGTTAGAATTAGAATTGCAAAAGCAGCATCGATCTTCAAGAATCTTGAGAACATATGGAATTCAAAAGTTATAAGCACAAAAACCAAGTTAAGACTATACAATTCAAATATAATATCCACCCTTATTTATGCATGCGAAAGCTGGAAAACAACTAAAGAAACAGACAAGAAATTAGACTCTTTTGAAAACAAATGCCTAAGGAAAATACTCGGCATCAAGTGGAAGGAATTCAAGAACAATGCAGAGATAAGACAGATGACTGAACAACAACCAGTCTCATGGGTGATCAGGAAAAGGAGATGGACATGTTGGTCACTTGATGAGAAGAAACGATTAGAGAATCCCAAAACAAGCTATCAAGTGGAACACAACAGGCCAAATAAAAAGAAGCAGACCACGTGAAACTCTAAAGAGGACATTGTTAAGAGAGGCCAAATTAATAGGCATAAGATCCCTTGATGAGGTTGAAAAGCTCGTCAAAAACAGGAACAAAGTGGCGAACTACCTTGCAAACCCTATGTGACATTTAATGGCATGGGAAGGACATAAGATATAATATATAACATAGAGAGGAAGACCAAAACGAAGATGGCTGCAAGACATCGTTGACGATCTGCAAAAGGATGCAGCAGCAGCAGGCCATCTTGCTCACAACTGAGAGGCCTACAGGAGTGCTATTTGGGAGGCAAAGTTCCACAAGGGTCATGCAAATGAATGAATGAATGAATGAATATAACAGTGAAGAAGAGTTAAAGGAGAACATATAACAGTGAAGAAGAGTCAGCACAGAACATATTATAACAGTGAAGAAGTGTCAGTACAGAACATATTATAACAGTGAAGAAGAGTCAGCACAGAACATATTATAACAGTGAAGAAGTGTCAGCACAGAACATATTATAACAGTGAAGAAGTGTCAGCACAGAACATATTATAACAGTGAAGAAGTGTCAGCACAGAACATATTATAACAGTGAAGAAGTGTCAGCACAGAACATATTATAACAGTGAAGAAGTGTCAGTACAGAACATATTATAACAGTGAAGAAGAGTCAGCACAGAACATATTATAACAGTGAAGAAGTGTCAGTACAGAACATATTATAACAGTGAAGAAGTGTCAGCACAGAACATATTATAACAGTGAAGAAGTGTCAGTACAGAACATATTATAACAGTGAAGAAGTGTCAGTACAGAACATATTATAACAGTGAAGAAGTGTCAGCACAGAACATATTATAACAGTGAAGAAGTGTCAGTATAGAACATATTATAACAGTGAAGAAGAGTCAGCACAGAACATATTATAACAGTGAAGAAGTGTCAGCACAGAACATATTATAACAGTGAAGAAGTGTCAGCACAGAACATATTATAACAGTGAAGAAGTGTCAGCACAGAACATATTATAACAGTGAAGAAGAGTCAGCACAAAACATAGTATAACAGTGAAGAAGAGCCAGCACAAAACATAGTATAACAGTAAAGAAGAGTTAAATGAGAACATATTACAGTGAAGAAAAGTTAACTGAGAACATATTATAAGAGTGAATAAGAGTTAATTGAGAACATATAACAGTGAAGAAGAGTCAGCTGAGAACATAATATAACAATGAAGAAGAGTTAAATAAGAAAATGTAATAGTGAAGAAGAGTCAACTGAGAACAAATTATAACAGTGAAGAAGAGTCAACTGTGAATATATTATAACAATGAAGAAGAGTTAGCTGAGAACATATTATAACAATGAAGAAAAATCAATTAAGAACATATTATAATAGGAAGGAAAACAGAGAGAGAGACAGACAAAGTGATTCAACGCAGAATATATTATAACACTAAAGAAGAGAGAGAGAAAGAGAGAGATAAATACATATTATTTATAACAGTAATGAAGAGAGAGAGAAAGAGAGAGATAAACACAGATGTTTTATAACGGTAAAAAAGAGGGAAAGAGAAAGAGAGATATTTTTTATTACAGTAAAGAAAAGAGAGAGAGAGAGATAATCACAGATTTTTTTATAACAATTAAGAAGAGAGAGAGAGAGAGAGAATCACAGATTTTTTTTATAAAAGTTAAGAAGAGAGAGAGAGAGAGAGAGAGATAAACTCAGATTTTTTTTTCTATAACAGTAAAGAAGAGTGAGAGAGAGAAAGATAGAAAGAGATAATAGAGATAATAGAGAGAGAAAGATAGAGAGAGATAATAGAGATAATAGAGAGAGAGAAAGATAGAGAGAGATAATACAGATAATAGAGAGAGAAAAATAGAGAGAGATAATAGAGATAATAGAGAGAGAAAGATAGAGAGAGAGAGAGAAAGATAATAGAGAGAGAGAAAGATAGAGAGAGATAATAGAGAAAACAGAGAGAGAAAGATAGAGAGAGATAATAGAGATAATAGAGAGAGAAAGATAGAGAGAGATAAACACATTTTTTTATAACAGTAAAGAAGAGAGAGAGAGGGAGAAAGAGAGAGAGAGGGAGAAAGAGAGAGAGATTAAACACAGTAAATGTGAATATAGCAGTAAAGACAAGAAGAAGGAGAAAGAAGACAGAACGTAGTCTGAGTACGTAATGTAGTAGAAGGAAGAGATAGGAATTTCGCTAAAATACAAGTATATCGTAACAAAGCAATTAGAAAAGAAATGGAAGTTTCGCCAACATACATTGTAACATAGCAATTAGAAAACAATGGAAATTTCACCAATATATACTGTAACATACCAATTAAAACATAAATGGAACTTTCGCCAGCATATACCGTATCATAGCAATTAGAAAAAAATGGAAATATCGCCAACATATACCGTAACATAGCAATTAAACAGAACTTTCGCCAACATATTTCGTAACAGCAATTAGAAAAGAAATAGAAATATCGCCAACATTTAACTTAATGATAAGAGACGTAGATAAGTAATGTAATATAGCAATAATAAGAGATGTGATATAGAATCAACACAGAGCATAATATAGTAAGACAGCACATGTCTAAAGGCAACACATGTCAGAACAATTTCAGGTGCAAATATAAAGGACAAGAGCAGTTTAGAAACTATTCTTTCTACATAAAAAAAAGAAACTTACAGATGCTCTGAGCGAAGGTTATCTATTTTCATCTAAATAACAATTTCAAAAATTCTTTACAAGTTATAACATTTTATGTTCATGTTGTGAGAGTTAAAATATTAGATACCTGCTCAGTATTTGCTCGGTATGTTTCTCGTGCGGAAATTTAAATCCTTTCTGAAAATTTCACTCCATGTTCAAATCACAAGAAGTTGGTAAAATATCTGTTATCTGTTTCTAGTGTTGAAGACTTCGATATCAAAGATCCTTTCCAGTAATTAGTATAATATATATATATTTTTTGCGAACAACAATTAATTTTCAACAAAATTTTCCAAATTCACAAGTGACCTTCTGTTCAAAAGCATTTAAAATAACTAGGTCATGTTAAAAAAGAGAGAGAGAGAGAGAGAGAGAGAGAGACCTGTGTAATGTGGACAAAAGAGAAACTCAACTGTTTAAACTTTCTCCCTTGGATGTTGGCTCAAACCAGGGGTTTTCAAATTTTTTTAAAAAATCACTATTTGTAATCTTTCAAAAGAATATCAGCAAAGAAAATTCGAAACTACTTGTAATCTTTCAAGAGAATATCAGCAAAGAAAATCTGAAAATATTATTTCTAGTAGAGTTCCTTTTTTTTTCAGTGTTTCAAAGTCACAATTATTTTTTTTAATGGTTTCAATGTTTTCTTCTATAGCATTGCTCTCAGAACTGAAATTATCACTTAACATTTTCCAACAGGACGCTTTTTTGCTCCGACCCAAGTGGTCTAAATGAATTACAATGAACTCTCTGCGTGTTGCCAATGCTAGCCGTATTATATTACGTGTACAGGAAAGTAAGTGTGCAACGTATCTGTGTTTACAGCAGTAAGTGTGCAACATGTATGTTTGCACAATTATACGACGTGCTAGCTGTGCGACAGTAGATACACAATGTATTTGTGTGTACAATAGTAGACGCGCTGTGTATATGTGTGTACAATAGTAGATGCACTATGTACATGTGTACAATAGTAGATGCACTATGCATATGTGTGTACAACAGTAAATATGCAGCGTATACGTGTGTAAAATAGTAAATATACAATTTATGTACGTATCGAATAGTGGAAATCAGCCATGAAATAGACTGCTCAACATAACCATGGCACTGTGTACCAAAAGTGGCGTGGATTAGAAAGTTAAAAATATATGTACATAATTTAGAATGCATAGTGTGTGTACGTATGTGCATATGTCTGTGTGTGTTTATGGCTGTGTATATGTATGTGTTTGTGTCTGTGTGTATGTATAAATGGATGTTTATACGGGGCACATAATACACAAGAAATATGTCTTAGAAAGAAAAAAATGATAACCACTGTTAGAATAACACACATTGTTATTTTCTTAGTTTGCTCCAGACAAATTTAGCCATCAGTCGTCAGCATCACGTCAGAGTCACGACATGGAAACATACATGTGAGACTCATAACATAGAAACATGCATGTGAGAGTCACGACATGGAAACATACATGTGAGAGTCATAACAAAGAAACATACATGTGAGAGTTATGACATGGAAACATACATGTGAGAGTCATAACAAAGAAACATACATGTGAGAGTTATAACATGGAAACATACATGTGAGAATTATGACATGGAAACATACATGTGAGAGTCATAACAAAGAAACATACATGTGAGAGTTATAACATGGAAACATGCATGTGAGAGTTATGACATGTAAACATACATGTGAGAGTCATAACATAGAAACATACATGTGATATCCATAACATAGAGATACATCCAATACATATGAGAGTCGTGATATGAAAACAGTCATAACACCATGAACTACAGAGAAAATCAATGTGACGATCTTGTCGAAAGCATGAGAATATAAGAGAAGTACAAACCTATCATGGGTGTTTTTTTTTTCTTTCAGACGCAAAATTCTGTAGATAATATTATATCACTAAACAGAGCCTGGCATGTCGCCAGTTCAATGTTTTTACAAAAACAGAATGTGAAAGAGTGTCATGAACAGGCAGAAAGGCAAACAGAAAAGGAAAATTCTATATGTGCTAGTTGTCTAAAATCATATTATCCTAACAAGAATAACTTACAGAACCATAAGATCTGAGACTACGAACATTTCTATCATTTACCAGACAATGAAAGCTTAAATTAGTGTCGATAGCAGGATAGACCTAAATAAAATAGATATCCCATACTAGCAAGACCTTTGTTGTTGACTATCCCCAGAAAGTCTGGCTATCTAATTCTGGGTTACGAACAGTTGCCAACACTTTCAAGGATGACATTCTCACTCTAACATATGTCATCCACATTTGTGACCGAAAAGTATACAACGCAGAATGCACGAGTCGTTGTTTGGACACCACAGAACACATTTTTGTGTTCCACCAATGTCTGCACAGAGATAGTACATCTACCGCTATTAAACAAACACTACGGCTACACGATGCCCCCATTTCTACGGCTACATGATGCCCCCATTTCTACAGCTACATGATGCCCCCATTTCTACGGCTACATGATGCCCCCATTTCTAACCCCTTTTGTAGTCTCAGAGTTATATGGCTTATAAGTTACTAAGGATGATCAATGTGCTTATCTGAGGGACATTCCCCTTTTGGTGAATGTGGTTTGTAACCTAAGTATTTCACCCACCCGTGCATTTTAAATATCTTATGTCTTCTACATCACACATGTGCCGAAGGTCATAGAAAATACCGGCCTAACGCTGTACTCCCCAATATGCCATAATGGCATGGAAACAGGAATTTTACCTTGACCTATGTCTTCTGTACGTCACACTTTCAACGGGAATTTTACCTTTTACCTTCTATTTCTTTTCTGTATTCACTAGTTGCGTCACGATTCGCCATAGGTTGAAACCATGCGATAAAGGAAAATTGAAAGTTTCTTTTCTCAACAAAAGGGAAATCGGAAAGAAATTGTGTACTGTCATCGTTACTTACCCTAATGCTACTACAGCACAAAATAACTTCTTGAAATTAAAAACAAAAGTAGGGGTTTTATTTTTATTCATGCGCGGTCGCGTTGCGGCGCAGCTTAGAAGGAACATTGGTTCAAAGTTAGAAAATGGATGTAAGATGCTTCTGTTACAGATACTCATGACTATAATAGTATACAATAGTAATAATAACTGCGAACCATACCGAGGAAAACATAGCTGATAGGAAAAGATTAAGAGAGCGGCAAACGAAACCAAACCACAAGCGATACACGGAAAACTGGAAGGCAGACATGAACTAAGGACAGTAGGAATAATATGTATACTTAAAAAGTCAAAGTATTAGTTAGAACACCCTTAATGAACACTTGAGTGCTTTCCTTCTAGTTTCAATACTTCAATACTTTGCACTGCCTCTATAAATATACACAGAACCACTACTTTAGAGTCTTGACAAGGATATGAACAACATAAATGGGCAACATAAATTGATGGGATGGATTCAGTTTGGCCAGGAGTAATGTGGAAACAAAGAACAGATGAAGTTGAAGGGATACTGTAGCCAAATGTCGCCCAGGATATGTTATTGAACGATGATGATGATTATTATAGTGCAATATTCCTTCGGTATGTTGACGACACAGTACTGATAGCTGAGAACCAACAAGACCTGCAAAGTCTCTTGGATAAAGTCATCAAAAAAGTGAACAGAAAGGCCTTACTTTGAACATCAAAAAGACAGAGACTATGGTTATATCTAAGAAACAGAATACACCAGCATGTAGTATTAAACGGAACTATTCTAAAGCAAGTGCAGAAATTCAAATACCTTGGAGCAGTAATAACTTCAGATGGGAAATGCAGAACAGAAATTAGGAACAGAATAGGCCAAGCAAAGACTGCATTTCAGAGAATGATAAACATATTAGCTAACACATCTTTATCAATGAATGTTAGAAAACGAGTCCTAAAATGCTATATTGAACCTATCTTGTTATATGGAAGTGAATCATGGACAATAGGCAGGTCTGCACAAAAACCATTGGAAGCAGCAGAAATGTGGTTTATTAGAAGAATGTTGCGAATCCCATGGACAGCAAAAATAACTGATGAAGAATGTATGAGAAGAGCTGGAGAGACAAAAAAACCTTGTCAAAAAGATAAGAGAGAGACAATGTACTTTCATAGGACATGCAATGAGAAGAGGGGGCATTGAAAATATTATAACAACAGGAAAAATAGAAGGAAGAAGATCAAGAGGAAGACCAAAAGAAATGATACTGGAAAGTCTAACGGGGTGGTTTGAGAGGAGATCACCAACTGAACTGATGGCCTGCATGAAGAATCGGGTACTCTGGAGAAGCATAATAGCCAACGCCAGTCGGCACGGCACCTGATGATGATGATGATGAATATTCTTAACTCTGACCAAAGAGCTCCCTTATCATGATTCTTTGTATCTCCGAGGAAGAAGCCTACTCATGCGCATAACAGCATTTCCGCCATTTTGAGCCTGAACTTGAAGATGTCCTACGAAGCTGGCAAATATCCGAGAGAGTACAACCCAAAGGTACATGGGCCCTATCATCCGGGCAGATATTATGGAAAGCGTAAGTGAAAACATCAGCACTTTTGTGTAATAAAATTTTATGAAAATATTACAAGCAAAACCAAACCACGAGTGATGTACGTAAAGCTGGAGGGCAGACATGAAGCAAGGACAGTATTAGTAGTGTGTACACTTAAAAAGTCAAAGTACTAGTTAGAACACCCTTAATTTAAACGCCTGCTGATTTCCTTCTAGATTAATTATAAAATGCTATGCACAGACTCTCATAAGTCTTAAGTTTTTTTTCCAGCGTTTTTAATTACCCTAATGAACATTTTGTCCTTGACAACTTGGACAAAGAGCATTAGAGTTGTTTTTTTTTAAATATATCATTTTGTTTGAAACTGGATGTAGTTTGATATTCTAATTACATTTCTGAAGCTATGTGAGTGTAAGCTTATGAGATATTAATAAAATTTATGGAATAAAATTGTAGCAAAATCTTTGAGAGGTTCACATGATAATCGCAAGTTGTGAGTTGCGTGAATATGCAGGATATGGAAGATTCATAATTTGTTGAGCTTTTGTATGTGATATGTGTCACTGTACATTATCATGCTGTAATAACACACTAGAACTGAGCAAACCACCTTATTGCAGATTTCAAGTGATTCTAAAGCACATTCTAGTATGCTTTGTGGTTGATAGTGGTTCTTCTGAGCATGTAGTGTTCCATGATTGGATCTTTACAGTGCCAGAGAAGTGTAGCATAGATTTTTTTGACCAGCAGAGTTATGTGCTGGTTCTTTGGTATCAACAGCGAAGAGTTACCACTCCTTGCTGGCTTGCTTTGTCTGTGAATGAAATGCAGCATTTGTCCCCAGTGACTGTATGTCATAGAAAGTCATCTCCTTCAGCTTCAGACATAAAAGAGTTTCACGGATATCCTCACATTTTTTTTTGGGGGGGGTGAGTTTGTTTCATTACTACCTGATGAAGACTTCACGGTTCAGCAGCACTTCATACATGATGTAGTGTGCCATCCTCAGTTTCTCAGCCATCTCATCAATTGTTACCCACCAGTTTTCTTGTATCATTCACTCCATTCCATTGTTAGCATCAGGCCTGTTTGCAGAGTGAGGCTGGCCAGAACAAGCTGCATCTGCCAAATATGGCACCCCACTTTTAAATTTCCATTCCCATTCATATACCTGAAATGACACGCTTGTCCTTGTACTGCCTCTTTATTCTGTGAGTTTCTCACATTCATTACTCAAGAAATAAATAACTGCACACTGTTCTTTCATGCATGGTTGCAAGGAAAGTGGCTGTCTCGAACAGTTAAAATTGTTGATGTGTATGACAGGCATTCAGTACACACGCCTTATGTTGATTACTAGGAGGGTCATACCAAAAGTCGTGAGCCAAAATTTTTTTAAAAATCAGAATTTATAAATAGACAAAATATAAATGTATCACCTTAATTTGCATCTTTGCACTTCATGTAGAGGTCACATGACGTCACCATCATATGTCACGTGACCATATGGAGCATAAATAAAATAGTGGGGGCTGAGGTTTCGTTTTGTCAACGTGCTGTTATTGTGTTCCTCATTAAAGAGGAATTCACCAAAGACTTCTTGGTTATGGAGATGTGTGTATAGGTGCCAGCAGTGTTAGGAGCTGGGTGAAATATTTCAAAGATGGAAACATGAGTATCCAAGACATGCCTCCACTGAACGCAATGTGGAAAGGGTTGATGACATATTAAAGAAGACAGACATGTCACAGTATCTGAAATTGCTGTAAATCTTGGAATAGGACACAGTGCAGTGCAGGAAATGATTGAAACCCTAGACTGTTGAAAAGTTTGTGCCCGCTGGGTCCTACAGGAGAGATTGTCCAGAAAGCAGTGCGTTTGTGCCATCGGTCAGCTGGAACTGAATTTACCAGGAGGGTATTTTCAAACTTGCATAGCGATGGGAAAAATGTGTGTAGAGAAATGGAGATTATGTTGAAAAGTGAAGAAAAGGATACAGCTAAGGTGATACATTTATATTTTATCTATAAATTCTTATTTTTTTAACAATTTTTGCTCACGACTTTCGGTATAACCCTTGTAGAATGTGCAACAGAGTGGACAGCAGTGATTATACTTCTTGAGATAATCAGTAAATGAAACTCAGATGGGATTTAGGAGAAACAGAAGCTGTAAACATACTGTCTTCTCAAGACAGCTAATAAAAAAAAATCAGTTGATCCAGTCAGGTAATATGTATATATAGCATATCTAGGTAAAGAAAAAGCATTGTATAGAGTGGACAGGTCTGAACAATAAAAATCCTACTGAAGTTATGACTATTACCAGAAAATAAATCCCAGTGAAGATCTTCCAAGATAACCAGACTTGAAACAAGTGAAGCATGAGTCAAAAATTTGTCAGATTTTTCCATACCCTAATTTCGATCAAGGTTCCTGTCTTATACGCTGTGCTGACATTTGTAATGTCATGCTGCTACGTTATGTGTTGTGTCATTCTGAAAAAAACACACCCATCTTTAGCCAATGAATCGCGAGATAAGTGATCAGCAGAAGGAAATATGGCAGACAGTAAGATTGTTGTTCCTGTTCTCCTAAGCCATTAGTGGAAGAAAGGGTTGAATTTCTGTGCAGCTGCCTGTGAAATTTGAAGTGTGGAAAGGGAAGGAACAGTCGATGACAGCACTGGAAGAAAGTGGTTCCAAAGGTTGGGGTCTGGGGACACTGATGCTCAGGGCAGGACACCCCTTATCACAAATGATGAAGCCCTGCACCAAGCTGTTGAAGACGTACTAGTACTTTGTGCTTGTCAGCCCAGCTAGGCCATTTTCAAAGCACCATAGTTTGGCATTTGCACGAACTCAACTTTAGCATGTTATGATTTGTCCTCATGATGTCACTCACCAGCAAGCATGGAAACATATTGAAATCTGTTGGCAGTTGTTGGCAAACCCACCTAACAAAAGGTTTCTTTGCTGTATCGTCACTGGGAGTGAAAGGTGGATTGTCCTGCAATACCGCAACACGGTACCCAGTGGCTCCTAGGCCAGGTGGCAGAGGCAATTGTTCGACAAGGTCGGTATGAAAAGATGTTTTGCATCTGGCGTATTTTGAGGGTCCCCATGCACTGGGAATTGGTTCCATTTGGTCAGTTTCTGGACAGGAACCTGTATGCTGAGCAACTGAAGTGACTGCATGATGTTCTGTGCACCCAATACCCAATATCTATCAACAGGAAGAGGGTACTTCTCCAGCACAACAACACACCAGCACACACTTCCAACATGGTTCGTGAACAACTCACGAAATTGGAGTGAATCGAGGTCCTGCCCCACCCACCGTACAGTCTCGACCTTGCATTCTCTACCTACCATCTGTTCCAGCTGACGGCACATTTCCTTCAAGGGTGGGAATTCAGTTCATTGGAAGAAGTTGAAGTTGACAGATTTCTTGACCTCGGAGTCTTCCAGGTGCTACTACAAAGATCTCCTGGCTTGGCTGAAGACCTTCAAAAGTTAGGGTTAGGGAAAATAAAAATAAAATCATCATGACAGATGTTTGAGAAGAAAACGAAACATAAGAAACAGTAAAAGAAAATAACAACTATCATGGCAAATGATATTTTGACATCCAAAACCAATTCAGGTGGTTTGGCCATATAACAGCACAGCTACCAGACAGTATAGCACAGAAACACTCTGACTAAGAATGGTACGTAACAGATGGAAGGGGGAGGAAGGAAATAACAGAAACCTTAAATATTCCATTATGTGAAGCAAACTTATGAAAAAGTATATTTGTCTTTGGAGGCTACACAGAGGAGGAGACGAGACAAAAGTGATTAATTTGTTATAATTTTTCTCTCTGTCTTTTTAAAAGAGAATCATGTTTTTATATAATGTTTCATTATGTATTATATCAGAAGAGGTTAATTGAACCTCAGGCCTCCACACTCTTGAGTTGTCCCTCTTGGTTTTTTTGTTTTTTCTTTGGAGAGATGATGTTAAATTTGTTGTGTATTGAACACTTTTGTTTTTTCTTTGGAAAGATAATGTTAAATTTGTTGTGTATTGAACACTTTTGTTTTTTTCTTTGGAGAGATAATGTTAAATATATTGTATTGAACACTTTTGTTTTTGTTTTTTTTTCCTTATCAACAAACCACTCTCTATAAATAATCTGAGTACTAGGATGGTTAATGTGATTAATGTTATTACAGAAAGAAATTGTGGCATGTATCCATAGAAATTCAGGATTCTGTTATTGTGTACATAATGATGTGTACATGTTGAAGTTCTGAATTTAATTTTAATTCCAAAATTAAATGTGCAGAAATTTGAAGGAAAAAAATATTTCACAGAAATATGCTTGTATCACTAATAGAGCAGAAATTATTAATATAATAATCCTTAATATCAGTTTGTTGTTCCTATGCTTATAGTTTCATTACTGGAATGTAACATTTATCTTAATGTATTACTCTGTCACTGGCTTCTACTGGAACCCCCCCCCCCCCCCCCCATAAATCTTCTATATGTTGTGTCTTGATTTGGTTTGATTGTGTACAACACCAGAAACTTTGGGAAGTAATGGAAAAAATAGGATTTGCAACACATTTGATACAATTAACATCACTGCTGTATCTAGACCAACAAGCAGCAGTAAGAATAAATGGTGAAACAACTTGGTTTGACATAAAACAAGGGGTCCGCCAGGGGTGCATATTGTCGCCTTACTTATTTAACTTGTTTTATACTGAAAATATAATGAGGAATGTTAGAGAATATGTAGACAAAGAATATTACGATGCCATAACAATTGGAGGTTATGAAATATCAGAGATTAGATATGCTGATGACACAGTATTACTGTCCACAACACAAAAAGGAGTGGAAAAACTAATTATATCAGTCCATAAGAACAGCGAAGAGCAAAACCTCTATCTTAATGCAAAGAAAACTAAATTGATGACAACTGACAAAACAAACAAGGCAGCTGCTATATGTATCAATGAGGAAAAACTGGAAGAAGTGGAGAGTTTTGAATATCTTGGATCACTACTAACTAATAATGGAGATACAATGAGGGAAATTAAAAGGAGGACATCTATTGCTCTTCAGAAAGTAAAACAAATAAAGAATCTGTGGAGAGGAGCAGACAGAATCACAAAAATAAGATTTTTAAGGGCATGCATCTTTCCCACCGCAACATATGCCTGCGAGACCTGGACACTTAACAAAACAACTGAGAAACACATAAATGCCTTTGAATGTAAATGCTACAAAAGAGTTCTCCAAATATCGTGGATACAAAAAAGAACAAATACATCTATACTACAAGAGCTTAATCTTGAAGAAGGCTGGCTAATAAAGAGGATTAAAGAGAGAAAACTTAAATATTTTGGACACATTAAACGTCATGATAGTTTAGAGAAGACCGTATTGGAAGGATACATAATGAGAAAAAGAAAAAGAGGAAGACCAGAACGAAGATGGCTGCAAGACATCGTTGAGGATCTGCAAATGGATGCATCAGCAGCAGGCCATCTTGTTCACAACCGAAAGGCCTACAGTTATGGCATCGTAATATTCTTTGTCTACATCTTCTCTAACATTCCTCATTATATTTTCAGTATTTGCTTACAGGAGCTAGAGTTCCGCAAGGGACATGCAAATGGATGAATGAATGAATGTTGTGTCTTCAGTATTTCATATCAACTTATCTGGATATGTCCTTTAGTTCTCAGGTGTTAGTCCTCAGGGGCTATTTCTTATGTTGCCTGTTGTATATTAACATTTATTTTTCCAGCACAATATAGTTTAGAAACACCCTGAAACTTCATTACAGTGTTGCCAGCCACAAAATAGATTTTGTTCACTATGAGACATAACTACAACTATTAAATAATGATGACATTGCGTTAAGTTTTTTTTTTTTTTTTTACAACAATAATAAAAATTTTTGCTCATTCATAACTAAGGAAGACCTCACTTCTGACCTGAGCTGTTTATCCCTCATTAAAAATAAAGCAATAAAAATTGATCATACAGTATTAGAGGAGTTAATTTTGTATAATGATTTATTTTGTTGTGCACAAACAGTGGAGGTCTTTGATAAAAATCTTATTAGATTCATTATTTAGATAATGTTGAGAAACTGTTCGGTGTATTTTGGTTATTTTATAAGGTCAGGGTGTTTGCAGTGTAATTTGTTCATGGTTGGTGGCCAAATAATACAGAGGTGCATATTTTTGCTCATTTAGTAATCTGATGTTGATGCTTCTGTGAAAACTTAATCTGATTTTTTTTTTTTTAAATTCACATTTGCCAGACCCGCAAAACCTTGGCATTCTCAACATATTCTTCTTTATATATCAGGATATTCATTCATTCTTTTATCAACATACTCATTTCATTTGATATTCTTCCATTCTCTCATGAACATACTCTTCAATCTCATGTCAGAACAGTTTCTTCATTTTGTTGTCAACTAATATTCTATTTGGTTTTTTCTTTTTTTCCTCTCATCTTGTCAACATTATGGTACTAGCAGGAGCTCCCAGTATCAGCTAGTGACCTAACACATGACATCTTCCTTGGTTAGAAATTAGTGTCCACCAGGTTTATTTAGTTTATTAAAGAGTACATGTGTGATTCATTTCCAGCTTAAAGATATTAGGAACACATAAGCATAATGTCATTTGATTGTAAGCACTGAACAATTTAGCATGTATATGTAATATACATGTAATATGTGATATGTAAAAAATAAAACTGGAAAATATCAACCAATAAAACGGAATGCGACAGGTATGTATACTATCTCCAGACCCTTTTTCTCTGTACAGTGAGAATATTCTAAGAGTGATCATTGGAGAACCAGGTATAAAAGTAGGAGGATACAATATTAACAACCTTCGGTATGCCGACAATACAGTACTGATAGCTGAGAACCAACAAGACATGCAAAATCTCTTGGATAAAGCTGCCAAAGAAAGTGAACAGAAAGGCCTTACTTTGAACATAAAAAAGATGGCGACTATGGTTATATCTAAAAAAACAGAATACGCCAAAATGCAGCATAAAATTAAATGGAACTATTCTAAAACAAGTGCAGAAATTCAGTTACCTTGGAGCAGTAATAACTTCAGATGGGAAATCTTATCTTATATCTTATATCCTTCCCGTGCCGTTAGACGTCACATAGGGCTCGCAAAGTAGTTCGCCAATTTTTCCTGTCTTCGGCGAGTCTTTCAACCTCATCAAAGGATGTTATGCCTGTTAACTTGGCCTCTCTTAATAATGTCCTCTTTAGAGTTTCACGCGGTCTGCCCCTTTTTCTTCGGCCTGTTGTTTTCCACTTGATAGCTTGTTTTGGGATTCTCTGATCATTTCTTCTCATCAAGTGACCAACATATGTCCATCTCCTTTTCCTGATCACCCGTGAGACTGGTTGTTGTTCAGTCATCTGTCTTATCTCTGCATTGTTCTTGAATTCATTCCACTTGATGCCGAGTATTTTCCTTAGGCATTTGTTTTCAAAAGAGTCTAATTTCTTTTCTATTTCTTTAGTTGTTTTCCAGCTTTCGCATGCATAAATGAGGGTGGATATTACATTTGAATTGAATAGTCTTAACTTGGTTTTTGTGCTTATAACTTTTGAATTCCATATGTTCTCAAGATTCTTGAAGATTGATGCTGCTTTTGCAATTCTGATCCTAACTTCCTTTCTAGTGTCACCATCCTGTCTATGTAGCTGCCAAGGTATGCAAATTGATTGACTTCTTCAATATCTGTCCCTTCTATGTGTATTTTTCCATTTTGATTGATGGGAATTTTCATTATCTTTGTTTTGTCCTTGTTAATTTCAAGTCCTATTTTGCTAGCCAGTGAAGATAGGCTATCTGTTTTTTCTTGCATGGAATTCACATTATTACTGATAAGAGTTATGTCATCAGCAAAATCAAGATCTTCTAGTTGGGTCCCATGTACCCAGTCAATACCTGTGTTACCTGTGCAGCATTTTGTCATTATGAAGTCTATTGTAATCCCAAAAAGTAAAGGAGACAGTATACATCCTTGTTTCACGCCTGTTTCAATCTGGAACCATTCACTCATCCCTTCTTCTGTCTTGACTGCACAACCATATCCATTGTATAAGTCCTTAATGATGTTGACAATTTTAGATGGTATTCCATATAGACATAAAATTCTCCATAATGAATCTCTGTGTATGCTATCAAATGCCTTCTTAAAATCTATGAAATTCAGTATTAATGGTTTTTGCTTTTCAATATGTTCTTCAAGTATTATTCTGAGAGTAAAGATCTGGTCGAGACAGCTTCTCCCTTTTCGAAATCCTGCTTGTTCTTCTCTCATTGCAGTATCCACTATATCTTTGAGTCTATTCAAAATGACCTTGCAAAATACTTTTGACACAACTGACACAACAGATGGGAAATGCAGAACAGAAATTAGAAACAGAATAGGCCAAGCAAAAAACTGCATTTCAGAGAATGAGAAATATGCAACACATCCTTAATGAGTCCTAAAATGCTATATTGAACCTATCTTGTTATATGGAAGTGAATCATGGACAATAGGCAGGTCTGCACAAAAGTCAGTGGAAGCAGCAGAAATGTGGTTTATTAGAAGAATGTTGCGAATTCCCTTAACAATAAAAATAACTAATGGAGAATGTATGAGAAGAGTTGGAGATAGAAAAAATCTTGTCAAAAAAATATGTTCTTTCTTAGGACATGCAGTGAGAATTGAAAATATTATAACAGGAAAAATTGAGGGAAGAAGAGCCAGGGGAAGACCAAGAGAAATGATACTGGAAAGTCTGACGGGTTGGTTTGAGAGAAGATCACCAGCTGAAGTAATGGCCTGCATGAAGGATCGAGTACTCTGGAGAAGCATAATAGCTAACGCTAGTCAGCATGGCACCTGATGATCATGATGATGATGTAACAGTTTCAGTGAGAGTCCACTTTCTGGGATTTATATTTTGTGAAGTATTTGCAAGTTGCATGTCATCTGTTATGTGAAAACTACATCCTCTTCAACTCCTTTTGTCAAGACCATTTACAGTGGACATATGGACTATAAAAGTTCATGCTGCAAATATTTCACTTTTTGACTCCTTTTTAAAAAAATCATCCATGTCTCCTTTGTCAGGTCAACATTAACCTAGAGATAAATGTGCCATTAGTCGAGCTGATATATACCTAGAGCTAAATGTGCCATAAGTCAAATCCACATTAGCCTATAACTAAGTGTCACATTAGCCAAGTCAACATTAACTTAAACCTAAGTGTGCCAAAATCAAGTCAACATTAGCCTAAAGCTAAGTGTGCCTTAGTCAAGTCAACAGTAACTTAAAGCTAACTGTGTCATTAGTCATCTGTATCATTAGCCTGAACTTGCATCTGACATTTTTTTTATTGTTCATTTTGACCCAGTTCTTTTTTCAGATTTGTGAGGATTGTTCTTTAGGACTGCTCTTTGAAATATGTATTGATTGTTCATTAGTTTCAAGTTCGTGATGATAGTTTAGGTTTAGCACATAATCAGTTTTACTGTGTGTGATGTAACATGCTGTTGTTGTATATTTGCATAGCTGATACCCCATTTGGTCAAGTGAAACTAGGAGATCTTGGTGATTGGCTTGGCCGACGAAACAAATCTCCATCTGCATTGTGGGGAGCTATACACAGGGGTAAGTATAATAGGTAGGCTTATGTTTGTTAAGTTAAATATAGTGGTCAGTAAGCAACCTAAACAGTGCATATGTGTGGGCCAGATAACACTTTGTTAGACCAGCAGATGAAAATAGATTTTAAAAAATAGTGCTACATGTAGTAAGTATATATATATATATATATATATAGAGAGAGAGAGAGCATGTTTTTTTTTTTTATATATATTTAGTCTCACAATTTTTTTGCAGTGACTAATGCATGTACCACCATTTTTTACATTTTGCAGTATGTATAAACATGCACATTGTGGAATTAACGTTTGTTTTGTGTTAGAAGGAAGTTACGTTTTATGTATGCTTTTATTATTGCGGTAGAGAGCAACTTATGTGTACCATATATCTTGACTTGTTAAATAAACTTGAATTAACCTTTATATAAATCATGTATTTTGATTGCTGCCTGTTTCAGCTTACTGGAATTGGGCTGCCAGATGGTATCATGTGAAAATCCCAGGGTTTGCTCCCTATGGCCAAGCGATCATGCTACTGTCTACATACTACTTTTTCTATCTATACAAGGATAGAAGTAAGTACCAGCTAGTTCCTGTCTTTGTGCCTGTGTGCTACCTATATGTACTAGATTCTTAAACATAGCTTGCGTGATAAACTTGTTTTGAAACATGGCTCGTGTGATGAACTTGTTTTGATTGGAGTACAAAATTTGACAGAGCAGTGAGTTGAACAAGGTTTAATTTGTTTAAGATCTCCAGAATCAGCTGTTTGTGTTTATGGCTCAGCTCTGTGTAGAATTATTGAATGGCTGGGGAAACAACTTGAAGTTTAATCATTTTCGTTTAGCTTTTGTGAACAAAGCAATTTGATCCAAGAGAAATAATAAACAGCGAGAAAGGAGAACCCGAAACAGATACTAGAAAGATGGCAGCAATACTTCGATCAATTACTCAACATCCCAACTGAGACCACAGACCAAAGTAACCCCAACATAGAAATTTCCACAGAGTTAGAACCTGATATACTCAGATCATAGAAGCTATACAGCTGACGCCAAGGGGTAAAGCTACAGGGCAAGATGAACTAACCACTTAAAGCAGCAAATGAAGTAGGTGTAGCATGGCTGCACAGACTATTCGGCCTAGTTTGGACCAAACAAGAAACCCCACAAGACTGGAAGAATGCCATAATCACCCCACTGTGGAAAAATAAAGGCAGCAAAAGAGACTGCACACAATACAGAAGCATTTCCTTATTAAGCCATACAGGAAAGATATTTTGTAAAATTTTAGAGAAGAGATTAAGACCAAAGATAGAGCCCCAGCTTAGTGAACAAGGTTTTAGGAAAAACAGAAGATGCATAGATGCAATATTTGCCTTCAGACAGTTGTTAGAGAAAGTGATTGAATTTAATAACACCCTTTACTTGGCTTTTGTTCACCAGGAAAAAGCATTTGTTTGAGTGGACAGGAACAAACTATGGGAAGTTCTAAAATAATATGGGGTTACCAGTCATCTAATAAATATGTGTAAGAGTCTGTACACCAACGAAAGTGGCATCATCAGAGCAATTTGGGGGTGGGGGGGGGGCATTCTGAACCCTTTATTATTAAATCTGGCGTTCAGCAAGGTTGCATCTTATCACCGCTGCTATTTATAACGTATCAATATCTGTAGAGAAGCTAGACTGATAAGGACAGCAAAAAATCAACAAAATGAAATGGAACAGACAGAAGACGACATAACCATAAACGAACTATCATTTGCGGATGACCAAGCTCTAGTTGCTGACTCAGAGGAAGGCTTGCATATTAATAGACTGAATGATGCATGCAAAGAACACAATATGAAAACTGGCCTAGGCAAAACAGAAATCATGACCATCGCAAAAGTAGACACAACAGTAAACATTACACTGGAAAACCATACTATGATGCAAGGTAATGCATTTCAAATACATCGGAAGCATTTTCTCAACAAAAGGAAAAATATGCATAGAGATGGAAACAGATGTAACAAAGCGAACCAACTTATCAGGCAAATGGCTCCCATACTAAACAACAAGCATGTCTCGCTGGAAACCAAAAGAACTATCTATAAGACAATCTTCATAAATTACAACTGAAATGAGACTCTTGAGAAGAATTCTTGGAATATCAAGAATAGACAGAATCAGAAATGCACAATAATTAGTGTATACAACTATAACACAAAACACGACAGTAAAGCTGTGATACCAGAATGTATAAACTAGGAAAAACTTAGGAGCAGCTGTATTACTTAATGACTACAAAGTTGTGACATTTCAGCGTGAGCCTTAACTCTTTCCGTGCTTCAGGAAGAAACACAGACGTGTTGTGGAGTACCAGAGTAAAAATGCGGTTCTTGATAGGGTTGGGGGTATAGTTATAAAATGAAATGGAAAACAGTATTTCCATGTACTTCCGTATACTTATTATGTTTCAAAGTATAGCTAAATGAATGAAAATTTCATAAATGCAGAGTTTTTTTAGGAAAAAAGAAGCAGTGTGATGTTTTTAGACACTGATTGTGGCCAGCTCACCATCGGCGAGGTCTAGATCTGCACTACTTACCACTACTTACCATCTGAGATGTGTAGATCTACATGTCGATCTCGTATTGTGATTCTGTGTTGCATTCTCGCTGAATGAATGTCTGAACTAACCTCCTAACTACTCCTAACTACTTCTCCAGTTGTCTAAATATGTTTAGATCTACTTAGAAAACATTCAAGAGCAGCGGGGTGGCCATAGGCTATGTCCATACCCCTATCTACATCGTCAAAAATTGAAAAATGTCCATGCTTCTCCTCCTTTTTCTCGCTCGGCATCGCTCGTAACTAGGCACTCTTTTGCCATTTTGAAAAGTGTCGCCAGAATCGCGGACGAAATACGTACAATCTAAATGTTACACCGGTTGTTTTATGAAACAAACAAGGATCATTATAATGACCATTGGTACGCAACGGGAAACCGGAAGCGTCATTATAATGACCATAGGCATGGAAAGAGTTAATCATACAAAAAACATACAGGACAAAGAAATAGAGAGAGGAGATAAAGTATAGATTCACATGAATACTATTTTAAAAAAAAATAAGAGTACTTATCTGTAAATTGTAAGATGTGGCTTGTCCGGCGGTGTGTGTCAGGAATGGATTTAGTAGAATATGGAGACTGTTTAAATGGAGACCTGTGATATGTGGTCGGTGGGTTGTAAGAAAATCCAATCTTTTTTCCAGAAACTTTGGGAAATAATGGAAAAAATAGGATTTGCAACACATTTGATACAATTAACGTCACTGCTGTATCTAGACCAACAAGCAGCAGTAAGAATAAATGGTGAAACAACATCTTGGTTTGACATAAAAACAAGGGGTCCATCAGGGATGCATATTGTCACCTTACTTATTGGTTAACTTGTATACTCAAAATATAATGAGGAATGTTAGAGAAGATGTAGACAAAGAATATTATGATGCCATAACAATTGGAGGTTATGAAATACCAGAGATTAGATATGCTGATGACACAGTGTTACTGTCCACAACACAAAAAGGAGTGGAAAAACTAATTATGTCAGTCCATAAGAATAGTGAAGAGCAAAACCTCTATCTTAGTGCAAAGAAAACTAAATTGATGGCAACTGACAAAACAAACAAGGCAGCTGATATATGTATCAATGAGGAAAAACTGGAAATAGTGGAGAGTTTTGAATTTCTTGGATCACTACTAACTAATAATGGAGATACAATGAGGGAAATTAAAAGGAGGACATCTATTGCTTTTCAGAAAGTAAAACAACTACAGAATCTCTGGAGAGGAGCAGACAGAATTACAAAAATAAGATTTTTAAGGGCATGCATCTTTTCTATCGCAACATATGCCTGTGAGACCTGGACACTTAACAAAACAGCTGAGAAACATATAAATGCCTTTGAATGTAAATGCTACAAAAGAGTTCTTCAAATATCATGGACACAAAAAAAAATAGAACAGATATATCCATACTACAGGAACTTAATATTGAAGAAGGCTGGCTAGTAAAGAGGATTAAAGAGAGAAAACTGAAATATTTTGGACACATTAAACGTCATGGTAATGAGAAAACCGTCTTGGAAAGTTAACTAATGGGAGAAAGAAAGAGAGGAAGACCAAGCCGAAGGTGGCTGCAAGACATTGATGATCTGCAAATGGATGCATCAGCAGCACGCCAACTTGCTGACAACCGAGAGGCCTACAGGAGTGCTGTTAGGGAGGCAAAGTTCTGCAAGGGACGTGCAAATGAATGAATGATTTATAAAGTCCACATTATCCTGACATATGCGGCGAAGATGGAGGAGTTGGGAGTATGGGATGGAGTTCTTATAGGCTTCAGGATGGGAGGAGGTGTAAAGCAAATAGGTTTGGCTGTCGATGGGCTTGTGAAATACGTAGTTGACAAACCTGTTTGTGCCAATAAAAGTGTCTAAAAAGTTGACAGACTTGTCAGAAATTTCATAAGTGAATTTTATATTATTATTGAGTTGGCGAATAAATTTTTTTAGCTCTTCCTGTGGCATACTTGTGACTCCAGTGCCATCATCAATGTACCTTTTATAGGATTCTGGAAGTCTGCCAGTGTAGGTTTCCCATAATTTGACTTCCAGAAAGTCAAAGTTATTGAATTCGTCAACTCACTCAATAATAACATAAAATTCATTTAATAAATGTCTGACAGCCACACCTGTTTGCTTTACACCTCCTCTCATCCTGAAGCATGTAAGAACTCCATCCCATACTCCCAAGTCCTCCGTCTTCACTACATATGTCAAGATAATTTGGACTTATAGATCGGTCCAACAAGTTATTAGAATTTTTCCGTCATTGCCACTACCCAGAAAAGGTCCTTTGTGAAGCCTTCAACCATATCCAACTAGTGAGCCACAAAGAAGTATTCAGGAAAAACCCTGTTATTCCATCTGTCAGAGTTAAGTTAGTACTGACTTTCCACCCACATAGTCAGATGGTTAAGAAAATTCTTTATCATCATCTCCCGCTATTCCAACTCAACCCCTACACTTGCGACATTTTCTCTGATCCACCCCTTTTGGCTTACAAACGTGAGCCAAACCTTAAGGACATTCTTGTCTAAAGCCACTTGAAGCAGAGCCTTACATATGTTGGCACCAGAAAATGTAACCACCCCCACTGCGTTACCTGCCTGGTAGTCTGAGAAATGAAAACGATCACCTTTCCCAAAACTATCCTCACTCTTTGAGGGATTCACATGCAAGTCCTGTGATGTGATATATGTCATCGTTTGCAAAAGATGCAAGATATAACATATATTGGTGAGACTGGCCTCAGATTAGGGGATCGCATGCAAAAACATCTTTATAACATCACCCAGCATGCTTCGAAACCAGTCCCAAATCATTTATGTGGGCCCAACCACAGAGGCAGATCTGATTTTCTGGTAACAGCCATCAAACAATGTCACACAGATGACACAAGTTGTCTGGCACTTGAGAACCGCTGCATTCAAAATTATGGGACGCTGTAGCCACATGGGTTAAACTCGCTGTTCAGCTACACTTAACATTCTCTTCAATCATCATAGTAACTTTCCACTAAGCTCCATCCCTTTCTTACTTGTCACACTTCAAAACCTCTTCAATCATCATGGTAACTCTCCACTAAGCTCCACCCCCTCTCTTAATTGTCACACATAGTTCAAAACCTCACAGCATCACTTTACAACCCCTCTTCCCTAATCATCTGTTTCACCTTCTCCTGGCTAAGTCAGTAATGTATCACTCTCACTCCCCTCCACGGTTCCCTATCCACCACCCCCCAGTTACAACCTACTGACCACATATCAAAGGTCTTCATTTAAACAGTCTCTATGTTCTACTAAATCCATTCCTGACACACACTGCCGGACAAGCCACATCTAACAATTTACAGCTAAGTACTCTATTTAATTTTTTTTTTAATAGTATTCATGTGAATCTATACTTTATCTTCTCTCTCTATTTCTTCGTCCTGTATGTTTTTGTATGATTAAGGCTTATGCTGAAGCATCACAACTTTGTAGTCGTTAAGTAATAAAGCTGCTCCTACTTTCCGTTCTGAACTGTATTCAAAAACAGCAAATAAAATGGTTCGGCCATGTGTCAAATTACCAACAGAACACGTACCACAGAGAGCAGTGTTTTACAGACCACATAAAGGCAGAAGAAGGGGTCACCCATGCAAACAATGGACTGATGGTATAGCAGAGTCCCTGAATATCTCAATGTACGAAGCCAACAGGCGAGTCACTGGGAGACAATTGCACTTCACCTCTACACCTAGCAGTAAATGAGGAAGGACACGACAAGATGTTTAGCTTTGTTTAAACATTGGGAATAGCTCATTTTTTTTTATATCCTTCATGTCTGTTTGAATTGTTAAAAAAATGTAATCTTTGTTAATATTTGGTGGCAACTCTTGTGTGGTTAATAAATGTAGTATGTAATGTAAGCCTTTGCATAATAAATAAATAAAGTGTAATATTTAGTGTAAGCTTTTGCATATTAAAAAAAATAAGTGTAATATGTATTGTAAGCCTTTGTGTATGAAATAATGAATGATTTCTTGTTTCTATTGCAGGCTATCACAAACACTGCAAGTATCATTAGCATCTGACTCAAGTTTCAAGTGCCATTGAGGGGGGAAAAGAAAAGAATCTTGCATTATAGTTTTATTTAGTCTGATGTGGATTAGGTCTCTTGTGTTTCACAAGAAACAACATTCAATGGTCACTATTTTTCATGGTTCAGTGTGGTCTTCTTGTCTTATAGGCAGTTAAATAAAGTGGATACTCCGTTCAATAAAATGGATACTCCATTAAATATTTACTTTTAATCATGATGCACTTGGTTTATTTTATCATTTCTAATATCACACATAACATGGAGATAAGAGTTACTAAGTGATATGATGTGATACTGTGTGATATGATGTGATACTGCTGTGTGATATGGAGCTGAGACAAAGGTATTCAAGTTGGAAATCTTGGTGTTGATTTGACACATATCTGAAGTTTTTTTTTTTTTAATGCCTATATCTTTTCGAAACCAATAATTTTTTTGTGTGTGATAAAGTCATAGAATCAGTGAATGATGATGATGGAAGCAGGTATGAAAACGTGATGGTAAAAATGTTAGAAACATGTGTCACATTAACCCAGAACTGACAGTGCCATTCATTAGCACTTGCCTAGAGCTAATTGTGATGATGAAAATGACAAGCACATATAGTAGAAACAATAGACTGAAGATATTGAAAGAATATGCACACTCTGATATCAGCAACAGCCATTTTACAGTAAATATTTATTTGACATGAGAGCTGATATTTCTCTGTCATTTCCTGCATATGCCTCTGGTTGCTTCAAAAGTTGGTTGGGAAAGTTTTCTGTGAGCAAGTCGTAAGTTGAATTATAACAGTATATTGCTGGGGCTGGTGCTGACGAGTCGTGTGCTGCTGCTGCTTTATGAAGTTTTTTAAGTGGAATAAAATATTTCTTTTAAACTGACTGTTAGTTATGAAAGTATTAGCAAGTGTTTCTTTGATATACTCAGAGAAACCATCACACCCAGGTACAGAGCTCCAACTTGGATAACAACAGCACAAAACTCCCTCCACAACTACAGAAAACATAGTGTAGTAACTTGAAAAGATGTAGAGTACAAATAACAAGTTTTATTGATGGGTACTGATGGAAGATGATGAATAAGGTGAAGAATGACAAAAAAAAATGACACATAGGCTGCACTCCCGGCAAGACACCAGTTTGCCACATGAGAGGGAGTGATCTACAAAAATTACACATAGGCTCCACTCCTGGCAAGACACCAGTTTGCCACATGAGAGGGAGTGATCTACAAAAATTACACATAGGCTCCACTCCTGGCAAGACACCAGTTTGCCACATGAGAGGGAGTGATCTACATTCAACCAGAACAGCAGTCAAACATAATGATGAACAAAAAGTTGCAACTTGGGATATCATGAATATGCATCACTGTGTCTCACAGAAATCACTCACATAATTTGAGAACTACTGGTCTCAACACAATCAAAGAAAAATAGAACTAATTCAGCATTCTCTGCTGAACATAGCTATAAGTCACATTCAGCACACCACAAATAATTACAGTAACAGCTAGTAACTGAACTGATCTCTAACATATCATCTAATACTAGTACTCTTTTGTCCCTTAAATACCCAGTACATTTTCTCACTATAAACTTCCAGAAATTTCTTGAAATTTATTTCTCACAGATGTCTGACCCTCTGAAATTGTCTGTCTAGACAATCCTTGACCCTGAAATTATTTTTAGTTACTTCTTTCATCTGGTTATGCCTACCCAGACATTCCACATTTTGACACTTCAGGACTTTTCCTAATCATCAGGTGAGATCTACCAGACATCAGGGTTAAGTGGGGTGAGAAACCTCGCATAGCACGCGGGCCAAAAAATTCAATACTACAAACAAGGGCATAATCAAATAGCTTAACTATTAAAGTTAATTACTTCCCTTACAGAATACAAGACAGCAAAGTTACAGCCAAAATAAATGACACAAATATCTGCAGCCATTTAGATACAGCCTCAGGTCTGCATTATGTCCCATAGAATGGCATGAGTGAAATAAACGACAAAATGTTAATTATCTTTTGTAAATGGTTTTTTTTTCCACAACCTATAAAGTAGATTGGAATTGAAATGGTTCCTATGATGGTAGAGTATTTTTCAGTCTGTTTTCATGGTGTGTCTAAATTAGCCTCTGACGGTCAAAGTCCAGCACTCGGCCTTCTAGTGGCAGAACTGTTTAAACTAACAGAAGAATGGGCGAAAGGTTAGTATCTGGCGCCTGAAAACCAGATGCTTCGGGTAGATGAGACTCATTAGTCTTGGTTGGTAGCTCATCTAGGAGACGGAAAACTCTGATTTTAGACCCCCTGCTGCCTTGTAGGGTAGGCTCTGGCCAGAGTCAAAGGCTAGTGGGGTAAACAATAAACAAACCGGTGGACGGCAAGGGGAAACCAACACTGTACATTCCCAAGAACAGTCATGACAACTGACAATTCTTTGAATCATAACAACATTAATGTGGGTTCCAGTGGAACCACCTCGTTTGGTAGGGACTATCGCATGGGACAGGTGATACCAGATCATCATCCAACTACTGTACGCAAATAAAACAAGTAACACCACAGTAATTGCAACATGGAACATTAGAACACAAACAGAACTTGGAAAACATCGAACAAGAAATGGAAATTAACATCCTTGGTTTATGTTAAGTGAGATGGACTGGAGCAGGAAGCAGAGATCATAAAGACTTCAAAATAATTGTTCCTTTCTGTTGAGCATGTGATAGTCATCATGTGGTGGTGTTTGTGGCTTCCTGTATTTTTATCATGCTTTTCTTCTGATTATATGTGATTGGTATGTCTGGTTGCTCCATTTCAGTGCCCTCTTTGGCCAGATGGTCAGCTTTCTCATTGCCTGGTATCCCACAGTGGGAGGGAATCCATTGCAAAGTGACTCCATGTTGTAAGCCAATTTTTGACAAGGCATCCTTAAGGTCTGGTAGTTTGTTGCACTGAAGAGCTTCCAGTACTGATCTTGCATCTGTGAGAATTACTATAGGGCACGTATCAATTCTGGAGCCTGATAGTTTTTCAACTGCAGCAATAATTGCCCTAACTTATGCATCACAGTTGTTGCAGTATTTTCCAGAGGGTATGGAAATCTTGTCAGTCGTGTTGTTTGGATATTCAATATGTGCTCCTGCTCCTCCATTCTTTATGGCATTATGTGCAGATCCATCTGTATACACACGTATCCAGGTGTCACATGGATATTTATCATCTAGCAAACTAAGTGTGGCTGTTGATCTTACAAAACTGCTCTGCATCTCACCATTCTGCACACCTTTCACTTCAGTCTGAATAGTTATTTGTGTACAGTCTGCTTCTTTCCATGGTGTGTGCTCTGGTACAGATGATAATGGAGCAACTACAGCTGGAAGGTCAGGTTTCAGCTTACACATATGCTTGGCCTGATGAATGAAGCTGCTTCTTTTAAGCTGTCTTAGTGCCAAGTTATTGAATCTCTCCTTCAGGGGATGGCTTACAGAGCTAAGTAATTTCTCTCCGATGGTCATGACCTTTGTGTCTCTACGTTCCTTTAGCGCTTGAATAGCAACTATTTTCTGCATTTCTACTATTGGTGTGAACCTCATGGCACCTGTGATAATCCGTAGTGACTGATTTTGAACCTTGTCTAGATTGTGTAGTGTTTGATGTTGTGCACCAAGATGTTGAGCTATATTCTAAATGTGGTAGAATACTTTGCTGATATACATTCTTGAGGATTCTTTCACTAGCTCCCCATGTGGTTCCACTCAATTTTCTTAATATGGCTAGTTTTCTTCTGGCTTTTGCTTCTGCACTGTTGATGTGTTGCTTCCAAGTCAGTTTTGAGTCAAGAGTCACTCCTAAGTAAGTAGGTTGGTTGTCCATCCTTAAGGATATTTCATTTACAAAGATCTTATCTGCTTTCTGTTTAGATGAGAGAGTGAACAGAGTGGTATTTGATTTCTCTGTGTTGATACTTACACACCATTTGTTTGTCCATGATGTCAAGATGTCTGCTGCTCTTTGGAGTCTCTGTGTAGCAACTGTCACATATTCATCTGTACACCACATGACCAGATCATCTGCATACAGTGCCGCTTTGATTCCATAAGAAAGTTCCTTGACCAGGTCATTAATGAATACAAGGAATAGTGTAGGTGAAAGGTCTCCTCCTTGTGGTATACCGTGTCGCAGAAGTACTTTCTGGGTTTTGTGTCCATCCATTACTACTCTAGCTCTTCTATTGTGTAAATAGGACTTTATCCAGTTGTACAGTCTTCCATTCACACTGCAGTTTCTTAGTTTCCACAGCAGACCCTTTTTCCATACGTTATCAAAGGCTTTCTTTAGGTCTATCCATGCTGCTAGTACAAGGTTTTTCTCTTGGAATGCATCCTCAATGTCTTGAGAGAGATAGGTCACTTGATCTTCTGTACTGTAGTACTGCCTAAATCCTGCTTGTTGTGGAACAAGAAGGTTTTCAATTTCTAGGTACCATTTTAGCCTCAGGTCAGTGATGCGTTCCATCATTTTGCAAAGGCAGCTACTGAGACTGATTGGCCTGTAGCTGGAGGCAGTATCACTGTTTTTCCCTGGCTTTAGCAGTGGTACTATGATTGCTTCCTTCCAGATTTGAGGTAACTTGCCTGTGCTCCAGCACATATTGAAAATATCCAACAGCTTTCTCATTGCTACCATTCCCAGGTTCTTGATCATTTCATTGGACACTCCATCTGGTCCTGGTGATTTCCTTGGTTTCAGTTTACTAACTGCTAGGTCTAACTCACTGCGTGTGATTGGTGCATCCATGACCTCAACTTTTCTGACTTGTTCCTCTTCTTTCTGTGGCTCAATGTGCACTGTACGCTCTTTCTCTGGATGGATATCAATGTTGCAGTCCTGTGCAAACATGCGAGCAAAGTGATCTGCTACCTGCTTACCTGTAAGAGTTTTCCCATCCTCTATTAGTGTAATCTTTGTACTTCTTCTAGTACTCTCATCATTTAACTGTTTGATTAGTTTCCAGAGTTTCCTTGGTGTGTCTCCTGTATGCAGCATTTACTTACCTGCTCTGTAAAAAGTATGTTCTCTAGATCCACCTTTTTTGCTATAGCCATCTCTAACACTGCTGACACCCTCAGCATTCCACTGCATTATTTTAAGTTCTTGCTTTTTGGCTGTTTTCTTCTGTTGTATTTTTTGGCCAGTAGCTCTTCTCTCATGTCTCCTGACTCCACAAGACGATCTGAGAGGACCTCCAGTAGCATTGGGTGGACCCTTTCGAGGCAGGGGGCCCGGCACTGCACCTGCCTGGTTAGTCTTCACAGGGCAAGCACCATATTTGAATATTGCAGATAGAGACATTTCATTAGCGATAATGCGTGTTACCCTGATTTTTACGATGCGCCTTTTGACTGGGTAACTCCGACTTCTGCACCTTTATTTGCAAGGGCAGACTGTGGTCTTGCTCGGACTGCTATGAAGACAGTGATGTAGGCTGGCCTGGCAAAAACTTTGTTTTCCAGCCTCTGGTGTCCCTTCTCCATGTCAGATGGTTTACAGACAGTTCCACAAAGACACTTTGACTTTGAGATGAGGAATCTGATGAGTGCTTCAACGATATCCATTCCCCGCCACCTATAGTCTACTGGCTCTGTTTTGTTTACATCATTCTGATAGCCATTGTTGTAAAGACCCATGTCATTGCCACTACCCAGAAAAGGTCCTTTGTGAAGCTTTCAACCATATCCAACTAGTGAGCCACAAAGAAGTATTCAGGAAAAACCCTGTTATACCATCTGTCAGAGTTAAGTTAGTACTGACTTTCCACCCACATAGTCAGGTGATTAAGAAAATTCTTTATCATCATCTCCTGCTAATCCAACTCAACCCCTACACTTGCGACATTTTCTCTGATCCACCCCTTTTGGCTTACAAACGTGAGCCAAACCTAAGGACATTCTTGTCTAAAGCCACTTAAAGCAGAGCCTTACATATGAGTCACTGATCTATTTGAAAGTGAGTAGCTCCAGTAAGCCTAGCACAAGAGAATCAGGCACCTATTTGACAGCTAAGTTGACTATGATAGTGAATGATCTTCATTAAACTGCGTTGAATAACAAGGCATTTCAATATCACTATGATAATCCTGCGCTAATAATGGCGCCACAGTGTGAGATATATATATATATTTTTTTTAAAGGGAGGGGACGGGGTAAAGCGAAGAAATGAAAAGAATGGAAGAAAAGTCTAGTGCCAACTTCGATTTTCATCGTCGTCGTCGTCATGATAATCATCATAAATATGTTGTGTGTTGCAAACACTGTCGAAAAATATTTAAAAGATTACTGCGATTAGTTGAATTTGTTTTTGCAGCTTTTAGAAATATGTCTCTAGATTTTAAAATGTGTAAGTGTCTAGACTTTAAAATAAACATCATTTTTAAACATTTCAGCGTCTTACGTTGTTAGTAGCGTGAGACCACACATTACAAGTGAAATATAAGAAGTAAAAAAGACACACGCAACGAGAGACCTTTCACGTTAACATAAACTTTCGACTGAGCGTGAAATTAAACCAGGCAAGTGCGCTAACCGCTACTTCACCGCAGCACGCGTAATATTAATACTAAGGATACAGTTGTTACTTATAAATTCAGACATTTTGAAACCACCATTTTAAAAAACAAGTATTTCAATGTTTATTGTTGTGATTTATATATTTTCAAATACATGCAGTGCACCATCTATACTAGAAACTTAAAATTTGCTCGACAGTCTTATGAGTCTGCGACAAAAAGCAGATTAACAGACTCCAACTGTTGTTGGAATTTTATATGAATATTTTTTGAGACAGTCATTGGGGGAATGGTGAGTGGAGCGTGAAGAGAAATGACATTCTGTGAAAAGGGTACATGATGCAAAAAAATGGAGAATATATATATCCAGGGTTACTTCACGTGGAATTTTGAATAGATATAACAGAAACTGAAAGCAGTAAAGACGTGTTATGGTGAAGGAGACTGCCTAGGGATGCCCAGAAAAGTATACGTTTTCGAAGGATAAAACTGAACCTTACGAAAAAGGCCATTTTCTTTAGACATTTCGTGAGAAGACGTTGGAGTATCAGACAATCACCGAAAAATCATGGTTAAAAAAAAGGTGGGAGGTCTAAGAGGAAAAATATTTAATACGACTGACCAAGTAGCACAATAATAAATAATAGTGACCATATGAAGTTGGGACACGTGCTCCGGATGGCTGACGACTCACAACCAAAAAAAAAAAAAAAATAGCACTGAGATGGACACCACAGGAGAACAGGAGTAAGGGTAGACCAAAGGGTAGACACGGAGAAGAACAACGGAGATGGTATTTTCTCACCTGGGCAAGAACAGAGGACAGGCGTTTGTGGAAAGCGACATGTGCCTTTGGCACTTAAGGCTGAGAGAGAGAGAGAGAGAGAGAGAGAGAGAGAGAGAGAGAGAGAGAAGTGTGGTGAATTTAAAACATTTACAGAGGGTGAAGACACCTAATAAGGTAATCAGCGACCCATAACTGATATGTCAGGGTTAGCCATCCATAGCTGACCAAGACCTTGTCCCACCTCTCCGTGGTTCCCCCAGTAATAACACGTGGAAGTTTGTCTTCTCTTCCTATGTCATTATTGTTTTCCTGTGGTGATAGTAAAATGTAACTGGGGAGAAAGTAGGGGAATAGGGTTACTATACTGTGAAATCATAAAGTGAGTACGTCACTCACTTACTCGTTCATAGATGATATAACCCGGGCTTGCGGTAGGAATTTTCACTACCCGTGCAGTAGCATATCTTGCCGCCCCACCTCAATTCTCAAAGTAATACTTAATGTTTTAAAATCTGCTATGTTAAGTAATATGTACAGCAATTATTGAGGAAAGACGCTGGCAATGGTTGGGACATGTGCTCCGATTGACTGACAACTCACTACCAAAAACAGCACTAAGATGGACACCACAGGGGAACAGAAGTAAGGATAGGCCAAAGGAGACGTGGAGAAGAACAACAGAGAGGATGTTGAGTAAGAGCGGAAAAAAGACAAAGGACAGGCGTTTGTGGAAAACCCTTGCGGAAGCCCACTGTGCTCTGGGCACTTAAGGTTCAGTGAAGAGAGAGAGAGAGAGAGAGAGAGAGAGAGAGAGAGAGAGAGAGAGAGAGAGAGAGAGAGGTGGTAAGTAAATGTTATGTCCGATCATTAATTTTTAAAAATATCAACAATAATTTTTGAATTAATGAAAAAATTCATAGCATAGGCTGTAAATTTATTATCATTAGTGCCATCATCATCATCATCATCATGATAAAGATGGTGTACAAAACACTGGCGAAAAAATATTGGAAAGATTACAGCGACTTGAAAGTGAAATTCGTTTTTTTCTTTCAGATTTTTCTCTAGATATTCTGACTCTTTCCGTGCTGGAGGAAGAAACACGGACGTTTTCTGGAGTGCGGGAGTAAAAACGCGGGTCTTTGTCAGTAAGGGGTCTAGGTGTAAAATGGAATGAAAAACAGTGTTTCCATGTACTTCCGTATACGTAATATGTATCAAAGTGTAGCTAAATGAATGAAAATTTCATAAATGCAGAGTTTTTTAGGAAAAAAGAAGTAATGTGATGTTTTTAGACACTGATTGTGGCCAGCTCACCATCGGCTAGATCTAGATTCGCGCTTCTTACCCCTATTTACCATCTAAGATGTGTAGATCTACTTATCGATCTCGTATTGTGACTCCGTATGGCATTTTCGCTTACTGAATGTCTGAAATAACCTCCTAACTACTCCTAACTACTTCTCCAGTCGTCTAAATATGTCTAAATCTACTTAGAAAACATTCAAGAGCAGCGGGGTGGCCATAGGCTATGTCCATACCCCTATCTACATCGTAAAAAATTGAAAAATTTCCATGCTTCTCGTCCGTATTCTCGCTCGGCATCGCTCGTAACTAGGCACGCATTCGCCATTTTGAAAGTGTCACCGGAATCGCGGACGAAATATGTACAATCTAAATGTTACACCGGTTGTTTTAATGAAACAAACAATTGTCACTATCCTGACAATACGCTCTCAGCATTGAAACCGGAAGCGGCAGGATAGTGCCAATACGCTCGGGAAGAGTTGGTTACCGGCATATAACCCATATCGTGTTAAGACTCACCTGAGTCAAGGTCCTCGCAGAGTCAACTAGAGCCTGGTTGACTTGTAAAGCTTTGGGTCGCGCGACCATAACACACGGGTCGAGGGTTATCACGCTGGGGGTGGTAAGGTAGGTGATGTGTTAACAAAACATCATCATGTGACTGGAGTGGCTCCTAGTGTCTCGGCACTTGCTCACAGTCCAGCCCGTTGTTGCTTCACGCGTCCTGGTGCTTGTGACCGCACTCAGCGTTGGGCGGGGAAGGCATCCAGAGCTGGGGGCGCATTACCACTTTTGTTTGTTTGTTTGTTTTGTTTTTAAAAGAAAGAATTCCGCAGCATTCATTCATTCATTTGCATGTCCCTTGCGGAACTTGGCGTCCCAAACAGCACTCCTGTAGGCCTCTCGGTTATGAGCAAGATGGCATTCTGCTGATGCATGCATTTGCAGATCATCAACGATGTCTTGCAGCCATCTTCGCTTTGTTGTTGGAACTACTCATTAAAAAATATCTACAAATCTGTACCGTATGAACTATTTCTTTTTCTAATGGTCACAGAGAAGGGAGAAATCAGTTCATTTTGAATCCTCTTCCTAAAATAATGTCGGGTCGAGCAATGTCGGGTTAGCGAATAAACGAACATGTATTTTAAGAAAAAAAAATCACATTACTTTATTTTGCTTGCATGTTCATCCCAATTCTCCTAATTTGCTGTCCCCCGTCGTTTGCAAATGCACATGATGCACTATTGGTAGAGCCGGCCTCGGTATACAAATTGAAATAAAAATAATTAAAACAGCGAAAACGTTTACGTACGAAAGATTTGACCTTTGACATTTCGATCAAAATGGCTTCCAAAGGTGAGGATGCAAAATATTCTGATGATCGAAGCTACTATTCTGTAGACAGCGTTGCTTCAGAGTCCTCGACAGAAAGTTCCAGTATCGTTGATCCGGAACTTGACGCCATCCTTGATAGTAAGAGCTGGTTTCTAAGTGTATAGAGATGTTAGTATATGTTATCTTATATCCTTCCCGTGCCGTTAAACGTCACATAGGGCTCGCAAAGTAGTTCGCCAATTTTTCCTGTCTTCGGCGAGTCTTTCAACCTCAACAAAGGATTTTATGCCTGTTAACTTGGCCTCTCTTAATAATGTCCTCTTCAGAGTTTCACGCGGTCTGCCTCTTTTTCTTCGGCCTGTTGTGTTCCACTTGATATCTTGTTTTGGGATTCTCTGATCATTTCTTCTCATCAAGTGACCAACATATGTCCATCTCCTTTTCCTCATCACCCATGAGACTGGTTGTTGTTCAGTCATCTGTCTTATCTCTGCATTGTTCTTGAATTCATTCCACATGATGCTGAGTATTTTCCTTAGGCATTTGTTTTCAAAAGAGTCTAATTTCTTTTCTATTTCTTTAGTTGTTTTCCAGCTTTCGCATGAATAAATGAGGGTGGATATTACATTTGAATTGAATAGCCTTAACTTGGTTTTTGTGCTTATAATTTTTGAATTCCATATGTTCTCAAGATTCTTGAAGATTGATGCTGCTTTTGCAATTCTGATCCTAACTTCCTTTCTAGTGTCACCATCCTGGTCTATGTAGCTGCCAAGGTATGCAAATTGATTGACTTCTTCAATATATGTCCCATCTATGTGTATTTTTCCATTTTGATTGATGGGAATTTTCATTATTTTTGTTTTGTCCTTGTTAATTTCAAGTCCTATTTTGCTAGCCAGTGAAGACAGGCTATCTGTTTTTTCTTGCATGGAATTCACATTATTACTGATAAGAGTTATGTCATCAGCAAAATCAAGATCTTCTAGTTGGGTCCCATGTACCCAGTCAATACCTGTGTTACCTGTGCAGCATTTTTTCATTATGAAGTCTATTGTAATCCCAAAAAGTAAAGGAGACAGTATACATCCTTGTTTCACGCCTGTTTCAATCTGGAACCATTCACTCATCCCTTCTAGTAGTATACAGAGAAGCGTGATTTGACTTGTAGTATGTACGAACTTGTAGTATATACTAAGTTAAGACTATTCAATTCAAATGTAATATCCACCCTCATTTATTCATGCGAAAGCTGGAAAACAACTAAAGAAATAGAAAAGAAATTAGTCTCTTTTGAAAACAAATGCCTAAGGAAAATACTCGGCATCAAGTGGAACGAATTCAAGAACAATGCAGAGATAAGACAGATGACTGAACCACAACCAGTCTCATGGGTGATGAGGAAAAGGAGATGAGCATATGATGGTCACTTGATGAGAAGAAATGATCAGAGAATCCCAAAACAAGATATCAAGTGGAACACAACAGGCCGAAGAAAAAGAGGCAGACCGCGTGAAACTCTGAAGAGGACATTATTAAGAGAGGCCAAGTTAACAGGCATAAAATCCTTTGATGAGGTTGAAAGACTCGCCGAAGACAGGAAAAATTGGCGAACTACTTTGCGAGCCCTATGTGACGTTTAACGGCACGGGAAGGAGATAAGATAAGATATACGAACATCCTCCCGTGTGGTCTTGGGATCTGTAAAGAATAGGACCACTGTACCTTACCACGCATGATCATAAAAGTGACTGCTGAGATGTTGAAAGCAGAAGAAACAGAAACACCACTTTTTCCTATTATGTACCCTTCCAAGATGGTCCTGTCTAAATTATCATGACTTTTAACGCATCCAAAATATTTAAGTTTTCTCTATTTAATTCTCTTTACTATGTGGGCCCTATGTGACCATTTAGCGGCATTGGAAGGATGTAAGTAAGTATGGATATATATTTGATGTTTTCAAACAAATTGTTGATATGATACATCAACAATAAATCTGATGTAATACATCAATTTTCAGTACTCTCCACTTTCAGACCTTACATTTGCAACTGAGCCTGGCTGAAACTGGCAAAGGTCATGAACAACATAACATCTACTTCTGGTGTTCAGTGTCTGTCACAAGCACTCAGGGTCTGTTGCGGACACACAGATCATCATCAGCCTAAATCAGGCAGCGCATGAACTCTCTCTCAGGTACAGTAGACTGTTGTGTTTTGTTCTTAACGTAGGTCTGAATGCATTTAGATGATATACTGTGCAGTATGGTCCATTTATTTCCACACAAACTGTAGCAGTGGTTCCCAAACTTTGGGATACAAAGGGTCAGGTAGTGGTCCACATAACAAGACTAGACTTTATGTCTTCTTCTTCTTCTTCTTCGTTCACTTCTACCACCAAAAACCGCACTGTGAACCTACTGAATTCATGCCTGTGGTCCTCATTAGGTCCCGTGGTCCCCTGTGTGGTCCAAAATAGACCACACGAGATCCACGAAAGGACCACAGGAGATTCAGAGTGTCACAGTGCTTTAGCCTGTATTCTTGGTGGGTCTCGGAAGTGGGATTGCGTGACACCGTGGTTTTCATTGCACCAGTTTAGTCTAGGGTTGGACTTTCTCACCGGAAGACCTCAACGTGTTTAGGATATCAGTGCATCCCCGCTGGGTGAGAGGCGGTAGCCCACCCAGGCCAGAGTTGGACTTTCTCACCGGAAAACCTCGACGTGTTTTGAGATACCCGTGTATCACCGCCGGGTGAGAGGTGGTTGCCCATCCAGTCCAGGGTTGGACTTTCTCACCGGAAAACCTCAGCGTGATTAGGATACGCAAACATCCCCGCCGGGTGAGAGGTGGCTGCCTATCTAGACTTCCTTGGTCCAGTGTCTCCGACTTCAACATTTTGCGGTCGTGGCCGCTACCCTTCCTAGTTGTGACCAGGATGGAGCTTTTGTCCAGGAGGACGAATCCTCGCCACTAGTGACTTCTACCCCTGGGTTGAGCCGGTTTAGGCATTATCCCAGTATGGGCGTGTTTGGGACGTGACCGACCTCTAGAGCAGAGGTACTGTGACATGCATAGCCTTCAAGATTCATCCCTGGTATGAGCCGGTTTAGGCAAAATTCACCAGTATGGGTGTTTATCAGGCGTTACCGACCTCTAGAGTGGAGGTGGCATGACATGTCTAGCCATCAAGTTCCACCCCTGGTGTGTGCCGGTTTAGGCATATTTCACCAGTGTAGGTGTATTTCGGACGTGGGCGGCCTCTAGAGCAGAGGTGCCGTGGTATAGCTCTCGTAGCGATACTACTGGACATACCGGTTAAACTTCACTTTCCACCACCTTTTCCCATCGGCTCCGCACAGCAACCTTTATTTCTTTTCCGCATTTACTTCCTTAACCGGGAGGAGCTTCACTCCACGCACGGCATATGAAGAGTCTCGCCAGCAGTGAGACAAGCCGGTTCATGCATTTCACCCGACATGAATGCACTCAGGACGTGGCCGACCTCCAGACCAGAGGTGCCATGATTTGACTGTTTGCTTCGCTTTATCCTTTCTACCACCTTTTCCGCAGTGATGCTGCGCGGCAACCTCATTTGTACCTTTCTTCATTGGCCGGGAAGAGCACCGCTCCACGCACGGCAGCTGAAAAATCTCGCCAACAGCGGCAGATGAGCTACCAAACGTGCCACTCATCTACCCTAAGTAACTGGTTTTCAGGCGCCAGATATTCGCCCTCGCCCCTTCTCCTGTCAGTTTAAACATTTCTGCCACAGGAAGGCCAGGAGCTGGACTTGACTGCCAGAGGCTTCTTCTTCTTCGTTCACACTGTCTGTCTATATCTGCAGTCCTGTCTCTTGGATAAATTTCACTGTTTTTTGTAATTCATGTATGGAACCGTAGAGCTTATCTTCTTTAGTGGTTTCACTGGGCCAGTAATTATTTCTCAGTGTCTCGTAGTTGATGCAGTTCTGGAGGATATGTTCCACAGTTTGGGGCACCTGGGCACATGTACATAGATTAGTAGTACCAACCTTAAACTTTGTATACATATGACTTCGGAGTCGGCTGTGTCCTGTTCGGAGACGGAAGATGGTGACTTGTTCCTTTCTGTTTAGCATGTGATAGTCATCATGTGGTGGTGTTGTGGCTTCCTGTAGGTTTTTATCATGCATTCTTCTGATTATAAGTGACTGGTATGTCTGGTTGCTCCATTTCAGTGCCCTCTTTGGCCAGATGGTCAGCTTTCTCATTGCCTGGTATCCCACAGTGGGAGGGAATCCATTGCAAAGTGACTCCATGTTGTAAGCCAATTTTTGACAAGGCATCCTTAAGGTCTGGTAGTTTGTTGCTCTGAAGAGCTTCCAGTACTGATCTTGCATCTGTGAGAATTACTACAGGACATATATCAATTCTGGAGTCTGATAGTTTTTCAACTGCAGCAATAATTGCCCTAACTTCTGCATCAAAGTTGTTGCAGTATTTACCAGTGGGTATGGAAATCTTGTCAATGGTGTTGTTTGGATATTCAATATATGCTCCTGCCCCTCCATTCTTTATGGCATTATGTGCAGATCCATCTGTATACACACATATCCAGGTGTCACATGGATATTTGTCATCTAGAACACTAAGTGTGGCTGCTGATCTTACAAGACTGCTCTGCATCTCACCATTCTGCACACCTTTCACATCAGTCTGAATAGTTATTTGTGTATAATCTGCTTCTTTCCATGGTGTATGCTCTGGTACAGATGATAATGGAGCAACTACAGTTGGAGGGTCAGGTATCAGCTTACGCATACGCTTTGCCTGATGAATGAAGCTGCTTCTTTTAAGCCGTCCTAATGCCAAGTTATGAATCTCTCCTTCAGGGGATGGCTTACAGAGCTAAGGAATTTTTCTCCCATGGTCATGACCTTTGTGTCTCTACGTTCCTTTAGCGGTTGAACACCAACTATTTTCTGCATTTCTACTATTGGTGTGGACCTCATGGTACCTGTGATAATCCGTAGTGACTGATTTTGAACCTTGTCTAGATTATGCAGCGTAGTGTTTGATGCTGTGCACCAAGATGTTGAGCCATATTCTAAGTGTGGTAGAATACTTTGCTGATATACATTCTTGAGGATTCTTTCACTAGCTCCCCATGTGGTTCCACTCAATTTTCTTAATATGGCTAGTTTTCTTCTGGCTTTTGCTTCTGCACTGTTGATGTGTTGCTTCCACGTCAGTTTTGAGTCAAGAGTCACTCCTAAGTAAGTGGGTTGGTTGTCCATCCTTAAGGGTATTTCATTTACAAAGATCTTACCTGCTTTCTGTTTAGATGAGAGGGTGAACAGAGTGGTACTTGATTTCTCTGTGTTGATACTTACACACCATTTGTTTGTCCATGATGTCAAGATGTCTGCTGCTCTTTGGAGTCTCTGTGTAGCAACTGTCACATATTCATCTGTACACCACATGACCAGATCATCTGCATACAGTGCCGCTTTGATTCCATAGGGAAGTTCCTTGACCAGGTCATTAATGAATACAAGGAATAGCGTAGGCGAAAGGACTCCTCCTTGTGGTACACCGTGTCGCAGAAGTACTTTCTGGGTTTTGTGTCCATCCATTACTACTCTAGCTCTTCTATTATGTAAATAGGACTTTATCCAGTTGTATAGTCTTCCATTCACATTGCAGTTTCTTAGTTTCCACAGCAGACCTTTTTTCTATACTTTATCAAAGGCTTTCTTCAGGTCTATCCACGCTGCTAGTACAAGGTTTTTCTCTTGGAATGCATCCTCAGTCTCTTGAGAGAGATAGGTCACTTGATCTTCCGTACTGTAATACTGCCTAAATCCTGCTTGTTGTGGAACGAGAAGGTTTTCATTTTCTAGGTACCATTTTAGCCTCAGGTCAATGATGCGTTCCATCGTTTTTGCATAGGCAGCTAGTGAGACTGATTGGCCTGTAGCTGGAGGCAGTATCACTGTTTTTCCCTGGTTTTAGCAGTGGTACCATGCTTGCTTCCTTCCAGATTTGAGGTAACTTACCTGTGCTCCAGCACATATTGAAAATATCCAACAGCTTTCCCCTTGCTGCCATTCCCAGGTTCTTGATCATTTCATTGGACACTCCATCTGGTCCTGGTGATTTCCTTGGTTTCAGTTTACTAACTGCTAGATCTAACTCACTGCGTGTGATTGGTGCATCCATGACCTCCACTTTTCTGACTTGTTCCTCCTCTTTGTGGCTCGATGCGCACTGTACGCTCCTTCTCCGGATGGATATCAATGTTGCAGTCCTGTGCAAACATGCGAGCAAAGTGATCTGCTACCTGCTTACCTGTAAGAGTTTTCCCATCCTCTATTAGTGTAACCTTTGTACTTCTTCCAGTACTCTCATCATTTAACTGTTTGATTAGTTTCCAGAGTTTCCTTCCATCCTTTTCAAAGTTTAGGGACTCTGTTTTCTCTCCAACTTTCCCGTCTGGCTTGCAGCTTTGCTCTCTGAAATTTGGCCTTAGAATGTTGGTAATTATTGTGGTGTTCTTGGCATGGTCTATTTTCTGCTTGCTTTCGAGCTGCTTCCACGTCATCATGGAGTTTTCCCAGCTCACTAGACCAGTATGGTTTATAGTCCCTGCGAGCTCCTCTGGGAATGGTTTCATGAGCGGCCTGAAGGATACAAGCATTGAATTCCTTCACTATGCTGTTAATATCCTTACCTTCTATAGACAGCTGTCCCACCAGGATACCTGTACAATGTCTGTACATTGTCCAGTTTGCTTTTTTATAGTTCCATCTGGGGAGAGGGTTACTGGTGTTAAGGAGTTCATTTTCTATTGTCAGGAAGACTGGTCGATGGTCGCTACCTCCAAGTTGTTTTCCAACTTCACGTGTAATGTTCCACTTCAGATCTGGAGAGTGGAATGCCAGATCTGGTGTTGAGGTTGTATGCCACACCCTTGAGTAAAATGTTGGGGGATCCATTGGCTGGTTGATCAGGAGAAGTCCATTATCATCCTGCCAGCTCTCAACTTCCTCTCCTCTCTTGTCTATGTGGTCATAGCCCCAGCTCTGGGAATGACTGTTAAAATCACCACAGACCATCAGTCTCTCTTTGTGTGGGATTGTTCCTAAAGCAAGTGGGCGGTCATTAGGACAGTACTAGTTAAGGAGGTGGAAATCTGTATTACTACTTTTTAGATGGATCATCTGGTATTCGGCTCCTTCCATGTACACTCCCACCTGACATGCGCTGATGTTATTCTTAACAAGTGTGAGTACTCCTCCTTTTCTTCTGTCCTGTCGGTCTGATCTAAAACACTGGTAGCCTCTGATTTTAAAGGCGGCATCTTTGGTTAGGTGTGTCTCCTGTATGCAGCATATACTTACCTGCTCTGCAAAAAGTATGTTCTCTAGTTCAACCTTTTTGCTATAGCCATCTCTAACACTGCTGACACCCTCAGCATTCCACTGCATTATTTTAAGTTCTTGCTTTTTGGCTGTTTTCTTCTGTTGTATTTTTTGGCCAGTAGCTCTACTCTCATGTCTCCTGACTCCACAAGACGAACTGAGAGGACCTCCAGTAGCATTGGGTGGACCCTTTCGAGGCAGGGGGCCCGGCACTGCACCTGCCTGGTTAGTCTTCACAGGGCGAGCACCATGTTTGAAAACTGCAGATAGAGACATTTCATTAGCGATAATGCGTGTTACCCTGATTTTTGCGATGCGCCTTTTGGCTGGGTAACTCCGACTTCAGCACCTTTCCTTGCTAGGGCAGACTGTGGTCTTGCTCGGACTGCCATGAAGACAGTGTGGCTGGCCTGGCCAAAACTTTGTTTTCCAGCCTCTGGTGGCTGTACTTAAGCCCCTTCTCCATGTCAGATGGTTTTGAGACAGTTCCACAAAGACACTGACTTTGAGATGAGGAACTGATGAGTGCTTCAACGATATCCATTCCCCGCCACCCATAGTCTACTGGCTCTGTTTTGTTTACATCATTCTGATAGCCATTGTTGTAAAGACCCATAGGCTTGTCACGTCCTGGATTCATTGGTTTCACACCAGACTTCCCTCATCCCCGCCAGAGATCTCCATGTCCCCATCTGTCCACCAACCTGACATTACATTTTACAAAAATAACAATTACAATTAGTGTTGATTGCTACAAGTTTCTGGGCTACAGAGGTAGGTCAGAGTTTTTAAGCAAACAGATCTATGTTCCCTGTCTCACAAACACTATGTTAAGATAAGTGTGCTCTTAACACAGTTGTTCCCAGGGGGACTGCCAGAGGCTGTTTGAGGCGCATTTGCAGTCCTTAGAACCTAGACTTTATGTAAAACTAAAAACATGTGATTTTAAATGTGTACATAGTGTCAAGGGGAGTTTAGAGAGACTGTATAGGGAGGTCCGTAGTAAATTATTATTAACTTTGTGCATCCTTGACCGTAACAATTTTGGGAACCACTGAAGTGAACATCATTTGAACAGAAAGATTACTTAACGTATATCTTCTGCTTGCTCTCCTTATAGCAGTATATTGAATGTTTGGATGTAAGATAGATAACTCATCTGAGAATTGGAACATTTGTATAAAATGAGTTATCTTCTAAAGTAATCAGCTGTTTGTGAGTAGAATCCATCTCCTTGTCTCAGGTTGCACGAGGGTCACGGATGGGGAATGATAGGAAAAAGGTCAAGTGAGAGAAAAATCATATGACTGAGGGACAGGTGTGTTTTGTGTATCATCTGAGATAGACGTAGATTAGGCTGTCAGAAATTGTTGTTTAGTGAAACAGATGTAGAACAGAGTGTATTAGGTTGTTCTGATGGTGACATTAGTCTGCAGGGAACATATATCGTGGAGATGTCCAGTCTTGTGTCCATGGATTTTGTTGATACCTTTGTTGTTCTCGTCATTTCGCTCATCGTCACCTCGTGCATCATTAAAGTCATTTCAACTGTAAAGTTGCTGCTTCTGTATTACTATTTCCACTGAGAGAGAATGAACCTGGCAGCAAGTAAGTCTGTGAAGTGAGTAACAAAACAGATGCAAAACAACATAGAGTAGTAGTGTAAGAAGGAATATTATTCCAGTGGACAATAGTGGAAATATACACAGAAATGAATAGCAGTACATCTACAGTTTACATTCTACACACATAAAATCACCAGAGTAATCTGCTTTATCCTCCTGCATCCCATGTTCTAGCTTCGGATATATGTTGTGTGGATAATCTTCTGTGGAGAGGAGCAGACAGAACCACAAAAATAAGATCATCTTTCCAATCGCAACATATGCCTGTGAGACCTGGACAATTAACAAAACAGGTGAGAAACACTTAAATGCCTTTGAATGTAAGTGCTACAGAAGAGTTCTCCAAATATCGTGGACACAAAAAAGAACAAATATATCTATACTACAAGAGCTTAATATTGAAGAAGGCTGGCCAGTAAAGAGGATTAAAGACAGAAAACTTAACTATTTTGGACACATTAAACATGATAATTTAGAAAAGACCGTATTGGAAAGATACATATTGGGAAAAAGAAAGAGAGGAAGACCAAAACGAAGATGCCTGCAAGATTTCATTGACGATCTGCAAATGGATGCAACAGAGGCAGGCCATCTTGCTCACAACCGAGAGGCCTACAGGAGTGCTGTTTGGGAGGCAAAGTTCTGCATGGGAATAAGCAAATGAATAAAGTGAAATGGATAATCTTGTGTACATAATGCCACAGTGTTGTAGCATAGTTTTCAAGATATTTTTTCTTAATCAGAAGTAGACAGTTTGTTGTTACTGAGGTGGATTATGAAGTGCAAATGGGAGATGCTGTTCACCACAGTGACCACTTGGCAACCTTCCACATTATCTAGGTGCCTCTTCTTTTGTCTCCCAGGAACCTTGAGCTGGTGTTCTTTTGCAGCCAGTGTTGTGAAGATGTTGAGGCACATCAAGCTGGCAAATTGGGAGTTGATTTGGATAGCTAATTATTTTTTTGTGAGTCCCTGGAGTGGAACTAAAAAGGGAGGGTGTTGAATAGTTCTTTAGCAGGGTCCACCACCATGAGAAGTATGGCTATCCCTGCCATGTTAGACATGCTAAATCTGTTAGTGATGGTAGCAACAGAGAGGTGGGACAGGGTCTTGGTCAGCTATGGTTCATGAGTCCAGATGTTGGTATGTCAGCTATGGTTCACCAGTCCTAATGTTAGTATGTCAGCTATTGTTTACCATTCATGTTAGTATGTCATCAATGAGTCACCGGTCTTAATGCTAGTATGTCAGCTATGGTTCACTAGTCTTGATGTCAGTATGTCAGTTATGGGTCCCGATGTTAGTATGTCAGCTATGGTTCACCAGTCTTGATGTTAGTATGTCAGCTATGGTTCACCAGTCTTGATGTTAGTATTTCAGCTATGGTTCACCAGTCTTGATGTTAGTATGTCAGCTATGGTTCACCAGTCTTGATATTAGTATGTCAGCTATGAGTCACTAGTTTTGATGTTAGTATGTCAGCTATGGTTCACCAGTCTTGATGTTAGTATGTCAGCTATGGTTCACCAGTCCAGATGTTAGTATGTCAGCTATGGTTCACCAGTCTTGATGTTAGTATGTCAGCTATGGTTCACCAGTCTTGATGTTAGTATGTCAGCTATGAGTCACTAGTCTTGATGTTAGTATATAAGCTATGTTTCACCAGTCTTGATGTTAGTATGTCAGCTATTGTTCACTAGTCTTGATGTTAGTATGTCAGCTATGAGTTACCAGGCTTGATATTAGTATGTCAGCTATGGTTCACCAATCTTGATGTTAGTATGTCAGCTATGAGTCACCAGTCTTGATGTTAGTATTTCAGCTATGGTTCACCAGTCTTGATGTTAGTATTTCAGCTATGGTTCACCAGTCTTGATGTTAATATTTCAGCTATTGTTCACCAGTCTTGATTTTAGTATTTCAGCTATGAGTCACCAGTCTTGATGTTAGTTTGTCAGCTATGGTTTGCCAGTCCTGATGTTAGTATGTCAGCTGTGAGTCACCAGTCTTGATGTTTATATGTCAGCTATGGTTCACCAGTCCTGATGTTAGCATGTCAGCTATTAGTCACTGACTACCAAATGGGACAGCATCTTCATTCCTTATTACCTCCCTTTATTACCATTTTTTAGATTGGAGATGGTAAGAGAGCAGCTTGGCAAGGCAGACCACAATGGCCTCAGAGATCTGTGTCACTACTGTTGAGATGTGGTATCAGTGGGATTGATTGATGCAGGCTTGGATAGCAGATGTGGTGGGCAGGTAGGTCAAGGTTGTTAGTGGTTTTGATATGTCACTTTTCTGTTCATTAGATTCATGTACTACTACTACTACTAATACTTCTACTACTACTAAGTACTACTACTAACTAATACTACTACTACTACTACTAACTAATACTACTACAACTAACTAATACTACTACTAACTACTACTAATACTACTAACTAATAATACTACTAATACTACTACTACTAACTAATACTACTACAGCTACTAATACTACTACTACTACAACTGCTGTTACTGCTACTACTACTACTAATACTACTACTACTACTTCTACTCATCATCATCATGTACTGTGCCGACTGGCATTGACTATTATCCTTCTCCAGAGTACCCGATCCTTCATGCAGGCCATCAGTTCAGTTGGTGATCTCCTCTCACACCATCCCGTCAGACTGTCCAGTATCATTTCTCTTGGTCTTCCTCTTGATCTTCTTCCTTCTATTTTTCCTGTTGTTATAATATTTTCAATGCCCCCTCTTCTCATTGCATGTCCTGTGAAAGTACATTGTCTCTCTCTTATCTTTTTGACAAGGTTTTTTTGTGTCTCCACCTCTTCTCATACATTCTCATTAGTTATTTTTGCTGTCCAGGGGATTCGCAACATTCTTCTAATAAACCACATTTCTGCTGCTTCCAATGATTTTTGTGCAGACTTGCATATTGTCCATGATTCACTTCCATATAACAAGATAGGTTCAATATAGCATTTTAGGACTAGTTTTCTAACATTCATTGATAAAGATGTGTTAGCTAATATGTTTCTCATTCTCTGAAGTGCAGTCTTTGCTTGGCCTATTATACTTCTACTACTACTTCTCAATCAGCATTTGTACACAGCTTACAGGTCTAGTCTGATGAAGGAGCCAAGCCTAGGATTTGTTGCTAGCTTGAGTGCTATAAAATATGTGATGCACATTCAACAGATTATCAGTTCAAGATATATTTATCAGTGTCATAGTTTTTAAAATTGTATTTGTGATATTGAATTTGGTCATTCTGAATTATTTATTTGCAAATGATCATTTTTGTCAAAATGAAGATGCAACACTCCCACAATAGATTATTTTTATGGCCTACTAACATACACCGATGGTCAGCTAATGTGCATTAGGGAGCAACTAGCATAGACAGAAGTACAGCTGACATACATAAAGATACAGTATATGGTAGTTTTTCAAGTTGAAAGTTGATGGTTTAAATTTGGCTGGAGGCACACCAGTCACCCAGGCTGTAGAAATGTGTACCTGGCTTGATCTAGAGGCAGGGAAGAAAGGTGTTATGCTGACCACATCACCCTGACAGGTCAAGAAAAATATGGGCACTAACATCATGTCTCCATGGCACAACAGGATTACTTTACTTTTTTTACAGCTTATGTCAAGGACCAGTTACAGTATGTATGAAATAGATGGACTTTAATAGCCTAGGAGATGCCTGACTAACATAGAGGTACTTGCTTCATCATTATGTGACTACAGTAGCCTAGAAGATGCTTGACCAACATAGAAGTACTTGCTTCATCGTTATGTGACTACAGTGGCATAAGAGATGCCTGGCTAACATAGAAGTACTTCCTTCATCATTATGTGACTTCATTAGCCTAGGACAGTGTTTCCCAATGGTGGTATACGGACAGGAGTCCATGACAAAATCTCAATGTTTTTTTTTTTTCCCACTGTGGAATGTTTAACATGTGATGTTTCGGCAAATCCTGCATGGATGAAGGAACATTTTCACATTTAAAAATTAATTACATTATTGTCAGTTTGAAAATTCACCAAGTCTGTACTGTGTATTTTTTTAGCAGTAGTGTAGTGTTTATTCATTAAAGGTTACCACATTTTCTTTAAAAAACATATTCTTTTGCATTGAAATGACATAGCTACCACAAAGATATGAAACTTTTCCAAAGTATTGGCGTCCGTGGCCTGAATTTTGATCACACTAGACTTTGTTGTATTTGTTTGCCTTGTTTTACAAAGAGAACTGTGAGTCAGCATAAAACTGGTGTCATCAGTTGCTGAATGCTGAAAGGAGATCAGAGATTTGTCTGGAGTTCAGTAATGATGATGATGATGTGATGATAATGATGTAACTAAATAGGTAATGTTTTTTTTCTTCTTATCACCCACAAACAGCAGTCTCATTGGCTATCCGTCATGGTGGCTACAGTGGTGGTGTCATCCGACTTGCTGGCATAATCAAAGATGGGATTTAAGTATTTATCCTTACCAGAGATTAGATTTCAAAGTCTGTGAAGACAGTTAGGAATTATTCTTCTTTATATTCATGTTTTGTGTTTATATTCAGAATTCATAATTGCTGCACTGCCTGTGCCAGTGAATATCACACAAAATGTTCATCGATGGTCCTTCACATCAGTCCTTGATGATGAGCCACCCAGTGAGAGCACCATTTCAGGAACTACAACAGTTCAAATGTGAAAATAGTCAGCGTGCTCATGGTGTGAACTTCATAGCTAAGGCGCCAAGCAAATCAGGACACATAAATCCAGTCCTCGCAGTTTACCATTGGCCAAATAGACATAAGTAAGAACCATCAGCTCACTGTCCATCCACGAAGTTCACAGCTCACAGTGGTGCCATAGCTCTAAACTTAGTAACTTGACATACAGAACCAACCTCCTCTCTGAAGCAGTGACAACACTGTTGCTTATTTGACACATTTGTGTTTCTATTCGCACCACTCAATCGAACAGCAGAGACACCGCAGGATATAAGCACTTTCAACAGGCAGTGCAGAAATACAGCTCTGTATCAGATATCATAAAATATTATCAAATATGCATAGAGGGAACAGCTGCTGAAGAAGTAACCGATTTGCATATCTCGGCAGCTACATAGACCAGGTGGTGACACCAGAAAAGGAGTTAAAGTTCGAATTGCAAAAGCATCATAGACAGAGACATGATGAGAGAAACATCAGGGATCCCAAACAAGCTATCAAGTGGAACACAAAAAAAAAAAAGAGGTCGACTACGTGAAACTCTAAAGGGGACATAAAAAGAGCATTGTGTAGGTTAAGTTCACTGTTGGTGAAAGTTAAGAAGTGAGTAGACTGCCAGATAACACCTGTGACACACAAACACTCTTGTTATCATTCATTATGACTGTCGTGTTTTAACATAAATGATGTGATACTATTTTTAGCATTTACAACAATTTAACAGCTATCACATCATAATGTTAATATCAGCCGCTGGATGAAAGCTTTGATAAATTGACAGATACCATAGGACCATTTTGTGTATATTTGTTGTTTGTTTTTTTTTTTTATGGGTGACATAAACATATGATTATTGTATGAATTATTTATACACAAATATAACCACCTTGATTCATGTTACATTCTTTACACTAACTCATAGCCATAACTTATAATTTTTTGCATAAATTTATCAAGAATATATATATGGGTGTCTGAGCGGCGAAGTGTTAGTGCACTGGCCTCTCATGGCGAAGTTCATAGTTCGAATGTGGCCAGAGGCCCCCAGTCACCCAGCTGTAGAATGGGTACCGACTTCTTCCGGAGTTGGGAAAGGAAAGGCAGTGGGCGTGATACTG